>JAFBMS010000065.1:1200000-1800000 GCA_019788955.1 Albula glossodonta | reverse complement strand
CGCCTTTCCTTATTATCCAAGGATAACCTATCGTAGAAAGATACCCAGTAATATGAGTAATAACTAATTTAATTTGCATAAGAAATGCAGTCAAAGATTATTTTGTATGTGATGCTTGTTTGTGTCACACACAAAAAGAATATTATCCATAAATATATAACTATATCAGAGGGACTTACTAGGTTGTCACAAAAATATTCCAGGGTCTTCAACATCATTATGGTTTTAAAATTTTTTATCGGATTGTAAATCTGTCAACAATGTGTTTGAAAACAGGATACTTATTAAAGTTTGTTAAAAATTAACCAAAAATAATGAAGATTTATACTAGTAGCACAACCTATGGATGTTGACAGTTGAGAATATTATGAGTAGGGGTTCATGGAAAACACTTTATGAACACTGGTGACTGCCGAACAAATAATAACAGTGCGAGTTACATAATTACATTTAATAAAAACATTTAATGTAGTTATGGTGATAATTTTTTAATAAAGTGAGGTTTTAATTTTGTTTGTTGTTCTGAGTTTTTGGGCACAGACACATGTAATACTTGTTTTAGGTGTGCTTTATTAAATGTACCAGAATGTGTTCCTGTTACGTGTCAAAACCAAAGCTCACAATGTAAAGCAATAACAATGAGAACGTCCTTATCAAATCTGTAACATCAGAACAGTTCAATAGTATAATATAATAAATTATAATAACGGTATAATAAATCGTATCATACATTTTGGCTTCCATTGGCTCCTGTTTGTAGAGTATTACACAAACCTGAGAACGAGAAAAACATAAACCACAAATATAGTAGGCTAAGCAAAGACAAAAAAAAGAACTTTGGTAACTAAGCCCTGCAGAATAAAAATAAAAAAATCATACCTATCTTGCCACCGAAAAATAATAAAAATCTAAAAATATATAATATAAAAATATAAATCTTCTTCAGCCTAAATAGCCTACACAATGCGATCACAGACAGAGAAAAAAGTGGCGTCACTCAGGCAGGCTCTGGACGGCTCCAGCCTTCATTTACAGTCAGGCCAATTACCAGGTGTTCTGCATCATAGATGAGAGAAACCATCTCAGATCTACAAGTAAAACGGTTACAGTAGGACACAAAAAGGCACACATGCATCCATTTCACACTCAGGGTTACAAGAACGGAAAAAACATGACCATATAACAGTTTCACTGAAGTGCTACGGACTGATTGTTTAATTTACATCCTCTTTCTGTATAGATACAAACATACTTCCACTTTAAACCTTACTCAGTTTCCACCTGACCAGGCCAGCAGACATCAGGGAACATGATGGTGAAAAGCGTATTTGTTTCACTCATCTGCATGTATATACAGGTATGCCAATATATTTGCTTCTACCTGAAAGTAACTTTATACTCGAATGGGTGTTTCTACAGTACTTTTCTTGAATGCATCCTGCATAGGTGAGGGTATCCATGGACTAACATTCAAGATTCCCAATTCTGTATTTCTGTAATGCAGCTTTTTACACTAGAATTCTTGGTACATTGAATTTAGCTCTACCTTTCTGAAGGTTCATAAGAATATTGCTTTTGTGTAGCATATTGTCCATTTACACTTATTTTTCTCTATTTTACTATTCGAAACAATAGGAGGAGCATTGAAATTAATGACATAAAACGTTTTAATGGTGTTACAAAGGATGTATAGAAAAATACTAACTTACATACAAAATGGTTAAATAATGCATGTTAAAATATAATTTACAGAATACAATATTGTACAGTTACTGTTGACAGCTTACATTGATTCACTGAAAATAAATCAAGGTACATAATTATACCGTTACTGAGATACTATACCCAGGGTATAATACAGAAAAATGCACTTGAGTTAGAGCACAATTACTCATTCAAAAATTTACTCAAGTATATGGTAAAGTTACCCTTTGAGAATACTACTTGAGTATGAGTAAAAAAAAAAAAAAGGACCCAGCCCAAAAAAAAAAAAAAATCATTATCTTGATAATTTTCTTGATACAAATTTTGTGTGCTCCACACCACATGTAATAATATGAAGAACTGTAATTCAAAAGCCAAAAATGGAAGTGCATGCTTGTTTATTCTACAGACCGGGAGGGCTCATGGACTTTGAAACATAATGGCTATTATATGACAAGTAGGCTACAATAACTTTTCAATTTTAAACTCATAAGTCACTACCTCCTCTTCTCTTCTGTGTCGTGCCAAAACGCAGTCACCTCCTTACTTGTGAAAATTAACACATTAACTGATGTTATACACTAAAGCTAGTTTTACCTGGCAAAATGAAATATTGGTCAATGCTTGTGTTTAAAAGTAAGCTGTTACAGTCATGGTGTTATCTACCTAACCTTTATCATTAATTACATTCTCAAAATGGGCTTCTAGTAAACATCCACTGCTAACTGTTACGTTCAAAACACTAATAAAAAAATAAGACCATGTAGAAAAATAATATGGAAATATCAGAATAACATTGCCTAACACTTGAGGAACATATAAATATAGTTAACTAAAAATATTTAAACAATGACTGTAGCATTTAGACACATTTTTAGGTATAAATAATCTAACACTGTTAATTACACAAAGCATTCAAATATTAGAGAAGCTAGCTACACATTTTTCTATGTGAGAGATGTTGGTTACTGGTGGTAAATAAAAAAATAGCCAATAGTCTGAGCAAAAAACTGTGTCTGAGTACCAATAAGCTTATTAAATGCAGCCCACATGCAAACATTTTCTAGTCCTCAGAGGATTCTGTGTAAAAAAACAGGCAACAGAAAATGGTGAAGCAGTAGGCTCCATTGTGAAGTAGCTTGGCTAATATTAAAACGTGCTTATGATACTTAGTTTCCAACAAACAGGAAGGGGAAACCCAGTATGGATTTGGAGCAGATATTCTTTGTATTTTAATGAAGAAAGTGGACAGTATTGTACAGAGGAGTTGCCTTTGAGTTGAATAAGCTGGGAAAATCTTGCATTCCATCAAACTCAAATTTTGACTGTTAAAATAAATAAAAACACTACAGAGATGAGACCTATTAAATGCATGTAACTGATTGGTGGAATCTTAAACACCAGCATTGTTCCAAGCCTTCAAAGATAACACAGATCGGAGCCTGTCAGTGGGACATCTACCCTCACATCAGTTATAATTAGGGGGAAAATACATATAACAAAGTACAACATAAAGTTACTCTCTAAAATGCTTCAGTAAAATATATAGCCCATTATATTATAGTAATTTTAGCTGATGCTTTTATCCAAAGTAACTTACAGCTAATTAGGGCCAATCCCCCCCCTGGGAGCAATGTGGGGTGGCCTTGCTCAGGGGCCCAAAAGCAATAGTGTTCTTGCTGTGGCTAGAATGGGTCTTGAACCACTAACTTGAGGGGTCCCAGTCATGTGCCTTAGCCTCTTGACTACAGGCTGCCCCTTTAAATGATTGTAAGAACCATGAAAGGATCTCGTTCCTCAAAAAATGTAATCATTCACTCATTTATTACTACCCACTCCTGATTATGTGAGTTTGTCTCATGTTGCATTTGGGCTGAATAGGCACTTGATGTGTCATTATGAGCTTTGCATGTATTGTAACGGGTGCATTGCCCCTTTAAGAACATACAAAGGATCCAGGCTGGGGGGCATGCATGGGTCTGTCTCTGAAGGCATGAGAAAGTTAATGGATCCTGTGAAGTTGCCCTCTCCCTTGTTTTCCTTCTTTACGAGTAATGCAACTGCTGCTTAACTCTATATGATGGTGGCTGATCTACATGTTTGACCAGAGTAGCGCCATAAAGACGAGGCGGGGTACAGTCAGTGCTACATACATAAAGCGCATCTCTTAGCACTAACCTGCAAGTTCAGTGCAGTAGCCAATTTCTGTTCACTTACGGGAAAGAAGAGCTGGTAATAGTAATGATAGCATATCAAAACCAAGGCGTAGTAGAGAGATTACCCCCCATGTCATTGGAGAGTTCTGAAATAACATTGATGTTTTATTTTTGATAGCTAGTTGTGGTCAATATTTCAAATATTCTTCAGGTTTTGTCTGTGATTCCAGGTTCCAGTACAAAGCCAAACACCAAATCCACTTGACTGTATGGACTTCACGGCATATGAAATTTCTGTCCTGGCTCTGCTTGGTCTCATCGGTGTTCTCTGCACTATAACCGTCACAGGAGTCTTCATACTGTTAAGAAAACTGAACAAGGTACATGTAAGATAACATATATTAATTGTCATTCAAATTCACATTTCCCTTCAAGATTATTTGTAGGTATGGATCAGGAAGTATTGTCGCCTTTTCAATATATTCGTAAGTCGCTCTGGATAAGAGCGAGTAACAAATGCCCTTAATGTAATGTAATGTATATACATTTAAAAAAAAAAACGTTGCTATATTATGTGATACATATACAAGAACTTTTATTCATACAAAAATTCTGTTTAATGAGTTGTGTTTCCACACAGGGACTTTATAGATAGTGTCCCCTCTGAATAGTTTTGTTGTGTATTAAAGCTAAAGCATGAAGGCAGTGATTTAAAGCTACTTTAACTCACCTTTATCCTCAGATTGGGGTGACCCTGTCAGAGAAAGACTCTCGCGGTGTTTATGTGAATGACTTTGCTGGACACCGTTCCTCCGACGCACTGTCCTTCCATTTGGGGGATCCTGCTCCCACAAACAGCCAGCTGCCAACTCGAGCCTCCTCCCTCAGGCTTTCAACCAATCAAACGCAGGAACCGTTCCAGGTACCTGAGAACCCCTCCTCGCGCCCGAGTTCTTTCAGGTCAAAGCCCCCTCCTGACTATGAGGACACAATGTCACGGCTGGCAAGGCAGAGCAGAGTACTGCGGTCAGTCTCGCTCCAGGGCCCTGCTTCGGCCATGGACATATCGTATGACGACAGCCAGTCCCACTACATGGAGATGAAGTCGTGCACCATCAGCGCGTTCTCCACCGGCCTGGAAGAATCCATCTATGACACTCCACGATACTCCCACGGTCTAGTTGGACACGCCTCTACTGCTCAGTCTCCTCCCCCCTTCGGGGGGCTCAAGCATTCCAGATTCAACTCTGACCCCAGCGGCTACCCCAGGCCCAAAACTTTCCCTGCCCAGAAAGATTTCGACCTCGAGACCTACATCAATCACCCAAGAGGGCCGCACCAGGATGGCAGACAAGAACCTGAGACCTGCACCCAAAACCCAAGAGAGCTGGACCAGGACGGGACAGAGGAGTTAGTCCGTCAGCCTCAGAGACCTGCAGCAAACAGCAGGCCACAGTCCTTTACTCACCAAACATCAGAGAAAACTGCTCCCTCTGGTCAGAAACACAGTCTAAAGTCATCCGTCAGAAGCAAACAACGACCTGTTGACATTTGAATCGCTGTTATATGTTTTTTATTTAAATGACTTAATGACTACATAACTTGCCTGTTTGGACATTAGCTTGTTTGGGAATATCTGTGACATCATCATAAATATGTTTGGAATATAATGAGAATATGGGTCAGAATTCCATTGTTAAACTGGTTAACCTTCACTCTCATAACCTTTGAATTGTGTGGTTTTCTAGACGTCTGAAGGATCTTTTATCAGTCATATTAAATATTTCACTTGGTTATACGTCATACAAAAATGCATCGGTGCCATCAATGCATCGTAAAGCAGTTATTTTAAGCCGGTGATGTATTGATTTGGAATGCTAAAATTGATTTCAGTTTCAAGATTGCTCAGTTTTTGGCTGTGACATATTAGAACACAGAACAGTTTCAAAAGATTATATTTTATACCGGTTCCCAGTAAATCTGCCCCCACTTCCTCCATTCCTACAGTAGAAGTATGGCTGTGGGGTAAAGACATAATCAGGTTTTTCTTCTGCACCTGATTGGTTGAAAGGTGATACTGTCTTCAGTTTCATGGTCAAAAAGAGAAGCCTGATTGGACTGTTCTTTGGCCATGATTTGGTATGATTTGCCCAAATCTCCTATAGACCCTCTGCTAACATTCACATACGCTACCGAGAGCTCTCCATTAGAGGGCAGCAAGAAGACATCCAAAATCTGCTTTTCCTAGTTTGTTGGGGCTTTTAAATTGAATTAGGTTCTCTCAAGCTCTCTTTTCCAAAGATGTCCCGGCCAAAATAGTGGCTAAAAACTTCACATATTCACAAGATTTAAAACAGGTCCAATTAAAATCTAAATTAAGACATGTAATAACAAACAAAGCTTTAGGTTGCAGAGCCTGTATATTTAGTGTCAAAGTATTCTGTTATCCTATCTTTTTTAATCTTCTGTCATTACAAGTTTAATTTCAGATAACCTTACAGATCATTCCAAGACCAGTGTGCAAATGGGGTAAAAACATGAAGGTTTCATGTATGCATGATTGGTTGGCTTTGATATTGACATCCTGTTAGAGAAGTAGCGGTTTAGTTTGGCAAAATATATGACCGAAATGACTGTAAATGAACCATGTGAAGGCTTCTTGCTTTCTTATCTTTAGTGCATTAAAAACAAAGGAGAGTGTTCCCTTTTCCATCAGTCTAATCGGGTAAAACATCTCCTTAGTTCCTGTATTTTAAATATACGTCACTGTTAAATAGTTCCTGCTGTTAATTCCAATTTAATTGTTCTGTTTGTTCACAATTATGTTTGGCAAATAGTTGGTTAGTTCTGTTTATAATATATGCAAGACTTTGTAAAGCTCAAATTATTGGTTGTATCGTATTAAAATATGCATTAATCAATAAAGTAATAGGTACACATGTCTTGATCTGAATGTTGTCTTTAGTATTAAAAGCATTCTGGCAATGAGTGCTGTCACTGTGTATATAGGAAAGCCTGTCCTCTGACCATAGATTAAAAATGATGTGACCCTCTGAGTTAAGGCCTGACCCAATCACTGAGCATGGTATAAATATGAACACGGAAGGTGGCGGAAAGAGCATTTAAAAACCCTACACATGCACCATTGCTTATGGGAACACTTCAGTAGAGGTTTGACACTGGAAACTACCTCAGTGGAAAAGGTATCTTCTTAAAAATACTCTGGTAAAAGCATTTTGTCATAAGTTTTATTTTACATTCAGACTGGGATTCAATCAAATTCACTTGGCCACTTTATGGGCATATACAATTCAAACAAAACAATTAGTCTGGCATGGGGCTACTGAGTTAGTCAGACTGTGTAGGAAGTCTTACGCTACAGCCAATGAAAATACATCCTCAATTGACGCACAGCTATGGGAGCTAATGCCTCTAGTATAAGTACCATTGATATGGATAGCGATTTTTCCTTTTTTGCTTCCGTCTTTATTCCAGTTCTCTAAAACAGGCGTTTGGAACAGATCGCAGCATGGGAAAACGGGTTGTTTTTCAAAAGTGTTTAAGAGGGACTGTGGTTTTTACTCCACAGTTCTAGATTTCTGGTCAAACAAATTCATGTAGTTAAAGTGGTGCAGACTGTCAGGTTTTATTCAAGGGTATTTACTGTAACAATAGAGATATAATGGTATTTTCATCAATCTAACTTGAGCAAGATAGCTAAAGCGGTGAATAAATAGTATAAATAAGACATTTATTAAGGGAATTGCGTATTCTGCATTATTGGATATGGTCTGTTGTGAATCGGGAGATAAATGTTGATTATAACAGTAATTACAGAGTTCAGAAATCACAATTTGGTCAGACTTCACAATAGGGGAGAGGTTTTCAAATGTATGCACGTACACACAGTGGTCAAGCTCAGTCACCATCTCAGCCTGATTTAAGCCAGGGAAAACCCTTTCAGTGTTGATTGATGACTGGAGAAAAAATCACAAAATATGTTGCACAATTCTGGAAATAACTGCTGTAAAATCACTTAATTTTATTGCTAAAAAATCATGAAATCCTGGTGAGACTGATTAATCCTTCTTTGATTTGAATTTTACTCTAGCTAATTAGCTGAATTGATATAGTAATTTAGTGACTTTTTTAGCTAAAACACTTGATGAGGAGCCAACCCATTCTCTGTCATGACAGGTCCTGAATTTCAGAAAGACATACTGAGATATAGACCACACGGCTGCTTTTAAAGAATTTAGAGAATATGCAGATTAAGTTGAAAATAGATTAAAAATGGCAATGTTTCTGTGCAGGATAACAACATAGAAGGATACTGAAAATGATAGTTTATTGATTAATTTATTTGTGAAGGGCAGAGGAACTGGCATAACGAATGATGCACACTTTCCTGAACTCCATGTTATTACTGCATGTAATTAGGTTAATGTGCACATTAAAAATAACATCAATAGGTCTCACAGAGTTTGTGTGAGACTGCACTGAAGTAATGTCAACTTAATTCTTTGCAGCAGGCTTATATTTGGTACCTAATTCATTGAATAAATTCTTAAATTTTCTACTTGATGTTTTGCTTGTCTGTCCAATGCTCATCTAAGATGTAGCGTTCATGGGGCTCCAATGTGGAATGGGTTTGGGAGTGACCAAACTGGTAAGTACATTCTGGGATTGCTTATCTTCTGTCACAGCTGCATTCTGGGATTGCTGATCCTCGGTCACAACTGTATTCTGGGATTTCTTATCCTCTATCGCAGCTGCATGTAGGCCAACCTGTCCCGGGGAGCTCTTACAGTATATCTGATCATTCCCACGTTGGATGAAGTGAGTGACAACCCCCCACCGGCCCCCCCGCCCCCACAACCCACCACCGGCAGCACCCCCTCCCAACTCACACCTGACTGTCTTATCACTGTTAGTCATGAGACTTCATTGTAGCACAGTCCAGCGCTGGCAGAGTAAGACAAGCTGACCTTAGAATGCAAGTCTTGCAGCATCAATCATACATAAGTTCAACCCTGTATAAGTTCTGGGACTGTAACCAGTTCAACTCAGGCCCAGGTCCAAAGAGGGCCCTGCTCTTTATGTTAAGAATTCAGAAAATTACAGCATTACCTTTGAGAGAATTTCAAATCAAGAAGATGGTCAAGTTAAAAAGTCAATTGCCAGGTGCTGCAGAGACATCCAGTGACTACACTTGCAGAATCTCAAAGTAAGGCAGGAAGTTGCTGACTGAAAATTATTATTTTTTGTGTTAAAATAAACATGTCATGTTAGCCTGCTTCAGTAGCTAGCAGTTTGCTTAATATCAGGAAGAAATGTAAAGATCATAAATGTCTACTGGATAATATTAAAAAGGGAGGTAGATAATGCTAAATGGGTTTACGGGTCATAGTTTAACAGTTCTCATTAACAGTTCACTTAAACACAGTCATTACTACAGTTAACTAGTGCTGACTTAAATTGGGTTGAACAATGAAAATGTAGTGCCATAGCTAATAGCACTGATGTGTTAGCTTCTAGGACGAAATCGTCACCTGCTCCACATAAAGGACTGTGCACAAACATCATCTTGCTAGTTGGCTGGTTTTACAATTAATCAAGATAGAGCATCAGTTTAGTTAATCAAGACAAAATGTGAAATTCTCTTTCATAGGTGACAGGAACTCTCAGCTTGAGTGAGGTTTAGCACATTCTGTACACATGAGGACTCAAGTGAGGTAAGTTCCCGTCACAGTTGATGTAGGCCTGATACACACGCCGCTGTGTACTTGGCAGTGGGCCCTCAGAAGGTGCCTGCCTTTTCCCAGAACCCTCATGCAGTTATCACACGTGCTATAGTTCCACTCCACCACAGGCTACTGGATGCTACTGAACTGGCCGACTCAAAACAGAGAGACCCATTTATTACAGTGAAGCTGATTTGAATAACGGATGCTTCAAACTTCAAATTTTTGGTGTTTCAGTACGTATTACTCACATAATTTCAATAATAACACTTTTAGTGTGCTGAAGAAACCCCTATATAAAATCGTGTAAATTACAGAAAGTAGATCTCCGTGTGGTTTATTTTTATATATATCATTTAGTTGAGGATGTGATGTAGTACAAGGTAATGTGGTCACCACTAGTGATTAATGTGGGATCCGGTTTATGCAGAAGTGCTGAATTTTAAAAAAGTATCATAGAATGTACAAAAGTTAAAATGAATTCATTTGAGGATTAAGGGGTTACATGGGCTAGGTACCCACAACCTGTGGATCTTGCCTGGGAGCCTCAAGCTGACCTTCCTGTCACACTCCCATTGCAGCAGGGACAATAATGGCCTTTGTGATAGCACGTGTAATCCAAGTAATCTCCATCCTATTGGCAGCCACGCGGTAATGCTATTTATACCACGCTGACCTTTTCCATTGTATGTACTCCCTTACAGGGGACCCCACTGCCGAAGTGCAGAAAGGAAAAGGGCCTTTGTCGGCCTCAGCCTGACCCATTCAGAAAATCCATTATTAGATTCTCTTCATTATTACTGAGCACAGATGAATGCTGGTATGAATGTAAACTGCCAAAATAAAGCAGGCAGTGTTCAGTGTTTCGTTCAACATGCTACAGCCTATATGTCCAATAGGCATTTAAATAAGAAACGTAGTTTTAGGTAAACGATAGCAAATGCAAAACGCTACCTTTACTATAGTCATCATTAATCTCAACATCTCTGAAATATCGCAGTCTGCAATGAGGTGGTATAAAGTGGTGCAAGGGCGTAACTTTGGGTTGAACATTGGGGGGGTTGAATATTTTTCATTCATCATGATAATATGATTATTTGGGGGTTGTATTGATATCGATTACAACCCCCCCGTAATTTATGCCCATGGTGTGATGACTTACTGATTCTGTCAAGCTATATAACTCACTATACCTTCAAACTGTGGCCAGCACGACAGTTAGCTGAAGTTCCCCATTAGAAGGCTGAGATTAGCTGATGAGTTTTGATTTCCCTTCAATCATTAATCTATTCCCGGATCAAATCTTGGTCATTTCACCATAATTTCCAAAACAAAATTATATGCCATCTTGGAATTCATCAGCTATCAGAAAACAAGTAAACTCATAAAGATCTGTGAAGTATTTCCTATAAATGAATTTTGCTCTATACAGGCTCTTAGAAAAACTTGTACAAGAATTACATGTTCAGCACACTTGTATTTCCATTGCTGATATGCACTTTGAGGTAAGTTCCACCAGTAAAAGAGTACACATTATGATAATAAGATACATCCTACGATGCGCTGGGAGACATCATCAGTGATGATTTCTGGGGTTCTCAGGTGTTTTGGGTTTTTCATCATCAGACACCCTCACCCAGATGACCCAACTGGAGTTGATCAGACTTTGACTTGTGTCCTAGAAGCAGTGGTCCACAGTTCACCCTTCCTGATCCAAAGCCATCTGCAGGCTCTCTCAGCAGCCTCAATGGTGGTCCTGATGACCTTTCTCTTGCTGGCCCAAGTGATGCCATGCAGGGTGTATGCTCAGCAGAGCGAGTGGCCCGCAAAGCCCCTGAACCTTACTTCGATCGGTTTGCAACGAGCCTTCAACCCTGCCTCCAGCACTGCTCCACAAGCTCCTGGTACTTGGTGTGCCTCCTCTTAATCTTCTTTGCAGTCTTCCCAAGGGCACAATCAGTTTCAATAAGACCACCTGCTTTGAGGCCTTTCACAAAAGGACTATATCAGGCCTGAGTGATGTTAGCAAACTGTGTTCAGGGAATATGAGTTGCTTGTCCAGGTGGTGCATAAGCAGTGGTGAGTAAACCCGATGACGTACTCGACTGAGGACGGAGATGCTGTCCAGATTTCACAAAGGTGATGCGCTTCCTTGGGGGGCCGAGATGCTTGCTGTTTGTGATGGCAGTTGGGATGCTCTCTGCCACTGCCCTGAGCACCTGGTCGTGACGCCAGTGGTAGCGGCCTTCCCCAAGGGCTTTGGGACAGCTGCTAAGGATGTGCTCCAGCGATCCTCTTCCTGGACAGAGAGAACATGTTGGTTCCTCACTCTTGCCCCAAATGTGTAGGTTCGCTGGACTCGGTAGGGCATCAAAGACTGCTCAGATCATGAATTTAATGCGCTGGGAATCTGCCTGCCAGATGTCTCTCCAGGATATTTTTCTCTCCAGTGCACTCATTGGGTTCCAGTGTGTTCATGCTCCCAGCTTCCTCATTCCAACCATCCTGCTGGTACGTTCCTCCTCAACACTGGCCCGCACCTCCTCATGGACAAGGTGGTGCCAATCCTTGCCTTGAACCTTGTGTTACGGCCATAGTCGCCGCTCTGGATCCCGTGTGCACATGTAGGGTTGCCTCCTTAAGTCATGTATTAAGTGTGTTTTAAAATTTGCAATAATTAAAGATAAATAGTTATTTAGTGGTTAGCTGCAGAATATTTTGGTAATGGTAGTTATCCTTGGGCTTGACATGGAGTCATGCAAAGGTGCACCTGTCCCTTTAAGTGTTTGGTTGGGTCTCATGGGAAGGGGGCGGAGTGATTGAGTGCCAGCAGGTATAAAGTTGGTGGAAAATGGTCGTCCCGAGAAGAAGCCGAAAGGAGAAGGAAAGAGAGAACAAAGAGTGCCAGTACTTGATATGCCACCACCTGGAGACCAACTGTGGAGGAAGGACTGCAGCTAATTCTTAGAAAAATCCAAAACTTTGAACAAAGGGAAACCACAGACTGAGCTGGCCCGTCTAAGTGGAAGACTGCACGCTGGAGGTGGCCAAGGACCCGAGAGATACATCCTGAGGGGTTTGTGGCGCCTGGACTTGGTAAGCACCTTTGACTTTGTTGGCTGCCATCTCAAGTCTAGGATAAAACTTTGGGGGATATCTTTCGGGGGTCTAGGAGAGGTGTGCAGGGAATGTTAGGGTGTGGCATGGGAAGTTTACCCCTAGCAAACGGAGGCCTATAACTGCGGTGGGCTTACAGTTGACTTCCTATGCCCGCCTATGGGAAGGCATCCCAGCCCCACTTGCCCAAGAGCCACTGTTCCCACCTGGTCATGGTGTCTCAGCTGTGACTCAGCCATCTCCAGTGCTTCGTGTGCCCTCCATTTCCAACCAGTCCGCAACACGATTTGGCAGATGTGACGCTCATCCTCCCCCAGGAGATGAGCCTCTCCAGGCCCTGGAGGATCCAGATGTAGTTGTGACAGTGAGGTCATTCATAATGTGGGGGGTCGTTCATTCATATTTACAGCCATTTAACTGAAATTGCAATGCATTATTATGAACTCAGCCATCCAATAATACCCCAAGAATATTACTTGTCAAATAAAAAGATGGATAGATGGAAATATAAAGAAAGATGGTTCAAACACATTTAGCCCCTTTAAGGGCATATGTTATTCTGCTTCAGAATGAACTGAACTAATCTGAACCAAATTATTATGTATTTAGTATAGTATAGTATTATGTATTACGGTCAAAAGACTAAGACTAAAACTGAATAGAAAAAGTGGCCAAATTAAGACTGTTTCTTTGTGGAAATCCCTGGATCCTGGGCTAACAGAATAACCATTTCATATCACAGCAGCAGGCAGTTTGTCCTGAGTTGAACTATGTCCAGGAATATTCCAGATTGTGTAAATGGGGTCCTGCAGAGGTGGGGGATCGGACTCCAATTTCACAGGAGCTATTTGTGACGTGACCATGACCATTTAAAACCCCGTGTCAGGCTATCAAGCAATTAAGCCTCTTGGGAAAATTTTCAAATCCCTAATAGGCAAGAAATTTCTTGAGAAATGGCTTTGGACAGCTACCTGATCTTGCTTCCCTCTGTTAGCTCCTCCCCAGCCATCCTGTCAGGGAATTCACAGCGACTGTTTACCCCTCAGCAATAACGTAATCTGAGATGTGCCAGGCCTAACTGCCATGGAGATAACTATCAGCACTGAAAACACTGTACTCAACCTCCCTCTACTCCTTAACAACTGTACTTTACATGTAACCATGATGCTGGTTTCAAACTGCTGTTTTCAGTCCTTAACGATTAGCAACAACACTGCCACCTGCATAGAATTATTTCTCCAACGTGAATGTCTGATTAAAATCTTGGCCTAGCAGCATTGGCTCTTTACAAAGTGTTTCTTTAGCTAGCAAACGCCCTGAAGCAGTCAATTTTACTTAGAATATATGCACCGTGGGTACATGTTTTGGGTGAAGACAGTTAAAACGGCAGCTTGAAATGAAACATTGGGTATGGCGCATCTATACCACCAAACAAACCCAAAGAAAGACTAAACCTGCCTCTTAGCTGTGCCTAATAGCAGCCATGGTAGCCTCAGTTTTCCCAGCCTGGAGTTGAATAAACCCTGCCACTGGGACATAGCTCAGTTATGCCGCCTCTTCCTTTGCTAAGGCGATATTTTCTTGATGGATGCTCAACCTTGTGTCCTCGACAAAGTTCAACACATATGCTCCAGACACCACAGATGTAGCTGTTATAGATAGTGATGTCATCCATATATGCAGCTACATGGTCTCCTGTACCCCTGAGAATCCTATCCATTAAGCTCATAAAGGTTGATGGTGCCTTCAAAAGACCAAAGGGCTTGGCTTTGACAGAGTAATGACCACAGGGTATCCTGAAGACAATTACTTCTTGGAAGGTGCTCAACTCGCCCCACTTTCCAGAATCCCCTGCAAAAGTCAAGGTTGGCGATGTTTGTCAGTGAATTTGTTGGTGATCAACAACTTCATCGACCTTTGGCCTGTGATAAGTGTCAAAGAGTGAAATTAAGTTTACCTTCCTGAGGTCCAGATAAAACAGTGTGGCCGCCTCCATCTTAGCGTCCAATAGAATGGGGATGCACCACTTACTGTTTGAAGGTTTGACAGCGCACATCTCCTGCAGCATGTCTTCATTTATAAAAATGTAAATTCTCATAGAAAACATTGTATATCCATCCTACGCATCTTTCATTTATCAATCAAAAAATATTCTCAGATGTGTGAGCATGTGAATGTGCTTTGTGACTCCACCCTAGGAACACCTTCACACATTCTTATTTGGTGGTTTATAAACCATCCTTACATGGTACCTTATTAGAATGTTTTTGGCTAAGTGATATCTATATTGTCAATGCCACATTTATTGTAATATTTTAAAAATTTTAATGCTTCTTTCCAGCAAAAGGATGTCATTGCTTCAATTACATTGATGGTTATAATTTTTTAGCTAGCGTTAGCTAAAAACATGAATGACAGATCCAAAGCTAAAAAAATATCCGGCTAAATATTGCTGAGGGAGCTAAGGGGATTTCAGACTGAAGCAGATCTGATGATATTTATTTTAATCCGTTAGCACCTTAGCAAATTAGCTTCTTGTCCACAGCTACCACAAGAGAACTGCCTTCCTTGCCTCATAAGCGACAGTGCCTTAGTTTTCGTCTTCTATGCACACTGTCATTATCATCCGGCTATAACGCAGCAGATATATCAAGGAGAAGACACAATGATGTTCAAGCTGGTCTTTGATTGCCTTTTATTAATATGGCTTTCCACTGACAAACTATTTTTTCCATAGTATATGAGGCACATGATGACCCCAGTGAGATGTGGGGCAGCCTGTAGTCTAGTGACTAAGGGGACAGGGGCCCCTGAGGTTGGTGGTTCAAGCACCAGTCCTACGCAAGAACACCAATGCTGTTGGGCCCCTGAGTAAGGCCCTTAACCCCACCTGCTCCCAGGGGGGATTGGCCCCTGGCTAGCCTGCTCAACCCTACGCTACCTTGGATAAAAGCATTAGCTAAATGACAGGGCTTACTAAACAAAACAGTCACACATTGTGATAAATATATATATTTTTTGCAAAAAGGTTACCTAGAATTTACACTGTAAGCTTTAAGGGCAAAATGGTGTAAAGATCTTAATTTATATCACTGAATTATTCTCTGATCATCACTGGTAAATCTTGGTAAATTTGCAATATTTGAATGAAACCAGCTTGTATACTGCACATTTAAAGCTGCAAGCACAGCATGTTAAATATTTCAGGCTGGAAGTCAGAGGAGTGTCGCTTTAGTGTAGCGATGTACCCATGGCAACTGATAATACTCAAAATGTGCTCAAGCATGCTGAGTGCAAACGACATTTCAGTTACAAGAAACCTTATTGGATGGTCTTGATCTTGCAAGAAAAAAATCTGATTTGTTCACTATTGAAACAACTAAACTACAAGTTCAAAGAGCTATGTCCAAACCCTTCGCTCATCTTCAGGCTGCTACAGCAGTTAAGAACTTAGTAATTTATAACTCATTGGGTATATTTATAAGATGCCCCTGTTTAAAGTTTTCATTTTACCATATCAAAATCACATTTCTAAAATCATGGTTATACTGTAGCTTGAATCTGTGATTACAAAACCATTCCTTGGAAACAAAACCAACTTATTACAAACGTTAAGTTCCTCTTCAATGTATGAAACTGAATGAAAAAGTGTATCTTAAAAGACGTACTTCTATGCTATTGTTATATTGTGTAAAATCAGATTAATGTAAAGGACATACATTAAAAATTCCCCCTGAGGAGATTATGCAACGGTTCTCATCGTATAAGGCATGTCTAGACCACACGGATGCCAGAGCAGAGTGCTGGGGATTAAACCAGAATAACTCTCACTGCTTTAAACAGCTGTGCAGGGCTTAACAGATCAATCGCCTTTTCAAAATATCCACATCAACACATCTTGGTTGATCTGTCAGCTAGCCTGAAGATCAGCCACACTGTCCACATTCACCAAGTGTGTATCCAGACCTTCAGCATAAAAGGAGGGGAAAGAATGCAAAAGAATGAGTTGAATTTGAACCCACTAAATAACATGTCCTTATATGGTAATTTCATTTCAAACATAAAATCATTCCTGGGCATATACAAAATGAACGTGCATGTTTTGTCAGATCTGTTCTTTCAAAATTAGTCCTGGGAAAGCATGTTCTGGAAAAGACACTTAACATGGCTCTGTGACACCCATTCAAGTTGGGAGTTGGGAGCAGCAGGGAGACCACAGTCCACCTCTTAACACGGTGCACAGGAACTAAGCTCCTGAGAGAAACTCAAAATGGAGGTCATAATACCCCAACGATACCGCTGAAAAGACCTAATCCCAGCTGTGTATTTTGGGAGTTGAAAAAAGGCGCTTTCTCTTTCTCAATCAGCTGAGAGAGATTAAGCTGCAAAATACCTCTGAGCTGTTCCAGAGTGACCCACAAATTAATCCAAGGTCTGGGCAATGGACTTAGGTTTATGGGCAAAATCAGCAACCAGCCTCATATCCAATGCAACCCAGTGCAAGCCAATTGTACTGCAAATAATGACCATACTGCACAAGGATCTGCTTTAGCTGAAAACTTTGAGAAAGTTTCTTTGCCTAAGTGAAGGTGGTGCTGTGGAACACATCCATGCTGCTCTGTCAAGCACAAAACAAGAGGCCAAAGGACAAGGTAAGCATAGTAGGGAATGACAAAAGAGTTAACTATTTTATATATGGTCAAGCAGGTCATACTGTACCTGGCTGTTTGAAGAACATCCAGTCAGAGATCAGCGTGAGACCACTGTAGAGGAACCACAAGTGGCCTCACCTGCAGTGAACACCTGCAGGCCCAGTCTACCTTGGGTGAGCCACTAGCAGCGGTTAGACCACAATACGCAGCCCAACACTGCTAAAACAAAATATGTTTCCCAGTTTGTCAGTAGATTAGGAGCTACAACAAAATTAGAGGAGACACATTTGAAATAAGATGTAACTAAATACTAATTCAAAATAATGTTGGAATCCTCAAATAAAACACAGAAAACATTTGGTACATTTGTCAGTAGCATCAGTGTGAAGCAGCTATTGGATATGCAAGTTGTAGAGTTGCAGGTATTGAGTGGTGTGAAAAATAACAAACAGTTCTAAAGCCGGTAAGAAAAACAGGAGTGGCCGATCCAAAGAGAGGGGAGAGAGCGTGAGAGGGAAAAGTCCACTACTATCCCTGGGGACACAGTGGGTCCAGAGGCAGCATGTTAGCGCTAATGGCCTCCTAGCTCCACATGCCAACTTCCTGGGAGAAAGAGAAGACCAGGGATAGAAAGTAGCTGATGGATGGCCCAAGAGGCCATAACACCTGTCATTTCACTCACTCACTGTCAAAGTGTTGTGAAAACACTGACCTCTTATAGTGCCATGCTAATACAGCTGCCAACATTCTAAACATGCTAACGTTCGCTTTTGTTTACACTCGAACAAAACGCATGGTGACTTTGATTTCAGCATGGCAATCGGCACTTAGGCAAGGCTGACAGTTGGCACCTCCGGACCAAATGGATTGAGTGTCTGTTGTGACATACAACTAGTGATAATTTAGGGTAAGGAACAGGAAACAGTAAAGTTACCAAGCACAGGAATTGTGTACAGATTTACAAAAACTAACAATAGACAATACCCAATTTACATTGAGGTATGGATTGGTAAACCAGACACTATCGCCTCTGGACAGCTGTCATGTATACCGTTGTAAGACCAATAATGTCCCCTATAGGTCATAGGTAGAACAGATCATAAGTAGGCAGGCTGGACCTTTGCAGGTGAAAGTGTAGAGGAAATGAAAAATAGATTTGTTCTCACTTGAAGTCTAAATTTTAGTTATATTGCATGTGTTATTGTACTACTCAGAGGTGAGTTTCCTGATCTCATCGATTCACAAACTACTCCAAATCCAAAATAACACATCGGTTCCATGCTAGCTCACTATCTGTGACCTCAGTGAAGTACAGATGGTCTTCAGCGCAAATGGTTAAACCACACACTAGCTGGCATTTGTTCCGTTGGACTTTGGGTTCAATCAAACATGACTGGTTTTACCTGCTTGATAACAGTTGTAAAATGTAAAGATTTAGAAAACTGGGGTTGTTACATCAATGCTTATTCACACTACATTTCTAAATCGATTAGTTAATTGTTTTCATCTAATGAGAACATTGAATGTCTATCTGTTACCAGTGCCACCCCCAGAAATTTTTCATGGGGATGGCCAGATGGGGCCACTTAAAATCTTGGGGTGGCACACCAAAACCAAAAGCCATAACTGAATTTTAGGAATTCTGTTATGATGTTGTAGTATATTGGCTAGTTGAAAAAAAAAACACCATCAACTAAGAGGTGATGACTCTCTTTCATTCACTTCATCCATTTTTTCAGACTGATCACAATATCAGATTCTGTTTCGCCTCAGGTGTTATCAGTGAGAATTATCATGAAAATTTAAAAGCACTCTTTTTCAAGTCGGTATTCCCCTTTTACAGGACAACTCTTGAAGCAAATTAGATAACACCAACTTCCCTCATAGTAAACAACACATAATGCAATGGCTCCCAGCTGTTACAGGAAATATAGGTTGTATTATCTTTCATCACAATTTCATGACAATTCTGTAGTCAAACTAATTAGCTATAATCAGGGCAGGTACTGCCCCTTTAGCCAACAGCAGACGCTGACCTCTATGCTGTCCACTACACCGCCACCGCCGGCCTGCGTTATTGACACCTGGATGGATGGATGCCATGAACTCACAACGTTTCCATATCCTCAGCACGAAACAGCAAGGACTGGGATTAATTAGAGCAAGTGACGTTTTTCCAGTTCTCCATTGCTCAGCCTTTGTGTTTCTCACCTCGCTTAAACCACAGCTTCTTGTTTTTTCGCCTAAGAAGAAGAGGAAGAGGAACTCATTATGTCAGCTGCCATACGCCTCCCATGACGAGGATCGACTTGTTGTGAAATCTGATACGCCTCTTTCAGCGAGATTGCTGTACTGAGCTGTCAGAAAGTTGTACGTAGCCTGTCTGTTACTCTGTGCAAGTCGTGTCAGAAGCCGCTAACCTCTTTCATCAGCAATCTACCATCAACTGAAAGACCACTATCAGTTCATTTCAACACTTATTGCATATTGACATTGTACTGCTTTCACCTCCTTTTTATCATATATTTATTATTTTTGACTCTCTTTTGACTGTTTTATTGTTGCTATGTGTTTATGCTTGAAATCTGTAATAATAATACAAATAATGGTAGAAAATCACCATCATTACTGGTCTTGCTACACTAAAACCAATCTTCTGTATTGTGGTAGCTCATCCACACTTTTATTTAACACTTTGTAACATCAGGCAGCAGCAAAACAAAGCACTTATACTCTTACATCTCTATTTTCCAGTGCACTCCATTCTACTGCTACTGGTGTCACAGAGGCTGTGTTCCAATACTTTTTCTCGTCTCCTTCTCTCCTCCCCTCCTTTCCTACCCCGGAAATACGCCGGAAATATGTGGAGGAAAGGAGGGGAGGAAAGAAGTGGAGGAAAGGAGGAGATGAATTGAATATTGGAACAGCTAATCCAATTCGCCCGACATCAAAGTCGACATTGGCTATTGATGAAGTAATAATTTCGACTGACTCCGAGGATACCAAAGCCAATCACGCTTCTTTCACGCCTACAGGCCTTTTGATGTATTAAAATATAAATGTCAGTTTCACGCATTCTGCTCATGATGTAACATAAACATTTGTACAAGAAATAAATACACTTACCACAACATAAACTCGCTCAATTTTACACTGGTAAAATTACCATTCGCGGCTCAAAACCTTAATATATCGCGTCAATGTGGTTATGTTTGAAAACGCAAAACAAAATATTTCCCAGTAATGTAAATTACATTTTTTACTGTTTACTCCCATTTATCCTTCAGTATTAGTAAATCCCTTGTCATGTTTTAGAACTTTTCGATGGTGAAATATTCTGTGGGATGGTCATTTAATCTGACTGGTCGTGAGCACAGTGATGTCACGCAGAAATGTGAAAAAACTTCCGCGGTAGGATACATCGATGTATCCTCCGTTTGGAGGAAACGAAAAAAGAGGAAAGGAGGAGGCGAGATTGCGCTTTGGAACAGTGGAGGAAAGGAGGACACATAATCAGCTTCCGGGGCACGGAGGAAAGGAGGGGAGGAAAGGAGGAAAAGAGGAGACGAATTTGAGTATTGGAACGCAGCCAGAGTATTCGTTGATCAGTTCATATGCAGTATCTTCCAATGAAATCGTGCTATACTGGTGACACACTCCGTAGTTGCCCCATCACAGCCTTTGTTGTTGGTGCTTGGGGGTCTATAGGCAGTGGGCCCAGTTTCTGCAGGCTATAGTGGCGATTGATACATACAGGATGTGATTTCTCCATATATGATACTGGAGAGGAGGAATGGCGATAATCATGGTATTGCAGAGATGACTGTCGAGCAGATCAACATTGCTTAAAGTGTGTGCTAAACATAGACCAAGAGCTCTCTCTTAGTTGGGCTCATGCTCACTTTCCAAGCCGCTATTTACATAAACAAATCAGACAACTGTGGATATTTTAGGCCCACTTCCCTCTGGAAGGTATGTTTCATTTATACCATGAGGTGTGTCGAGCCTGTGTTGAGCTGAGAGAATTGCAGTGGATTTGTGTCACGGTGAAAATGGAATTCTCCAACAAAGGCGCGACTCAATATGACTGCTGTCTATTTAACCCGCCAGAGTGCCTCAATAATCTGGACAGTGACATGGTCCCCTGGTGCTAATAAAGGTCCTCACATGCTATGTCTAAAACTGAAATCAGTCCAAACACTGAATCTGCCACACAGTCTGTAGTGTATCTGACAGATGGAGTATTTTGGATTACGCAATCTATAAAAACAGTGCAAAGTTACCTGGCAGCCAGTGGTGCTGTGGGCTGTTCCGTGCTCTGCAAGTAATTCAAGTTAAGTGCTTTGCTCTAACATTGCCCTACTGGGCAATTGGACTCACCAGATCAGAGTTGGAAAACCAGCCCCTTAACCATTATGCTGCGCTGCAGCCCATGCATAAGTTATGTAGGTATTAACAAATATACAGTTGATAAGCTGATTTTTGTCACAGGAGACATCCTCGCAATCAAATACCACAATTTGGAGAATGTGCATTTTCCTTTTGTGTACATTTTTTTTTTTAAGTTTAAAGGCAAAACTAAGAGACAGGCTACATGGCCACAAGTTGAGACCTTTTGCTCACAGTGTGGTCCCCCAACATCAAAAATCTCTCCTGCGATGCTGCAACTTTAAAACATTAAAGAACATGTACTTAATACATAATACACTTTATTTGGAAAATAGAATATATGTAAATAGTATTTTCAGAAGTCAATGGTTGGCACCAGCTCACCATAACCTAATTTAATTAATTATAAAATAAATATTGTCTATTAACCCCATTCAGTGTTTACAGACATTTAAACTGCATGCACAGACTGGTGGCAGAAAGCACAGTGAATGCCAGTAAGAGAGACAGTGGTTTCCAGCACCACCTAACAAAACCGAAATGATTAATATCGGTGATGCTCATCGAGACTTCTCCCATAAAAGTTTATCAACACAATAGCTGAGGGAGCTGTGATAAAAAAGCTTACACTTTGAAATTGAATTTAACTGCCAGACCCATTATTGCCGCCCTCTGGTCAGTGGGTTGATGACTGTTAAATGGCTCCTACAGAAGGCCTGATATCTGTGTTTATCTGGTTGGGGAACCCAGGATATACAGCAAAGAAAAATTTAAGGCATACAAATCATAATACCAACACTTATATGTTTGTGATCATGTAGAGGATAAAAAAAATATGTTGATCAAATGGACAATTTCTGTGTGCTGCAGACAGAGGTGCTTCTAGCGAATGACAAGGACAGAAGACTGCCTTACACAAAACCATCTATAGCAATTTTAATAATCATGTCAGCTAGCCAGGTATCAGTTTGATCTCTGTCATCTGTTGGCAGGCTCACCTCCTGTGGGAGACTAACTAGTTTGGTTGTAGATCAGTTTGAGGAAAATCGGGTAAAAGGAAACTTTAAAAAAGAAAATCACTTTGAGTTATACCAGTAAGTGGAGTCTCAAAACACACAAAACGCAAAAATACACTCAGAGAACTGACATGTTTAGCTAAAAGTTTATTTGTTTCAACATGCCGCAAAATCAAACAAAAAATAAGTGAATATTCTGAATATACTCTAAAGTTTTCATGTAATAAATACATTGCAATAACAGATTTGTGCTGAAGTAATTACGAGCAAATATATACAGTTGATATACATAGAAAATAATCCAAAACACCAAAAAATACACACCTTGAGCATAACCCTGCTAACTGAGAGCCAGCTGTTCTGATTGTGATAAATCTGCTAAATTAGATTTAATTCTTGCCTCTTTTCTGAAAACTACCTTGCTGAAAGACATGCAACAGCACAGTCTGGCCTCTTCTAAAAATCTCACGAAAGTTTTTATTATAGATGTTGTGTTTCTCAGTTGGAAAATTTGCGATGTACTAATATGAGATTATTAAGAAAACTCAGTGATGCAAAATGTAAGCTGGGTTCAGAAGATTAACCAACAATAATTTTAGAGATATGGGCAGCAAGGCTACCAGGGATATTTTCAGGAAAAGAAGCACTTAACCTAGCAGCAGGCCTGTGTCTCCAGGGTGATGGTTTTAGGCTACTTTTCTGTCACAGGCTCAATAACATCCACTAATTTAGTCGATCATGTAGCTCATGCACTACTTGAGTAAAAAATCTCATTACCAGCTAAGACTGACATAGAGATGCATTCAAACATAAGAGATCTGAAACTGGAAAAGTCTCTCCAACAGAATATAGCACCTTACCTGTGGTACATTAAAACACATGGCAAGCACAAACAAACTGGATTGGGTAAGAGGAACAGGGGTCACAAGTTGAAGCTCACAGACAGGGATAGATTAACAGGATAGTTACTAAACACCTGAAAACTAAAGCCTCCTAAATTGTCACAGAATTGAATTAGCACAGTCCCAAGGAAGCCTGTGTTGGGTGCACTTTACAAAGCTGGCATTTATGGCATAAGGGATGCTTAACTTGGTGAAAGGTGTGCTAAACTTGGAATCTTCAGGAATGAAAAAGGCCTGATGAGCCATCTTTTACCAGATTTAGCTACATCTAGATGGGTTTTCCTGTGGATAAAACCAAAGGAAGCCATAGCAGTTGACAACAGGCTTTGGGGATTAAACAAACAAATTCAAGAGTGGTTTCACCAGGGTGAGGTCATACACCGTTCACAGCCTCGGCAATCATCAGATCGAAACGTAATTTAGCCTTTACAGGAAGCGCAGAGTGTGAGGTGGATTTTGTACCTCATTCATAACTCAAAGGACTGGAGGACTTGAAGAATGGCCCAGTATCCCAAAATTCACAGTTTAGAACTTGAATGGCAGTATTCAAAGAAGGATTGAAACTGCTCTGTAGGCCTTACTCCTTACAGATAGTATTTGCATGATGTCAGAATGCCAGCCATGTTTATACCCAACAACCATTAGCATGCAGTAGCCATTCAGAAGTATGACAACGAGAAGATGCCAAATCATTTGAAACAGTATTGTGTGTACATTAAGCCCGTGGACAAAAAATAACCCTACATAATATTCAGTAAATTTTGTGTGTCAGTAAATTTTTAAAAAATGTTTGATAACTATATTTTAATTTGCAAGGCTATTTTAATTTGGATTGCTTCTTCACCAATCAAGTGTCTGATTAAAGGTGCTGTGCTTTTACTGGGTAGGAATGTGATTCTGTACAGCTAAATCTGATTAATTTCAAGTTCACCTGTGCTGGAGCTTGAGGATTTGGATACGTTGTTGCTGTGGCCTAGTCCGCAGGATTTAAGCTTGCGACCAGGGGCAGGAAAAAACAGGTTTATGTCAATTTATGTCAAGTCTAAGTAATTTAGAAATCCATCTTTGTAGAAAGGGGCGTCAGTTAGCAATGTTCAGCTAAAATTTACAATGTCCGTAGGCTTATCAACTTCACAAAAGTACCATATCATTAGTGCCAGCTAATTAGGGATTTTTGCGATGTGGCACATTATAACTAAACAGAAATTAGCATCACAAAAATTCACACAAAATCAAGCAAGGGTTTCTCTCAGGTTGCTCATTTTAGATAATTACATATGGGCTGCTCAAATTTATAATGGGGTGTAGGGGTTGAAGAGCTCCAAAAAGACACATCTTCTCCTCAAATTTGCAGAGAGCAATACTGAGCACTGAAACAATGGTTTATCTAATTTTACAAAATGAAAATAAACTATATATAACCATCTTTTCAACTTGTGCAGCCAAAGTCGTGGGTTTTAACAATACACATTTTTTCTTATAACTGTGCTTATTAAAATCACAAGGTTTACCATAATTAAAACAAAATAAATGGAGATATGTTCAATCTATGTTACCTAAATTAGCGTATATACAGTGTTTTGGCAGCATAAACAGTTTTGTGCAGGTTTTTTCTCTGATAATTTACATGTGAAATCAGGGAACATGCATTTTTTTGTGTGATTGAGGGGTCTGTATTGGATGGTGGGCAAGATTATTTTCATTTGAAAATTCTTCCCTTTGCCCTAAATTTTAACATCTGTCTCAACATGTAAACCAGGTCTTTTTGTGCTTTAACAAGTCAGTAGTGTCAAAACTCAGGTAGATTGTGTGTGTGCGTTCATTCTCCCTCTGAAATTCACACAAACCATCGGTACTTGCATACCTGTTTTAAACAGTATAGTCTGATCACTGATTGTACAGTCTATATCATGGAAAGGGCAAGTGAACTTAGTAAAGTTGCTTCTCAATGTGTGTCCATATGTAAATCAAAAGTATAGTTTTAACCAGTATCCATATAGATTCATCCAGCTTGCATTCCTTTTTAATTTAGAAGACTGTACCGTGTGTGTGTGTCTCCTTTCATCACATGCAGATTCACTTCACAGCTGATTGACCACATCAAAGGCCATGATGACCGCTATCTCGTTGCACTCTCCTCTCCCACTTGCAGCCAGCTTCAGCTGGGAGGCGGCGCTGCCAGCCAGCACTTCCCCCTCCCACACGCGGCTCTTGTTTAGCTGAAGGGGGGTCCGGCTCTCCCCCCCCACCACGCTGACGCTCTGAGCGCCAGGGACGCGCACGCGGAAGCGCACCCAGGACTGGGGCTGCAGCCACCCGCTGCGCGGCTCGAACAGCACGCAGCCCTTCCGCCACGCCGAGTACACGCAGGGGAAGGGTGGCCAGCTGGCCTCCGAAGGGCAGCGCAGGATGAAGTCGCACAGCGGGTTGAAGTCCTGGCCGGGCGTGGTCTTGCCGTAGAGCCCCAACCTGTAGACCCCGGGCTCTGGCAGAGTGACGCTGACGGTCACCTTGCAGTCAGTGTAGGTGAAGAGGATGTGGCGGGCCAGTGAGTACCCAAGCGCCTCGCTCCGCTCTTTGGTGAGCACCGCATGCAGCTCCAAGTCTCGTGAGTTGTGAAAGGTGATGTTGCACTTGCCCTGCTGGGTGCTCACCAGTGCCCCCTGGTGGCTGAACTTGGAGAGGCCAGCGCTCTCAGTCCTGATGCCCGGCCCGCAGGAGGAGCTGAGGGAGGGGGGGAAAAGCTCGTTGAGGTTGATCGGATTGGCGGTGCAATGCAGCAGGAAGTTGCCGGCATTCTGAAACCTGTCGCCAGCCTGATCGTAGTCTCGCACGAAGACCGACAGCCGGTAGAATCCACGAAATGGGCACAGCACATGGCAGATCAGCTGATCAGGCTTGATCTGGGTCGCCAGGCAACGTTTGGACAGGGCAGCGTCCATGTCTTTGTGAGTAAATTCGCACAACACCATGAGCGGCCGTGAAGTCTGCAGCTCAAGCTGGAAGGAGCCATTTTGAATCTCAATGGGTTCAGAGCCATGGCTGCTCAGACTCACCCCGATGTCAGATGCAGAGGGCTGCAGTCCCCAGGAAAGGAAAGGGTTTTCTGGAAGCTCCTCAGATGGTTTGGGCTCAGGACAGTCCAGGTGAAAGGAGCAGACCCAGTTGAATGTCCCTGTGGAGTCCGCTGGCCGGGCAAAGACAATGACCTCATACCTCCCCTGTGATGGCGGCAGCAATCGGAGCTTCATGCCCACACTCGTCACCGTCAGAAGGCCGAAGGAGCTGCCTATCTCCTTGGAATCCACAACGTTCAGTTGGGAGATCTGGTAGGTGAATTCTGTTCGCTTGGAAAATCCAATGGACACGGTAGCCTCCCCATTCTCTGTGAGAAGTAAAGCAAATGTGTACACTCTTTATTTCATGGGGAAGTCTTTCTCCATAATGCTACATTTCTAACATTCAATCATACACAATAAAAACAAAAATAATTGGGACTAGCCCCCAAACAGTGATGTCGTAGGCAGTATTCTTTTCTCTCTCCACTTCACTTAACTCAGTGGAAAGGCATAAATTCTCAAATGTGTGGTTGCACCTCAAAAAAGCTGACATCAATAAGAGCGACATCAATAACAATTGCTGCAGTCATCAGTAAGGTAAGCAAGTTCAGTGGTCTGACTAAGCATTTGCACCTGCAGCAAGGCATAAATCCAACAGCAGTAATTAACATAACACACATATCAATATATTCAGTACCGCTATACCAGCGGTGGCTGGTGAACTCAAAACAGGGGAGGAACAAACTTTACCTTTATGCCTATCATTATGTCCAACTTGTTCTCATTTACCCTCCTTGATTAACAATAAAACAAGTAATTCATGGAGTAATCAACACCAATTGATGTAAATAGATTAAAAACATCCATAGATATAACAAACGTAACACCAGTTTACAAATTCTATTACAAAATAAAATTGGTAACCATTTACTCTATTTACATCAGTGGATGTTGATTACTCCGTGAATAAATTTACTTAGTGTTAATCAAGGGGGATAGATGGGAACTGGTTGAAAGCAATGATAGTTTTAAAGGTTTGTTCCTCCCCTGTTTTGAGCTCACCAGCCACCACTGCGGCATACATAAGTAGTATCAAAATTATTGATATCAACAAAATCGTGTCAACACCTAACCATAATGTCTTCACAATTTTTCCTTGTGTCATTTCAATGTCAGCACAGTCTGTAAGGCATGCGCCAGGAACAAACACGCAATCTTTATGTGTGAAAAATTAACTGCATACCTCGTTAAGCCACAGAGGCAGTTTGGTCAACTGTTTGACGACTCAGGCCTGATTTTGGCCGGCCCGTCCAATATAAATCTGACAAGCTTTGGTCCTCACCATCAGAGTGAAGTTCATACACAGATTAACAAACGAGGTATGCTATCCCATGATCAGTAGAAATTGCCAACATCCTCTGAAAAACAGTGGTAATTTTTGGAAACCCGATCTCCAAGGCTCTGGGTCTCCACTGTCTCTATTCACATGAATGGATTAATTAAGTTGATTAATTATTAGTCTTCATGAAAGCAGGGGACCCTCTGCTGGAGTCGAAGGAAGAGTTTAACCACTCAGACTGAATGTTCAACCTCAGGTTGCTCAAACTAGAGACCTTGGATGGAACAAAAACCAGAAACGGTTCCAGTTCTCCAGGACCAGGGTTGCCTGCTCCTCTGGTGTACTCTTAGCAACCAGTGGCTGGCAGTTGCTTCCTTTTAGAGTTTAATCTGCAGTGCTGGGCTCGGCACTACTCTGCCAGTGAGCACCTCATCTAGGCCTACCACCAGGGAGGCCCATGCTCTCAGTTATATGCGCATGCTGACACTAAACCATGTCATGGATGGATGCTGACCTGTAACCATCAGGTAGTGTGTGGGGTGGACGAGCTTCAGACCCAGGCGATAGAATTCGGAGGTTTTGAAAACCCTTTTTTCGAACTCTTCCAGCGATATGGGGGCGTCGAGAAGCTGCCACTGAGGGTCATCTGGGCAGTGGGAGTCAATGAAGTCCTCAGGGTCAGTCAAAAAGTAGAAGTCGTCATACCTGAAAATCAGAGCAAGTTACTTTAACCCACATTAAGGACACCATGTTCATCAACGTTTAAGAAAGAGTAAAGACTATAAAAACATGGTGACTAAAACTGATGGCAAGTTTCAGTCATTTATCTCCAGCACTTACAAAATATTAACGATACTGTAATACACCAGAGCTATCCTGAACACAACTCTGTTCTAAAACGTTATACTAATGCATCCATAAAATGTTGTAATATCCAATTCGAAAGTTATATGGTGGTGCTGTCCTGCATTGTGGGAATGTTTTTTTTGTGGTCAGAAATAACGATAATGGATGACAACAGCTTAGATGTGACTTCACCTCTTGATGAAAGCCTTGTTGTCCATATCCACTCTGCCCGACCCCCAGCAGGCATCCATCAGGTACCAGTGTCCCCCAAGCCTCACCGCGTTCCACATGTGGTTTGACTTAGTGTCATGGTAACTTTGTCCCTGCCGGTAACCGATGCCCTTACTATGCCCCGACACCTCCTGGCACTCAATGCCAAGAGTCCTGCAAATACACAGGGAAATATACGTGCATGTAAAAACACACACACACTCACACACATAAACACACACGAATGGGGCAATACTGCATTTTTGTGTAACGCACACTCACGCACAGGTGTGCGTTTGTATATACACATAGTCTCCTCTGTACACATGAGATGCTGAGAGTTTTTCAGAACATTTGTTGTGTTTATATACATCGGACATGGGTGGGTATAACCTCAGAGTTAAACTGTGTCTAAGTTTGAGATCAGTTTACTTTGGCAAATGTGAACCCTGAAGCAATTGAAGCCATTCAACTGCTATGTCAATCTGAAGAAACTATATCCACCAAAAGAAGGTTTGGCATAACCACACATTAGTGGACATTAGTTGTATTGGACATTAGTGTATCTTATAGTAAATGGTTTCTACGGCCTCTTCTAGAATGTCTGGAGAGAGACTCATGGGGGGGGGGGGTAGATATGGAGGATTGCTTTTGGATTTTTGTGTGTGGTTCCTCGCAAAAGTGGTCAGCATGACATTTGCTTGTACTTATTTTTCCTGGACAAACAACACGTTAGGGAGGGGAGGCGGTCTCTGAACACAATCTGCTGCTGCCTTTTAGGACACCTTATCTGCATGTTTGCATGCCTTTTCCGGGGACTGTAACCTGTCAATGTCATAACAGCAGACCAAAGAAACCTCTTGGTTTGGGTGGCATACATGCTTCACTTATCGACAAGCAAACATCCACTGTTTAATTAAATTCCCAAGATACAAAATTACCAAAACATATCCACTCAAGTAGTTACACACACAATTACAGCAATAACACACTAATGGACACATACAGTACATGTTAACGCAATTACCTAAGCACAGATATTCACATACTTCCTAATTACAGCTGCTACTACAATATCTTCATTCAAGAAACGGCTGATAGCTGCAACTTTTCTGACTTGTGAAAGATGTATCTAGTGTGAAGTTTGATGTTCAATATTAATGTTCAACTGAGTGTGTACTTATGTGTACTTTCTTCTAATTAATAAAACCGATTTTGTTTCTGATTTTACAAATGATATTTATAGTTCAGTATATCTGTGCATTTGTAATGTTGCCGCAAGATCAGCAAATGTGAGCCTAACATGAAGATTTTAGTAATGTGAAAATGTAAAAATACAATGATTCTCGATTCGTTGGCTGTGTTGTTATGGTTACTGTTTTACCTGCACATCTCCAGGCAGAGGCTGGAGTATCCACAGCACACCCCCCGCCCAGCCTCAATCACCTCCTCAGGGGAACACAGCTTCTCTGATTGGCCCAAATAGCCGCTTACATCATATTCTGCAAGCAGGGCACACATGAGTGACCACAATATCCAAACACCACAGTCTACGAACAGGATATCCCCAAGCAGCTATAAACAATGCCAAACTTATATCTACAACTTAGAGGGATTTTCTGGACTTATATTATATTTTCTGGTTTATAAAATTGAATCATGCACAATGTGCTGTCAGATATCTTGTTTTTTTTTGGATATAGCATGTTAGACAAAGGCAAATTTTCTGAATATTGATGTCCACTTCTTACATTTGTCGGTTTTCTTTCCTACTAAGCAACAAAAGTATTTATTGTATCAATTACCATATTCCTAGACCCGGTGAATGAATTTATATTGTACTTTTTATGAATTTTTTTCTTATTAAAAAAACTGCAATTTCTGATGTTCAATTTGTGATAATTATTTGAGAATATCAAGTGAATGTCTTCATTCTGATGTAAAACCTACTATTTAAGTCCTTCCAGTCTGGAATTTAACCGGTAAAAAAGTGCAGCTTTACATGGTATAATGAATTTCATCACTTGGTGACAATTATTTTCAACTGAAAATTGAAATTTATATTGTATTTAACAATTGTTATTTACAATCATCATCTGTAATATCAAAAGCAAGAGAAAATGTTCTAGTTTTGGATATGAGCTAACAAGTTCATCGAACACTGGATCATTGAAAACGCATAAGCACAGTTAATATAAACATGTATATGCTCATCATGAATCAAAAATAATAATCATGTTCACAGAAAGGGTGCTTAACATAAATTGATAATCCAAAAATCTGATAGGAAGAGCATAAATGATTTAGGGGGCTCAGGGATGGTCAGGGTATTTAATTATCTGATGCCCTAATTTAAATATTAATGTACATTTCTTATTCATGTTATTTTTGTAATCCCTATACCTCATTCCCACCCCAAACTAACTGAACCATTTAGGCTCCAGCAGCCACCTTCTCCAATGGACAAGGCAGCCATGACTGCACGACTCCTCTGATTCTCGGTTCTTTTACATGCCGCCGAATGTTGTCAGAAGGATGATGAGGTCAGTATACCATGAGCTTGTACACTCACAGCGCCCAGCCAATCAGGAGTGTCCACTAGAGGGCTCACACCAACAACATTTTGAAAATCAGTCTCACTGTGCGAGCTACCCAGAGGTCAAACCTCAAGGTCCATTTGCGTTTGAGATCAGTAAAGATACTGAGATTCTCGAAAAAGTACCTGGTACGAAATGTAAAGGCTACAAGGAAAGATTCAAGATACTTAACCTATTAAGGCATAATGAAATTACATATAGTGGAGATTTAAGAGAAATTCTTACAGTACAAAATAGTTTTTTTTAGGTTGGGTTCAGTCTATAGAAAAACAGGGCGTAGACAGACACTAGTTAAGCAAAAATTCTGTGTGTATACCAGGAAGTATTATTTTGCACAGAGCTGTCAGTAGTTGGAACAGGCTGCCAGGTCATGTAGTTGGGGCAGAGACCCTTGGTATATTCAAGTCCAGACTTGATGCAGCACTGGATACTCTGAGGATTAAATGGTGAGCCTAGCTGGCCTAAATGGCCTGTTGTCATCATAATCTTTTTCCCCTTCCTAATTGGTGAGGTAAAGCAGGCGTTTTATGATCTGCAGGTGGAGGAAGCAGGGAATTACAGCAGACAGAACAGTCTGTTCTCATTCTCGTATATTCTTAATGTTGTACTTCCCACAAAATAGTCCTTTTTAAAATTTTTATTTCCCATGTTGCATTTTTAGCTATGTTGAATCAAATGTACCAGGTTTCCACCCACTTATGGATAATGATGAGATATTCCTTTATTGCCTTAGTTGATTCTAAACTGCTTGCTTGACCCCTGAAGTCTCATTGACAAATGACCTCTCTGCTACTGACCTCCATATTAAGGTCATTTATATAGATGGAGATAAGAGATGCAGAATTTGTCCTATAGTTATTCTTTGTATTCTACCATTCAAATAAATTCAAACCCACTCTGTGATAAAAACTGTAATTCCTACTGATTTTATTGAAATTATGAATCTCTAATGTAGTACTTTTTCAAATGCACTTTTAAAGTCCAAAAATATAATATCATATGTCTGGTTCAAGTTGAAAAACATTGGCGCAAACTCCTAACAGTCCGGGAGGTTTGTTAGGCAGGATCTTCCCCTGCAAAACCCTGGTGGATATCATTTACATTACTATTTTTTCAAGGAATTACTCCAGTTTGTCCCTGAGAAAGTTTAATGTCTTGTTTTAAGTATTGTTTTTAGTACAATATAGATAGTGACACTATACCCATTAACTCTACAGTTGTGATTTGTACAAGACGTATTCCATATTAAATCTGACTTGGAGTCAGTTCTAGCCTGCTTGATTAACATATTACATCATTTTAAAGTAGCATAATTGTCTTAAATGATCATTTTTAATGTAAATTTGTTTATTATTTTATATATGTTTCATGCATTTTATGAGTCCTCTGTTCTTTTTTGTCAAGGGAGAATGATTAATAATAGATTGTGGCTAAATTCAGAACCCAAAATGTAATAAAATCCCATTTGCTTGACAATGCTAATGGACCTGCTGCAGGATGGAACAGAGGAGCTCATATGTTGAGCCTCGTCTCAGTTCTCCCCGTGAACGCTGCCTTCTGCATGTTTGGAGCATGCCACATGTCACAATTCCCCAGACAGCTGATCCTGGCAGAGAGGTTCTCTTACAGCACTGTTGTTTTGATCCTAACAATAGAATCGTGATGGCAGCTGACACCGAGTGAAAAGCTATGTTAATGTTATGGTGTTTGAGAGGTTCTGATGATGGAGTTTTGAGGCTTGCTGAGACACCAGAGCAAAACATGGGCGCATTACGTGTCCGTGCTAATGAGGCTAGGAGGTTAGGAGAAACTGCCCCAGAAAAACATACAGGACTATGGGGTTGATTTACTCAGATCCCAAATAATGGGTGTTAGTTGGCATGCACACCCAAAGCATTTGCACGTCTTACTTCACTCTTTGTGGGTGGTCACCAAAGAGTCATTATGCAAATGTATTTATTTTTTGTATTTTGAGCATGAACAAGTGCCAGCTAATTAGCCCCTATTGTTTCTCGATCATTCAGAACATTCTGTTACTGATACTCTAAACTCACACCTGTTTTTCTATTAGTGAGCTACACATACGCTTACAGATTTTATCATCCAGGCTACAATACTGACAGTAAAGACCATTATGCTGATCCAAATTCAAAATCCCTTGCCTTTTCTCTTCATATATATGAATATGCTAAGCTAGCTAGCTAAGTGCTAATTGTTAATTCAGACACAGTTTGTCACTTTTTAGGGCCATTTGGAGTATATAGTTCCAGAATGGATGTAAATACATTCCAAAATAAACTACTTTGCTTCTGATAAGAGTGTATAAGTGAAAACATTATGGAAACACACCGATGTTGTCGCACAACCACACCCATATGGCACGTAGTCTCTCCAGGTCGCTTTTTGCGGTGTGTGTGATACCCTGGGCGATGGTCTGCGCTGAAAACACCCGCTGCTCTCTCAGCTGAAACACAGCATGCACAGGGACACAGCACTTTAACACAACACACACAGGGACACAGCACTTTAACACAACATACTCAGGAATACAGCACTTTAACAAAACATGCACAGGGACACAGCACTTTAACACAACACTCACAGGGATACAGCACTTTAACACAACACACACAGAGATACAACGCTTTAACACAACACGCACAGGGACACAGCACTTTAACACAACACGCTGTGCAGGAGTAACCTTCACTGTTGAAATGGTTGTGGATCTTTGCTTGTTACATGTGTGCCAGGTGCATTTGTTTTTGTCAATTCGAGAGCATGATCAGTTGCCAGCCTTGTGTCTTACCTGAAATTGATTGATTGAATGGAATGTTAACATGTGAGTCATTGTGGGCCTACTTAATAACAGGTGTGCTGTCTCAGGGGGAGGGGTTTTTGGCAACCATTTGTAAAATGGCTAAATGTTTATAGCCTTTCTAAAGAAATGTTTTTAAATGATTGTGAAATGAAATTGTAACCGGTTACGTGAACTTAAGTATATTGGTATTGTCAAGCTTAACATCAAATAAACCCCTTTTTTAATATATATTGGCTCTGATGGTTTAAGAAAAACCCTATGCTATTGTCCGAAGCAATGGCCAGCTTCGTGACACACACACAGGGACACAGCACTTTAACACAACACACTCAGGAATACAGCACTTTAACACAACACGCACAGGGACACAGCACTTTAACACAACACGCACAGGAATACAGCACTTTAACACAACACACACAGTGATATAGAACAAGCATCTCAAGTACCAGCCAAATCAAACCAAGTCTTTTCATGCTGTTACTTGTTTCCTGTTACCACTATGTGGCTCTTTACAGATTAGTATCCATTAGTATCGTGCTGATATTGTAATACGCGACAGTATTATGTGAAGTTCTGCTAAATCAAATGGACCATTGAGAATATAAACCTCTGGTGTGTGAGAGTCATAATGTTAAAGGTGGTCAAAACATACTTTACATGTGTCTCATAGGATCATCCGAGGAGTAAGAAAAGTTTGTTTCATTGATATGCGATGAACTGTCCAGGAGGAATACAAGTTTGGAGTGTTTTGCACATTCCAAAATGGTTTCTATGTTCATTGCATGCATAGTTATGTCATTTTTTAAGCAACTCTCACAAGTCATGCATTTTGGGAAATTCTGCTGGCATTAAAAGCTATGTAATTGTTGATAGATACAATAGTTGCAGGGAGAATCCAAGCTGACTTATCAATAACACCCTTGGGTGCCCCTGTGTATGTTGGTTTTTTTTTTCCAAACATAACAGCATTTCTAGAAGCATAACAAGCTGTTTGTAATTTTTAATAAAATACTTAATTGTAGCAAGAGCAAGTGCTGAGTAATATCAAATATCAAGCGTTGTGTAATTTTCATGTCAGTTAATTCACTTTCATTTTTTTATATTCAGGCCATCTCTTAACACTGGCACTTCGTGCTATGTTAGTTATGTTATCTATGCACCAATATGAACATTAAACAGATGGGACAAAATCAAATCCTTCATTGTTCAATAATACACTGAAGCAAGTCATTCAGTTAACTAATTTGAATGCAAATTTGCATTCAGTGAAGCACTTGAATAAGATTGCAACAATCGACTGGCTTAGATGATGTAGTTTGAATGCAGTTCAAATACTGTGGTGTGGATGCAGCTTAGCATTTGCATTTCGGATGTGGTTGGGTGCGACTACTAACATGAAAAACAGCAGCGTCTTATCCTCCTATGCTTATCCTTGTCCTGCAGTCCTCCACACCTGCACTTCTGCTTACGATGCCTTCTGTGACCAAATCCTCCTTAAACCCTGCCCGTGGCCCCAGTGAATTTAAGAAGACCCTAATAACACTTCTGCTCAAGACAAACGAAAACAATCCTGGAGCCCTCAGCAATCCCAAACTGCCGACCACTCTCCCGCCTCTTTTTTCTTCCTAAAACTGTGTCCATCCTGTTGTCACAATATTTAACACTAAACAATCTATTTTATTCTTATCAGTCCAAGTCAAGGTAAACAGAGATGAGTCTCCTCCCAGTAACAGAAGCTCTCAAAATGGCAAAATGTGTATTCCTGTACTCTGTTTTGGTCTTCCTTGACCTCTTAGCTGCACTTGATACAGTCATCCATCTAGTCCTGTTTACAACCCTGGCAGGCGTGGGTATCTCAGGATCTGCCCATAAATAGTTTACTTTATGTCTTTCTGGCAGCTTGTATTAGGTCACTTGGCATGGTTCTGTCTCAAACTCACATAGCCTCACAACAGGTGTACACCAGGGATTGGTTCTTGGTCCACTACTGTTCTCACTGCACACAAAATCCCTTGGCTCAATAATGTTGCCCCATGGGTTTTCCTACCATTGCTATGCATACAGTACACAACTGATTCTGTCCTATCCACTCACTGCGGTGGATGCTGCTGGACACCTGAAGCCTGCCAAGGTGTCTCATCCTGGAGGAACAACCATCATCTCAAACTAAATCTCTCTGAGGTACTGTAATCTCCAGCTACATCCTACCCCCTCAGTCACCTTTGCTAACAAAATGTAAATAATATTGGCATTGTTTTGGACAAGGAGTTGCCTTTTTCAAAACACATCACTACTGCAGACCAGTCTTGTTGCTTCTCCTTTAACATTCATTCATCCAGTTCATTGAGGCCCTGGTGCTGTCTCCCTGCATTTGTCTCCTTGCCTCTCCAACTTTTACAGAATTCTATTGCTTGACTGACCTCTAATCAGCTGAAATATACACATGTCATGGTTCTCCTCATTAAGCTCGCATAAAATACAAATATATGAAACAAATTATAAAGCCTCATACTCTTGCAAGACCTCTCTGCTCTCTGCCTTCCCCAAAGAGCCCTTCTTTTCGGTAACATCTCTTTACTACTCTACTGTAGGTTAATGTAATAACTATTAAGGTCAGTTATGGCAGACAAATTAGCATCATGTGATTTTTTTAAGTGTTTTAGTGCTTGACTATGGAAACTCTATGACTATAGTTTGCACTCCTACTGGCTCCTCTTGGGAAGGACTGGAGAAATCTGGTTTAAGACTATGTGCTATGACTGTAGTTCAGATGTGGTTTCGATCTCATTGATTAGATGCTGTCTCTAGGATGCAGTTTTGAAGCTATAAATGATGCTGTAATTAAGATGAGGTTTAGATGTTATGGTTTAGCCATAGTTGAGGTTCTGCATTTAAATTATGTGAAATTAAATGCTAGGGGTTTAACTACTGTGCTATTTGTTCTCAGCTTAACTCGGTGTCTCCTTACTTGTTTTCCAGTGGTGATGGCATGGGCATCCAAGGTCTTGAAGACATCAGCACTTGAGACGAGTTCTTTACGGAGCTTCCTTTTTGGGATGGCAGGGGTTTTGAGACCCCTCCTTTGTCCGGCCTGGACTTTGGGCCTGGACTGTGTGGGTACAGGTGCCACGGTCTCTTCCCCCTCCTCCTTCCTCAGCGTACCCTTCTTCACCACCCTGAAGGAACAGGCAGCACTCTCGGCCGAGAGCTGCCGCTTGGCTAAGGCTCTTTGAGAGTCCCGCTCAACAGCCGCCCATTTCTCAAACACCGTTCTCCTGGATGGAACACTATCAGGGGCTGGTTTGGAGGGGGCAGGAATATTCTGGTTATTATTGGGAGCTAGAACTTCTAGCTTCCAGTCCTGCTGGACAACTGCCTGGGTTCCTTTGGTGGGTGATGAATCTTCACCACACTCATTTACCTGAGTGCCCTTCTGTACTGGGACCTTGTGCTTGCTGTTCTCCTGGGTGGATGTGCCTCCAGGAGCCTGATTTTCCTGCTGGCATTGGGGGTATGGGTCGTCCGTCAGCTCAGTGTTGTTGTTGTTATTGAGATTACAGCCGTTATCTGCCCGCAGGATGAGTGGACAATTTGAACTTTGTACCTTTGCCATCTTCGGCAGGTCATTGCCCATTTTCTCCTTTCTTGTCACACTGGGAATTTTCAGAGGTGGACTCCACACACCAATAAACTGTCAAGAGACACAGGTTATACTGAATGTCAAACGAGAAGCATTGTCTTTGACCAGATATGACTGGAAGTCCGTGGTGGTGGGACACAGCTTCCTTCTGCCTGAACAGAATTGGCTTCAGCCAGCTAGCATTTCTACTGCACAAGCACTCTCTAACTATTCATGCTGTTTTGATGTTACTTAAAGTCTTAGCCTTGAAATGTTAGTCTCTAAGTGATGGTCATTAAGTAGGTTAATTCATTCTGGAAAGTATAACTGGTATGGTTGAAATTTTACTTGTGTTGATGATAATAAACATAACAGCACACTGGACAGCTAGTTTGTTTACTTTTTATTACTTTCCTTTATGTCTAAATTCATCATAGCTGTTTAACCCATCTTTTGACTCAGACTAATGCAAACATCCTTTTGATGAATTATGTTTTACCATCCATTTTATCAATTTTTCCAAATAGCCAAGTATTCTTTCCCCAATACTGATTGTATACTGCATTTATCTGTGTAAAGTGTGTTTCAGTTTAATGCTCGCTCTTTTGTATTTGCGTTTGAAATAATGAAACACAATTAGAACGGTAATTCCAAGTTTATAACCATTTGGATTATTCCTGTTTCAAGGTTACATTTAAGAAGATAGTCACTGAACATTCCCTTGTCACATGTCATGTGGTTATATGATTTCTGCAGCTCAGCCTTTTGATATATATCAACCTCCACCATCCCTAGGGGCTGATTGCACAAAACTCTAACGAAAAAAAAAAACAACTGGGGAAACATTTATTCCGGTACTTATTCACTGTTTGGCACATGTTTACAATAAAGTGTGTGAATGCAAAACAGAGCCCAAAATTTTACCAAAAATTTATTTATTTTTGTTTCAAAATGTACTAAATTATAATGAATTGCTATGTAAACAGACAGTAAATCAACTCAGTCAGTGAGGAATTTACCAGCTAAATGTGATCAATATTTTTAATGAGGAGAAATTCTAAATTCACTCAGTTTTTTTTAATTACTTCAGAATTTGTCAGAATTAGTCTGCAGTTCCTTCTCCATATAAAATACTTTATACATAGTAAAAGATTATTTAAATAACATTGTAAGGTTTCACAGACACTCTACCAGCTGTCAGCTTGAGTGGCTGATTTTTATTAAAGCGCATGCCATTAGGGACAATGTAAAACCAACCTGGATGTTTTGTTACTAGCAGTTTATGTGGAGATTAACAACATATTGGAATGAGTAACACACAGATATCAGGACAGGGATAATGGTACAAAATGCGACTTAAACTTGATGATGCAAGGTTAACACATGTTCTACCAAACCGTCTGACTTGCAAGAAAAAAGCCGATTGTTTCAAGGCAGATGATTGCAATAACTGTTCCGCTTTGATTGGGAAAGTTACTTCTGCCCAGAATCCATAGAAAGTACATCTTAGCTGATGAACTGAAACTGAAAGTGGCCTGATGTCAGAAGTACACTGAACGTTCCTTTGTGACTGGAGAGCTAGCAAATGTAGCAAATAAAATACAGTGGATTCTTATTGGACAATTTCAAGTCATTTCCATTTCAATTTTCGCACCTATCCAGTTAGTGTTTTCATAATCGTTTTTGACGAAACATTAATGAATTATAAAAATAAGGCCCTTTCACATTTTTACTCCTGAGAGTTTCTGTTCAGGGTTTAAACTGCATTCGAGTGCAAGACAGCGGCATCTCTTACTGCCCAGTTTTAGCCAATCAGTGCTCCCAAACCACCAAGTATCACTTCTCAGTCATTCCTTTGTGCATCTGTTCGGTTTCTTCGGACCTGAATTTTTAAAATACAATTTTTGGTTTCACCAAAGCATATCATCTGCAGGGTTTAGTCCATGCTATCCATTCTGGCCCTTGGGACTTTTACCCCTCTCTAGCACTTAAACACTCTTGTCCGTGTTATAATGCACTTTGAGTTGTCGCTGTGGGTAAGAGTGTCTGCAAAATGCCTATAATGTTATGTAAGGTAATGTAACAATTAACTGTTGGTCGTTTCTGAGGAAACGGTTTCACGATGTAAAATGTTTCATTTAAACATATAGTGCATCTCTTTGTCTCTTAGCTCCTTTCAGTCACATTTAATTTTCGCTGTCATTTTTGAATAAGTTAAATAAGATACATTCCAACTAATAATCAATAATCAATGCACAAATCAGGAGATTGGTTAAAGATTGGTGTTACTTTTGTCTGTGTAGGTCATATATGTGCACATAATTATGTCTTAAATACAACACTATAGAGGTGTACTTATATGGAATACAACACTGTAGGGGTGTAAAATGTGGGTACAAATGATCAAGAACCTGTAGGTGCTCCCCATCCTCTCATCCATGTGTGTGACTCCTCTTTTGTTCCCTTACCTCGACATTTGCAAACTAAGCACTGCGTCTGTTTATCCAGGAGGCGCTGTATCGCGAGCCGCTAATGCACGCTACGCAGTCTGCAGCGCTGCAGAAATGCCAGCAGTGTTTACTGCTCACGTTTAAACAAACACAGCACAATTCCTTACCGCTTAGCAATGCTTCGGTCTGGCTGGGGGATTCTATCTGCGATGCTTTCCATCCATCTCACCTCAGAGTGCTCGCCCCCTCCTCCCTCGGCATGTTTTTATTAGGCTAACCCCCCCCCCCCCCCCCCCCCCCACAACTCACACACACACACACACACACACACACCTCCCCCTGTGGCTGAGATGTGAGCCAGTAGAGTGGCGATAGGATGACAGAACTAAAAATACTACAAAGCAGCTGATAGAGGCTGATTCTTTTCCACTCTCTTTGGGACAGAAGGGCATGGGGCTGGCAGTGTGGAGGGAGCCAGCCAGCAGATCCACTGCCAGCAGAGTGAAAAGGTGTGAGATTGTGGGGAGGTCATAGGTACTGCAGGTTCACACACACACACTGTTACCTCAGTGCATGCACAAACACACACAATAACTAGCACACCTTACAGTTAAACCGGCACAGCATACGGAGGGCAGAAGAACATCTTCCCAGGTCCATACCTGTCTCACCTGCATTTATGGAGACTACCTTATTCCTATAAAATGTAACGTTAGATTAGTAATTGTAATGGAAAGTGAGGAAAATAGAATACATCCAAGAGGATTCAAAATTGAAAAACAAACAAATTCAAAATGGTGGTGCTGCTTGGTTAGGGGCTAGGGTGTACTGAAACCAACCTAAGGCCACCCTCATAGACTCTTGACACCTGTGTAGAGCAGACTTTGGGTACAGTGCAGGGCAGCTTTCTTAAGGAGCCCTTTGACCTCCCCTTTCCTCCCCATTGTAAGGGGCCTTGGGGCCTCATTCATAAAGATTTTGTGTGCACAATGTACACCCCAGATCATACACTGGTTGTCAAACAAATCATGATTGATGATGAATATTTTATATGAGAGTGTGCACAAATAACACCCTACAAACTCCATGCAAATGCATGTAGAGGGTATTCCTCAACACATCATAGCAGGAAAAATAAAATTGCTTGTGTTAGTCTCATCATTCGTTATGGTAGGCATACATTATTTTTATTAGCCATTACATTTTTGGCAAAAGATATCTTATAACCTGTGAGCAGTTACTCTGTTTTTTTCCACTGTGTTTGTCAAGACAGCCTGACAACAGTTTCTTCAGTACTCTTACCATACTGTCTATATGATTATGAATCACGCGGTGTGATGAGAATGTATCTTCAGGGACTTTTATGCCTGTGATGGCTGGTCCAAGAGTTGGTTTCGTTTTACACAAGCTGTGCTCCTGGACCTCTGTCCCGAATGGAGGTCAGCGCCGGAGCAGCCAATACCAGCCCAATCTGCAAATCCTGTCCACTCTCAGATTCTCCTCAGCCCTAAACGGTGGCCCCTCGGCACTAAATAGCGGGGAGGTCGGGTATATCCCGGCCCTCGCTCGGCCACGTCCAGCCAAGACCGCCAGACTCACCACCCATCCAAGCCAACAGTGCATCAGATTCCACTACAGGGCCACCGAACTAGTAAACAGCAAACATCAATTTGATTGGATAACGATTGCTTACAAAATGAAAACCGCTGCAATCGACTGCACTCGTACCGCGACAAGGAAAATCTCATTAAATAAAAATTTATGTATGGCGACTGAAAGAATTTCCATTACGTAAAAGTGCAGCTGAAATGCAATACGCAAACATAAAATATATGTGTTCACATAATATTTAATAGTGGATTATTTATATTTCATGCTGTCTGAGCAGCAGCTCTCATATCTGCTGTAACCTCCTGCTATGGAGATAATGACAGATATGAATGTTATTCTTAGCTCAGCATGCTTGATTTTGCACTCTAAGGATTTTTTTTTTAGTTCTCCTCACTGTACAAGTCACATCATTGGTATGTCCTGCGTAAATTTTATAGGTCTTGGTTAATTGATTTAGGCTCAAGGATCGAGTTAAGCACTACACATTGTCCATGCAGAAATGAATTGGGGGAGTTTCAGCACACCAGTGGATTTTAGTAAAACACAGGAAAACCACACAGAATGTCATTTAATAAACACCAAATTTCAGTAAAAGGATCTAGGTGCAGTAACAAGACAAACCCTTTTGCACAGCATGTTTGTGCTGGTTATGGCAGGATACAAATCAGAGAATGTAAGAGCCAACTACTGTTTTACTAGTATTTTGTGAATGACGCCCACAAACCTTAAGTCATGTGGTTTAATTTACTGACAAACTCATAGAAAGACAAGGAGCTGAATGACATGATCTATGGCCTGTTCAGATTCACTCCTTGTAACACAGAATGCCTGAAAATGACACATGCACACAAATGACAGATTTACAGGTGAACATAAATCCGTTACAGATTAATCAAATAAGTCTTAACAATTAGTCAACTGACATTTGATCAGTCTGTCAAGTTTATTAGACCACTGACATGCATGAGGTAATATTTTGTGAAATTTAAAACTGGATAATCATAAGTGCGAACACACTTATGAGTTTGATATAAACCATCCAAGATAAACAACTCCTATATTGAGCCCATCTTTCAAAGCAGACAAAATGTCGCTCACATAATCAATAAAGACAATCAATTATGGTGTATTTGTGAAAATGATTAAATGTTTTTGTATCATAAGTATTATAACACACCTATAGTTACTTTGAATGTGGAGACAGTCAGTGTTGAAGCTTCTGGAACGATACGTAGATGTTACCAGCATGTCTCTTAAATATTTCCCCCTTGTATGTATGTATACTTCTTCCCATATTTCATGAACAGATCTGCATAATTCGGGGCAAAGGATAACCCCACAGCTGTCCCGTATATTTACATATAAAATGTCTTGTCAAACAAAAAAAATTGTCAAAACTCATTTGATTTCTAAATTAATTGTCAATTTAAATAATTTAGGAACCAGATTATTTAATTAAGAATTAAGATGCACCATTGCATTCAATCCATCCTCATGCAGAAGGTTTGTGTGGACTTTCTACTTCAAAAGAAACCATTAACACACCCTTAGGAATGGTTATTTTGCAGAGCAGATAAATCACATCTCTTGTATCAGTGAATGATGGAAAAGTCTTGACTATATCTTTGGTTAAAATCTACAAATTGACTCCGGTTTTCTAAAATACATGGTGCGTCTAGGCAGTTAAGGCCAGACCCAAGCCATATTGTTCTCTGTTGTGGGGAAGGGATTAGCGGGATAGGTTTGGGTTATACCCGAGAGGTCCGCTGGCAGGTTTCAATGCTCTGGCGCTTCCACAACCTGCCACAGTCCTGGCCAGTGGAAGTAATGTGTCTCTCCCCAGGGTTTATCACGAGCCTAGCGTGGGCCAGCTGGAGAACTGGGGATGGAGGTGCAGGGCGGTGCATGCGGCTCTCATTGCTCATCGCATCTTTTTACATTGAAACGGAGGAGCCGCTGAGACGCATCCACCTTCCAGCGGTGGCCCGACCTGCGTCAATCCATCGAGCACCTGGACCCGACTCCAGCAGTGGTGCAGGCGGTCATCTCGGACTTGAGTCGTGCCAAACTGCCCCTGTGGCTGGATCTGAGGGTGAGGAGTATGCAGTTAGTGGTGGAACCTGCTCACCTTCACATGCACAACATGGCCAAATAAGGTATGCCAGGTCATGTGGTACAGCCCATCCAACCCAAAGCAGTTCTTTTCAAGTAGGAGGGGCAGCAGGAGCTCTGGCACAACCTGAAGGACAGCCTGTGTTCTCGTGGTTAAGGTAGATGACTGGGATCTCTGAGGTTGGAGGTTCAAGCCCCAGTCCAGCTACAGTAAGATCACCATTGCTGTTGGGCCCTTAAGCAAGGCCCCCCTGACTAGTCTGATCATCCGTAAGTTGCTTTGGATAACAGTGTCAGCTAAATGACGGTAACGTAGTCAGCAGTGAGTGCAGTCGCTATAGGCGTCTGCACTCACTGCTGGCATTGGGAGTACATCGCCATGCACACAGGTAAATGAGATTATGAATGTTTGGAATCACGTGGGGTTGCAGGGGGGCTTCCCAGAGACAACTGCCAATCACCACAGGTTACCGAGTTACCTGTTACGCCATGTGATGTGGGAAGGGGTGTGGCTCCCCAGGGCCCCTCCCACATCAGGCTTTATGTCACAGAGCACCACTGGGAATCTGCAGAAACACAGACTGCAGCAGAAACACCTGCTGAAAAACACTTTCAGCTGCTGCTGCTGATTTAGCGCTATCAGGGGAGCAGTAAAAAGCTGTGCCCCATGGGGGAGGCGATTTCTCTGTGTGGACTACTATCCTGTCTCTTTATGTGCTCATTTTGCAGACTCCAGTTAAAGGCCCCTCCAGTAAAAATCATAATTTTTCCGTTGTCAAGTGTTCCAGATAGCAGTTTCGGCCAGAACATCAACTGGTCCTGCTTTAGTATCGTAAAACAGTTTTAATGTAATGCTGTGTAGCCTACTAGAAAATGAAGGCACACTGCAACTAACTGTTTTTTTTTTGTTTTGTTTCTTTATGGGTTATATTTAATTTTATATTAAATGTCAGACATTGTATGTGTATCGTGAGTGTTAAACTGCAATGGACTTTGAAACAATTTGCCACTTAACTATATCTCTGCATACAAGTTTGTTTTTGTGGCAGTTGTTTTTGAAATGATTATCCACAGTATTGTTACATGAAAACTGAAAGGTTTGCAAACTACAAACATCATAATCTATGGTGAATGTGCATCTCACCTTTGTTTTATCCAAACTATTTTGGAACACAGGAAGGTTTTGCCTCCTCCTAGTGGTCAGTTTTAGTATTTTTTAAGAACATATTATTAACATTAGCTTACCATAAATTTCACTGCTTGACATCCCCATACATACCCCATAATGCCATAAAATACTTAAACCTGTCATAAGTAACGATGCATGTGCAAGATAGATACTGCTAAACAGATAAAAACTAATTAGGAGCACCACTGTTACAGGTGGTGGCCAAAAAGGTAGAAACACCAATATGAAATACTTATTTGGCTGTCTCTCCACCATGTGCTACCAGAGCAGCTTATATGCATAATGACACAATCTATCAGGGTCTGTAATTCCATACGCATAATTAACTTGCCTAATTAAAGTAATGCCTTGTTGATAGAAGCCACAGACATCATCCCTGAAACTCCAACACATACTCAACTGTATACAGTGACTGAAGCAGGTATGGCATATGGATAAAAGATGATGTGATTCTAATGACTGCGTGCTGTCTGTGGATAGGGGCGTTGTCATCCCCATCGCCATCCTGGAGTAAAAACCTCCAGTGCAATGAAGAAGTACAAGTGGGTTCAAAATGGCAGCCCTGCCATGAATGCCAGCCTTGTGAGGCTCATACATACGGTTTTTGTTGAGACTCTCCACCTCAGGGCCGGACGCAGGTAAGAGTCTATGGGAATGGTATCAGTATGTCAGGTCCTGAGACTGCAGGGGGCTGGAGTCCCGAAGCTGCTGCACCACTGAGACTTGGGGCTGCTGGGTAAAGAACTCAGCCGTGGAGAACCATGGGAGTTCAGTCACACCATAGCCCACAGGACTGACAGATAAACAAACTCACCATAACCCACACGGCCAAAAAGATTTATCACTCGCACCACAACCCACAGGACTGACAGCAGAACATACTCTTCATAACCCAAAGGACCGAAAGAGGGTTGCAGTCACCATAATCCACAGGACCGACGGATGAACACACTCAACATAACCCACACAGCCAATAAGATTATCACTCACACCACAGCCCACAGGACTGACAGTTGAACACACATCTTAACCCACAGGCCCAAAACATGATCTCACTCACACCACTCCCGCTGGGCTGGTAGATTTGTTGGAAAGCCCGCACACCCCCTGTTACAGCAGGTCTGCCATACTGAAATCGGTGTCATACAGGCAGGCTAGGCTAAACTAGGCAAAGGCCCTGTGTAGAAATTCCAGAAAGCCAGGGTTTGGCCTGTCTTCTGTAACAGAGAGACAGTGAAGTATTCATTTATATCTATAGCATTTGGCATGTGCCCGCATCCAGAGTGACTAACCAGAGTGCTCTGAGCGTCAGTGCAAGATAGCACTACCACGGCCAATGACTATTGTCCACACTTACTGACGAGCTGTGTTCTTTTCTGTCATTTTTTAAGGTAAGAGTGCCTATTCAGTCAGTTCCTCATTCACTTTGGTTGAGCATCATTTAAGTGACATCATTGCAAGCTAATGGTCTGAAGCCTAGGAGATTGTTTGCATTCCACACTGTTGACTCTTACCAGTTGCTTCGGCCCAGTTCCGAGTAAAAATATCCTACTCCTGCAGTAATTGTGTTGGGTCCTGTGGGACCCCACTGCCATCACAGGGTACAGAGAGGATAGCATTTGCACATCCAGTACCATCACTTCTCTTCATACCAGAGCCAAATTGTCCAGGAGACAAAATATAATTGTATATAATTGTTCAATAAAAGGCTAGAAATTGCCATTTGTTTAATTCTACCAAAAACAGGGAAATCTGAAATCTGACAGTATGAGAGAGGCCCAAGTGAAGTAATCCCAAACAAAAGCAGAAATACCCAATGTCCTGGTTCCAGATTCGATATGGGTACATGACCCTGTCATAATGTCAAACAAAGTGTGTCATTAAAAATCTTTAGCTGAATAAAATGACAGGCCTACTTCAGCTTACACCTGTAAGACAGTTCTTTCACCTTACACATTTATTGTCATGTATGAACAGTATGTACAAAATTAAAACAAATATTTACAGACATCAAGGTAAGGCAGCATTATTTGAATCTGCATTCCACGGTTCATCCATTAGAGGGCGATGTGGTTCCCTTGGGGCTGATGTCCAGGATTGACAGCCAGCCCAAGAAGAGTATTAGGTCCTGGGAAACCACGTTTACAATATATGCTGAGACAGAAACCTGTGTCCTTAAAAACCAGAACTATTTGGATTATAATACACAGAGCAACTAGAGAGGAAAGTAAGAGGTGTGCATGAACACGAAAAGCATTGCTATGACAATGAATGACAAGACAAATAATGGCACTGAAATACAAAAGGAAAAACAAACAAATAAATGTATTTATGTTTTTAAACCATATGAAATGGGCAGGTATAACATGAATGACATGGCATTGCTGCAAATTAAGTTTTTTAATCAATATTTACAATTTTACTGTACATCATAAAAATCAGCCACTGGGAACAGAGAGTAAAATTCGATTCCAGAATTGTAGGGCATGACAGATTCTATGGGCTTTGGTGGCTTCTGGGTCCTGATAACATTTTGTCACATTTGAGATTTCCTCTCCAGCAGTGCGGCGAAGTTCCAACAATTATCACTTCAATCTTACATACTGAAAGACAACCGGTCCCACCACAGGTGTATCAGGTCAGCAGAGCTACCACACAATTCCAATAAATCTTTATCACAGTCAAATAAATTAACTTAAATACTACTGTACGCAGTCACAAACCCCCCCCCCACCCCCCCCAAAAAAAACCCTTAATGTTTCCGAGTTTCAGTAAAATTATTGCGCACCGACGCAAAATCATATTCAGCACATGCCACAAAACAAAAAGCAAACGAAACAAACGAACGTAAGAGCGTACTTCAGAGAAAGAACCTGTTTGAACAGGTCTCAATCACAGCATTTCCCAAGTGTGTCCCTAGAAGAAGCCTTCCACCTGCTCCCAGGACCCCTGGAGAAGCTTTATTAACAGTTAGACAACAAGGGTGTGAAGGAACAGAGGAAAAACTTGACGGTGAAAACCAAACGGTGTCTGTCCAAAGTGCAGGAGTCCAGAGGCGGAGGAACCAGGGTGGGTGTGGCCTGGGTGGGCGTGGCTGGCAGCTCAGATGTAGATAGGGTGGTACTGTTTGTGGTTTAGCTTCTTCCTGCAGGTGGGACAGGCATGGGACTTGGCCAGTGTGTCACGGAGGCACTGGCTGCAGAACAGGTGACCACACCTGGTGGAGACCACCAGCCGCCCACTTCCCACAATCTGTTGAATGAGAGTGATTATTAACAAAGTTAACACTACGCTGTTTAAAGGACATGTTATAGCATTGCCAATCACAAAGTATCTCACAGGTGGCAGGTCTCTGGACTCAACCAACTTCATTTCTCAGCTCTCGATTTTTCCATTTTAATAAGAAACCAGTTATTCCACATTTTCTTTCCTTCGCCTAAGGAATGTTAATAGCCGCTGCTGCAAAATAATGGAGGAATACAATGCCAAAGGGACTTTCTGTTCAAGACTGCACAAATATACATCACCCTCCAGTCAATACTGTCCCTGAAGTTTTTACTTCTGTTTTTTTTTATTATTTTTATTTATGTCCTTCCAAATATAATGTCTGGCTGTAAACATACTGTCTGGTAACAAGGGTGGTCAAAGGAGGAGTAGCAACATACACTGGTTTTTGTTGTCGCTCATGACCGACTTGATCAAACAAAGCAGTTTATTCACAGTTAGCGAACATCTCTTAATGCTACATTCCACTCACAGGCAGTGAGACTGAGCCCGCCCACTTATCCCTCCATCCTTAAAAATAACTACTTGCGCCTTCTAATTTTAGAATTTCATGGGTAGATAAAAGGATTGATTAGGACCTTAATAAAAAAATCAAGGAAAACGAAAAACTAGCATGAGTCCATGATACTTGCTATAGGCCTAAAATATATTTACTTACTGATGCAGTTAATGAACATAATGGTAAATACAATGCACATAATTAGATTAAGCAGCATTTTCAGCCTGTTTTTCTTCCAGGTTATAGAGTTTTAATTTGGAATTAAGAACAATTTTTAACTTCAATCATTTCTAGACAAACAAAATAAATTCTTCCTTAATCCAATTATGTCTATTATGTGCAAGACTAAGTGCAAAGAACTTTATCATATGAATGCTTAATGCCATATAAGTGCAGCTCCTCACTGTCTTCGTACTCAGAGTCTGGCTTGAACACGTACGGCTGAATAGGCCCAATGTTTTCTTCCAGTGGCATAATGCATTACTTACTTACTAAATAAAATTTGATCTTCTCAGCAAATAAATAAGACAGATAAATTCTACCATCAAAGGCAATCACATGGTAGATTTTTTTCCCCGCCAGAACTCGGGGGATGTGACTAACTGAATATTCATCAAACCTGAATTCAGTGATGAGTAAGAAAGTAGGGCTTTCATAAAGGCAAATTTAAAATCATTTACTTCATAATTTAAGGAGGAAAAAAAACATGCTTCTCCTTTTGGATGAGATGTATTTTGAATTGGAGAACCACACCACACCACTTTCAACTCAGGTGGGACTTCAAAGGCACTATGGTAGGGGCTAATGGACACACTGTGCATGGCTAACAGGGCACATGAGCTAGTCAGGCTAATCCTAGGTTTGAGACCTGAGGATTCCCTTTCCAAACATAGGACTGCAGCTCTACACCTCATGTGCGGTGTACTCACCTCCCCGTAAGTGTCCAAACAGATGGGACAGCTGATTGTTCCAGGGGTAGCCCTACAGCAGAGAAGAGAGGATTTTCATGCGAAATTCACTCTAAAGCCAGCAGTAACACTGGAGAGTGCACTGCCTTAATGTAACCACAAAAAGCTGTTGGGCCCTTGAGCAAGGCCCTTAACCGTAATCGACTGTGCTTGGTCTATCAACTACAAGTCACTTTGGAGAGGACAAAGCATCAGCATCAAGGAAATAATGTAATAAATAACGAAACATAATAATATGAAGATACAATAAAATTGAATCTAATAAAATCCCGAAGAAGGTAAGGCAAACCTGGCTGCGCTGTTAGCCTCGAGTGAAGACAGGAAGTCAGCACTGGTGCCGACATTCAACTCCTCCTCTTCATCGCTGCTGAGAATGTAGCTCTCGCTGCCTTCCCCTTGTCTGCTCCGAGGAGCTGAGCAGACAGACAAGCGCGGGGCGAGACGGACAGACAGACAGACCAGCAGTTTACTGACAGCCAGCTAGCCACCCACGGTCTCTCTCAATGACACAGGCGTTTGTCACGAAGGAACCTGATGTATTGAACTCAAAATTATAACAGCTATACAGGTACTGAGCCTGAAGTAAATAAAAACCCATATTCAACCAACCATCCTGCTTTAACCAGGTTTTTTGGCATGCTTATTAAAAGAAAATCAGATTCAGGATCATACCAGGTCCATACATGCGATACATACACAATAAACCGCAGAGCTGGATTAAGATTTAATTGGAGCCTACAGAAGACTTTTAAGGGTCAGAACCAAATGAGAATTGAGAACCAGTTTTTGCTGTAATTTCCTACACCTAATGTTACAGAGAACAGGAATTTAACCATACCAGGAATTTAAGCATACCAGTACCACAAAGCTAGTTAAGTGGCTATAGATGGTTTTCTTGAATTCTGAGGTATACTGTTATGGAGAAATGGTCAACATGGCTGAAGTTATGTAGGGGTGTATAAAAAAATTGATATAGTCAAGTATCGCAATACAGTCTTTCCTTATATTATACTGATTTTTCAAGTATATTCAGATGTGGCCAAATTATCACAACATATCATGTTGCTTGCAGTATCACAATATATCGCAATACACAGCATCATGACAATTTAATTCTGACATTTGCGTATGTAACATATCACCTAAATCTTCATAAAAAAAGAGCCTTAAACTTATGTGTCCAATTTCAATTTGGGTAGGTTAGCCTACTTGCAATACTAAACTACTAAAATGAACACACACATACTCTAGCTGTTGGTCACTGGATGCAGATTTTGAGAGTGCCCTACCACACTGCTTTCCAACAGCATCTAATGTAGGCCAGTTAAGAGCAAGTGTGGAAAGTTGAAATAAAGACTTACCTTCATCGACGACCTGGAACAGGCATGGCAAACACAGAAAACCGTAATTAGTTTTTTTTTTTTTTTTTGTTAAGTGTAATTGGTTAAACTTTTGGACCAAACGTCTATGTATGCTACATTAAGGGTACACGCACAAAGGAAGAAACGGATTCAACTCACCACTATAGAGTCATTGCTGGTGAGGTCCACCACAGCTGGCTCTGAAACCTCACACGTCAGGTCCACGACATCCTCACCTGGTCACAGAGGAAAGGGCTCAACACGGGTACGATGACCCAATAACAGCCCTCAACAGGACAGCGTACTTAAGAAAAAGAAATCCATCTCATCTAACTAGCTAGCTAGCTAGCATACTACCATTTTGGGATAAAGTTGTGGAGAAGTACAAAGCAGGGTTAAGTTATAAAAAAAAAAAAATATCCCAGGCTTTAAACATCCCACAGGGCTCATTAAATCAGTCATTAGAAAATGGAAAGAATATGGCCCAACAGCAAATCTCCAACGAGATGGTTGTCCACCTAAACTCACGGACCAGAGAGTGTTAATCAGAAAATCAACCAAGAGGCCAATGATAACTCTGGTATTAACTGCTCACGACTTCTTGGACATTTGAATTAAGCACATCAGTTAGCATAAGTTACAAAGGTTTGGTTTAGGAATACTTCAACAGTGCTTAAGATAATCTCTGAGGCAGAGCTTGTGGCAAGTGCATGTTTGACAATTCTTAATTACAACTCTTTTCTGTCACAGACTCTTCATTAACAAAACAGTCATATGGTCCAGGCCTTACTGTGAAACGTGCTGTCCAGGACCTGAATAGTACTGCCGGCCCTCTGTGACGGTGCACCTGTGGCTCGGCTTCTCTTGGTGGTGGTGCGTCTGGAGCTGGAGGAGCTTCCAGTGCGCCGCTTCCGCTGGGTCTGTCAGAGGAGAGAGAGGGAGCCTGCTATGACATCACCCATTATGACATCATATCTTTGACATCTGAATGCAACATTTTACCAAATGCAGCTTCTGGGATGCAGACTTAAAGCAGACGCAGCATAATGGCTGAACACTACATATGGCATACGGATTATAAGTGAGGGTTGTTCACTTATAGACACACAATAGTTCAGTCCACGTACAGTTCTCAGAGACTCCGTTCAATGATAAGAGTTTATCTGTTTTTTTTTTTCCGTTTTCTGCTCTGCATGGTATACTTTATTCTCAAGCTACACTACATAGTCTGCCGTTGTGCATATAGTTTTCATGTGCTTCTCTTTTGGCTGTACAATTCTGTTAGTCCAAGTGGTAATTACTACAGCAAACTGCAAAGAGTTAATTTTTTTTCTGCCTTCAGTACCCTAACTGTGTTGTATGTATTGATTACCCTGGAAAACAATTGTTAAAACCCTTGAGACTCACTTCATCACTGATTAAACCTTCCAGAAGAGGACCTGAAGGTTAACTTGGAAAGCAAAGTAAATTTGACTGTTTAACATATTCAATGCATTGTCTTTGAAACTATGATTCAGCTGTTTTACATCATCCAGCATAAAAAAAGTAGAGCAAACATTGACATTGTAATATCAAATCACAATATCTAAAGAATCACAATACATAGAGATTAGCAAAACACAGCAAGTCGGGGCCAAAGTATCAGGGTAATATTGTATTGGGCGGTCCCTGCCAATTCCTGTCCATACATTAGCCAATGAATTATTAACTGAGCTTTTTTAATCAGGAAAATTTATAGTTTAACCAGGGGTTCATATGGTTGGTGTTTGATGAAAAGGAGCTAGAGAGGTGTGCAAAACCTTTGTATTTTTTTTTTTTTTTTTTAAATAATGGTTTGTTAAGAACTATAGTGCCTTGTGACACCGCAGTAGGATCCGAAAATACTAGCTTCTCCTTGGTCACAACAAAAAAGCCAAATCCGCACAATCTTTGTTCTCATCTTCCGTCTTGCTGTCCGAGCAATTGTTCTGCTGAATTTCATGAGAGTTGTATGTGGGGAACTGATAAAAATCTGTTTGCCGTTTGGCCAAGTTCAATGTGAAGCCATAGTGGGTCTTCCAATTAAGATTGTGAGTGACACTAATTTCATGGTTTTAGTAGTCATATGTTATTCCTTTGAATAATAGTCTTTCAGAAATGCATGTTCCTAGTGTCTCAACAAATAGTGAGAACCTGCAAATACTAAACTGGCAAGTTTTAAGTACTTCTCTGCATTCGAAACTTTTAAAAATGTCTGTGGGTATGCTTGACAACATAATACTCAATCGGTCAAATTTATTGATTGGAAGAATGCCGTTTCACGGAAACAATTAAATTTAGCGCTCTTATAGTTCTTGTCCAACTGTTTCGTTGGAAATAAAAAGGCTTATCAATCAGTTGTCAAATAGTAGCAACGCCCATGTGTGCCGGAGGTCTATTTGCACTACAGTTCTTATCTGAACCATTACTTAACCATCAACTGTGTATGCCGATCTTCTGAGCGTCACACAAATGCCGTCTGAGGTAATGCTGTTTCCCTCACACAACTCTTGAAACATTGGTCTGGCTAGCATATGCTTAATAATTAGCTCTGTGACTCCTCACAAGTTGCATACAGTATGTATTGTTTGTTTTTTCACTCAAGTAAATGCGATTAATGTATTAATGGAAAAGATTTAAGGAGTTTACGTTAATCAACTTTAATGCACCATATTCGGATCACAATTAGATTTTAAAGAACTAGCTCATTTATTCACCAGGAGAAGTATGCAATTTAAAATTTTATATTAAAAAAAAAACAAAAAAAAAAACACTTATCCGTTCTCAATTCCCTTAATGTTATTCCTAAACATAGGACAAACTACTGTGACAAATTCACTATCGACACTGCCATGTACTTTAAGATGTTTCAATTTGAGATAAAATGGATGCGCAAGTATATTATTACAACCGATCTGGGTTCACAAGGTACTTAACCAAGACTTTTCTCAGTTCACTCAGTTCTATGTGCCGCAGAACCTAACAGAATAAGCGACCAGCACCTTCGGTTGCAGAAGCAAATAAACACCCTGATGATCACTAGAGGTTTAATGACGACTCCGGTTAAAGGGATTATAAGGTTCTTGGTATACAACAATAAGGCTCACAGCTAGACAATGACAGCAGCTTCTCTCAAAATAAGGCAACGATACTGAAACACCTGCAATTAGTAAGGGATTCAAATGGTTTGAACTGCTCTATTTTGTTGCTACTTTTGCAACAGATGCCACTACTTACATAGGTGCTCTTTTTTAAAACTGCAATCAATACACGATGGTTACAAAAGTTCAGTAACCTTGACTCTCAGCCTACCTACTTCCCCCATTAAACAACTATACTCCAACACACAATTACAGCAGAGAACAAAAAAAAAAGTGCTGATAACCTTTGATGGTGCATCTCAGATGTTACAAACCTGAATAAGTAGACCACACTTTAGGATCTACTTTAGGGGACTTTCCTCAGTGCACATTCACTGTCAGGTCCTTACTAGAGAAAGCATTGCCATAGAAATTGCTGATTAAACTGACAGTCACTCACCTTTTCAATGCAACAGTCAACGGTGTACGTGTGCGATAAAACAGACACTAATGTGTCCGAATGTGCAGTAATCTAGGCATTTCCTAGTTTATCAGATTCCATAGGCTAAGTGTTCTGGCTCAGACTTCAGGTTTTAATGTAATGGGAGGACCCAGGCCAGCTAACACAGTGTTGTAACAACATGCTATAGCCAAATATATGGCAAAAATATTGAAAATTCAAGAACATTTTTCACTTCAATTTTTGCACTGTAGTGGGCAATGCATAATTAATGCCAAGATGAAAATGAAAATTTTCATTTATACATTTACATATCTATGTCTTGCTGGTGTCAGGGCTGCATGATTCACCCACTGTGCATGAGACACACGTTGACCAAGATCACATGCTCCAATTCCACTCCTCTTATTTCGCAGGCATTTATTCAAATAGATATTCAAATAAATTATTCCCAAACATCCATGACACTTCTGTTTGCACCTTTTGTTTCTGTCTAGTGATGGAAGCTTTTGCTTTCATTTTGGGTAGCTGGTCAGAGGCGGTTAATAAAATTGCTCCTTCATTTTGTACTTCTGCCCCACAATGCATAGTGAGAATGAATGGCAAACAATCTACCAGGAATTCAGATTTATTGCAGTTGTCCTGACAACACATATGCAAAGCAGGATTTTTCACCAACCAATCCTATCAAGATCTTGCAATGATGCTTGAATATCAGTGCAGATCTGTAAGGATAAGAGGACCTAGAATGGTCTATCAATCCTACAATATACAAATCAAGACCATAACAAAGGACAGCCATCCTAGCAGCTACCCTACAGCAGCTGTCCTAGCAGTAACCATACAGAATTCTTTTTTCCACCCTGTACATAGCTGAGCTGTTTAGCCCACTGCAGCAATCTGCTCCCGCCGACTCGGGAGGAAGAAGCCATTGCACGCGATTCCTCCAGCTCTCATGACAACTAGCCCTCGTTTCTTTCTCCAAGCTGCAGGTGCTCCACTAATCGCACATGGCCTAGGTCGATGGCGGATTACTCAGAGTATGTTTGCTTCCTGCACCCGCAGGCACCTGGACAACCAGAGGGAGTCGCGAGAGAGTGATGAGCTATACTCCTCACCGATGCAGACCTCTGGCCATGGCCGGTAATGGCGAGGCTGGGATGTGAACACCCAGCCTCACAGCAACCAGGCAAACGCTTCACCCAGTGGGCCACTCGAAGGCCCTAAGATATTTTATAAAGGGTCCAGTGCCTTTATAAGATTTCACTGGGATTCTAAGTCTTGGGATCCTTGGCAGACCTTTAAATAGCAGGAATTCTTCTGTCATTATTTGGACAGAAATTGTTTTGTGGTGAAACCAAACGTTTCAAACGTTCCAAACGTTGCCACAAAGGATGGGGGTTAGTTTGGAAACTATCTCCCTAATGTAATTATCCTATCTCTATCATAATGGTTGTTTGTTTTTTCCTCAACAGGTTACTTCACAGTCACAATCTTATGTTATCTCTTCTGACACTTTGGGACTTCCACTTCCCTCCAGGACTTTCGGTACTACTGTTGCTAACTTACACAACTTCGAACTGGCTAAGGGTGTCCACTAAATGTATATAATGTGATGTGATGCAATAGCCTCTGAGAAGGCTGAGAAGGCATGCGATTTGCAGAGTCAAGCTTTCTGCTTATCATTCACCATCCCTATTCAAGAAGGGAGCATGTCTCACACATGGATAACACCCGAAAGGCCTACTGCATACAGATACAGCAAACCCCAGTAGTCTCAAACATTTTAAACACAGCAAATCTGTTGGCTATTCTGTGGCTTCAACAGAAAATATGGGTAATTTAAAATGTTTTACACATCTTCGTTTTTAATGTGGTGCATTTATATATAACAGACTTATTTTGCTGGTGTTGATATTTGTGTTAGGCTAATGTTCTATTTATGAGACAGCGAGGGGCAAGCAATCATCCTGCTGCTAAGGGGTTGCAGTTTGGTCGTGTGTCCAGTTTCAAAACTAGAAGGACATCATATAAACCATTATTGCTATTCACTGTACAAAAGTAATTAAGCACAGAACTTACGGTACTCATATTGTCAGAGGTTCAACCAATCCGTCTGTCACAAAAGCAGTACCCACTGAGGTCAATTCGCTCATTCACTACTCCAACGCTGCAGCTGTTGCATACAACTCTGTGGGGGAAAAAAAAATCATTCTTAGCTTGATCAAACCATTGGCAACTTCTTAGCCATAAAATATTTTTTTTTCCATTCGTGACATGACATTCGTATTTTAAAGATCAAAGATTCGCTACGACACTAAAAGAACCCACCAACTCTTCCAAACAAAATCGCAGTTTTTCATATAGCAGGCTGTCCACATCAAGGCTACGAGCTAACAATCTGATGAGTTTCCATAACAAGGACTAACGTGGTTGACTTGTTAGCTTCTTCAGAATTATCTAGTCTTTTACGGTCCAGAAATGGGCTCTCCGTCGTAGTTCCGTCCCCAGCCGTTTTGACATCAACCGCGCTGGTTCTGTCTATGACGTAAAACATGTTCTAAAACTCATGTCTGTGATTCGACAGGTTTATGGGTCTCTTGAGATATTATCAGCCGTTCTGCAACTGACTGTTCACATTGCTGCAACTTTTCGTTCTAAAACGGTTCTAAAACGCGAATCTTTAATTGGAATTGGGCTTGATATTTAACAATTACGCCACTTTATCTAGCTGGCTGAGGAAATTCAAATACATTTGATAGACAAGTTTCCGAAATACGACACCACTGGCCTTGGGTTTTGACTCCCTTTTAGAGGCAAAAATATCGTCATTCTTACCTGATTCCTTAAAAACGTCATCGGTACCTTATAGGCAACATGTCGCCTTCATAAATGAAAGTCTGGATATGGGAACCAAACCCATACACTGCTGAGCTGATTGATTACGATTGTCTCACCAGGCTGACAGTGTTTTATCTAGCGATAAAATATATTTATAGCTGTGGACATATTTGACTAAACCACGATGACGCACAGTTGGAAGTCACTGTTTAGCTGCTGAAGAGGAACAGGTTAACGTTGTGGGGGGGGAAAAAGTTAGTGCTGTGGTCAATTACCCCAAAGGTCAACCACAAAAACCTTAACTCGTTTCATTATACGAGTCTCTAACGCTATTCAATCAGATTTAACATGCTAACGTTAGCTGATGTACCTACGACAGAGGGTATGCCTTCTAAGCTAGCGCTACAATCCCTAGCTAACTTGACGTTAGTCGACGCGTTAAAAAGAGAACTAAATGCAATACTGTGCCCAGTTAAAACGAGGGTTAGGTATTTCGTTTCATATTATCTTCCCCGAGTACCACAATTGCTCGGTTACAAAACCATCAGATTATGAAACGTACTACCACAGCTGTCAAGATTGAAACCGAAATAACGAATTCACGACATTCTTGGATCTTCAGTTGTTGTTAAGCCTGGTGTCATTGCGATAGGAATGGTTAGACGACAGGAACTAAAACATAACACAACAGCTGCGAGTTGCAAATCTTCAACCCAGAACCAAAGGGTTTGGCTAAGTAGGATAGCGGACTATCCTACAGTTACCAATACGAACCTAAAATTATACAATGAAACCACCCAATTTCGTTACCTAACGGCGTTACATGGCTAACGATAGCTTGTACAACTGGGCTAGATACCTAGAAGTTTGTTATTTTGATACTACAGTAACTACCAGTTACTCGATGGCAAATGTTACCGGAAGGTTTTATCGTAGTTTACATGATCTACCACCACCGTCGGAAAGCGAAAGCTTTAACGCTAGGCTACACGGTTACCCACTCACGCCAACCAGGTTCTGCTATCTTATCACTAAAATAGGCCAATCGGTCGTTGACGTTAAGACAATTATCCTTATTCCGTTGCTCTGTACCTATTTACCGTTAATGATGGCTATCGGTAGCTATCTATGTTAGTTACTTACGACCTGTTTCACAGTGCAACATCAGCGACTTGGACTGGGCTATCCTAACTAGCACTTCAATAAAATGTTATTCATTTGGTTAGCCAGTTGATCATTCAATACAAAGGGTAAAATAAGACAGTAACAACAAGTAAATCTGTGCGAACATACCTTGTAAGCGTTCGTAGCTATCTAACAACAGTAACCACTGAGTTTGCTTCCTTTATCCTCAGCTATTCTTCAACCCGGTATCGAAAGCGGAAGTATTGATCTACATCCGTTAGACGTTTGATTTGCCTGAATTCCCCAATCGAGAGCTACAGAGAAGAGCGAAATATGACGTCATGCCAGAAAATCGTGTGGAAAAGGGAGCCTAAACATTCAAGGGGCGGTGGACAGTAAACGCGTGTATGGGAGGCCAGAAGGGCCAAAACACTTCCAAACTGCTTTCTGCTGGCTGAAATGCTTGCTAATGTGGCAGACCCGCATGCTAATGTTATGTCAGTGGATTTCAGTCAGGTCGTGGTTATATCTCAACATTACAGCTTCACCGATGTTCATGCAAGTCTTGAGACTCCAGGGGCAGGTCGGGGGTGGATTGGGGAAGCTGGACAACATTCAGTTAACATTAGATTACAGTAGGGAAAAGTCTCAGGATTTGCCTTTAAAATTGATAATTTCTTGTTTTCATAGAACAAAACAATAAAGTACAGAGATTGAGGTTTCATTGCTTTGAAAAAGTATTGCCCCCACAGGTAGTTCAATAAAATATTGTAGTAGACAAGGGAAACCCAAGCAAACACAAAACATAGTTTGTACATCATTATTTGATTAATTCAATAAAGTCACCAATAACCCTTTTAGTTCTGAAACCAAATAAAAAAAATTGTCATCCAAAATTAGATTCAAGTGATTGAACACAGCCAGATCTTATTGACAGCAGCCCTATTGAGTTTAAAAGCAAATATATTAAACCTTACCATCAGAAAGAAACAGTCTCCTCAAAGTGTCTACAGGCACACAATGCGAATCAAAGAACCTCCCAGAACAACTAAGGAAAGATATATCAGTTTGGAAAAGGTTACAAAACCATTTCTAAGCCTCTTGGATTCAAGTGAACCACAGTGCACTCCATTATCTCCAAATAGAGAAGACTTTGAAAAGTTGTGAATCTTCCCAAAAGTGGTCAACTCGCCAAAATGTCTGCCAGGGCATGCCGGCACATCATTCAGATACCCTCTAAAGCCCCCAGAAAGACTTCCAAAGAACTACAGGCCTCTCTAGCATCAGCTGAGGTCAGTGTCCATGACTCTACAATAAGAAACACTAAGCAAAATTGGGCCTCACAGAAGAGCAACAAAGCGGAAACCATTGCTCTCAGGGAAAAACATAACAGCTCGTCTCACATTTGCTAAATAGCACCTGGTTGATGCTCAAGTCTTTTGGGATACTATTCTATGGACAGATAAGTCAAAGGTGGAACCTTTCAGAGTGTGCAAGTCCTCCTTTGTCTAGCATAAAGCAAAGTCAGCATTCTACTGTAAGAACGTCATACCTACACTGACACACGGCGGTGGAAGTGTGATGGTATGGGGATGTTTTGGTGCCTCAGGACCTGGACAACATGCAATCATTGAAGGAAGTATGAATTCTGATGTGTACCAAAAGATTCCTACAGAGAACCAACCATTCCAACCATCTGTGTGTGAGCTGAAGCTTAAACCCATAACTGAGTGGTACAGAAGGACAATTATCCTAAGCATTTAAGCAAGTTCACATTTGAATGGATTAAAAGAAGCTAAATTAAAGTGTTGGCGTGACGTACTCAAAGTCCTGACTTGAACCCATTAGAGATGCTGTGGCAGGGCCTAAAAACAGCAGTTCATGCTTGAACACCTACAAATTTGTCAGAGTTAAAGTAGTTCTGCAAAGAATAGTGGGCCAAGATTCCTACTCAGAGATGTGTTTGACTCATATCAAATAATAGGAAACATTTGGTTGCAGTTTTTGGTCCAATCTAATATTTAGGGGGGCAATGACTTTTTCACAGGGGCAATACTGGTAATCTGTGACTATATCTATTGAGTGAATGAAATAATGATGTAATAATTATGTTTTATGTTTGCTTGGGTTTTCGTTGTCTATTGTAATACCTTATTTGGTTATCTGATTCATTCAGAGAGGAAAATATGCAATAAAAGAGGAAATCAAAAAGGGGGCAAAAACCTTTTCTCAGCACTATATCTGAATATTGTTGTATACTCTGAAGAGGTTCTATTGTTGATTTTGAAGTATGTGTTATATCCATCAGTAGTTCAAGACCCTTGAATTTATCAATTCTGTCAGTCCAGATTGTGTTGATTTTCTCAAATCACACACTCATGGACCACACAAAACCAACCCTACGTACTAAAATGTCCAGTGTTTGTTTAACACGAACAGTGTAGATATGAGTCCAGTTGTTCTCATATGTACACTATTAGTGTAAAATTAACATCAGAAATTTTCTTGTGTGTGCAGGTATCAATTTGTTTTGAAAAATGCTGGGGACCATGATGTTAACAGTGTGACTACTACACTGGGACGAAATGGGCTTCGACAAAAAGTGGTAGGGACATGTCCCCAGCATAAATGATGCCTATGTGTGTGCAGAAGTCAGCTACCACATTCGGTATACCAAATAAGGCCAACCCAAAGGAATCCAATGACTTCAAACCTGTGGCATCTGTCATCATTAAAGTTTTGAGCTTCAACAAATCCAACCAAGTGCAGAGTATAGCAGACTACATAGCATACATGGCATTACAGTTTGCCAATCAATGGAATAGAGGAATCAAAGGTTCTCTTCTAACACTGCTTCATTGGATTCAATTTAATCTTTGGATGCCAAAATCATACACTAGACTAGTGTTTGTAAATTTTTTCTGATGTGTTCAACACTATTTAGATATGTTTGATGACTTAGAAACATCTGAACTCCAATCGAATATCAACCAGGTACAACAAAGTTATGAGGAACCTTATTGGAAAAGAGAAAGGAAATGGGCATGAAACATTGTCTCCCCTGAGTCACCCTCCAATCAGAGCACAATACAGAGCATCAATACAAAGAGTAGAGGAATTTAAATATCTGGGCACCATTATAGACAACAAACCATAACTCTGAAACCAACTTCCATTGAGTTCATGTCAAAGGTAGATCAAGTCTATTCTTCCACTGCAAACTATGGAAATTGAACATTAATCAGTCAGTTTTGAAACAATTTTACACCTGCCTCATTGACTAAGCGGTGACATAGCTTACCAGCTTGGTTTGGCTCTCTAAATACCCTTTTTAAAATGATTTGGCTTCCCAGGAGAAACATGGATGTGTTTAAGAATAAGCAAACCCAAGTCAGAAGCAAGTTTGGCTCCCGAGTCCAACCATGGCTTTGGTATAAAATGGATTACGTGAGCTACACCTCACCCGGATGTTGTTTACAGAGAATGCTAGAATGACATGAGCCCTCATTTCGGTGATGATAGGTTGACAAAAACTGTAGGCCATTAAACAACCTCTCAGTTGGGAAACAACACTCATGCAGCATCAAATAGGTTCATTACTGAGTAAGTTCATTTCCATGTTCATTATCATACACCCCAGTTGTTATTATATACCTTAATAACAAGTACAGACTGAATTGGAGTTGCACCATTTAAACCTACCTTATACCACAACTAGTAATGCATGAACTAGCTACTAAATAGGAATTGTGGTTTAGTTAAATATGCTCTCCAGATCTGCAGTCCAAGCAGAAATCTCAACAAACTTGTCTGTAATGCTGCCTGATCATGTGTTTCTTCCCGTTTTTTTGGTTTCAGTTTAGTCGGTTGTTTTTGTGTTTATTTTTTTTTCACTTCCCTGTCCATGTGCTTTTGTTTTCATCACCCTTTGTATTTGCCCCACTCTCTCATTCATTACTTATTACCAATTTGTTTCAAAGTCTTTTGCCACCAATGTCTCTGTACATAAGTCTTGACAGGACCCTCACCAAAGCGATTTGATCTGACTGTGGACAGGCTTCTTCTAGGCCCAACTTAAAAATTGTACATGATTCGTTTTATGGTGGAGGAGTGCCTGCATGTTAATCCAGTAGCAATTTTTTTCCTGTGGAAACATAAAATCTTTCTGCAAGATTTTCATTTCCATAATCTGCATTTAATGAGTGTCATAAACATACAGGTACCAAACATTAAAATATAATATAGTAGGTAGCTATGCTGGCAAAGATTTTTTTTTTTATTAATAGGCAAAAAGGTGGGGGGAAGGACAGATTGGGAAAACAGAAAGTCCATGGGACTGCTGTGTGGCAGTTTGGGTTGGTTGGTAAAGGGTGTTGGGATTAGGTGAAGTGACCTCCAAGGCTATGACAGTTGGTTCCCTGATTGAATAATGAGAGCCCACAGAGCTGTCTAGGCTTGAGTGTGGAACTGTGGTTCTGAATGGGAGCTTTGGGTTAGTGACGCTGTCCTCGGTGCTGAAGACCTTTTCCCTTTATTGGGAAGGTGATGTGTGAGTAAGTGCTTACTGTGTGTGGGAGAGGGTGGGGTGCCAGCACACATCAATGCCTGAACTAAATCTTATTCTTTCCTCTTTCAGCCAATGGGTGTTGTGTTATGGTCAGAAATATCTTCACTTACCATATCTGTATCTTCATTCAATTGTCTTTCACTGAAAAAAATGGCTCACCTAATGCTAATCTTGTTGTGGAGTTAATCTCATTGAGAAAAGTACATAGGATTTAGAATGTTTCCTGTAAGAATGGTACTGGTAGCAATTTGCTGAATAAATTGCTTTGTGGAACTTTTAATTCTTTTCTCACCTATGTTCTTTTTGCACAGTGTTATTTTACACCAGGGACACTAGCCTGCATGTAGGCTAACAGTGTCTCAGGTAGTTCTGAACTACTTACCCCTATCTGCCTTATATTTTATCTAGCTGAGACAGGTTGCCAACAGAACTAGTTACTCTTTTGGTTAACCAGGGATTCAAACATAATGGCAATAAAATAAACGGTGGACAGCAAATACAATGCTAAATAGCTAGTGAGCTAATAATAGGACTTACATACACAGAATATACTTCCACAACTGATGGCAGTATACTTTGTTTGCTCCAGCTTGTCTGCTGCTGCTAGGTTTGATATGAAAAGTGTACTATTCCTGTCGAATAAAGATGGTTCTATGTCACTGGTCATACCTGACCAGGAGAACTCTAATGTAAAGGCAGTTCTAGAGAATGTAAAGCAGGGGGTTAAGGGTTAAATAAAAAAGGTTAAAAAGGTAACAACACACCTACATCATTTTGAAATGGTTCTGTCCTAAGCTGTTACTATTGGGCTAGCTCACGATATGGTGCTCATAACAGGACACAATATTCTTCTCACTCCAGTTAGCTTCTGTGGTGGCAATGTTAGCATTCATTCAGGGCTCATCAAAATGGTTATGAAATTACTTGTGATCTTATCAAATTCTCACAAGTGGAACACAGATAAATTGTCACTTTAAATAAAAACCGGATCAAAGCAGGGGTCATGGAAATGGTGGTACATGCTGAAGTCCTGACATCACTATTGGATGTGGTGTTTGTGCTGGAGGAAGCATCATGTCTTTCAGAGCCTTTCAGATTTCCCAGCTGCCTGTGGAGTCCTCAGCGGCATACTTTGTGTCCTCAACATCCGGTATCCCATGGAATTTTAACAACTTAAAATCGTATGCTCATGCAGAAACAACAATCTTGCTGGGTTTGTTTTAACGACAATATTACAGATGAATTAAGCACAGTCCACAACATAATAAAAGAACATCCAACTAAGGAAAGTTCTTTTGCTGTAAAAAGACTATTGATGGAAGCAGCCAACTGAGGCTGTCACGATTTGAGCATCGTACCACATGGGCTACAGTCAGCCAGCACACAGCTGAGCACGACAATGGTGCCTAAACAGGCATATCAGAGTCTACAACCTGTTGTACCTTGAAGGAGTGGCCCATCCCAAATGTTGTAACATTGTTAATTGCTTCAATCAACTATGGTCAACAGCAGTGATTGCTTGATTAGAAACTGGTGTTTTGTTGGCTCCGCCTTTAAAAGTGGCCATCAATCTCACGTGAAGGGACTGGTAGGTGAGCCACTGACTTCTGCTTTTAAAATAATTCCTGATTTTACCAAGTCCATAATTTCAGTTGCCACAGAGAGTATGGCAGCTACTGCCAGTGAAAAGATGTGAAGCTGTGGTTGCACTGTGAAAAAAAGGAAAACACTGGAAAAAGGAGTTCAACAGTTCAGCAGTTAGTTGCCCTCTGTAGGCTTACGTATGACTGTTGCATATATTTAATATATTCCTTGACAAAGTAAAGAAGACTTTCCTACAGGCATCCATGTTTGTTTGTCTCCAAGTAAACAGCCTGAACGCTTGATATTGGAAGTGGAAAATTTCCCACTTGAAATATCTGAGTATCCAAGGTCTTGAATGCGACATAAATTTCACAAGTTCTGAATTCAATTTGCTAATTGCTCTATTCTTCTGTCCTATAATGACATTCAGTGAGCAATATCTGTATATTTTACAACATACTTTACCTTAAGGAAATTTGCACTGAGCACCCAAGCAGCTTCTTTCCTTAGGTTACTGGTCATGAGGAAAACAAACAGTTCACGAGTGCACTGGACCCAACAGGATGTGTCATGAGATTTACTTGCATGTAGCCAAACACATATAGGCTATCTTTAGTAGTCCTATAGTAATCCTGGTGCTGAAAGGTCATGTCTTGAAATTTACGTATTTTCAGGTCGGAGTCTTTCAGCAGACCAAAAGGATATTGATAGAATTTAGTTTAGGATAAATTCGAAACAGGCACCAGGAAGTATTTTTTTGTTTTACACGGAGAGTCGATGCTTGGACCAGCTTTCCCAGTCAAGTAGTAGAAGATTGACCTGAATGCAATCACACTTTATATTGATGCTGAATAAAGTTCAGAATAAATCTACTTTCATAATTTGCATTTTTATGGGTCCAGGAAAGCAGTAAATGTTTTGGGATAGAAACAAATGTGTACAATGAAATGTTTTTGATGTGTTGTTTGAGATGTTAACAAGCGAATCTATTCATTACTGAGCCATATGCTGTCTATTGTGACATTCATGTCCACTATCATTAGCCTCATCTGGATATCTTTCTATCTAGCACCAGTGCTACAAGCCATTCATAGGCCAACCTGATGTGATAAGCCTGTTTAAAAAGATGACATTGTTAAGCCTGAATGAGGACGCTTCTCATTAACACCATACTATATGTTATTTTGACACATTTTTTTGAAATACAGAACTAATCCTGAGTGATCCTGTACTATCACTTCACCATGAAAAAGGAAGCTTTCCAATTGTTTCTATGTTTCCTGAGAAGATATTTGTGTTACAAAATGTACTAAAAAGAAAAGTATATATGAAAAGGAAAAGTAAATATGAAAGACACTCCTGTGTCAAAAATGTGTTTTCCAATTAATTTAGTTGTAACTGGGTAATCATCTGAATCCACTATCAACACTACTTCTCCTATAACTGGCATTTGAAGGCGATCCTGAACTTGAGCTCCGAGCATTTATAGCTCTGTAGTGAACTAAACATTTGTCGGCGTACCCTACTCTCATTAGCAATCATGTAATAAAAAAACTTAATGGGTCCAGAATTAGTCAAGTGCAGTTCACTCACTGTTATCTTGATAAATTCGGAAAGCTGTTTCAAATTTTTTGATTGGCCGTCTGAGCTGCCATTCTCTTCCCTTGGCATCTGCTTCCTGTCTTCCCGGCCTTCTCAGTGCGCAGGTACGGAGATAGAAAAAGGGGCGGGTCGGTGATGTTTTTACAGGAATAGAACAGCTGTAATCGAGTCGCTGGTCCTCAGTACAGCGGTGAAGGAAATTCACGGTAGACAGTATGCAGCCGTTGCAGTCATGAAAAGAAAACTCTAGACGGCTGTATCTGCGCACCAGGAAATCAACCTCCACTGAACATAATTGGGAGAGTGCCTCTGATATTTCGTGGCTCGAACTGAACTTGCCTTAAGGATTTTTATTTTATCTTCAAATCGCTTGCTTGTATTTCGAGGAGGTAAATTCTGAAGTTGTGTCTTTGGATAAGAAACGATAGAGGTGGGAGGAGCGCCGGAGTAACCTTTGCAAATGATGAACCGGTTCAGAAAGTGGCTGTACAAGCCGAAGGTAAGTTTTCTGTTATATGTGTTTTTATCCTGATATGAGTTGCTCTGAGCGTTGGCACTGTTTGTTACCATGGACTGACATAACATGGATTGCGAGTTATTGACTGTGCCTGTCGTTTTTCTATTTTAAATATACACTTCTCCATGGAATGTCAGGTATACGCACCTCGACTGAAAATAACACTTCACTCTGAGTGTAAATAGAGGCCGTTCTGTCTCACGGTAGCTTTACGCGAGCAGTGGTCATTCGCTGTGAGCGCCTTCCAGACTCATCTTGGAGCTGTAACGGTAAGTACAACCTTGGCGCAGACACAGAAGGAAGAGAAAAAAATGCGGAGTATAAAATGCCGTCTCATACTTTTGCTGCGTGATGCTAGTCAGTTGTAGCAATATCAATTGACAGCCGTTTTTGTTCGGGCTTAATACAAACATCAAACTGCCTTGCTGATGCTTGTGTAGCAGTATTTTGTTAGCAAATACTGAAAGTCACCAATACAAAGAATGGAAATCCAGTTTATTTATATCGCACTCTTTGCTTGATCTCCACACACAAAGGGCGCCAATTGCGCTATACGCGTAGGCTGCTAGCATTTTGCTGACATGGATGATCAAGCTTTTATCAGGAAAGGATAGCTGTTTATAAATGGCGTGTTAAGGTCCAGAACCCATCTTTTGCCGCTTGTATAGAATACGGCCAGCCGTTGTCCAGGAATCTGTGGCGATACAGTTGCAATGAAGCATCATGCAATAGGGAATGCCTAATGAATTATGTGCGCTGTATCAAGAAATTACGTCTTCTCTGACAATTGGTATTGAGTGAAACGTAGGTAAATGTCTAGGTAGTGAAAGAACTGCAGGGTGATAGGCCTATATTCATGACTAGTTACACACTTAGCTGTTAGCACATAATTTGTACAGAAGTATGGTGTGGTATTTCACATTTTTTTGTTTGCATTGCCGTGAATGTTTTGGAGAAATGTCGAGCGGACCTCCAGGTCATGTTCACTTCTAGAAGCATTCTGCAATATGTTGTTAAGAAAGACCTAGTATGGGACGTGGAATCAAGTAGTACATGAAATAAAATTCGTTCTTATCGATAAGTTGCTGAGTAGAATTCAGTTACTACGTTTACACACGCACCAATCTTAATCCCTATATTCAGGTATTCCTACCGTAACTCATGTAACACCTTGCAACAATATTCAATTCCAACATAACCCATTATTCCCGTTAATAGTGACGGTGTCCCTGGTAATATGAGACGCGCGACATTTCTCTATTTAACATAATATGGAGTGTTGTCGATGTCTCAGAAAACACCCTGTAATGAACAAAAACGAAATTTTTAAGTGACTGTAATAATTCACTCACTATCTTGCCGTCATGGCAAACCTAAAAAGATCATTTTTTGCTAGACATATGCCTATCTCGGGTCAGAAATAGATGAAAATAATCGCCAATCTGAGGAAATTATTGACAGTGACTGACACAAAATTCTTTAGCAGGGGTGAAAAAACAAAAGTTTTTTTTATTTTCCAAAAACATTGCTTGCGGGAAACCCAATAATTTCCTAAAGGGCATACGTCATACTTTAATTCTCATGCATGCAGTGATAACCGTTGCCGTTATATTTCATTGTCTATGTTGACTGCTTCTTTGGAATATGACAATAGACTAGATAAGGACCGTTCTCCATGTTCATATGAACGTAGTTAGTCCAACAAACCCAGGCCATTAGCACCATTTTGTACTGTACTCGTTTTTACATTTAACTATATTTCGTATTTCGAGGGGAGGACACTTCACCGTTGTGACGGGTCTTATGTTCGGCAGAAATCCCTGATCGCACATGTGTGTTGCTAGAACTTGGGTAAGACAAAGCCATAGGTTATATGCAGGCCCGGGCATACTGAATAACAGCTTTTTTTTTTTGGTATTTTTTTTTTTTTTTTGCTGTCAGGAGTTAAGACGCATGGCCCCTTAAGACGTTGCCCAGTATTGTATCGTTTTAATCTGCCCTGAGGGTTTTCCAAGTCTTTCACGATGATTGTGATTTCACACAAAATTACCTGCTAATTGCTATGTGGAACATGATAATGGTGTATATGAATTGCTTGCCAATTTGCTATATAATTATAATCTTTGTTATTGTGTCACCGGAGACTAAAAGCAAGATAGAAAACGGTACCTCAAAGATACTCAAGCACTAGGAACGTTTTCAGGTCAAAACAATTATTCTCTTAATGTGAAGTCCGAATAGGTTATAAAAATATGAAGATTTAAAATCTAACTTACTGGAATATGTGTATCTGGAATACCTGTTTATAGTGCTGTGCACATATCCCTTATGAAGAAAAAACCATGATATTCCCTAAGAAACAAGATTTCTGCAGTACCTTACAGTAATGTTTGTAGTACTCAATGAAATATTAGTGAATTCAGACATACTTTAGAAATCACTCTAAAATATTACAGCAAATGTTTTTGAAAATCCCATAGGGGTCTTGTAGGAATTGCTTCAGTGAATTTGGACATACCATGGAAATAACTATGATATTGATAGTTTCTGTCCTGAATGCTGGTTGGCTGAAGTAGTTACTGTGTGTAGTCATGCTATATATGTCCACTGTTTTAATAAAAGTGCATGTTTTATGTTTGAGTCTGTACAAATGTATTCTGAGTGTGAGTCTTAATGCTTGTGGCTATGGCCTTCAGGGCCATTTTTAATGCAGCTATCATGGGCAGTTTGCGTTGAAGGGCTTCCTCCCGTTGTGCAGTTAAAATTTAGGTGATTCCTGTTGGCTTATTGCTTTGTGAACTTTAGTATCCTCATTACAATGTCTGAGCCTGGTCTGAATCTTCAGTCCAGTGCTACAAATACTTGACTGTTTGCTGATAACTTGCTTGGTTGAATGGCTTTTGTCAGCCACTCAGCCAAGCAAGTTAACAGCAAACAGTCAAATATTTTTTAGTGACGTTTTATTTATTACTTGCACCTTCTTATACCTGTTGTATGTTCTTTTTACCAAATTTTTAACCAGTATTTTCCCAACCTAAACTCAGCCAAGCCGTTCAGTCTCCTGCGGCAGCCTTGTCCCACTGACTTAGGCGGAGGAGGAGGCCATGAACATGTGACTTCTCTGATTTGCGACAAGCCTCTTTTCACTTCAAGCTTACTTTAGCTTCGTTTGGCACCGCAGATGCACCAGCAATTATATACTGCTTGTGCCTTTGCAGGGAAATGAAGTCAGCATATAGCTGGTTCGTACAACTGCAAGTACCTGGGTGACCAGAAGTGGCAGCTGGAGAGCAAAGATACTAGCAAACCTAAAAAAAAACCTAACTGGCTTTACTCCTCTTAACCTAGTGAGGCTAGGCTATGTCACATGAAAGTCACATGATGCATGTACAATTGCAGGACTAACTTCGAACAAAAGTGATGTCGCGTGATCCGTCGTGTGTTCAGGGCGCAAAATATTAACTTATTAAGATTGATATTGATAAGTTCTACTGTCTTCCCAGCCGGCAAGCTGGTGAGTATCTTTATGAGAATATAGTGATGTTGTGTTTGTTGGTAAGTTAGATTGCAGAGGTGGGAAAAGAGTTAGCATTTAGGCAGTATTTTTCAAACTTTGTATCCACCATTTATGTGCCTTTGTAAATGTAAGTGTAATAAAGACCAAACAATCACAAACCTTGATCACATCCCCACACCCGAACAGCCTCCCCAGCTAACCGCCCAACTCCCATGGTCCAATTCATTCACACACCTGACACCAACCCACCACCAAGAATAGGGTATTTAGCGTTTCAGGTGATCTGAATGTAAACTTATAGGGTGGAGGGGGTGGGAAGAGAGAACCAGAAAGGAGCAAACATTCCTAAAACATTTCTAAAAACTAGTTATCTAACACATAGATTGCATCTTTCTCAGAACTCGGTGAACTTCACCAGTCAGTCAGCTGTTTCCTTCTCTGTGCCTCTGTCTTCTTTGGGCCGCACTCTTAGTTTTGGCCTTGGGGGCAGGTGGCCCCATCCCCTCCCTCTCCACACTAGTGTCAGATTTTCACCATGCATAAAAGCAGATTCATTGTAGTATATGTTTTTGCACAAACTGCATTGCATTAGGGTGCTGTGAGTGATACAGGTGTCCCGTAGACCTTCTGGAGGAAGATAACTTGTCTGCCCTGAATCCCTGTAGCAGAGGAACTGCAATATTTAACCCCTTTCCTTTAATTGGGCTCTGATGTCAATGTTGTCTCCATGTTTCAGCAGCCCTGGTTTCCAGTCCAAGCAGCTTAACCCTCCTAGAACTCTACTGAGTTTATCCCGATCTTCATTACTGACTTTTTTAAAAATTATTTGTCCACCTTAAAGTGTTTGCACAGCAAAAACTGTATATCATACGGAAACCAAACTTGGCAGCTATGTCCCTCCAGTCACCCACTACTCTAGTTAGAAAAATGACCCTGTTACGGTAATAGTCCAGATGGTGGTGCAATAGCAAGCCACAGCATGTTCTGGCCTTTAGCTCTTGAACCATTTGGCCAAGAGTCACTTTTTTCCCCAGATTCCCTGGCTCCAGACAAACGGAAAAGCCTCTTGGACCATAAAGATGGCCATATTCCACCATTTTGAATTTTTGAAAAACATAAACAAACTGACCCCTCTTGGGTGGTTTGAGCAGAAATGTGGTAGACAGTATGTTCAGATGAATATCTATAAAATATATGTATTGAAAGCTGCTATGTTAAAGTGAATGGTCGTAGTAATCCAAAGAATTTTGTGTCTGTGGCTTGTATTGATATAACAAGCTGATTACAATGTCTAATCAAGAAGTTCTGTATTGATTGGACATTGCAATCATGAGTTAGCCTATGATCGTGACCATATGCTGATGAAATTACACATAACATTGCAGGCTTAAGCCTAACGTACAAACACATTGCAGGGAGTGTCCTCGTTGATCCTTGTCAATGAGTTCATATGACAACTCACAATAGGTCTCTCATAGGTGTGCCAAACAGCCAATGATTAGTAGAAATAAAAAAGTACTTTTAAAGCCATCACCTGTTTTTCAACTAATTTGTTCTAATGGCCAGCTGAGGGTTTTCTGTCTGAGAATTAGACTGGAGAAATTTCGGAGCCATGTGATTTGGGGAAACAGGACTATGCAATTTGTGGTTTTACTGCAGTTACTACAGTTTCTCCAGCTTAGCGCATTACAGCACATGTAGAGCGGGGACAGCTAGCCTGGGATGAAATATGAAAAAATCAGGAATAGAGCATAGATGTGTGTTGTCATAATCGGGTCCCTGCTTTTGTCATCTATGACATTTCGCCTGTCAAGTTGCTAAACACACCTGTAAATATTTTAATCTCACCTCTCCATATCGATAAAACACATCCTGACTGTGAAATTACTGGACTAAATCTGTTTGTTCTGTCACTCATTTAGTCACTTAGTTCCACACTTAGTATTGACTATTGTGCTGTGTGATGAGTATGTCCTCCTGTGTAGACAAGAAGTTATGTTACCAACATGGGAATGGATCGAATGTTTGGTTTTTTGTGGTTGTTATTGTCCTTCTTAAGTATTTCCATAAATTTTTCTTATAAATTGAATATTAGATCACTCCTACCATTTTATGAAGAAGGAATTGCAGAGACCATTCACAAATAAGGGGGGAGTGGGTGGAGGGGGACAAAAAAGAATAACCAATAGCAGACCCCCTAACAATTATGGCAAGCCTAAACAATTCTCTTGTGTAAATGTAATTGAATTCGTGTGCCATTTCAAAAAGGCCCCAGACACACACACATCTGCCCTGGCTCTCGTGGTCATGCGAGTCATGCCATGTGATCTTTTGTCCCCTACTCTCTCTCTCTCCAGCTCAGCGCTCGTTTGGGAGTCCGGTACCGTTGCATCTACTGTCCCTGAAACGGTAGCTTCTGTTGATCTAATTACGCCTACATTGGGTTTGAGACTTTGTCTCCAAACAGAGGTTTGAAGCACAGTTTGCTGCTATCGGGTTTCCCTTTTCTCAGCGGAGATCACTGTAGTTGACATAGACAGTCTCCTCAAGGGCAGAGGGCTTTGTTCGCCATTCTTTTGTCCATTGGTTGTTCACTGTTCCTTTGCTTGTCTTAAAGTGATATACTGTAATATACACTGGATACAGGCTCTGAGCTGCAGTGACACGCTATATCACTATTCTGACTCCTTTTCTGGAGACCATTTTCCCCTAATCCTTTTGTAAAGTATTGAATTGTTCAGGTTTCAGTTATGTTTATTGAATTTGAATTCTAAAGTGAGCAACCAATAAGCTCCATGGTGTCCTGACCTCTGTTGTGTCCTAATGAAGAAGGTAGAATCATTTTCTGTTTGCCCTGTCCTCCGAGCAAACCAAAACGCATGCCTGTCCATTTAGGCATCATTCTAACTCCCAAAACTAGACATTTTCAGAAATGTAAATAAAATGTAAATTAAGATTAAATTAATTACATTTCCAGAACAATTTTGTTACAGTTTAGATTTTGTTTTTGGTTTGTGTAAAGAAAGCAGTAACCATGTAGCCTATCCTGAATGCTTTAGAAGAGCTGAAGATTTCTGGCATTGGAATGGTCTGTCTACCTGGCTCTGTTACAGTACATCTTCGCCTCCACACCTGTTGTGTTCTGTGAGTTCATGTGACACCTGGTTCTGTGGTGGATGGATAGCTCCTCCTGTGCAAAGCATCCTTCAGGGACAAAGTCTTATGTGAAATGCAATCTGTCTTGCTCATATGGATTTCTTTGTGAAATCCTACACTTACAGTTATTGTTGGCAAGGTGTAGACCTCAAGGGCATCAGAGCATGTATCTTGGAAACCGTATCTGTAGACTGTCATTAAGATGTACATCACTTGTACGTTTCAATATCAGCAAGTTTCCCATGAAGCTTGATGAATGAAGCTCCTACTTAGCGGTAAAGCTCCCTGGCAGTAGCACATACATAACCTTGCCTCTGCAGGTTGTGGGTTTGCAACCGCCTCCGGCAAGCTCTGTTCTTTGCTCCTTCATAACTTCCTTGTCCTAAATGTGCTTTTGAATTAATAGAGGCGTAACTGAAGTAGAATATGATTAATGTCTCCACCTGTACACATGCTTGTTTGATGTCATAGACTGAAGTAATGTTGCAGATAGTGGCTGACGGAGGCCTATGGTACATGAAGCCATGCCGCCATATCTCTTATCTTCTCTATCTTCCCTGCACAAATTCTACCATTCTACATTATCCTTATCCCATTCTCTGCAGCACGCCGTGGTGTTGTAATCCCCACTATATCATAACTTGTTTTTCATGCTGCAGGCATTTAAAAAGAGGAATTTCAAGCATCCCCATTGTGTTTAGAAACAGGGTAAGTACTTAGAAGCTGGTTACGATTTGAACTTAACAAGCTTTACTTTTTAATTTTAATAAATTAAAAGCAGGACTTTTATTCCCTACTGTAAGCTTCTGGCTGAAATTGTATCCTTAGTATTTTTGGATTGCACCTCGGATCTTCTGTGGTTTGGGTGCAGTCCACCAAACTTGTAAAAACTTGGCCTCGCCCAGAAGGTGTTGAAGTTATTTATAAAGATACTGCCCTCGTGCATACACCAATCCTGTGACCAGCTGCTTAATGAAAAAAGTCGACTGAACTGTCAATGCTTATGGATTGGCCAAGGGGTCGGGTATAGAAGTACCCAATCCAGGGCTCCAGATGGTGCCTAAAATGGTCACCATTACACCTAACTTTTTTATTTTGTGACTCGTTTTTTTCCTGCCCATCACAAGCTAAAACAAATAAAATCCAAAAGGTGTAAAGGTATGCGCAGTGACAAGCTTCAATTCTGTGCTGAGCTCTCATCTCCTCCTGGATCTGCCTGCCCAGCTACACTGTCACATTGACATGTGCATTCCCGTACTGCCCATCTCTGTCCAGAGCGATTAAAGCATGCACAAATGCAGAGAAACAGTTTTTTATTTTTTTTTTTACCTCAACCTCGTTTTTGAAACTCGCCCCAGTGCTGTGCTAGCTAACACGCTAACTACTTAGCAGCCACTGCCTAGCTAACGTCAGTTAACTGACAATAAAATGAGATGGCCGAAGGAAAAACATCCAACTTTTTCTTACTCCCTGCCTGTAAAACCCTGCCTTCTCCACATCAGATGCTAACTAAATGGAGACTGACTTGATATATATATATGACAGATGATTTGGGTTATAAGAGCCAGTGTGTCATAAAGATTTTTTTTTGTCTGGAGCCCCACACTCTGGATTCCTTGACATGTTAGACCAGTTAGTCACTAGCAAGCACAAGATTTAGACTTATAAAACTGGTTTCATTCAGCCAAAGAAAGCCTGATATGACAAAAAAGTACTTCAAATACAAGCAAATATTGGTTCGTATATAAACATGTCACATATCCCACAATATAAGTGTATCATAAAATAAGAATTTCATTAATTATAATTATTTCAGGAATTGGGGGGGGGGGGGTAAAGCAAAATCTTTCCAAAAATGCTCAGTAAAATATAGGCCTAAAATAAATATGTAAAATATATTACATGTGTGTATATGTAATGTTCAGTGCACATTACATTATACATTTATAGCCTAGTCAGATTTGTCCATCTTTCAACTTCTAATATGCTTTTTTAGCCTGTAAGACTGGAAATTTATTGGCAAGTCTTCATGGTGATGTCATTGCATTCCATCAGGATGTGGGAAATCAGATTTATGAAGATTCATCAACTGATATAATACCATTAAAAATTGCTTTATCTAGAATTTGTCCAACATTGCAGTATGCTTTGGTAATTAATCAGTTTGGAGGAGAAGGACTGGCAGGTGAGGCTTTCAAACAGAAATCTTGGCTCACTTCAGCGATTTCCAGGTTTTAACACACTAGGGACTTACAGTCTCTGAATTGCAAAACAAGTTGCATTAAAAAAAACTTTTTCTCCAATTGTAATACAGGTGTCAAATACAGTGCAAATTCCTGGCCTGTATTTAGTAGCATCTATGTTCAACTAAAACACATTGCTGTGACTAGTTTTACTGAAAGGATCATGCTTAGTTTCCCTTTAGACAACGTTTTGGTGGGGAGGGTGATGGTTGTTGGTGCCATACCAGAGCGAACACAAATAACTGCTTTATTGTACTGGAAAGGTTACAGTTCACAGGGTGGAATTTGGCAAACAACAGAGCCCCACTGAATCCTTTGACGCCTCGTTCTCTATGCATAGAGGCCAGCGTTTTTCACTGTCCCAGCACGCTGAAGAATGATGCCATTTGTCAGAGCAGATTTAATTCCTGCAGCTGGGTGGCTATAACAAGAAGAAGGGTGCGCCGTGCACGTGACATGGATCCAGTAGTCTGGCCCAGAACTGCCATTTAAACTTCACATGACCATTGTTTGTATGGGGTATCTCTGTGTGTGCTAATTACTTTCCCCTGTTTCACTCTGTTTGGAATGACTTCTGGTGTACATATAGCAAATGGTGATTGAGTAACTGAAATAATAAAAATGGATAGAGCTGGAAGACCCTCCTCCACCTATGTGACCTATGTGTAACCGTTCCCCTAAAGGGGTGGGGGGGGGTGAGGAGAAAGACTTTAGTTATATATAGTCAGTGCATTTTTATTAAAAATTAGAATTCTCTAAGGAAAAAAAGGACACTTGATCTAAAACAAAGCAAGCTAATGTAAAAAGTCTTTTTACCTCCTGCTGTCTTCTGTGTATCTAAAACACACAGCAATCTTTTTCATTGTGAAGTAAGCAGCAAATCAGATTATACAGTGCTTCACTTTAATATTGGAGAATCATTGAATCCTAAGTAGTTAAGCTAACTAATTTAGCTTTGTGAAGCTGCATTCTCATGGTGTTTCAGGCTAGCATTGTTTGCAACGAATGCCATTGTTTTTTAATTGAGCTTTAGTGTTGGCTTAGCTTCATGCTACACTCAAATGGAAATCAGTGGGACCCATACATTAAAAATTCTGATATTCTGATAATACCAAAGCACATAATGTGTGGATTTTAGGTACAAGCTCTCATGAATTAATATTTAAATAAAATAAATATGAACCAGTAGTTTCAAATGTTTGCCTTGTATTCCATTTGGAGTATCTGTTTGACTGTTTGAGAGACAGTTTGAGTCTTTTGCAGTCTGAGGTGAGCACATATTGTGAAAAATAGTCCAATATAGCTAACCCAGTACAGTCATTAGTGTACATTTACTAAAAAGTACAAAGGTTGCTATAGAGCTGAGGCAATTTTCATGCTTTTGCCAGCTTTTAGCATCAACATAAATTTAGTTTTTAAGGGTAATTTCCATATTTTTTAATCTGAAAGGTTGTTTCACATTAAAATAATGGTGCTATACCAAAGTGATGATGTAGACAGTAAAAACACTGTGTTGCTAAAAAACTTTCTGGGCCAGCCAAAGCACTTAAGCAATAAATACCTGAACTGATGACGTTTTCCAAATAAAATATTCATTTTCGCAAAAATGTATAATGAAATTAAAAATATTATATATTTTTAAAATTAATAAGAGCAAGATCTGTTTGTAAATAATTTTTGAGCTGGCATATCATTAGATCTGGCACATAGAATTATAGTTGAAACAGGCAAGATATTTTATGTGACAAAAATTAATGCAATCAACAGAAACGCTACCTAGCTAACCCCGGTACTAACTAGCTAGTCTAATTAGATTACCTTTTTTTAAAAAAATGTACAATTGAGTATTTATAAAAAGAGATATATAACTCAACAACTGGCTCAAGCAGTCTGCTCAAACCTAATTGCAACTAATTTTGGAGCTCATTGTAAGAGCTTGCTCTGTTGGCTGGGTGGCAGATTTCTTGGTAACAATAGCCTGATGGGGGACATTTAAGTAGGGGTGCAGGATACTACTCTTTGATATTGGTACTCTGTCGATACAGCAGTTCTGTAATTTATTGGTATTGGTGTCATGATTACAATTTTACGCGTATGAGTGCTGTAGGCAGACCTGTTGTGTGTAGTCTGCATGCAGTATCATCAAACACTAGCCCCGGGTCATGCAATGAAGTGGCAATGCCCTGCAGTATATGAGGAATTTTTTCTATGTAATGCTGATAGTGTTTGCCAGAAGCAGTGTGTTGGTCATCAGATGGGAAAACAGTAGAATAACACATTAGCCAAAGTAAATACGAAGTTAAACTGATAGTTATTGATTGTTTTGGGCATAATAAGTAGTAATGTACAGACTACCATGAACCTTATCTGGGTCTCCAGATCTTGCCTTTTGGTAGCCCACAGGACCACCATATGAATTTATGATTTGTGCAAGAATTACTTACAGTGGAAGTTGCTGGAAATCTGTTGGAGTTTCATTTTTGTGAAGAAAGTAACTTTCTGAATGTGAAACGAACATTGGGCCACTGACATTGCCTGTGCTTCACTAAATTTCCTTTTATTATGTGTGGGAGAGCAAAGGATTCATTGTTCTGCCCTCCCATAAATATGGGTACTTCTTTTCTCTGCATTCCAGTGGCGCTGGCAGGGTGACCAGTTGGCCCAAATCCAGCTCTGACCTGGCCCAGGATAAATAAAACGGCCCCGCCTCCTTTGAGCAGAGCGATGGCAGTGACGACCAGGGTGTTTCTCTCTCTCCGTCCCAGCTGTGAGGCCCCTCTGGCTGCACAGCGTTCAGTCCACATGCTGCTTTTATCCTTCGCAAGCCAAATAAATAGCCTAAAACTACCCTGGACTAGATAATAACATTATAAGCAGGTGAAAACGTTTGTGTTTTTTATCTAGCTCCATCTGTCCCTCGTTTTTCTTCTTCAGTATACAGTTTGGGGAGTGGAATCATTGTTAAGCTGATCAAGGGTTGGGCAGTTCTGTCTTGAACAAGAGCATTGGCTTGTTTTCACTCTGGTATATTATTCAAGCTTAGTGATCACATGGCATCTTTACATTAAGGTGAAATTTTGGGAAATGGGTGGGGCGGGGAGGGGTTGTCTACTTGTGGATGGATTGTGCTGACCAGTTTGGTGATGAATTCAGCCACGATGATGAATTAGTGCTGGCTGGGATGACACTTAGATGTGAGATGAGCCTGACTAGCTTCCCATGGATGTGCTTCGCTAATTAGCCATTGATCACTTACTTCTGACAAGGCATGACCTTATTTAGGTGCACGGTCAACTTTTGAAGCTTAAAGTCTATCTAATGTAATGTACATACAGGGGAATGGTAGTATGAAGCATTCCGGCTAAAGAGACCAAAGTATTGAACGCAGACATAGCAGGAAACTTCTAGCAAAATGATTATTGTAAACATGCCTCAAAATCGGCAAGGAAATGGCTAGCTGAAAGCAAAATCAATGTTTTTCAACCTCTAATTTCCAGCTCTCCACTTTATTGACAACCTGTGGTCTGAATTGAAAAAGGCTTTGAAGGGAGAGATTGAGGAAATCAAGCATCTCAGAAGGTTAGAAGAATAGAAGAATGGCACAAGATTTCTGCTTGAGTGTTCTCCTTGAGTGTTTTCAAAGTAAAATCTGAGTATTTTAGAAATACCGGTAATCCAAAAGGGGTATAGATCCAGAAGTAGCATTGTGCTAAAGCCTTTCCAGAGTGTGAAACCTGGTTATCATATACAGTAATACCCATGTCACCACCACACACACCTGTTCCAGAGCAACGCCTCTGAAGAGTACACAGGAGCAGTCCTTCCAGTAGAGCGCTCATGAACACCCAGCACTGGTGTGTGGCCAGCACTCGCATAGTCGGAGCGACCACCTCGACTAGCCCATATGAAAACCTCCTCTCTTCGGGGGTGGACCTGTGCACTGCCCGAAAAGCAGACAAAAAGCTGGTTGGCCTGACACACTTCCTGTGTCTTACAGGCATACGCTTCAGGTTCATGTGATGGCCAGGTAACCCCAGGAAGTGAGACCCATTCATGGTAATGGGGAACCCTGCGTTCCCTTGACAGCAGGTAACAGATCATTAGCAAGAGGCGCCGTTTGGCTCTGGTGAGATGTGGAGACATCCCTTTGTTATTTTTATACACATCATCAAATACCATGCCATTCTACAGAACTGTCTCCCAACAGTGCATATTTTATACTGTTAGCCCCAGAGGCTAAGAACAACTTCATTTTAGGGGCCAAATGTACAGTTAGTAATTAAAAGTAAAAACCCCCAGGGCTTTCCGTATCAGTACAGAGACCAGTTCTGCAAGCCACAGCCTGGGAGGCGAGTCTGGCTCCACCAAGAGAACCAAGGTGCCACTCCGCCAAGAGGACGTGGCACCTCCATTCCTGAACAGTGGAGGTAATCCCGCTGGTGTTTGGCCAGGCAGAAACAAAATGATCCATCAACACGTAAGGGGGTAATGAAAAAAATAGTGTACTATATAGTCATTTGTAATCATTATATATTTGCTATAGATTTGCTAATGTGTTTGTCAACATTAGTAAATGACACTGTCTGTGGTTTAGACAGGTTTGTCTTGGTAACCACTATTGCCTGAATTTCGGAAACCTGTGCCAGGTCATAGTACACCTGGAAGGCTTATTTGAGTGCTGAATCAGTGACTAAGTGTGGTTACAAAGTCAAACTTGAATCAAGCCAGAGACGGTGCCATTTACTGATGTTCCCTCACACATCAGCGAATCATAGATGGTGATTAATAAACCGATTACTAATGATTATGAACTACTTATTATTGTGTCTATAAATGGGTTTTTGCGGTACCCAATCTTTTCTGTCCCTTCTGGTTTTTGAGCAGGGACAGGGACGCTTCCTCACGTGTGGAAGCTCTACAGCATGAAGAGCAATGGGCCTGGGTCTGCTGTGCCTCCATCCATCATTGGCTGTCTGGCCAGAGGGGGGAGGGGAAAACCCCGGTCAGTGCTTAGCAACCTCCACGGAAAGGAGAGAGACAGCAAACAACCCAAACCGTCCCCTGTAGCCGTGCTGACAAGGGGAGGTACATACCCCTCTCAAGCAGCCACGCCCAGTGTAGCTGCAACACTACCATGGTGTCTGGAGTCGAATAGCAAATGCAGCTATTGCATAACGGATGCAGACAACACACGGTGTGTGGAGAAGCTTCTCTGAAATCCCAGAAATCCATCAGTCCAAATCATCATTCCCTATGTTATTGATCTTTTTCTAACCCAAAAAGTGCTTATGAGCAGAGAGTAAAATCAATGGAGTGCAACAGAGAACTGTAGTCATTTTTGAGGAAAAATGCCTCGCTCCAAAGTCAAAATGAAAACATAAGCTTTTGTAAACTTTAATTTGATTGATTGTATAGTACTTTTGCTGCATTGAGCAGACTATGCATTCATTGTCTGCAAAGCAATAAGAACTATGTAATTAGAAACGATATAATCCGAAATGACCAATGGTTAGATCATGTCTGCCATGTGAAACTGACCACAAATAACATATTCCAAGTTACAGCGATATTCTCAAACACGCAGTTGTCAGTGATTACTTTTAAAGAGGTGAAAGCTTAAAGCAGCTGTCCATCTTCTCAAAGACTGGATCTGCGAACGCAACAGGGTAGAAGTGAGTGGCGACTCAGTGTTGATGGTGCTGGGTAAATACCTGTGTTTTGTAAACAATAAGCTCACAGATTCGTTTATATGAGTCTGTGTAATTCTATGCCATGGACATCTGAAACCTTGCAGCCTAAACACATTTTGTGGTGTATATAGTGCAGTGCTTAGACACCCTACATAATGTTGGGTGCACTGATGCCCTGATTAATAGGGTCACCCGCCAAATGAGAGGGTCTGCCAGGCTGGATGCACCGGCCAGGTTTTTTAAAACCTGTAAACCTGTTTTGTAAATCCATGTAAAACCTCCGGCCCCCCATGACCACAGACCATAAGCCCCTGGACTCGGGGGCCTCGTCCCAACAGCGCTGGGGTATGTGTACGGGGGGGAAGCCCGCCGCAGCAATGGCGGATTTAATCAGTCTTTCTGAGTGCAGCTGCAACACTGCCGTGGTGTTGAGTGCACTCAGGCTGTGGTTACAGGGACACCTGCCAAACAGAGAGGTTTTGGCAAAACTGCTGCTAGTGTGAGGGGCAGGGCGCTAGCTGCAGGGGAACCTGCCAAACAGAGGTTTTGGCAAAACTGTGGTCAGTGTGACAGGCAGGGCGCCAGCTGCAAAGGGAAATATAGGCCACAGACCGACGACTAACCACCGGAGAGCCAAGAGCATTAGCCTCCAGGGACCATGATGAGAGGAAGCGCTGTGGGAGAAAGAAAGAAAGGAACTTGCTACCTTCTAACCTCCCTCCTTAAACTTACCCAATTATTTAAAAACGCTCCTTTGATTCTTAACTACTGCCAAGGAATCACACAGATCAAGCTGTTGTGAAGAACTTTCAATGAGAGGATAAATGGGGGAGAGCTTTCATTTCCCACCAGGCCTCTTCCATACTCACTATGTCCATGGAGCAGTGTGCTCTAAGCCCAAGGCCTGACCTTGTAATGCACCCTGCCTTTTCAAGTGTGCATGCAAGTAGAGCTGGACATAAATGGAAAAAGCTCAAGCAGGGTGGTACGTCTTTTCTCTCACTTCAAACCAACTTTAGGATGGAATATGCTTCCCTTCTCCACCGTTTTCAAATATGGAATATAAGCAAGTACTTGCTGTGCTTCACAGATTACAGACTGCTTTGTACAGTAAATATTAAAGGGTGAACCATCAGACATTAAAGGTTTATTTTCAGAAAAGTTTTCGCCCAACACTATCCTCATTAAGAAGCGCTTAATATTCAAGGTTTTTTTCTTGATGGACCTCATTGGTCCTAGTGTGGTAGCCAGCTTCAGATTGCTCAAGATGGAGAGCTTGCCTCTCCCCTTGCCTGTTTTTGATTGATTTTGTAGCCATATCGGTCAGCTAGCAAAATATATGAGCAAAATTATATTTGTGTGCTTCCATATTTTAGTCAGGTAGCCATGTTTGTCAATGGTATGGGCTACTAAAATACCCCCAAACCTAGCTTGCCATTCTGTCTGTGACAGCAGCAAGCTAATAAAACCGGAGTGAGAGAACATTCACATCTTCTATGGAGATATTTCATCAGCTTCTGACTGGCTTGCTTTGTAATTGTCACTAAAATAGTCTTGTCTTTTCCACATGTTATAGGCTAGATGAGTTGGTGTGTTTTTTTTTTTTGAGAAAACTGAAGAAAAATCTTCTCAGGATGTACCAATGTTGTGAAAGATGGTACCTAGCTCATTGTAATCAGGTAAGAGTATCCTCTAGCTTTCTTTAGCTTTTGTGTTATGTCTAGTTTCCAAATGTGATTGCCTTGTAGCTCTGGTATCAGATATTGGTTTCTCCCATTTGTTGGTTAGCTAGATTTTAAAAAACCTAAATCATAACCTAGCAAGCCATCTTAACAATGCGACAGTTCTCAGAACATATCAAACTCAGAAAGATGGTTAGCTAACTGTAGTAATACAGTGTATGCTTCAACTTTCTTAAGCAACTCAAAGCATTTTTCTGACATAGTTTTTCTGCAGTTCTGGTATTTGAAATCTGATTCTGCTACTTGAAATGTTACTAGTACTAAGTTAGTTAGATTGCTAAAACAGCTAAATGTTTTAGCAGTGTATGTGAGATAGTGTGTCATACCTTACCTTTGGACTAATGTCACTGTCTTTCCCCCAAAGATCCTGATCCCAAAAAGTGCCTCTTAGGCGCTTGTACTGAAAGTTTGCATTTCTGTCATCTTGCAAAAGGAATGGTCTGTATGCACAGAGGCTGTAGGATGGCCAGAGCGGTACTCTTGGAGGGCTGCTGTAGTACTTCTGGTCACCAAAGAAGGAAATCCCAGTGTACATTAACATGAACTGTATAGACATTGCACTTTATTTTGTGTGTCAACAAGACCGTTGTAACAGCAGTAAACCTCAGTCTTAAAATTCAAATTGTGCTCATGCAGGGATTTTAACCAGCCTTGAAATGAGCTCAGAAATGCACCAGATTACTGTGAAAAAGGAAAAAATGGTTTTCAAGAAAATAATGCAAATTAATGCAGAGACTCTAACCAGCTGCATACTCCAGTGAGGGAAGGTTTACAGTACATTAAGGCATTGAGCAGACACTCTTATCCTCAGTTACTTAAACAGTTTATGTTTCTACTCGCTATCCATTTATACAGCTGGATATTTTACTGAAGCAACATGGGCTAAGCACCTTGTGCAAGGGTACAACAGCAGTGTCGTTTCTAGGAACTGAACCTGCAACCTTGAGATTGCGAGCACAGCATTGTAACCGTTCTGCTGCACTACTACAAAGAGTTTTTGCAATGGCAAACTTGGCTCATGAACAGAAAGTAATAGGAGGGACTTCCTCCTTCGCCCTCTTGCTTCGCTCTGCCTATATGAATGCAGGTGGGATGTGTTCAGTGTACCATGGAAACCCCGTACTCACATTACCCATGGTCCTCTGGGGTTCTGACTGAAGGAGGTCCAATGGCTGGAGGGACTGTGGATCCTCCCCCCTCATGCTAAAATTAGAAGTCACCCTGCCATCTTGCATCCTGGTCTCTTTGGGAATTGTCCCCACCAATCATGGGCAAGTGCACATGAAGCAGCAGTTATGTTCTCTGACCCGACTGGGGACCTGGAGACATGGAAAATCTCGGCTAATGAGTGCACTGTTATGTAATGGTCCTTCTATAGAATTAGGTAATATTAACCAACCTCTTGGTAAAAGTGTTTATTTATACATATATATATATATATAAATAATGGTGTGTGTGTATATATATATATATATATATATATATATATATATATATATATATATACACATATACACGAGGTTTGACATAATAATGTTTCCTCTAAAAATAGATCTTTAGTAAAAGTTCTACTACACTGGGGCCAGGATTCAAGCAAAATTTGTCCTTAACTTTGCCTCACATGTAAACGCAGGTCCACATTTTATCTTCACAGATCATTTGGTGAGTTCAGCGGTCATGAAAATGAACTCACCACACTGTTGTCGTTGTTGAGGAAAAGTGTGACGAAAACTTAATGGCCTGGATCTTTGAAAGACCTAAAAGAACGTCATCTGCTCTCTGATCTGTTTCTGTTGACCACTGTGCGCTCTTTCCGCACATTGGAATACAGACTTTCAGGACCAACAGGTTTGACCAGTTTGTTGGTGTGCATGGGCAGTGTACCCTGTATGCACTGCCAGCTCGTTCCATGCTGTTCCGTGCTCTCGCTGTGTCAGATAATCCCCTTAGTCATCTGCCGGTGCATCAGTTCACATCTTCTGTTACTGCATCAGAACCTCCTCGTCAACATGCATGTGAAATTCTCCAGCCTTCCTTTGATTACCCTGAAGACTCGTTTTATTGTTTTCCTCTGCTTATAGGAAACATATTTCACAGCTAAGGAAAAAAAAGAGATGAATTATTTATCATCCGAAACTTCTCGTTTTATGACTGCGGAGGCAAAGTTACTCGGAAAATGGGTTCATTCATCATTCTACGTGCTAAAACCTCAAATGCGAGCAAAGTGATCGATTGCTCACTCTCCGCTTCTCCAGCAGTTTTCTATACTAATTGTCTGTGTTGAGGAAAAAAGGACTGTTTTTTTTTTTTAAGATAAGCAGGTTTTATTGAATTGAGACTTTGGGTCCTAATGTAAAATAAGCATTACTTTGGATTATAGTCAGTAGAGTTGTTTTGTGGGATGCCATTCCCTTGGCACACAGAGATGAGGTAAGGAACACAGTGTGCAGCAGTGCAGTTTGATAGTGGCAGAATGGAGGTGGAGGAGTGTGTACAACAGCAGGGTTTCCCCTGACTGTGAAGCAGCAGAATGAAGGAGATGGACAGTGTACAACAGCAAGGTTTCCCCTGACTGTCAATCAGCAGTTTAGCAGTTAGAGACTGTCTACAACAGAATGGTTTCCCCTAACTGTGAACAGAAGATGTCTGTCCCCTGGTCATGCATGTATCTTATATTCTGTAGCCACTTTTATTCCTGACATTACATTACATTACATTACATTGCATTACAATTTCCTGTGTTTGGCCAATGTGAACACCCTGGTCTTCAATCTTTGATTATAGCTTACAGTTAACACCATGTAGCATAACACATTACATTTCATGCTCATGTTGAAAACCAGTCCTAAAAAAAGTGAAACTCTCCTGAACATACATCTTTATACTAATTGTAAACCTTCACCAGTCTAATTGTAAGGGGTTTATTTTATCGCAGAATAACTCTTGTTTTGTTAAAGCATGTTAAATTCAGAGCAGGGAGTGCAAGTGTTTTCCAAATGGTAGCTCAAAGTGTGAGAGAGGCTGTTTGTTGCCTGTGTCCCTGTGTATCACCCGGGAAGTGTTGTTGCCAGGCACCCAGGGAAGCGCCCAGGTGGTGAACGCGTGTCACAAAGGGGAGGGGAGGGGACTATTCGCTCTGGCTCGTCATCACCCCCACACACAGCAGGAAGTGTCTGTTGTGTCCCAATACACTGTGACTATGCTTCATAAGCCAATAATTGGGGCAGACCTGCAGGCCTCGCAACGGCGACAGATAGAGACATCACCCGCACAGCGAATAGCTCTACCCAGTCGGAGAGTGGGCGTGGTGTGTGGGCTTTGAGTATAAATAGCTTCTCCACAGATGGCTTGCGCTGTAGGAGAGAAGAATGTTCCACCCTGTAGATGCGTCCTTTTTGTAGAACTTGGCCCGATGTGAGAAAACAAATGGGTGGCAGTAGTGACTCACTGCATAGATGCTTTGGGTGTCAATCTGATGCAAGCGTTCGGCTTTATCTAGGAATGCGGATGCTTTCTTTCACTAAGCAGGTCTCTTTCTTAGGTTAGCGTTTCATTACAGGTGCAGGTTGGGTACAGATAAGGCAGTCACATTTTTTAGGTGTCTGAAGACTGGTTTGTAATCAGTTGAGGCTGGTCTGTAACACCTGTGGGAGGCGGGTGTGTCTGGGGGAGGCGGGAGGTGTTTTGGGTGTTTGGGTACAGGATGCTCTGGATGAACAGTCGCATAGTCACACTGCCTGTGGCAGACTGCGATTCAGGTCAGGAGGAGCAGCAGTGCACACTTATGCTGTACTCCTGCTTTGTCTGGTAGAATGTGATTTTTCCTACTTCTAGATTTTTAAAAGTTTTTTTTTCTTTTTTAAACATTGCCCCTTAAATCTGCCAAATTTTATGCATCGGGGCCCAGACCTCAGACCCCAGAGCAGCATGGAACGCAGCAGTTTGAGGGAGGTACTAGCTCCTGGAGCTCTTTCGTCCTCACTGTGAAGGAAGTAACCTGACATTCATAGTACACCACCATTTAACATTTTATAAAGGGATTATATCGCAACGGGAAATAAAATGTGCCTGCTCTCCCCACCTCTTAAATGTAATTACTTTCTTACTTTATTTCATTTATACAGCCCTCAGCGTGGAAGCTTAAAGCTTTTGTCTCTTCCTACCTTTCTTGATTCCTCCTCTCCCATATTCCTCCAGAACATTCATGTTTTTTCGCTCTTGCGTAAAATCTTTGGTGAATTTATTTTTGAATGAATCTCAACACTAAGATAATATTATTGCAGGGTTGCTGAATGTGAGGGACCCACTATGAGTCAGGACTTCAGTGCAATGTCTTATCCGTAGGACAGCTTCTCCTATAGCACAGTGTCCCCATCATTGCACTGGCACATTTTTGTCAGGACCAGAAGGAAAACTACCCCCCTCCTGGCCAACCAACACAACTTCCAACAGAAACTTAAATTGAACAGAAACCTCAAGACTCTTCCATTCAAATAATAGCAATACTTGGGACAGGAATCTACAGAGACTTCACAATGTGATATAATCCTGATACATAGGTGCTGATTCAATGTGTATTGTGATTCTGGAAATGTTGTGACCTGATATTTCAATTTCTCGCACTTCTTGTTTTCTTTTTTAACACTGATGATACATATAGTACATTACTCAGTCAGATTTACTTGGATTTACCAAGTTTTACTTCAAGCCTCCTTCTGAAAGGTTTAACAATTGTTTTCCTGAGTAATCAGAACACACAGTACAACCAGAATACTGAATGCAGTAAACATGGCTTGAGAGGTTTCTAAAAAGTAAACAGCTGTTTTCCTGAGTAATCAGCATTTGAATTTGAGAACTTAACCTCCAAAAGAGATAAAAATGTGTACAGAATGTATCAAAATATATCTCAAATGTAAGCAACAGTAGGCCATGTAGTGTAGCATGAACATGAAGTAAACCATGCAGGGGCAGGATGAACTGAGTAGCCTTCATGTGTGAACCAGATGGGCCACATGTTTCTTAATGAATTTTATTGACTTATTAAAAAACATAGAACTAATGACTGTAGAATCACTAGAATGTTGAATTTAGGATTTGAATCCCTTAACAACAAACAAAGCTTCAAACAAAGCTGGACCTAACTTTCATGAAGTGTATGGTCTTGAGTTACTGGTAACGTATAGTTGTAAAATTGGATAATTCTGGTTGATAAATTAGGTATTTGTTATGACTCATTATTGATCTTGTGTATATCGTGTGGGTAATGGCAGACCACGGCGCCCCCTGCAGGTTAGTTCAGAGAACTATGTGAGCCAGGTGGTGGGAAGACTGGGTGTAATTTGTGCTCTCCAGTCCACCACAGCCATTTCTAGTTAAATGACCACGCAACTGCTGATTTCCTGCAAACTGTGATTTAATTGAAGTAACTGTAAGGCATTGGGTACTGGTCAGGTCCTGGAGGCCTATTGTAATTGTGAGTCTTGTGTGGGCTTACTACCCTGGGTACATTAGCTAAACTTAATACGCCAACACTGGAGCACTCACATATTAAATAATATATTAATTAAGTATTTAGTATTTGATAAATTAATTATTGCTTAACATGTAATAATTAATATACATTATCATATATTTTCATAGTGCTCATACTACTCATTACCTCAAAATTGGAGCTAAAATGATTCGATATAACGAGTTGAGTGCTGTAAATATCTAGGCTCAATCACCGACAGCATACTGGCCTTTCGAGCCATTGAGTGCATGCCTGATGTCAATCAAGACTGTTCATCCTGTGCAAGCTCAGGGAATAGGAAGTCAAACAGACTTCCAGTACTGCAAGTATTTTACACCTGCTTCATCGAGTCAGCACTGACCTTCGGCATAAAAGCTTGGTTTGGATTTCTAAATAACTCAGGACATTTTTGAGTAATCTATGTAAGGAGGTTGTTTATATTTCTTATGTGATGTTGCAATCAGCTGCTGCTACCACATTTTAAATAAAATAAGTAAAATGTTGTTGCAATTCCATAAATCAACACCATCGTAATTAGGTACCTGACATAAATTTTCGTATTTGTCTTGTTTCCAGTATTTGGTTCTCTAAATCAGGGTAAATATTACTGTTATGTGTGGTAGGTCATCATTGTGTCAGTTCAGTGGCATTAAAAGAAAAACAGATTAACGCTCTTACTGTGACACTGTAAGCTGTTAGTCCAGATGCGTTGAACACCTTCCTACTAATGACAGCAAGCCTGGTCAAAGATCAAGGCAAAGGGGCGATTATTGTCATAGTAAGAACTACGGCACAGATCATGGCGCGAGTGCAGAGGTTGCTCTTACATGTGCTGCATAAGCAAATATCTTACATTTCGCTTAGCTTGGTGCGATTGGTCGTCATGGCAAGTCAGAGCAGACCCTGCCCCGCTCACCTGACAGTAGGTCATGTGTTTTTCGTGTCACATAGCCAACCTGTTTAACACCAGGCAGTAATTAGGTTAATAAAGCATGTCAGTGAAAACAGTTCTCTTTCAAAGCTTATAGCCTTACTGTGGATAGTACACACATCACTTTGTGTAACATATAGGCCTTGCTGTATGTAGAAAAACCTGTATTTTCATGTTGATTTAGACATAGAATTATCATAAAATATCTAGATCACCTCAAAATCAGTCAAAATCTCTTCAATAACAGCTCTCATAAAGGTCATATTATTAAAACCTTATGCTTTATTTTAAGCCGCACAAATGTCACCTGTCATTTTCATTTTCATTCCAACAGAACAGTTGGAATTGCTTAATGAAGCATGTAGCCAAAATGAGGCTTAATGGTGACTGAAATGACCCCTGAACTGAACATGGCAGATGTAGTGGATCAGGGTGCTGCTTGCTCAGTGAGACCGACTGCGCAGTGTCTCATGCACACGTACGCACGGCCACCAAGTACGGCCCAGCAGGACACTAGCCCCACAGCTGTCTGCGTTGCAGATGAGGTGTGTGTTTTTGCAGTCCTGTTACAGGATTGCATGTCCCCATCATGCTGGCCCCCACAGCAGGAGTGGGGGGGGGGGGCTAAGCCGTATGGCCTGGGCCCCACCTCCGGCCCCTCCCACCCTCGTGATCCAAGCCAGTCCCGTTATTATTACACAACAGATGATCTGCTTACATAAACACGGGGGTGTGTAGGTGCCAACATGAGATGGATGCTTATCTCTCCAACAAAACTGTCCTATTCATTTTAAATGTAATGTTGATTAAGGAGGGGAAGATTGACATTATACCCATTCAGGCTGGTCATATTGCCAGAGTATCAGATACTATTTCAGACATGATCTAGTAGGGTTTCTGCTTTGACTCAGACATGTGAAAGGGACAGACATAGAGCGTAAGGCCCCCTTATCAGCAGGATTGACAGAGATGGCGTTGGATATAATATTTTGTTAATTTTCAGAAAATAACACAGCATGTTATCCATGAGACAGAATGAACACTATGCCTTTTTTCGGTGGTGTTGATTTTAGTGTTGAAGACTGATCCTCTGTACTGCGCGTTTTGCATTTCAGCGAAGGTGATCTCCTTCCGGTAGCGTTCTGCTTTATAACAACATGCTTTACTGCTTTGCTTTATGCCATGTTCAGTTCAAGAAGCTAGTGTGTAGAGTTTTCTGTCTAATTTGAGCATGCTCTGCTCTTTTGATGTAAAGCTGAGAGCCATTTAAAAATAAACAGATGGAAATATCTGGTTCATCATACAGTAGCTGCTCTGCTTTCCTGTGTGATTCATTTTTGTACCTCTTTTCTGTGTAGTTGAGAGGCCAGCTCACTCCTCCATTTGGAAACCATACTAAAAATGTAGCTTTATGGTGTTTAGAACATTAGAAACATGTTCATAATAGCAAACAGTTTCTCAAAAGCAAATAGATTTGATTTATTCTGCATTTCAGTGACAAATGATGAGATTCAATCAAAATATGCTCAGTTGTCTTTAAGGTCACATGCATTCCATCAAACCAACAGATCCAGTTAGCTCATTAAGTCTGAAATAGGAAACTGTGGTTTGTCTATAAGGTGGGACATTTTAAAATAAAAGTGACCACGTTCCAAAGACATGTTTGCAATAAATACTAAATAGAACATACTCCAGGAAAAGCAGAATTCTTTGAGAAATGTTATCTTTTCCCACATTATTCTGTATATGTTTTTCTTTAAATGTTACAACATTGCCATGTCTTCTTTTTATATTAAAAGTTGACGCTTTCATCTGCTTTCCTTTGGAGTTTTTTTTTTTGTTTACTGACTTCAGATTTATTTCAAATTCCAGGTAGATACATGTGTACATGATAACTTGCGAAGGCCACGCAGGCTCTTTCGATCAGAGCATTTATGCATCTGCAAGCACAGTCATTTTAAGATTATTTTTATATTATTTTTATGATTTTTATTTCCCACAGCCCTATTGGTCTTTTTAAAGTCGGGGCCCACTCAGAACTGTGGGTAGGTCAAAAGGAGCTGATAAAAAATGAAAAAATCAGAAAGTACATAATAACTTCAATTCATTTCACACATTTAACAAGAGCTGGCAGTATCCAAATACACTGTGGGGGAGTTAATTTGCATTTGTGCCATTGGACCAGCACAGTCCATATGCTGTCTTTTAAAAATGGATGTTTTCTCCTTGTTATGAATGAGTGAAAGGCACAGAATGTGATGAACAAGCAATCAAAATGACTGATGATTACATTCAACAAGAGGAAATTGACGTTGCCTTCGTGTATCTTTACGCATGTGTCTGTCTTTGCTGATAAACAAAGAATGTGGGCAAAATCTCTGAAGAACTTTGTCCCACTGAGTTCAGTATGTCTGGATCAGTGTTAGTGTCTCTGTTCAGGTTAAGGGAACACAATAAGCCAAATTAAAGAACTCAGAATAGATTCTACGGGGAATGAAAAGTGCATAAGAAACTGACCAAGTCATCCCTTGAATGGCCTTTGTATAATTTACAGTGTCAAAGACTGGGTTTAATCAGACCCAGTATCGCTTTTGTTAGACATACTGTATGCTAGAACATTGCCTTCTGCTACCTTGGTGCCAGCTGTCTGTCTGACTTTCAAAACACTACGAGAACACCTTGGCAATTCAGACGTATATAAGCGTTGGTGTAACTGTAATCTGTATTGTATACCTTAAAGGACCTTGAACTGGGACAAAGTCTGTCCTGAGTTAATTTTATCTTCAGAACATTTTCAAAGGATGACTATTTCATATTCAAAGCATAAAAGATTTTGTTTCATGATTTTATTGGCTTGCTGGCTCATAGTAAGATGACTGAATGTTACTTTTAAGACATTTTGTGCTGGTATATATTATATTTGGCAAACCACAATAAGGTAGACAACTTTTAAGTCAGCAGTAATTTGTTGTTTTGAATTTCTCAATCAGTGCACATCATAGGAAATAAGTCCCTACTTGTGTTTTCCAAGAATAGAGAAACATATTGGCAGAAACTGGCTTGATTTCTGGTTGGATTCTGAAGAAAAAACCCTGAAATACAGTGCACTCCACTGCACCTAGTGTATGCATTGAATGGTAGTCTATGGGGAACTTCAGGAACAAAAACTAGCGCCCGTATAAAGTGAAGAAATCAGTTAATAGTTAGGAAATGTACCAGTGAGACCACAAGACTGAATGTTAATGGTCTCACGGTCTGAAAAGTTCATAAGAGGTTAAAAGCTTCACAGATGAGCTTTAACTAATTGAGCTAGCTGTTAGCGGTTAGCCTCCTAACTTGAAATTACCTCCAAATTGTGAGAGAGTTACAGAGTTTCGCTCAACCAACTCAGACATTTATTTGAGTCCTAATATACTGATACGGAAGTTGCGCAGGATGATATGAAAGACGAGAATATAAGGCAAGTATCAAAGACAGAAATAGAACACGTTTTCATTCAAAAACATTAGAAGTGAAAACTATCCTGTGAAAAAGGGGTAAATTATAGCTTTGATAGCCAGCATATTGTGTACAGTTTGACAGAAGAATCTTGTTAGAGGAATTCATCTAAATTCATCTATGTCAGTGGCATAATGGCACAATGCATAACAAACTAAGTTTTCTGAACTCCTAGTTGTACTTTTAATTTATTATGAATTCACTTGAAAAATGCATTGTTATTGATTTTTGGAAAACATAACAGCACAAAACCCCAAAATGTAATTTTTGTCTTAGTTTATCTTTTCAGAGCTGGAAAATATTGTTTCAGCAAAAATTCATTAGACATTCAAAGGCATAGTATTTCACATTAACCACCAGAAGTCATACAATGAGAAAATGACAATACATTAGTTTGACTGTGTTTTGCGATGGTAATCTTAAAATAATGCTAGCCAAATGTTCAAACTGATGTTTTGGAATAAAACACACTAGATTCTATATTGAAGATGCTAAATATGCCTCCCTTGAGCGCAGGTAGCTGGCACAAGGACAGGGTTCATATTTTGGAGCGATGCAAAGCTGGGGACAATTCCTCCAAGGCTGGTATTTCCATCCCGGTTTTTTTTAGTGCTTGCACTGGGTGAGTGAATCAGAGCTGGGTCAGTCATTTTGAGGGTGTGAATTAGGGAAAATTCACATTGCAGTGCCTTTAAATGTTGCGCCCAGAAGCAGAACAGAGGCAACCATGCACTGGGCATGTTGAATTGCTTGGTTAGAGGGTGATAATGAGGAAACCGAATGAAGATGTGTTGAATACACAGTGGGGGGGGAGACACGGTGAGACACATAGCAGATGCTGCCGTGCTAGTTTACATTTGGGATTTTCAAGGGCCTGATTGTAACGGCAAAGATTGTTTTTCATGTAATCAGTGGGATTTTTGGATTTTCCCCCTATTTCCCAGCTGAATTCAGCCAAACTGGTTAGTCTTCTTTAGCCACCTGCTCCTGCCTTTTCGGAGGAGGATGATGTGGCACGTGAGTCCTCCGAATCACATGACAACTTGCCATTGCTTCTTCCTCATCTGTGCTTTGGAATGATTACACAGTCAGCACATGCTAAGTCAGCGCATGCCACAGGAGTGGCCACTGGAGACCAGTGAGACTAATGAACTTTACTGGCTTAAACCATCCCCATGGAGGCAGGGCCAGTTGTTGGTTTGCCAAAGCAGACCTCCCACTGGTAGTGGCGTGCCCAACCACAGGGCTCCCAGACGAACGCCCTGCCCTGTGAGCCACCCATAGTCGGTGGAATGTTGTATGCGTTAGTCCGCTAGCATGGAGGAGGCATTCAGGATGGGTGCTGCAACTTCTTAAAAGCATTACTGACTGCAGCTTTTGCATCACACCAAACGCATTGGGTCAGCTGTTCAATTCACGCATCGATTCAGACACTTCCCTCACCATGCTGCACCCTAGAGCCACTGAAGACAGGAAATACCACATACTTAGCTCACGGAAATAAATGAATTCCGACAATATGGACATGTGAGTGTTGAAATGTGCCACTCCGTCTGACAGGAGACAGGAAGTCTAATGCAGCTTGTCACAACGACCAAAATGACAGGAGACACCATGAACGGTGCAGTACCACTGTCATACCTGTGTCATCAAATACATTTTTTTACCCAAAATTGCATTGGTTTTGTGGATGTCTGTTTGAAAGCATTTTTAGGATTTCTAGGCTTCTAACCAATAGTTTTTGGGCCTGACGCATAGTCACACCGTGATCTGTTATACCTGTCCATTCAGCTTGGCCTGATTACCTATCAGCCCGCATTCCAGGCCTTCTTAATTCAGCACCTTTTAACTAGTTCACATTTGCTGAATTAAAAGTTTCAGTGAAGATTTAATACAACAGAATCTTATGTTGCCAATAGTCCACAGTAGTTAATAATTAATCTGTCAGACTGGCAGATTTAAGGAATTAATTGCCGGTTGTCACAAAAGTTTTAGAGAGAATTTGCCTGAACTAAGAACTAGAATAAAGTGGAATTTTCTGAAGGTTGCTGCTGTAGAATTGCAGTTTCCACCATTAACTTCGGTTCAAAGTCAAAATCCATTCTCCCATCAACTGATTATGAGAAGGTCATTGTGCAGCGTGTACGAAACACCTTCACAATGTCTTAGCATGCTACTGAAAATATCTCTCAGCTCTTATTTTGTGAGGAACCAAAAACATAATTGGTTATAATTTTGGTTTTGGGGTGCATTAGTAAATAAGCCAATACTCAAAACGAGTAAAAACAACCATGTTGTTAATGAAGAGATGGATCCCATGTCCACAGTTGAAGACTGACACTTTACTTACACAGCCGGCCACGGGTAGAGAACCACAGAGCAAAATGTTCAATGATTATATTGTGTGGTCGACATTTATTCAGTACAAGGGAAGGATATCAGCATGTGATGGCCAGTTCACCTCAGGAAGTGAGGCCCATACGCGGTAATGGGGCACCCCGCGTTCCCCAGATGGCAGGTGGCAGGTCGTTAACAGGAAGCGCCCTTTCGCTCTGGTCGGATCCGACGACATCCCTTTGTTATCCTAATACACATTCTTAAACACTGTGTCGCTCTCCAGGACTGTCTCCCAACAGGGTATAAAGACATACAGTGTTAAAAGTACAAGCAATGAGTACCCTCAACCCCTCAATTAAGTCTGGCAGGGCTGAAGCTTCTTATTCATCTTGTGGCGGTGTTTCAGTGGCATTTGAATCACTAATTACTCAGCTATTAGAAAGCTGCCTGTCATGCATTCACTGTGAGTGATCCTTACCTCTTGAGTAGGAGGAGTCAGAGGAATCCATTTCCATTGGACTGATTTGGATTGTTTCATGACATCAGGCTAACAATGTCATGTGACATCATGTGTTATGTCATAATTACAACTTAGAATCTCAACCCAGCATACTTTATGTCACCCTTTACAATGTTTAACTGTAAACCGGGTGACATTAGTGGTTAATTCAAATTTGGAATAACATGTTACATAAGCAGGTGTTTTGACTTGCTTTGATTATGTGTGATTTATGACACAATTATATCATTTTTGGAAGGATTTACATAGTCTATATGAGGCCTTTATCACACTTCATTTGAAATATGCCATCTTACATTTCTCATAGTCAAAACAGAATGAAACAAAGTTCTCTGTACAAAGTGCTGAGTAACAACATGAACTAGCAAACCATGTAGATCTCCAGAACTAAGACTGGAGAAAAATGACTGAGAAAAAGAATGGATTTTTACACACTTTGAATTGAAGCCGTAGGTGGAAACTGCTTGACAGCCAGATCAGTTCCTCATCTGGTGTGAAAGTGTTGCATAGTTTCACATCAGTTGTGAATCAATTTCCATGATTCTTATCTGGTTCTACCTGAGATCTGCACTGGTGTTGTGGGGGTTTTGCACACAATGACTGCTGCCAAGTACTGATGGGCCCATAGCCCATACTAGATTTATCCCCATTCATCCTTCCTGCTTTTTCTAGCCAATAAAACAATATTGCACCCGTTATGAGTTAATCTGAATGAACAAAAAGGGAGATTAAGGCACAGGATGGTATTTTTATCCGTGCTTATATTAAGTGGATTGCAGTCCCTTTTGTTGTCTGTTTGTAAACTATGAGTGTAGGTTGTAAATGAGATTTTTCCATGAGATTTAAAGGCTCTATGAGTAGAGGTCCTGTGATCGTCATTTCATTGTTGGGGGGGACCATAACATTGCAATTTTGTCAAGGCCCTTTTTTCCGTGTGGGGGGGGGGGGGGGTGAAATAAAAGCGCCTAGGCTCTCATAAGCATGCTAGTAGTCAAAATCGCTGTGTACGTTAATGTTTTGGAATACAATTCAGTTAGCGACAAAAATGCGCTAAGGAAACAAACGTGCTCTGTTCTAATGATCCATGCTGTATATATATGCCCAGATCTTCAGTTTAAGGCTGACTTTACTACCTTAACTAGGATATTTACAGGACGTCAAGCATTGACGGACTGCACACAAAATCGATTAAGCCAAACTATATGAAGCGCGACTGGTTCAAACCATTGATAACCGGGTAGTGACCACATTTTTTAACTGTAAAAAAACCTTTTTTTGCGCTGTCGTCACGCATTATACATGCAGTTAAATGTATATATAGGCCTTTACATATGTATATATATTTTATTTCTTCACAATTTCACAATGATTTATTGGGGGGGACATGTCCCCCTGGGATTTGCACCCCTGGTCTCAGTCTTTAGATACTGCTGTTGCTGTAGTCATTTAGTTGTAGCTCATATATACCAGGGGGCTGTTTCTGCATATGAAGAAGACTTTTTGCAAACCTTTTTCGGTAACCTCTCGTTCCCCTCTTTCCCTCTCTCTAGCGGTCCGACCCACAGCTCCTGGCCCAGTTCTTCTACGCCGATGAGGAGCTGAACCAGGTCGCGTCCGAGCTGGACAGCCTGGATGGCAGGAAGGACCCCCAGCGGTGCACCCTGCTGGTCAACCAGTTCCGCTCATGCCAGGTAGGACAGGAAGCGTTACCTTGGTAACCCACACCCCTCTTCAAACTCAGCAGCATGCTCCCCCAGTGCAGCAGAACCTCAGAGACACATGCCTCAGAGTTACAGACTAACTAGGTGAAATTAAATTTAAATCTTCACCCTAGCCTATCAGAATTTGATAGGAACCATCAATTCTGGGACCATCAGTTCTAGGCCAAATATTTCGAATTTGGGGTTTGAGGTGGGTTGAATCTGAAAGGTTAAGGAGTAACTTCAGCCTCTAGTTTGAACTACGTCATAACACTGCGCTAGTCTGTTGTTGTCCATACTGTCTATGTCACTAGAGAGCTAGCCAGAGTCTTGCTGCAAGCTGTGATGTCATTGAAAACAAAGGTTCTCAGTGCAACGAAAGACAAGGAAATGATAATAAATTATTATTCTTTATTCTACCCCTAATTTATGTTTTGTAATGGTAAAGTCTGTAATAACTGTTTCTTGAATTTGACTTCAGTCAACTTAAAGCCTAGCTTTGGCTAGGCTATGTCTACTTGCATTGTCCCTCACAAATAAACAGCAAAATGAAAATAACTAGCGGGAGTGTTTCTTGCCGGCTAAAAATCCATGTAGATTAAGGTTTGTGCCTGTTGCCGGGGGGAACATGTGACTTTCAGGGAGTGCTCATCGTTTGGGGTTCATTTAGGGTTCGGAAAACATTTGCGTTTCTGTGCAACATTGTGTTTGTGAGGGAATGGTTTCTAACAGTCATTGTGAGCTTGGAGGCTATATTTAAATATATTATATTTAACATGTGTGGGGGAAACGCTTGTATATGGCATTCAAGGTAATGATAATGTGAAAATATTGGCTGTGTTTGTTCAGTTAGGTAGGTGAGATATTCTGTATGACCTCGATTTTGATGTCCTCTTGAGCTTTATAAAGCTGCCTACACATGCTGATTTACCCAAAGGGGGTTAGGGAAAGTCATTAAACGAGCGCTGTGCTTCAGGTCAGATAATTAGCCATCCTGCCAGTTCCTCTCTGTGAATTTCCTTCAGTTGCTGTACACAGACCTAAATAGAGCTTACAAACACACACACACACACACACACACACACACACACACAGTATATGCATACACTCATTTGTGAGCCAAGGACAAGGGACTTTCTAATTTTCTTCCGGTTTCTGGTGAGATTTTGTTCAGAGCAGTGGTTCTCAATGTCAGTCCTGGGGACTCGCTGTGTATGCTGGTTCTTCATGATATGCATAGCTATAAAGGTAAATTATAATTGAACAATTATGAACAATTAACAGCTTGTTAAGATTCTGGGGTTGCAGTTGTGGTTGGAATAAAAACAGCATACACAGTGAGTCCTCAGGACCGACATTGAGAACCACTGGTTTACGGGAATTCTTGAATTGATAGTAACCACCACTTTTAGCTTGGATACAGTAGTCTCAGTGATATTCTGACTCTGACTGGCAGTCCAGACTACTGGTATGGAGTTGGGGTAGAGTACCCTTTAGTTCCTTTGGTCAGCACCACAGTAGCGCCCCCTAGTTATGCATCAGGGAGTTTACCGGTTATTGTTAGCAAAAATGTAACTCTCTCCCATTTGACATCAGCTTTGTAGTGTGTTGTATTGTGCTTGAAGTGTTGAAAATAGTCATTGGCTCAGTGAATGACCAGTGTGCATGCTGAATCTACTGCAGTGTGTTCTGTGTGGGTGTGTAGAAGAGTGCGACCTGTGTGGTTATGTAGGGCAGTGTGTAGGTGTGTAGAGCAGTGTGTGAGTGTGGAGAACAGTTTGTTCTGTGTGGGTGTGTAGAGCAGTGTGTTCTGTGTGTAGGTGTGTAGAGCAGTGTGTTCTGTGTGGGTGTGTAGAAGAGTGCGACCTGTGTGGTTATGTAGGGCAGTGTGTAGGTGTGTAGAGCAGTGTGTGAGTGTGGAGAACAGTTTGTTCTGTGTGGGTGTGTAGAGCAGTGTGTTCTGTGTGTAGGTGTGTAGAGCAGTGTGTTCTGTGTGGGTGTGTAGAGCAGTGTGTTCTGTGTGGGTGTGTAGAACAGTGCGTCATGTGTGGTTATGTAGGGCAGTGTGTGGCTGTGTAGAGCAGTGTGTGGGTATGTAGAGCAGTGTGTTCTGTGTGGGGGTGTAGAGCAGTGTGTTCTGTGTGTGGGTGTAGAGCAGTGTGTTCTGTGTGTGGGAGTGTAGGTAGGTGTGGTACAGCTGTGATTTGAGAGAATTGTAGAGAAATACAGAAATTATAGTAGAAATACATATTTGTGGAGCGGCATTTTACTGCACAAATGACTAGCACATTACCTGCGCATTTCAAAACAGTTTTTTGAAACTAAACTTTTATTATATTGTTATTGACAGATCCAATTTCTGTGGTTATTTGTATGCTCTCATTTGTTTTCTGTAATTGTTAATTGTCCAATTGTTCCTTCAATGCTTCTTTTTAGTCACTATCCATGAAATGGAATACTGAAACTGTGAATATCACAGCCTTGAAAATGGGTATGGCGAAATTATACAAAGAAATGCCAGAGAATACAGTCATGTTGTCATGATGGGGTGCTCGTTTGGCATTTTCTTTTCTGTATACTCTTTTTACTTTTTCAGTACGCCTTTTAGTGTTTCTTTTCCCGTCTTGGATGTATTGTTATCCGTTACTGAAAACGCGTGTGATTTCCTTAATAGTTTCTCTTGTTGTCTGTTCTCTTGTGAATATAATATCAAACTTGTCATTTAGCATTGTTCAAATATTCCATAATTTACTTGAGGGAACTGCTGCTATGTATGTGAGAGCGTGTTTATGCGGATAAGTGCACTTATCCAAACTATAGACAAAACAACTTTTTTTTTTTTGTTGAAGTTGTCCTGGGCTTACCTTTTATTATTGCTGAGGTGTTTATTCGCTTCAACGGCCAAATACACCAGGCGCTTATTACAGAGCAGCAGGTAATGGAGCCAGGTGTCTATTCAGTTTTACACTGCTGCTCATCAAACTGAGAGAAGCCAGAGCAAAACACAAATTTATTGCAACATATTGTACTTATTTATTCACATAGTCTCCAATATCAATATCAAGGCATATCATACCTCTGCTAACAGTGAACAGTTAGGAAATGTGCCTTGCCGCTTTTGGAGTGTTGCATTGTGGGATTGTATCATGTTGGGGTCTGTGGACAGATACGACATGTTTTCTTTTTTTTTTATAAAGTTACATCCATATTTACATACTGCGCCTACGAACCAAACGAGATGACCTGTTGACATGTTCATGGTTTTTTTATCATGCTGTTTTCCTCCTCTCTCACATGATTGCAACAAAATGGGAAAGTTTACAAGAGTTGCCTCAAAACAGCTTAGCCAGCAGAGCATCGCTGCAGTCTTGGCCTAGAACTGAATGCTGAGTGATACAATTCTCCTTAAGGGAAAGGTAACAGTGACAAAATTGGGACTGCATGAAGCAGGGACTCACCATGTTCAGGCAGTCCCATGACCACTTGCTGTATTTGAGAATTAATGCACATTAATACAAATTAATTCCAGGTCACTGAACCACAGAAATTGCAAATGCTATCACTGGATTTGCCATTTACCTGTGAGAAGTGCTTGTATTAGCTGCTCCCTGCACCGTTAAAAACATGAACGTGGGGAGGATGATAACTGTAATTGCAAAGTAAATGCATTAGAGCAGTGGGGATTCTGTGTTAGCAATCCCAAAAGGGTAGATTTGTTTGTGTGGGTCTATGCTGTTTCATTGGTTTTGCCAGTCTAATCTATGCAACTTTTAACTTTTTTATGACCCTGTGACTATTATAAAGAGGCATTTTTTACTAAAACATGAAGTGCTCTGTGGCTATTGCAAGCTTCAGCTGTTTATTTGAGAGAGTTGTTTATTGGAAGATTTATCATGTACTTGATCAGTTCATGACTTTGTTTATACCAGTTTTTCTTGAGAAATACTTACTGTATTAATAAATACTTACTTATTACTGTGAGAATATGGTACTGTCCGCTATGTATGACGAGAGGCATCCTGTACCATGAGGTACATGTGCTGTCATACCCATATAGCAGTATGTTGACGTTTCTGTACTGACGATGAAATCCGTCATGCTGTCCAAGTGATTCCGGTAACACTTCCCTGTCCAGTCTGCAAATTTCACGTGACCATATTGCAGTGAGCGGTGACACAGTTTTCGCAGAGAGTTATGACACAAAATGTTATGACACCTATGGAGAATGATGACAAAAACAGTTGAAGGCAGAAAGCAAAATAGTTTTTGAAAAGATTTCGTGGTTTGTGGCTTTTGTGTTTAGACTGAATGGAAAGATTAGATTCGAACGCAATAAATCCAATCAAATTTATAAATGAAGTAAAAATGTATGCTATGAATCCTATTTAAATCACTTTAGACTGCCAATGTGAAAATTAGCCAGATACTTATATGTGTAGCACTAACAAATGAGAACTTCCTATATAGCTTTCTATCTACCTATCAGATGTTTTTCTGTCAGCCATTAAGGGGTTTTTTAAAGACAGTGGGAGGAAGCATAGGTTTTGTTTTCCAGCTGTTTTTTTGCTCTAATGTAGTGACTAATTTAAACCACATTTGTAACACACTGGTGCCCCTCTTCTAAAAAGAAAGTCTGAGAATGAAAGCCAGTTGATGGTCCAGTGCACACATTTCAGTGTGCTAATCTGATCGTGGTGGACCTGGAGTCTCTCAGAGTGCTACATGCTAAGAGCCGTGGAGCCAATGGGCATGATTCCCTGACTAGTATAACTGCCTGACTGGACTGGCCCTGTTGCCAGGAGACCATGTGCACCAGGTCTCTGACATCTGGAAACCTTAATACTGCAAGAACAAATTCACACATGTGCAATATATGTTTGATATAAGTATGTTTGATGGTAAACCACAGATTCTCACCTCTTAGTAACTTTTCTTTGGTGTTTTCCTTTTTCAGCTGCAAGTTTGTGGTCACTGAGCCTACAAAGACTAAGCTAGTAGTACAGTATCCATTTAGAGTTTGATAGTAGGCCATTTTTTTTGTTTCATCATTCCTATATTTTGGATATGAAGCTTTGGATTGTTTAATAATTTGATTAACTCTGATTGTTTGCTGGTAAGCAGTGCTGGTGTGAGGCTTGGGTCTGGTATGGGTCAGTGAGCTTCAGTACCGACTGACTGAGGGGGCTGTTTTCATAACTGACATCTTGGGCTTTCATCGCTTTAAATTGCAGTTTGTCGTGAGGTGAGGGTTTCATTTTAGGAACATCTAGGATTTGAGTTCCTTTTTTGTATATTTGTCATCAATGTATTGTGGCCTAATTCTGCCCTCCATGGTGTACTTGGTATTTTTCCATGTACATATACAAAATTCAACATGCAGGGTCTCTATTTGATATTAGAGAACAGTTTTGCTGACTGAGCAGACACCATATCTCACAGCCACACAGCGAAAAAGTGCTGAATAACGCTTTCAAATATTTTTAACCGGATTATATTTGGTATGTCGAATTTGTTGCGTTCTTATTAAAGCATAGAGTACTCTGTGGCTTTTTCTTCTAAAGCATTCGCTGCCATGCTAAAACTAATGCGGTGATTGTCAAACTAAGGAGATTTATACTTGCACCAGGTTTTTTTAAGTACATCTGGAATTTTTTAATTTGTAATACTTCTTTTCAATCACCAGGCATTACTTTTTAAAATTATTTTTGTCTGTTTTTACTTTGTCTTGTTTACTGTCAGTGCCCAGTTCTGACAGAAATGTTCAAGTATAGGTAAGCTCTGTTGTAAGCCCTCTTCAGTGGAGGGCAGCAGAATTACATAATCTGTGTACAGTAGGAGTTTTACCTCTGTGCTATTTAGGAGGAGTCCAAGAGCTTGTAGACTGTTCCAGCTACGCCGCTAACTCATTCATGTGAATATTGATCAGTACTGAACTCAGGTATACAGCCCTGGCTCACCCTCTCATTTCTGTGCGAAGAACTGTTCGTTTCTCACCTAGTATTACTCCACATTTATTTTAAGAGCATATCGATTTAATTGTATCAACCTCTATCCCATGCACTGCTTTGGAGAATTTTGTGTGCTAATACGTTGTGCTAAATTGAGTCAAATACTTTTTGTAAAGCAATGAAGAACACAAAAAATCTTTTTCTCACATGTTTAATTATTAGGGTGTGAAACATGTAAATAGGGCTAGTAGTATCGTGGTTTTTAAGAAATACAGGTTGACTTTTACTTGGGACATTGTGCTTGTTAAGGAAGATTACAGTTATTAAGTTTAAAATGTTACTGAACACGTTTCGCAGGCTACTGCTTACCCAAAGGTCCCTAATTATTGGGGTTTCATATGTCCCCTCTTTTATAAATTGGGGATATGCTGCAGATGTCAGGGAAGTATCCTGAAGTCAATACCAGGTTGAACATTTTAAGCACAGCCTTCCGTGTGTCAGGGGTGCTGTTTTTAAGAGTTTCTTTCATGATTCTATCAGGACCACATGCTTTTTTCTCTTTAGAAACTGCAGTTTTTCCATCTGCTCTTCATGTTAGTCATTTGGATTTGTCATTTTCAGATTATTGTTTCCAAATATCTTCATTGCTTACAGCTAGTTCTTGTTTTTTTGTTGTGTTTAAATTGTTCCATGTTTCCCCTTTGACAAATTGATTATTCAATGTCATCTAGCAGTTTATGTAGCCTATGAATTTTTATTTTTCTGTTGTAGGGTAAGTTTGTATCCCTAAAGGCTTCACAATACTTTTTAAAGACTGGGTCGTGAGATTCTGTTTTTCATTTCATAATTTTCTTTTGTTTTCTACATTTCTTATTTTAAAAATTTTTAATTTGGGATCTAACGCTGTTGCCTGTCTGTCTGTATATGTGTGTGTATGTGCTTCTGGTGTGTCCATTTCTTTTCAGAAACACTTTGATTTGTTAGTGGTCTGAGGGGCGGGGTACTGCCTGACATTGACAGAGGAGGCATCCTTGTCACTTCCGGCAAAGTCCACAGCTATTGCTCCAGGAGCTGAGTAGCGTGTGACCTTCCCTCTGATCCTGCCGTTAATGATGTACAGGCTTAGGGCCCAAGGCTGGGTGGAAATGCGCAACTCCTTACTGGTTCTGTTCATTATGATGTCAGGGTTGTTTCTTTTGATGCTGGTTGATGTGAGCTATAGAGGGGCATTCCAAAGGACATGGCTGTATCCCTGTGGGTCAGTTAAACCAGGTTCTGCTCAAACTCATGGCTGTATCCCTGTGGGTCAGTTAAACCAGGTTCTGCTCAAACTCATGGCTGTATCCCTGTGGGTCAGTGAAACCAGGTTCTGCTCAAACTCATGGCTGTATCCCTGTGGGTCAGTGAAATCAGGTTCTGCTCAAACCCATGACTGTTTCCCTGTGAGTCAGTGAAACCAGGTTCTGCTCAAACTCATGGCTGTTTCCCTGTGGGTCAGTGAAACCAGGTTCTGCTCAAACTCATGGCTGTATCCCTGTGGGTCAGTGAAACCAGGTTCTGCTCAAACTCATGGCTGTATCCCTGTAGGTCAGTGAAACCAGGCTCTGCTCAAACTCATGGCTGTATCCCTGTGGGTCAGTGAAACCAGGTTCTGCTCAAACTCATGGCTGTATCCCTGTGGGTCAGTGAAACCAGGTTCTGCTCAAACTCATGGCTGTATCCCTGTGGGTCAGTGAAACCAGGTTCTGCTCAAACTCATGGCTGTATCCCTGTGGGTCAGTGGCCAATCAGGGTCTGTCCCAGTTTTAGCACTGAAGTCCCCACACACCAGCTCATTGCCATGGGCCTGGAAATGACAGGTCTGTGCATGCTGGGTGTTCACAAACCCAAATGAATCTAAAATCAAAATGAATGAACCTTTGAAATTTGCATTTGTGGAATTCTGGGTCTGTGCTCTTCATTGTAAACACAGCAGACCTCTCATTGTGGGTATTCCAACAGCTTATTTGGATTGAGCTCATTTAAAATAAAACCAGTAAATGAAACAATGCTTGATAATGTTAATACCTTAAGTTGCACACAGGAGGACCTTAATATGTTGATAAACTGATATGCAGCATAACTGGGCTGTGGCTGCTGGGTGTGTGCTCTGGGGGGTACAGGGGTTCAGGGCTGGAGTGTAGGTGGGTTTTAGCTTCTTTGGATGTGCTCTGGGGGGTACAGGGGTTCAGGGCTGGAGTGTAGGTGGGTTTTAGCTTCTTTGGGTGTGCCCTGGGGGGTATAGGGGTGCAGGGCTGGAGTGTAGCTGGGTTTTAGCAGCTTGGGGTATGCTCTGGGGGGTACAGGGGTGCAGGGCTGGAGTGTAGCTGGGTTTTAGCAGCTTGGGGTATGCTCTGGGGGGTACAGGGGTGCAGGGCTGGAGTGTAGCTGGGATTTAGCTGCTTGGGGTGTGCTCTGGGGGTATAGGGGTGCAGGGCTGAAATGTAGCTGATTTGGCTGCTTGGGGTGTGCTCAAGGGGGTATAGTGATTCAGGGCTAGATTGTAGCTGGTTTTAGGTCTGCAGTGTAGCTGAGTGATGCTGATGTCACTGATCACATGGGGGAGGAGATGCTGATGTCACTGATCACATGGGGGGGAGACACTGATGTCTTTTATCACATGGGGGAGATGCTGATGTCACTGATCGCATGGGGGAGATGCTGATGTCACTGATCGCATGGGGGAGGAGACGCTGATGTCTTTGATCACATGGGGGAGATGCTGATTGCACTGATCGCATGGGGGAGGAGACGCTGATGTCTTTGATCACATGGGGGAGATGCTGATGTCACTGATCTCAGCCCCCCTCCTTGCTGCCTGGGCGGTGTTGTGGTGCCAGTGTGTATGGCAGCAAGCTTCCCTCCGTGTCCTGTTGATGACATTCGAGGGCCCAGACTGTGTTACTGCGGCGTATTTTCTTTACCTTTTGTCCTGGAAAGTTTTTTGGGGTCAAGAAACTTGAGGATGACCCAATTCTCAAGGCAAAATCCAGATATTTATGTGTTGAGGTTATTGGCATTGTGTGAAAGAGTTTCAGTAAGAAACAAATTGTCTCGAACTGAAAAGACTCCAAAAAAAGTCCAGACTCACTTGTTCCTGATCACTGGGAGTGCGGTCCATGTCTGCATAATCACATGCCTCCTTTGCAGCGTTTGTATGAATAAACGAACACTTCTGAATGCTCACAATAATTTCCACATCCCCATATATTATTGAAAACACTGGCTTAGTTTATATCAGTGCTGGTTTACCAGTGCAGTTTCTATTGGCCAATTAATCCATGTAAATAAATAATATATGTAAAATTTGAATTACCAGTAAACTCATAGATCCTAACTAGCAACTAAGGCTCCACTAAAAAAATCCTCAGATAGGAGCAGTCCCAGTAACATCTGTGTCAACTGTTAGCTAGCAACCACCTTTCACTGTCATTTTTTGTCGTTACAATTAGTGTGCAATACTGACAGTTATTTATTTTTTTTTTTTTAAGATTTTCATAAAAAATTCTCTTGATAATTGCTCCCATTAATTTAATGCCAATTAATCTATTTTTCAGATTCTTGGATTATATCAGTTTTGGTTCTTGTCAGCTTCTTTTTTTCTCTGTTCTGTTTACTTTTCATTAAAGCATATTTTATTTCACTTCAAAATACAACTTTAATATAAGAAAATATATGTATTTTTTAAGGTCATTCCTTGAACAGCTACTCTAACTGTTGCCTCTCTCTCTCTCTCTCTGTCTGTGTGCATGTATGTATGTGTGTGTGTGTGTGTGTGTGTAGGACAATGTTCTCAGCATTATTAACCAGATAATGGATGAATGTATACCGGAGGACCGAGCCAACCGGGACTTCTGTGTGAAATTCCCAGAGGAGGTCCGGCATGATAACTTGGCGGGACAGCTGTGGTTCGGAGCAGAGGTATCTCACATTACAACAGAAAACACAACGCACAAACAACCTCACAAATGAGGAGATACGGCACGTATGTCACAGCTGTATACCACACGTGCACACACGAACACCCCTGACCAAATTGCTACGGTATTGTTGATGTTAAATACTAGCTAGCTTGGTTTTCACCTACAAGACAAGATTGCTAAGGTTACAGCCAGCATGAATGCCGGATAGCTCAATGTATTAGAATATTAAAATTAGTTTGAGAATTTCAGTAGCTTTTCTTGACATTCTGGTGTGACGCTCTGCTACTCTCTCTCCTCGCTCAGTGCTTGGCCGCGGGCTCCATCATCATGAACCGGGAGGTGGAGAGCGTGGCGATGCGGCCGCTTGCCAAAGACCTGACGCGCAGCCTGGAGGAGGTGCGCAACGTCACCCGAGACCAGGCGCTCCGCGACCTCAACATGTACAGTGACCGCATGTGCCAGGCCCTGCGCCACTTCGACAGCCTGTTCGCTGAGTTCGAGCTCAGGTGGGGGGGGGGATGGGGAGATGGGGAGGCTGGGGTAATCGTTATCAATAAGGGACAGCGACAATCCTGCCAAACTACACGAGGAACAACGGGATTTCCCATGATATCTTGTGTGAGACTATTTTGCAGTGGAGCTTTTCTCTTTCATATGCCTTTCCTCCACAGAAACAAGCTCCACCAATAGTTTCACATTTTGCCATTTGACATTTTTAAAGACCCATCCTGATGAGATTTAGTTGTATTGTACATCACATCCTGCAGGTTGAAAATCGTACTTCACAAAGATCCAAGTCTGGAAATTGACGTCAACGAAAATATTTGTGTTTTGACCAAAAAAATGTTCCGACTTCCTCCTAAAATGAGTTCCCACATACTGTGCTGTACGATATTACTTACATTGCCAATATTACACAGCTATCCTGTTCATAAAGTTTCTGAACAAATGAAGGGAACCGTGAACTCCCACATCACTACTCTCAGTTTCTGTGTAGAGTATTTCTTTGAGTACAATCAGGAGTTTAGTTTGGCTGGACTGGGCCTATAAATATTGTTGGACCGTTGTGGGGACATCAGCTTTATCTGCCAAGAATCTCATCAAGCATTAATATACTTCAGCATTTGTGACTGCCAGATTGGAACACATCCACGCACGTGCAGGGAGCTGCTTATTTAAACTAAAGCTAAAAGTATTTGAAATTAATTAACGCCATGCTCTAATTAATTAGCGGTCTCTGGGTGTGATGTGAGGGGAAACGGCTGTAACACATCGTCTGAGCCCTCAAACTAACTTCCTGTCCTTGAATGGCCACGGGCAGAAACTGCGGGGTTAGCAGTTATATCAGGCTGATACATTAGCAGATTAGGCTCCACTACGGATCCACCGTATTTAGTCTTTGATCTAATTCATGCCTTATTGATGGAGTTGGAGTCGGTAATTGGAGGGAGCTGGCCTGTTTATCCAGGCTGTCAGTGAGCAGCCAGATGAAAGCTGTCTATAAGGCCCTCAGGCCCATGCTTCTCCAGTAACCAGAGAGGACTCCACCGCGCTAACATTGTGAACGTGCTCTTCCTTTCCCACATGGGTGTCTCCATAGAGGCTCTGTCTCACTGTATGTTCAGCTTGTGTGCTAACTGTAATATAGATATGATCAGTAATGAGTCAGTTGGAGTTAATCCATCCATCATTATCTGTACCAGTCGAGGGTCACTGGGAGGCTGAAGCCTATCCCATGATGCATTGGGTGCACAGCAGGGTCACCGATCCGTTATAGGGCCAGGCAAACAAACGCTTACTCCCACGCACATATGCCTATGGGCAACATCAGTCAGTCCACATCAACTGCATTTGTTTGGACTGGGGTGAAAGTTGAAGAACGTGGAGGAAACCCAAAGGAGCATGGGGAATACAAGCAAACTCTACACAGAAACAGTACGGCCATGGTGGGAATTGAACCTGGATCCTTCTTGCTGTGAGGCCACTGTGCCCCCCAGCTGTCTCTTAGGACAACTACTATCTCATAGGACAGGTCCTGAACCATTATCTCAAACATTATCTGTATTCTTATCAGAACTCCAGATTAGAGATGTACGTTATTATGTCTGTTATTGTGTATAAGATGCTGACTTTCTCTCTCTGTCTCAGTTATGTGTCCGCCATGGTGCCCGTGAAGTCTCCTCGGGAGTATTACGTACAGCAGGAGGTGATAGTTCTGTTTTGCGAGACGGTTGAGAGGTGAGTGTAGACCCTCATGAGGGCTTCCTGTACATTCTTTCCCATGGTGCCTTGTAGGAGTGTCAATTTCGTGCAGTTCTTTTCATTGTAGTCGAAATCCAGTTAATCGATTATTAATGATTAAGTGATAAGCTTAATATCTACAGTAGCCCATAAAAAATGACTAAATATGCCTATCAAGAAATTAGTTGTATAGTACTATAGAAGAGATGTTTTATTAAGACAACCTCCAAAAATCATTAGAACATGATTTGCATTGTGCATTAATTTCACAACTAAAAAATGTAAAAACATGGATTCACTGACTGAGAAATCTGTGGGAAAGAGGAGGACCACTGACATTTGTATTGGCTGGGTAAACTCCTGTGTAGATAGTAACAAAACACATTTCTTATCAATACTGAATGATTTCGTAATAAACAAGTGAATCGATGAATGACTCAAAATATCATTAAATGAGTTGTGTAGTCCTGTATCCGAGCGGTTTTATGAAAACAAGCGCCAACGATCATTAACAGGACAATGGATTTGCTTTGTGCATGAAGGCCATGAAGGCAAAGGAAAAAAAATTACAAAATGAACTGTACGGAATCACGGACTGAAAAATCAGTAAGAAAAAAAACAAAACAAAACTTGAATCCTGATAGGCCTAAATATGATGTGCCATGAGACCCCACACACAAAAAACACTTCTAATGGGCTTTATTCCTATATGCTATTTTAGTTGTGCTTGCTTCATCGCTGGCATGTAACATAATGTTCTTAGCTCACACAAGAAAAGTTGCAGCTGAAAGTGGTGCCCTACGTGTTGAGTATGTAAGAGTTGTAAGTAATGTAAGAGTTTTCACAGTTGGACATTGATACTTTTCACAGTAGATGATGATCAACAAGATGTAATAGCCAACATTATGTTATTTGTTGAAATTGTTTATTGAAATGTAACTGTTTAATCGCCAAGATTAATTGATCAACGTTCTTGTTAACGATTAACAGTTAACCGATTGACTGATAACATCCCTGGGCCCTCGTTTATCGATATTTCATAGGAAAGCTGAAAATGTATGTGTGCACAAAACAGTTGGTATTTATCAAATCCTCATACGATCGATCTATAAACGTCTATAGGTACTATACCTTGATAAACCCCATATGTTCTAAACCACAATGCTTGTGCACGTGAAGTCTCATTTACATACAGAACCGCCCTTAAATTACCAAATATGGTCATGCATCCTCCTTATAAGAGCTGCAAGAAATGTCACTAATATGTGAGAATGAAAATGGGCAAGACAAAGACAAAGAAGAGACTTTTCAGAAGCCAAAATGGACATTTTAGTGACTGAAGTGGAGGTGAAACAAAAAATCCTTTTGGGAACGCTCAGCTCCGGTTTCTTAAATAAGAGAAAAATTACTACATTGGAACAGGTCAGAGCTATCTTCAGAGTGCAGAACCATAATTGAAATAAAAAAATATGGTTCGACTTAGAAACCACAGTAAAAAAAAAAAGAATAATACACAATGAAACACAAACGGCAGTTAAGTGTATAGTAGAGGGCAGAGCGACTCATCACTATTGCCAATGGATGAGAGAATAGCCAGCATTATCTGAGAGACCTCAGTATTTTAATTTAATCATAATTAATGACGGCGATATGGATAACCCAATCCCGATACAAACAAACCAACTGATCGGGCCACATTTTAATATAGAATGGTTTTAAAGAATATCAGTTTCAGATCTGAGTGATTCACCTGACCCCTCAGCCGTCCAGAGGGAAACAAAAAAGGTGTCCTCTTTTGCAAGCACGTCTTGACTGACGCAGTCCTGAAACAACAAGAGATCAACACATCAATTCTGGGAGTGAAACAGCAGTTGCAGGATGTGTGTATTGCGCCGAGTCATAAATTATACATTAAAAGAACTGATGATTGTGTCAGATACCTAAAAAAAAATAAAATCAGTGCGATGTAAATCAGTGCTCTTTGCTTAGAAGTGATCGAACGAACGGTTTGCAAACATTTCTGTTTGTACGCATGGTTGATAAATGAGAGCCCTGGTGCCTTGACATCCAGAGAAAGGCAGATAAGCCATAAAGACCATTCCTGTTAGTCAGTCAGTCAGTTAGTCAAATGTTAATTAGTCAGTGCACTAAGTTTGGGCCACGACGGAATTCCAAACAGCACTGACAGGCGTTTTAATAATGTATTCTCTGCTCTGTTTCTGCAGGACAGACTGTTACACTGACAGGCGTTTTAATGCATTGTGCTCTGGTGTGTTTCTGCAGAACATCCTGACAGGGGTTAAATTTTGTCTGTTCTGGTGTGTTTCTGCAGGGCCGTTTGCCTTTGTATGTTACTGCAGCACACTCAAGATGGGTTTCCTCATGCAGGACATGCTGACAGGAGTTTAATGCTGTGAGCTGTCTGTTCTGGCGTGTTTCTGCAGAACATGCTGACGGTCGTTTTAATGCTGTGTGCTCTGGCGTGTTTCTACAGGACCTGCTGACAGGCATTTAATGCTGTTTGCTCTGGTCTGTTTCTGCAGGACACGCTGACAGACTTTTAATGCAGTTTGCCCTTGTATGTGTCTGCAGGGCGCTGAAGCTGGGCTACCTCACGCAGGACATGATGGATGATTATGAGCCTGCTCTGATGTTCACCATTCCCAGACTCGCCATCGTGTGGTGAGTGCCCTCTGTATGGGGGTATCTCTATATTTGCCTGTTTAACTTTCAAATGAAATCTAACACCTGCATGGGGTAACTCTATATGTGCCTGTTTAATTTTCAGAATAAATCTAACACCTGTATGGGGGTACCTCTATATGTGCCTGTTTACCTTTCAAAATAAATCTAACACCTGCATGGGGGTATCTCTAGTTGTGTCCAACTTTCCACATAAATCTAACACCTGCATGGTGATATATCTGTATGTGTCCACTTACCTTTCAACGTAAATGTAACACCTGCATGGTGATATCTCTCTATGTGTCCACTTACCTTTCTACATAAATGTAACACCTGCATGGTGATCTATCTGTATCTGTCTGCTTAACGTCAGATAAATGTCCTTTAAAATGAATTTTAAATGTTCATATACAGATTAATACATCCTGTGGTTCTAACAAAATTTTATATGCCAGCTTAGAATTTATCAACAAACAGAAACAACAACAAGCTTACAAGCCTTGGTCATATTTTTACAAAATGGAAATGCTAAAAATAATGCTTACGTTTTTGTTCCTGTTTTTTGCATGCAAATAAGATTGTCTGAACTATTTTCTCTCTTACCTTTCTTAAATTAGTAGTATGTCCTTTTGTGTAGGTCATTGGTGTACTTACCATGTTTTAATGTAATTAAAATAATATTGATTTTGCTAATTGATTGAAGATACACAAGGGTATGGATAATCGGATTGGTTGCCCGTAAAACCAAATGGCTTGAACTTGGGGAATCTCTGTGTTTGTTTACTCTCAGTAGAAAATCACTAATCTGAAGTACTATCAATGCTGATGTTCGTAAGTGGTGTTTCTCATTATGAACTCTAAATGAAATAGCTTGAATGAAATGCTAAAGTTATGCTAGCTGTGTTTAGTCTAGCTTTAGCTTTGTATTAAAAAAGGTTGGTATAACGGTATGAAAGTATTGATGCTGCCCAAGCCTAACAGTCGTTCCCTGTCCCTCACAGTGGTCTCGTGGTGTATTCTGAAGGCCCCATCAACCTGGACCGTAAGCCTGAAGATATGTCTGAGCTTTTCCGGCCGTTTCGCACCTTGCTGAAGAAGATCAGGTACTGCCAGCACAGGGGTGTATAGTAACATGAACTCTCGCATTGACTGGAATATATTTTGAAGCATAATTCAATTCACTTTCCCTACACTCAGAGATTCTAAACCATTGGCCCCTCCCTTCACTCTATCAGTTTCATAGGGTGTACTCCAAATCACATGTAGCCATCCCCTCATGTATTGTCGCCCTACTGCAGTTTGCATTGGCGTGATCAGGATTCAGCAGCAAAGGGCATGACCATTGGGCTATAACTGTACAGAACACCTGGCAACCCCTTAAATTTTCTAAGTTTTAAATGCCCAAACCATGAAGACCATAGGTGTAAATGAAATCCCACAATCTTTCTCATGCAGGCACTTCACCATAGCAAAGCCAGTAACCTACACATACAATCATGCAAAAATATCGATATCATACCCATCTTACAGGTATCTCACATGTATTTAGGCCTCTCCCTAAATAATGTTATAGTGGTGCTGCAGCGCAGTTCTCTTTCCAGCGCGGCAGTGCGATATCAGCCACTGAATTAGCAGTGAGCATATGAAAATTTAAAAAAATGGCATTTTAGAATATTTTGGTTAAATTAGTGGGTTATAATGTACAAGTCATGCAATGTAACAGACTGTGTTAATGCAAACACTGTATCATAAATCTGCTCAGTGCGGCACCTTAAAAAAACACTCTGAGGGGACCCCATTTGTAATCCATTTGTTGTGCTCATTGTTGGCCAGGCGTTGTTCAGCTTGTGCATTTTGATTTGCTGTATTGTAAGGATTTAGTTTTGAACTCAGGGCTTGTGAGGTAAACTGGTCTGTTCATCTCTTTGCAGGGATCTGCTGCAGACTCTGACAGAAGAGGAGCTACAGACCCTGGAGAGAAGCCTCTGTGTGTCCCAGGACGAGGAGGAGGTGCCCCCTGTCATCCCCTCCGCCCCGCCCCTCAGCCCCTCCATCACAGAGCTTCCCCCGTATCAGAAGCGTGAGGAGGTGGAGCCCACGCGCTGCTCCGCCCCCCTGGGGGAGGGACAGGAGGAGTGGCTGAGTGCCGTGCTGATGGAGGACCCGGAGGCCGACCTGGCCTGCTCCATGCAGTACGATGAGGAGGAGCTGGAGCAGCTCAACCTCATGGTGCACCGCGCCGGCGACCAGATGTCCAGCCTGCTATCGCCCGCCCATTCCAGCACCGAGGCCTCGCCCCGCCGGGCCCCCGCACGGGACGAGGAGGAGGAAGAGGAGGAGCGAGTCTTCTTCATGGACGACTTGGACAGGACGGGGGAAGACCGGGGCGACCCGGAGGAGCTGCACCTCTGCAACTCCAAATCGGAACCTTCGAGGCAGGCCCCAGTCCAAAATGGCTTTTCCCGATACTGCGTGGTGGAGGCAGCCCTCCAGCGAAGCAAGAATTACCGCTGCTCCGACAGCAAGGCCCCCACGCCAGGCCCCTCCGACACGCAAGGCTGCCTGGGTGGCTGGGAGGCCGGCACGGACGAAGCGGAGACCGCCGAACTGATCGCTCACCGCACGGGGGGCATGAAACTGTCCGCCACCGTCATCTTCAACCCCCACTCCCCCTCTCACGCCGACCTGCCCCGGGACGCCGAGCCCTGCCCCTCAAAACTGGGGGGTCTGGTGGCCCCCCACCGCCTGCTCCACTCCTGCGTCTGCTGCGGCAGTTGTGAGGACTCGGTGGATCCCGCCCTCGACAAGGCCGCGCCCGCTCCACCCTGCCCTGTGACCCGCGCCTCCGACTGCCTGACCGTAGGAAAGGACCTGCCAGGGAAAGATGGTGCCCCCACCCGCTCTTCATGGGCGGGAGAGGGCTCCACCCCCAGCTGTGAAAAGTGCCTTACCCTCGGCTCTGGGCCCCATCCCCTCGGAGACCGGGCCCCCCAGGTGAGGGACCTGGGGTCCTGCAATCACCGGACACAGACTGAGAGCCCCAGACCAGTCACTGGGACAGGGCTGGACATTAAGCCCACGCCAGGGAAAGAGGCCGACAGCACGACCAATACAAGGTCCCTATCCAGGTAACAGGAGTGTGTGTGTGCGCGCGTGCGTATGTGCATATGTGTGAATGTGCATTTTTGTGTGTGTCTATATCTGTGTGTGCATGTGTGTGTGCATGTATGCGTGTTTGTGTGCAAGCGTTTGTGCACATATGCATGTGTGTATGCATGTTTGTGAATGTATGTGCACACATGCATGTGTATATGTGTTTGTGTGAATGTGTGTTTGTGCAATTGTGTGCACTGATTACTATTGCCTCTGACATGATTTACTTTTATGTTCAAGAAGGAAATAGTCACAAAGACAAGAAATCAGTTGCAGCTATGCAATTATATATCTTTGATGCATATGTACTATGGCACAGTGGCAGGTATAGTGGCTGAGTCAGGTGGTGAGGGAAGGGAAAACAAAACAAAAAAGTCAACAAATATAGGCCAAAGACCTTTGTTGACCCCCTTTTGAGATATCACACAAAACCAAAAAATAAACACAACAAACAGGTATAAAGTCACAAATTAAAACACCCTATAGCCAGGGAGAACAACCACACACAAAAACCCAAAAGTTCTCTCTTCAGCCTAACAGGCTGTGCTTTAAATATGTGGCCTAATTGAAGGCAAGTGCTAACACCTGGTCTGATTAAAAATCACCCTCACATGAGTCTGCTTGTTACTAAGACAACTGCTGTTGCAGCTCTGGTTGGCTCTCTAGGCTGAGGGACGGAACCAGGAGACTGATGGCAGTACAATGGGAGGAGCCAAAGAGCTTGCTCCACCCTCCTCCACTCCTGGCACCTGCACAATGCAGTACATATACAGTACATATATAAGGGAACATTTATAGGTACTATAAGTGATTGGGAGTTTTTGCTCACCTAGGCCTCATGTTACATCGAAACATGATATTGGAACAAAAGGCATGTTTAACTCATTAACTTCATGGCAAGGTTTGGTGTCACAGAACAACAGTGCACACACTTTGATGCTCCCTAAAAAAGCCACACCACCGAATGAAACGCTGATTGTGTTGTGGTGAGAATTACACTTTTTGGGTAGCAAAAAATGCAGTGTTCAGACTCTGTCCTGTAAGATGTAGATTTGATCGCCCCTTTTTTTAACATACGATAGTGCACCTGTGGCACAGATATAAAAGAGGTTGGTGTATGTCACTGATGTCATTTATGTTTAACGAGGGACAAGAACCATGTTATGACAGGTTCCGTCTGGAATGGAATGGGTCTGGAATGTTTTTTCACAGAAAGGAACGAAAATACTTGTTTCGTTTACACAGGAGACATTTGATAATCCATCCAATCCTGTCTAAACTACACAGGAAGTCCAGTTCATTGAAATAAAGTAAAAACAGGAAATAGCCAAAATTATGTATCTGGAATCATCACTACATGACCTGGCGAGCTGTTCCAAGCACCTGCAACCCTGTTTAAAAACTACTTCCTGATAGCTGCTCCAGATTTCATTGAGTTGCACAAAAGTTGCATCACGTGTCTTCCATTGTGTTTGTGTGCCTCAGTGCTTGTTTGCTCCTTTTTTCTTTATTCCATATTTGCAGTCAAGATACTCTATAAACACGAATTACTTTCATGTTGCTAGCTGGATTGTCTGGATTTATGTACAGAATTTTGACAGTGGTTTCATGCCAGCTTGCAATTGTGGTTTTGATTGGTCCATATATAGACCTGGCCAAGCAGTAGCAGTGTAACGTTAATGGGGCAATGCACCTATGTGTCAGCCTTCAGGCTTTGGGCCTGGTTAATTTCTCTTCTTTTACCGTGTTTTTAAGAAACATTATTGACTGGTCCTCGGTGACTGTTGGTCATACCTCACAAGCTGCAAATGTAGATAACCAACGTTGATGTAAAATTAATCATCAATTTTTGCTAGCTTTCTCTTCAGTAATATCACAGTCAGTTAGCATGTGGTATTTCTGTTTGATAGACATGTGTTGCCATTCGTATGTCAGAGCTTGTTGCTATTCATCAGTTTAAAAGACACAAGCTGTCTGATGACCATTGTTACGAAACAGTTGCCATCGTCGCCAGCGTTATAGTCATGTCCTTTACTATGGTGTGGACTGCAACTGTTTTTTTTTTGTTTTTAAATACTTTTTTATTGAGTTTAAACAAACAGATCAACATACACTGCCCCCACCCCAGACAGTCGCACCATACATCAAACAGAGTAAAAAAGACAAAAATAAATAAGGACATAATAAAATAAATAATAAAATAATAATAATAAAAAATATAATCAAAAAACATCAGATGAATATGCTAACTAAACAAATGAGGTTAAACAAGACATTGTCTCCGGTCTACTCAACACATGACAGTTTGGAGCAACCAGTCATCAGTAACCATGTCATGTGCATCCCATGACTGGGGTTGTGTGAGGTTTCTTCTACTCAGACAGAGGCCTTCCCTATAAGCAACTGTTTTAATGAAACTGGCTTCTCTCATCCCAGGTTGAAATTAGTGACCGGTTGATCTCTGGTTATTTCTTTAGTTTTTTTTTTAACCTGCACTTTGAATTAATGCGCAGAGGTATATACACTTCTGCCCTCGTTCACTGTTTCCTGATGATGTCTTACCTGTTCATCACTAATTCGGCTAATTGTCAGACTACCACACCAACAATATCTAATGACTGAATCTGGATGAGTCCGTGGATGAGGTTTGTGATTGGCTAATCAAGCTCAGTTCAACTAGTGGAAAAACATAAATGCCACAATCTCAGTTAAGTCAGAACTCCTACAATTTCCAGAAAAAACATACCATGGGAATGGTGTATTTTTATTTTGCTCTGTATGTAGAGAGATACAAAAACAGTCTCTGAACCTTGAGCAAAAGTACTTAGCCCAAATATTTTCAGGGAAAGCATCCCACATATTGGGAGCAAGGTGAGTTTTATCCAGATAGCAGGAACGGAGGGAAAACCCCAGTTTCATGGCTTAAGATCCCTATTTAGTTTATAGGTCAATATTGTGCTCTTAAGCATGCTTAGCTTCTGATAATCTATTCTAAAAGCGAGCCAATTTAGGAAGATCAGGGCTGGGTGGTATTTGACCTGGCAGCAGAATTTGAACCTGCTGGAGTTGGCATTTTTGCATTTCAGTAATTTGCTACTACCTCCAAATCTGTCAGTTCAGCAACATACATGTGTAGGGTTGGAGTGGGTAGCACACTAGAGCCTTGCTGTTATCACTAGTTTGTGTGTTTGTTTGACATAGGAGGTATTTGATTGTCAACCACAGCAAGCTAGTGCATATTAATGAACGGGAAGTCCACATTCTGACAGTCCGAGGCAGAAGGATAAAGATTAAAAATTACAAAGCTTAAAAATTAAGCTGTTGTATGCCCTCCCACTTTTCCTGCCCCAAACTCAACTGAATAGTTTAGTCTCATGCAGCACCCCTGTCCTGCTAACTTAAAGAGGAGGCGTTCATTAGCACGAGGCTACACTGATTCACAAGGACAAGCCTACAATGCAGATGTATTGGAAATTACATACATGGAGGATGACGAATTCAGAATATATTTATTAACCTCCACATTCACCTGGCCAACCAGGACTGGCTGCTATAGAGTAAGGAGACTAATGAACTTAACTGGCTTAACCCCTATCTTTCCCCGGTGAGGCTGGGCCAGTTGTTCCCGCGCTAATGTAGGCCTCTGGCCATAGCCTGTAATGGCACAGCTTGGGCTTAATACCCAGGTGCAGGGGTTATGTCTGTTCCCCAAACGGACATGTTACTGCATGAGCCACCCAAGTACCCCAAAATCCTGCTTTCAATTGAAAAACAAATCATAATGGACCTTTATGTCTGAGAATTAGGAATTGGAGTCATACATGTTTTACTTGGTAGTCTTCAACTTAATTTGTGCTGTTCTGCACTTGTTTTCTATGCAAATTTATGAATGAGGCAATTTTATGTGTTCTGGCATTTCATGAATTTGATCAATTTTAATGGTAATTCAATTAGGCCACATTGACATGCTTCTGCATTTAAGTGATGCAAGTGTGGTTCTGTTGTTCTCACTGTGTGCTCCATCAGTGACTGCGTTTTATGTGGTTTTGTCCTGTTCCTCTGCTAGCTGTGTCCACTTCTTTGTGCTAGGTGTTATGCATTGGTCACAGGTTATGGGTGACCGGTTCTCTCTCATTCACAGTTCTCAGGAGTCGAGATGCAGCTCTATCTCAAGCAGTGACTGCGAGAGTGTTTCAGTCACTACCTGTAGTCTGTCCAGCAGCTACACGCCCAGGTAACGCACATCGATGTCCTCATGCCGCCTCGCTCTGCTCCGCCTCTCTCTCACACTCTTACCTCGGCCTTGGCCCTTTCGCTCCGCTCCCTCGCTCTTTCACATTGGCTTCTCCTTACATCTTTCAAATGGAGCCCACTTCCGACATCCGAGTTCCACTTCTCTCATGAGTTCCGCCTCTCACATGAGGTCTACCTCTCTCATTGGCTACCCCTTTCTCACTGGCTCCGCCCTGCTTCATGACTCTTCTTTGGACGCACAACTCACTCATCTATTCTCTCTTGCACATGCAGAGGTGCTGCCATCTCACACACATTTATATACATACACACACACACACATTACTCTGTCACTCGCTGTCTGCTTGTAGTCAGTTGCTTAATTGTGGTGTATTTACGTAGGCATCATTTGCGCTGGGGACATGTCCCCACCACTTTTTCTCATGGTCCATTTCATCCCCACCACTTTTTGAAAGCCTTTAGTTAGCTGAACCTGTTGTTTTCCCCAGCACTGAAAACAAACTGACCCCCATGTATCTTTCACAGCAATTGCCCAACTGCATGAGACATAATTTATGGGCCATTTTTTTAGTTGAGTTGTTAATGAATTACTTAATGTGATTATAGTGATGTTATTGTATAATATAGTTCAGTAACTCCAGTACAACAGCAGTATAGTGCTGTAATCCAGGGGCTGCTTAGCAACAGAGGACACACAAAGCTAACCTTTAAACTGATTGATTGCTACTCTCAGTCTGTTTCCACTAACTTCCCTTCTTTATCAGTAACTCAGCTCATTAGCTGAATAATCACTATGTAATAGTATAGATTCCCAGTTGTATGATAGTGTTATGTTTTCTGTGCATAAAATTGTAGCTTATATCTGCAGTAAGGGTCTATCCAACCCTGTAAACCCCGTTTGGAAATGCACAGATAATGATTGTTAATCTTGTTGTGATGAAGTTCATCGGTTGTATATGGAAGATTTTCTGTTGTTTCATTCATTTGTTAGAGAGAAAAGTAAATTCTAGCTAGAGTGGCACAGGGCCTGGAAGGAAAACACCAGAGACTGAGTGAACAAAAAATAGCCGAAGGCCATTTTATTTCTCCCCTATAGAGGAGGAAAAGCACAAAATCAAAATGACAAGAAGGAAATTAAAAAAGTGACACTCTGCACAGCTAAGCGTAATAGACATAAACCAAATTGTTCAGAGGCTTACCAGGCTGAGGGAGGGAACAGGAACACTGACAGCAGCTAACTGGGAGCAGCAGGCACCAGGAGTGGCTTTCCCCTATGGGACAGGGTGACAGGGGGAACCTCAACAGGGGGGTCCCATGGGACAGGGTGACGAACCCCAACAGGGTGCCAGAGATCCCTCATTCAGCCCCACGGAGCTGGGAGGGCTTTTCGGGAGAGTGATCAATGACTCTTTGCTGTCCAGCTCACATTTTTCTCACAGCTGGGGAAATTTCGCCGATTTGTTAGCATTCATTACATCTTTGACAGTAACCATCTTCAGTTTTTCCAAAATGTCCAATCAGGATTTATTCTATAGTGAGGTATCTGTTGAGATATAGACTCCTTATTTTGTCCAGTTTTTCATCTTCATCTTTTAGATTTTTATCAAATTATTCTGACTTTTCCTTTACAGGGTCATTAATTATTCATTGTTGTTTGTAGGGAAAAAAAATCATACCTCTCACATAATCATACATTGATTGTTATCATACAAAGGGGGATGGAGATTTTATTATATCGTGTGGTAAATTTGTTAGTTTAAGCAAATCAGTATGATCTCCCATGTGTGTGACAAATTTTGGATCTTGCAATCTTGGATGTCTCTAGAATACTGAATATTTTTAATCCATTTTTGGCCTAGCTAGCATCATGGTCTCTAGGGGTATCACTCATCATGCTGCTAGGGAATCAGGAGCTCTTCTGTAGTATATTCAGTCCTGAAATGTAACTGCAGTGCAGGTAGACTAGTGGCAGTGTGTCTTAGCTGGAAAGCAACATTTGGATAAACGGAATATGTTGATTCCGCAGTGTTTTGTCATTGCCTGGTGACACTTTATAACAAACAGGCAGCACATTTGTTTTACCTGCAGACATGTTGCTCCAGAATGACTTACACAGTTTGCAGTTCTACACACTTTTACACTGCTAGATATTCTACTGAAGCAATTTGGGATAAGTGCCAAGTAACAGCGTCCTACCTCAGAATCAAACCAACCACCTCTGGAGGTGGAATACCAGCTTCTCAACCGTGTAGGGATGAGAATGCAATGGGCATGTGCGTTCGCCAGCAATGCCTTTGACCAAACACGGTGATCTCACAGAAAGAGAAAAAGCAACAGACCATGAGACCGGTGTCCATAATGAATGGAAATTGCATTTGTTTAAAATAATTCAATTCAAGAAAAAATGTTTTTTATTTTGCAATACGCACAAATAAGTTGAGTTAGTATTTTTAAGCCACAAATTGTCACGAAGCAGCTTAACATAGATCCCTCAGAGCAAGCCTGGGGTAAAAGGGAAGAAGGAAGAAACCTTGAGCAGAACAAAGCTCAGAGGGGACACCCATCTGCTTAAGTTATATTTAATTTCATAATAATAATTACATTTACAAATAATCAGTATTGCCTGCAGTGGAGGGGCTCTAGGTGTGCCCGGGGCAGGATAGAGAAGAGAGAGGAAACAGAACAAAAACACAATATACTATATTATTAGTACAGTGTGAAGCAGATCAGATCAGATTCAGCTTTGACATGAAACTAACATACTGGACATACCTTACCAAAACAACAGAAAAGGATTTATAGACCGATATGTTGCTTTGTCATCTGAGTTAGGTTGTTGCAGTTTTAGAACAATATTGTGTAAATGTATGGGTTATCACAGTGTGTATTTCTGTGGTCCAATACCATGTACCTCATCTACCCAGAGCTGCACAGTGCCAGCACAGACCCCAGGACAGTGAGGACGATTAGCTGCTGTGAAATGTGTGTCTGTGTGTGTGAGGTGTGTGTAAGGACTTTGTGTACAGAAATTAAAGTGTGTGTGTGTGTGTGTGTGTGTAGTTGCGTGGAGTTGAGAGAGAGGGAGCGAGAGAGAAAGAGAGAGAGAGACGATGCATGTTGAAATGGAAATGCATGAATAATTAGCCATAAACACAATAATTCTATCTGAATTAGTATATATGTCATCTCTTATATTCAGATTTTTTTTTTAGCTCAGTCACATTCCTCTCCCGTGATTGTCCAGTAGGGCTCAATGCAAGAACGAGTCCGGGACAACTAAACTTTTGGCTAAGTAGAATTTCTCAAAGTGAAAATACTAAAAATATATTACATGCAAATAAATTGAATGATTTTTTTAGGATGCAGAATCCAGTGTGTAGCACTGTGAGACGCCTGGGTGTGTTCCATAGCTGTCATAGTTTGGGTATTAGATGTTCTAAGCTATTCGTACGCTCTAGTGTTGCCTTGTCTTTGTTTTCTTTGGTGCGCTGTCTGGAACAAAGTGTCACCAGTGGCATTCTGTGCCATCTAGTTAGCAGTCCAGTGGGTACAGTGTTTCTCCAGCCTCCTAAATCTGGCCAAGTGCCAGGCAAAGGACCTCAGACACAGCCTGCACCAGCAGCAACACTTATGCATTTAATAGAGAAAGGATGCTTGTCCCAGCTTTGGGGTAAGGAATACCATAGTGTCTGAAATGACTGAGAAGCAGTCTCCTCTGCCACTTTACCTGCTGTTACTGCCCTGATAAAGCAGGGAGAGAATTCATAAAAACTATTATTGACAAATAGGACAGCTAGCAAATTATATTTAGTGAATTAATCGAAATGATGAAGATACTTTGCTTTGTCTAAAACTACAATCTAATGTGAGTTCTTATGTATGTGTATACATACGTGTGTGTGTGTGTGTGTGTGTGTGTGTGTGTGTGTGTGTGTGTGTGTTAGAGAGCATTGAGCCATGTATGTGAGTGTGAGTTAGAGGGTAAATATGTGTGATATTGAGTTAGTCAGAGTGAGAGAGTGTGTAAGAGAGAGAGAGAGTGGGTGTGTGTGTATCCGTGTGTGTCTGTAAGTATACTGACCCTTGACCTCTGCTCTTTGAACCCCAGTCCAGTCAGCAGCCTGACGAACAGCCCGGGGATCTCAGGAGACTCCGACCACCAGCAGGTCCAGCTGCCTCTGCAGGACGCCAAGATGGCCGCTCGCGACAAGATCCGCTCCCGTTTCCACAGCAGCAGTGACCTCATCCACCGCCTCTTCGTCTGCATCTCAGGTAGCCCATTCTGTACTCCAAACATCAGCTTATGTATCTTTAATTTTCACTTAACCTTCTCTTTCTCTGGCTTAATTTTAGATATGTATGTATATCTCACAAAAGTATCTCAGTCTCATATTTATATAGTTATTATAAAAAGCAACAATATTTGACTTGAGAAAGTAAACATGTTCAACTCAGGCAAATAGTGTAAACTTCATCACTCTACATGTTCAGCTGGTTGTGGTTTCTAATTTATGACCTAAAGGGGGTAATGGCCAACATCTGGGCTGATTACAGACCCTCCTCAGATGAGCCTGCCAGTTTGTGTGGTTCCTGCGGTCTCCCCAGGCTAAGGGAGGGAACGGGAACTGACAGCAGCGAAATGGGAGGATCAGGCCGCAGAGTGCATTATGCCTTACTTTATACTGCAGTGGAAGGTTCTTTTGAGGCTGTTCTTTAATGAAAGGAGTAGCTGAAATAGTAGTGATGTAGTCAAACCATAGGGAACTGAATAAGATGTTTAATGTCTCGCCATCTCTGTCTTATTTTTTCCCCCTGCTCAACATGCACTCCCCCCCCAGGTGTTGCCGACCAGCTGCAGACCAACTACGCCAGCGACCTCCGCAGCATCCTGAAGACACTGTTTGAAGTCATGGCAACCAAGCCAGAAGCAGAGAACCAGGAGAAGCAGAAGAAAGGTACTGCTTTGTAGAGTCCCAGATGTGAATACATGTAATAAAAGTTAGCTACTGTTGTGATTTGTGGAAACCCTAAAACTCATTAGTATCAAATCCAAAAAATTCCAATTTTGAGAAAAATGTGTACAAGTATGACTCAGACATTCAAAAAACTCTTTGCATTTGTGCCTTTGTATTAAAAGACTTTTTCCCTCGGTTTTGAGCTCCCCATTTTGAAATTGGGAATTGTGCTTCTTGAGTTACTGCTAAGCCACTCCAGAAAAACTCTGCTGCAGTTGAAGTCCATGTACTCCTCCAGCGTGTTTACCTGCAAAACTGTGACGTATTTCATAACTTCAGTCCATGTTGTATAATAGGACAGCTTGCATTGATCACAGGCGAGGTAGTCTGTGAAAGAGCTGGTAGGCTATGGGTGTGTGACACGTAACAAATAAAAAAATAATTATCAAATATAATCTTCAAGGAAAGTGAGGTGCACCAAACACCTCTCAGTGCCCAACACAAAGACCGTTAATAAATAATACATCTGTGTGCTTCTGCCTGTTTTATCTACCTCACAGTGCCTCGCTAGGGGCGCCTTTTAAAGGACTGGAGTTCTCATGATTTTTTTGACTTGTCATAAAATGTGACACAATCTAGGAGTGGCAAGTGATTGGAGAATGCCCCTGATTGGTCCAGACCAGCACAGAACTGTGCCACCTGAGGATCTGTCATCTTAAAATCCCAGCAGCAACTTAGTGAAGAGAAGCTAACTCATGATCACTTGAGTGTGCATTTTTATCTACCTAAGCAAACAAGACAACAGGTATATGCAAAACAAAGGATGCCATGAAGGTGCAGCTCATATATTAATTAAGCTAATAGCATCTTAATGTGCATGGAGTCATGAGTAAGACTGCTGGTCAGGCCTAGTTGTCCATAGTTGTGGCAGATATGCTTACCGGGGTGTGCTTGGCGGGAGACTCAACAGCCCGGGGGGGTCAACCCACTGATGAGCAGAGCTGCCAGCGCTGATGTCAGGATGCATGACATCATCAATAAAGTAGCAGGACGTTAGGAGAACGTGCTCCAGGATGATGATGTCACATGCGGTTATTCAGTGTATCACAGGTCAGTTCAGCTGGACATTGCTGGATCTGCTTGCTCCAGCTGCTGCAGGGTGTGTGCGGTGTGGTTTGTGTGTCCGCTGTGGTGAGATTGTATGTAAATTACTGAACAGTGATGACTGACGTGGCGCGGTGGTGATATTGAGTGCTGCAGTACACTAAACAGTGATGAATGATGTGATCACAGCACATAAACTTATAGACAATATAAAACCATAAAATGAACCTGGATATTATACATCCACAGCAAGTGTGAGAGACAGTGGTGGAGTGAGGGAGAGAGAGCAAGAGAAAGGAGAAGCAAATTACAGTCAAACAAAAGGATAGATTGTGTGACCACTGGCTAGCCTAATGGCAGCAGTGTGTTTGTATGAGAGTTGTGATGAAGTGAAGAGTGATGAGTGACTGGTGAAACTGTGAGTGCTGTGATTACTGACGTAGCCACAGTGGTGCGATTTTGTGAGATGACTGACATGGCTGTGGTGGTGTGATCGTGTGAGCCGCTGTGATGACTGATATGTTTGTGTTGGTCAGATTGTATGCTGTGATGACTGACATGATGCCGGTAAAGAGGTTGTATGAGCCGCAGTGGTGAGACCATGTCAGTCATCACAGAGTTCCATGAGCCGCAATGGTGAGATCATGTGAACTCTGTGATGACTGACATGGCCACAGTGGTGAGATTGTTTAAGTGCAGTGATGACTGACGTGGCAGATGGTCTGTCCCCAGGTCCAGGCCTGTGTAGCCCCATGCTGGAGGACTGTGCCTTGTGCCAGGAGACTGTCACCTCCTCCGAGCTGGCAGCCAAAGCCCGGGAGGGCCACTTTGATGGTGAGTGAGCTTCATCATTCCTCTCCCTCCCTCCTCATCCTCTTACACCCATCCCTCTCCTGCTGCTCCTGTTTCTCCGGTCACAGCTAGTTCTGAGTCCCATTCAGCATCATGGCTTAGTTTGTACACCATTGTACAGTCAAGGCCATGTCTGTTCAGTTTTTTATAAATAAACGTTGCCCTTCTCTCACCTGAGCTGAACCGCGCTCGCAGCCATTCTCCCACAATCCTCTCTGGAGTGTGTTTCCCGGGGTGATGGGGAAGCCTTGTGTGACTCACACAATCAGGGCGCCGTCTCCCTCATGGATGCTCTGGGGTCTGCTTTAAACGGGCAGCCCGTGCAGATTAATGCTTTCAAAAGCAGTCTTAAATATTTAACGGAAATAATCATGAATTTGGTTTGGCTGAGGTTATGTATGAGGCCATTCAAGGTTTATTAAAGAACCAGGAAGATTGATTGTGAGAGTGGAACATGGTGAAATACTGTATTTGGAAGTGTGTGTGTAAGGGTGAGAATGACATAGAATGTGAGGTGAGCATTCAGTGGTGTGTTTGTGTGCGTGCGTGCGTGCGTGTGTGTGTGTTTGTGCTTGTAAGTCTGTAACTCGGGAGCCTGGTGTTCCCCTCTCTCCCGGTGCAGATCTCCCAGACTGGGTCCCTGATGAGGCCTGCAGTTTGTGCACCGCCTGTAAGGCCCCTTTCACCGTCATCCGCAGGAAACACCACTGCAGGAGCTGCGGCAAGGTAACACACAGACACACACACACACACACACACACACACATTCTCTTACAAAGTGACACGCGCACACACACACTCTTACACACTCACACTTACAAAGTCTCACACACACACTCTTACAAACTCAGGCACACACGGTTACACACACAGTTTCACACACACACACTCTTACAAACTCACACACACACGCACACACACTCTTACAAACTCATACACACAGTTACACACACACTCAATCTTACGCACTCACACACCCACACACATGTAAACACACACACTCATGTGTACACACTCAACAAAATCTCACACACACGAACACGCACACACAAACCCACCAGCTTCATACATCATCACACACATATTCACACTCAACACTGTATCTCTCTCTCTCATACACACACACACAGACACTCACACACACACAGACACACTCACACACACACTTGCGACACTCACGCGGCTGTTGTGTTTGTGTTTCAGATCTTCTGCTCGCGGTGTTCGTCCCACTCTGCCCCGCTGCCTCGTTACGGCCAGATGAAACCCGTGCGCGTGTGCACACACTGCTACATGTTCCACGTCACGCCCTTCTACAGTGACCGGACCGGCGTTTGACCCCACGGGCCCTGCTGTGGGTGTGAGGGTGCAGAGGACTCCACAGCCCATAGTTGCCGTCAACTCCCGCCCCATTTACCCACAATCCCCCACGGATCATTGACACCTCCCACACTACCCACCCTACCCAAGCCCCTCCCCCTTTACTCACTATCCAATAGCGCTGCTGAAAGCCTCTATTCACAACCGCACTACCACTCTGAAGACTTAGCAGGACAGTAACCACGGTGACCCACTCACCACAGCGGGAAGTGGACCCTTTTTTATGAATAAACAGCTCAGTACACTACAGTAAAATACAAGTTGAATATCCTTTCCCTTTTTATTTTTTGCAAAGCTGCTAAACGGAAACCATTGGATCCTCTGAACTGTTGCCCGCTGAGCTGCCTTGGCGTCCGCCCTTGCCTGTCCAAGCCGGCTGTCCGCGCCGGCCGTGGTCACATCCCAATAGTGACACTACTGTACAGCAGGAGAGCTTCAGTCACTTGAATAATTATTTAACTATTTAAAGTGGTACTACAATGAAAAGTTTGACTCAACAATCCTTTGACTACTTCATTGATTGTGCTAGCTTGAGGGTGGTTGGGAAATATTCAGGTTTCGTTGATTATCGCTTCTGTGATGCGGGAGAAGAGGAGGGGCTTGACGCAGACTCCGCCCCTTGCACCATGTTTTTTACGCTACGAAGTCAACAGCCTCCAGATGGCAATGGTTGGTGATGGCTACTTTACCGAAAAAAGCAAAAACAAAAGAGCACGAATAAGCTCTATTTTTTTTGTTCATGCGTTGCTCTGGGCACTCATGAGATGTAGAATATTCCTACAGCAAAAATGAAGATCTCTTTTAAGCAGCAAAGAATGTGCAATCTTTAATTTTGTTTACAATTGGTATCTTAATAAGCACATGTGCACAGATGGCGAGTTTGCCTTTTGGGGAAACCTGTCCGACTAGCATCCTGATGTAGCCGCTCAGCTAACCCACAGGGAAACTACCCTGCACACTTCAAGCTTTCGAGGCAAGACATTGGGCTTGTGTGTTTGTTTCTGATGGATCCTGTGCAAATTTAATGCAGATTTAGTAATGATGAAATCATTTGGCAAAGCCTTTACATTGTTCCCAGTGTATATATTCTATAATATAGATGAAGTCCTTCATGCAGGTTCTGGAGAAAGAAACGCTGTGGGAAGCAGAAGGCCACAGTCTGAGCTAGGCCTCACCGCATGTCATTATTTAACTCCTCCCACTGAAGTGCCAGGCACCTATAGGCTAACGATTGTCATCACTGAGACTCATCCCTCCTCTGATTGGCTGTATATCAGCAGCTGCTCTGATTGGCTGTAGATCAGCAGTTGTAAGGTATGACTTTCAGAGTGGAAAAATGGTCTCTAGATTGATTAAAGTACATTGGAGGAGAGAGTGCACTATAGCCTCAGTTCTCCTTCCACTGGTGGGTGTTATTGATGATTTCAAATTTGGAGAGAAAAAATAAATCAGTAAAAAAAAAAAACATGAAATATCTGATGTGTGTACCATCTCCATTATAGGGGGAGGGCATGGTGGAGTCTTGACACAATAATGCAGTGTGTGTGTGTGTGTATGTGATTGTGCATTACTAAAATACATGGTTCCTGTGCCCTTGCCGTTTCACACCCCCCTAACTGCTGTATCTAATCGTTGCTACTTGTTCCAAGCACACCCACACACACATACATTGACACACTAGTTTCAAAAACACACAGTGACCCACACAGGGAAGCACTGCTGGTGTTTTAATCCATGTTTGGTTGCCACTTTGAACCTCAATGGGGCGGAGCCTCTAATCGCTCTCCTTCCTGATTCTGCAGATGAGAGTAAGGCTTCCTCTCGGAGAATCTCCCAGCCCTCCTTGGCAACAATACCCACAGAGCAGCCATGTCTAGACCTGGCAACATGTTTAACAGACATGTTTGTTTTCCCTGACCTCTGATCAGGATCTCTCCACTGTATGCGTCTGGGAGGCTTGAGAGTCATGTGCCCCCCTCAGTTGTTAACATAAAGAACGGAACCATGACACAGCCTCAATGAAGAACAACACCAGGGACATTTAACCTCTATTTCAGTCCTCTGCCTCAACGTCTCGTGAGGACCAAGTGCATAGTTTTCTAAGGGTATGTTTATGCTGGTTACTTGAAGCGACCTGAATCTGTTTGGTTTTTTTGACATATCTGGTATGGATCTGGTTGTCTGCTTCCAGTAACAGGGAGCTGAAGGAGAAAGGCTAGCAACACAGCAGGTCAACGAGCAATAGGCATTCTAGTGGATTTCACCATAGAAGTAAAATGGTAGAGCTTGAAGCAACCACACAACGCAAGAAACGATTTTGAATTCCCATTGATGTTATGCTTCATTTGATTTGCTATCAAAAGATATATCTAAGCTTTTTTGAAACTTTTGGAAAAAATGGCATGGGTACAAGCTGGTACTTCAGAGCTTGGTCACATATTGAAAGAACTACATTCCCCATAGGATTATTGGAGAGGAAATCGTTGCGGAATGTGCCAAAAGTGCTGTTTTTAACACCATTTTCCTTCTAGATCACATCAAGCCAGCTTGTCAGTGTAGACAAATACAAACGCCTTCTCTATTTCTCAGTGGAGTAAGTATGAAAGGACAAATGCAGTTTTTAACAGTACCAATTTGGAGGAATGGAGAGGAAGAAGATTTCAAGATTTGTGGAAGTTTCTATTGGACATGTAGTTCTGTCTGTTTTCTCAGTTAATGAGAACATGAAAACAATACCCTGTAACATATTTCAGGGCCAAAACTCTGCTCTGCATACTTTGCTTGCATTGAACAATCTGCATTATATTTAATAAGCACGATTAAACTGAGAGTGTACAGGAGTGGCACTGAGCTTGGGGAAACTACAGCAAGAATTTGCATGGATTTTTATACTACATTCAAATGTAGTAGTTATCTGGTTCAGCTCACATGCAACATGATACTGTATGCGCGAATTATTTTTCAACATCATTTGTTTCCCAAAAATAACACGGCAACTGGGTGTTGCAGTTGTAGTCTTGCCCTGACCAGCTATGGCCTGAGGTCGGCAATTGCTCAGCCTTCCTGGGGGATGATAGGTTGTTCATTTCAGTGCTCTCTAGCACCCACTCCTGGTCAGCTGAATACTGGAGGTGCATGAACTGAGTGTATGCTGGCTTTATCATCCTCCAGCAGTATAGCAACTACATAATTGCTGGTACATCTGCAGTGTGGAGGCGAGGCCTAGTTGTCACATGAATGGTCACATGTTCATAGATGCCTCAAGCTGGGGGACTGCTGTGGGAGGCGAAACAATTTGGTTGACTTCATTGTGGGGAAAAAATGTGGAAAATTCTTTCAAAATAAAGACAAGAAAATATAATCACGGTACGTTTTAATGGTATCGGTAGCCTAAACATGAAGGTAACAAAAGCCAAAGTCTTTCTGAAATAATGTGTATATGTTCATTGGGGGGTTGCTTCTATACAAGCAAAATCAGAACGATATAAAACAAACAGATCTTTGTAAAGATGTTTATTTACATGACACAGCCTCTAGAAGTTTTGGCTTCGGTGTCACAGAAGAATAAAAGTTCAAATTTAAATGTTCCTTTGTTAATGTTGTTTTCTATGCTGTCTGCCTATTGATAAATCGAGCAGGTGTAAGTGATGGCTGATTGCCACATGTGCTTTGTTGCAGAACGCAGCCCCAGTGTAGCTCACAGACTGGATGTGAGTCACCTGTAATAGCAGCAAGTCCACTCCCATCATTACTGATGTAGTTATTTTTAAAAATATGATTCCCTTGTAGCGCTGTGTCATAAAATTAGTGGTTCACTGAGAAAAATTACCCTCAGAAAAACAATACGAAAAATCCACTTAGTGTACTGAGAAAGCAGTTCTCCATTAGGACTTGGGACTGACCGTGTACGCTGGTTTTTGAAGGTGCTTTACAGCCAAGTTATGCCATTGCTGTCCTTAAATTCATACGAACAGTGCAGACAATGAAATTTGCTTTGCATCCTCTTTATTTTACAAAAATTGTGTCATTTCAGTTAGCGGGTGTCCACATTTTAGCAGTTGTGACTGCACTGATTTTACCATTTAGCCTATAACAGGAAAAAAAGGTTAACTTCTTTCTACAAGAATCATATGCCATGCAGCATGTCACAGAAATTGAAGGTGTTCATTGATTACCATCTGATTGTGGTGTTGATTTTAACGTGGCACACTTATTTGTCATGGAATTGGAACCTATCTGACATTCTGTGGCCTTACCAGGGTAAATAATCCCTCAACAGTCATTTGAGGGTGTAATTAAGAGTAATTAACAACTTGTTACAGTTCATGTGTTTGGATGGTTGCTATCATAGCTATCATACAGGACAAAGCCACAGTAGTGTAAACAGAGTAAAAACACAGTAATAAATTAACATCTGTGCTTATGTGTGGGTCGCTCCAGCTACTCTAGCTGCACTGCACCAGATTCATCATACGTGAGAAGAAAAGTTAATAAGTCACCGGTCAGGATAACAAATGACTTGAATAATAACTGTTAAATTAGGTGAATGACGGTCCGGTGAGTTTGGTGAGACAAAGATATTCCCATTTACCCCAGTGGGTTTCAGACATCACCATTTAATAGGAGTTTGGGGTATAAGGCTATCAGTGTGGAACTATGGTTGGGATGTACAGGATACGAACGAGGTGGAGTTTCACATCCCTGACTAGGGGATATCAGATGTACCATTGACCCAGTGCTCTTATCCTATAGACCATGTTCCGCTCATGGTTTAGTTTCAGTGAGCCAGGTGTTGGCGCTTAGGATCTCAATTTTGAACCACACTGAGTTCACCTGTCAGCCTGTAACTGGGTCAATTAAGAGATTCAGCCTTTTCTAAAGAAAGCGTTTGACACTTTTGAAAATGAAAGCTCTAGCACGTTAGCAAGTTCACCCATTTTAAAGTCCTGGAATATGAGTATGGTTCATGGCATGCATAATTATTATTGACATTGACATATAGGTCTTTTAAAGGATAAAAAATACTTCAATTAGACAAAATGAAAAGTGTTATGTTAAAAGTAAGAGCAATTAACAGCTAGTTACAATTCGGAGTTGGATTGGAGGACTGGAATTAAAACGCATTCACTCTGTGTTGCAAGCTCGAGCTCAGCAGTCGGTGCTATAGGTTGCTCAGGTGCATGTCTGTAAGACGACCAATGTAAGGAGATGACTAACATACACTGTGGTGCACAGGTCATAAGCCAGAGAGTTTGAGGGCAGGTTTGCTGTTATTCTATCAGAGGGCAGTAGTTTCTTTGCACTGATGAAATTCTCATTGTTTTATAATGTATCCCCATGAAGGTCTACAGAAGAACTCCACCGAGCACAGGTCACAGAGAATAGATTCACAGAATCAGCAAAGCAAGTCAGAATGGAAATGCCACTTCTGTGCCCCCAAAGAAACTTCCATCAGTAGCAACACCCCTGTCATCTCCAAACACTACTGCTACACTCTGATGATGCTCCGCCCACCTCCTCACAACCACCACCCCCTCTCCAATCACAGTGGGGCTGAGAGAAGAGTGGTGAATGACAGTGAAGTGAGAGAGGAGAGCTTCATTTCAAGGTTTCGTCATTTATTAATGATGTTAGAACTCAATAAATCTAAAATTATGTTACATTTTATGACAATGTCTCTACTACCATGTACATTTCAGTCGGGCTGTAGAAATACTTGTGTACTTGTGGCCGAGCACAATATTTGAGACTGTTAAATGTAAATTATTCTAAAGCTAACAAAGAATAAATCCTCTGCATATCTTTTCATTAAATAAAACATGCAATGATAGACCATTGCACAATTTTCTTTAGGTAATGTGAATTATTTTACGTATCATGATAAAATCTCATTTCGAAATGCACGAAATTCGCCTGCACAAGCTGTGCTTGAAATGTCCTCTAAATGAGAGTCTGCAGGTTTCACTGCTGGACTGCAGATTTTGAATGAAAGTCTGCAGGTTTCACTGTTGGGTTGCAGATTCTGAATGAAAGTCTGCCGGTTTCACTGCTGGACCACAGATTTTGAATGAAAGTCTGCAGGTTTCACTGCTGGACCACAGATTTTGAATGAAAGTCTGCAGGTTTCTCTGTTGGGCTGCAGATTCTGAATGAAAGTCTGCCGGTTTCACTGTTGGACTGCAGATTCTGAATGAAAGTCTGCCGGTTTCACTGTTGGGCTGCAGATTCTGAATGAAAGTCTGCCGGTTTCACTGTTGGACTGCAGATTCTGAATGAAAGTCTGCCGGTTTCACTGTTGGGCTGCAGATTCTGAATGAAAGTCTGCCGGTTTCACTGTTGGGCTGCAGATTCTGAATGAAAGTCTGCCGGTTTCACTGTTGGACTGAAAGACTGAAGAAGTAGTAGCACAGAAAGCATGATTCAGAGAAAATTACATGCTCTCATTTGTCTCACAGTCAGTGGGATTTCTTGCTATGGGCATGGAAACTGGGTTATGATGAATTTGGAGCAGAGTAAAGATTTTTTTTGAAGTGGCACCGCTGCCCTCTGCAGCACCATAGTTGGGGTTGTTTTTCACCATGATCTTCCAGAACATTAATGAATTCATTTTCCAATTCATTAATTCGGATCACAAAACGTAAAATCATCCTTCAGTAAGCCTTGTTTTCTGCTATGGCAAAAGCTAGCTGTAATTTACTCCCAACATCTCACAGATAGGCCATTGCTGCTTTTAAGGTATAGTGGTTTTACATTACAGCAATTTAGTGTACACTTTTATCCCATATGACTTATAGTTTATTAGCCTCACAAGGAGGTCAATCCCCCTGGGAATATGGTGGGGTTATGATCCTAGTGTGGTTATGCTGGGGCTTGAACCACCAACCTGCTGGGTTTTAGTCAACAGTGTTCACCACCAGGCTGCTCCTGTTTCAGAGGTGGATGAGGTTGATATGTCTAACCTATAGAATCTGGTTAAAAAAAAAAAAAAATTATACTGTTAAAAATTACTGCAAATGAATATCTTTGGTCTGAGTCACAGAAAAGTCAATATCACACTGATCATGTTTAGTATCCAAGGTGGAAAAATTTTCACTGATATCTTTTTTTTAAAGATTTTTCTCCTTTTTCCCTTGTACAAAATGGACTAATGTACTTGTCTCTACCAAATAAGGGTACAGTAGTTGTTGGATTGCTCTCATGATAAATAAGTATAACATGTGACAATGCCAGAACCTTCCATATCTGATCATCATACATTATGTATTTTAATTTCTGTGCCTGAGAACAAATTTAAAGGAAATATGCTTTGAGTCCTCATATGGTTGTTCATCCATTTTGGCTCTTACTATAGCTCACTCTGCTCTCACCAACCCCAAAACTTACAGTACTCACAATGCTCACTGATCTAGGGTCAGCTCAAGGGTCTATTTATCAACATCCCACCCTGGAATTTGCTGCTGGCCAACCAGTAATGCCCTTCTGTGTCTCTTATTTGCATATTAAATGATGTGGGTCCCCCCAGGGCCAGTCCTGAGACTGTTTTTTTTTTCAGATGTGATGTACGGAAAGTAGAGGTGGACATGGTGTTGGTCAGAATACCAGTCGCACAGCATGAAGGCAGGCTTTGGCCGTTCGGTTATAGAGCGATTAGCTTAATCTCAGGCTTAACATTGCTAAGATTGCTGGTTTTATTTTTGATTAAAAAACAAACTGAAAAATGAACAAAAACAATGCTTTTATAATGATCAAAATGCAAAGTTGAAACTGTACAAAGTTATGACTTGTTACTATGTATAAAAAAAAACATATTTAAAGGACTGAATACTATTTATTCAAAGCTTGTTCTTATTTTGTAAATGCTAGTTTGTTTCCTCAAGAGCTATATGCCATCATTTGGAATTCTAAAATACTTGGATTAGTTTTTAATGTCATGTATATATAATAAATCCTACTTTTCTCTTGAATTCAGTATGGCTGATATTTATTCACATTTCTTTGTGCAAACGTCAATGTTTAAAATGGTTGTCATTCATCAGCACTGCCTTTCTGGATCTATTGTGAGACAAGGTGAAAAAATGTGTGGCTGTGTTGGACCTTCACCACTGGAGGGCAGTATTAGACACTTTTTCCACTGGGTTATGGGTACAAACATGATTGGGGTATATCTAGTTCACAGACTTTAAGCTTACTGTGGTTAACCTATAATATGTAATTACCGTAGTATAAGGATAGTATATTGGTTAATACATGGTTAACTGAGGTAAATGGAAAGATTTATGAAAGACATAAATCTTTCATATATTTTTTCTTACCTACCTATATCAATATATTTCTGGTAATTTATGTTAACCTAATGCTGCACACTTTTATTAACAGTAATAATACATTTTTTTTTCAGGCATTTGTTAGACGCTCTTATCCAGAGCGACTTACAAGGCAAAGTGCAAAGTTCAACTGTTTATGTGATGGATTCCCCCCTCTGTATGACAAAGGGGGATTAATCCTATATTTGTGGGAGGAGTTATCCCTGTGATATAGCAGATGATAAGGAGGATGGCTACCCTGCCTGCTCCATACTCTGTACCCAGTGAGAGGAAGCTAACTTTAGGGTGATATGTCATTTCCTGTTTGACCTCATTAACAGTCTGGTAGCTGAGTTTTTTTTTTTGTAACCACTTGGAAATGTGCTCTAGATTTTATTAAAACATTATGCCTTCTAAACATGATGATGCAGATGCATTTTTGTACTGTATCACGAGTAAAATCTAATTTTGGTACATTTCATATATTTATTACAATTACTGATTTATATGTGAGTAAAGACTGATATGTTGATCAAAATTCAACAAATTGAATTGAATAAAAGATTTCCCGAAAAAGACTTCACATAGGAGACAAAAGACCCCTATTTCAACTTAATTTGAACCATGCTGTGAATAAAGCATCAAAACTTTAATTGGGGTAAGTTGAAAGAGGTTTTCAAACATCCAGCTCAGAACATCCTTGGATCACTAGTGAAAATCTTTCAGTTTTTTTAAATGAATTTTATTTGACAGGGACACAATGGTGAAAGGATATGTTATGACTAATAAAGTAGCATACAGATGGAGAACAAAATCAGTCTAAGGAGACGTTCTTGAGCAACACAGTTTGTTTTACTTACGTTAAAAAAAATCAATGAGGAGCTGCAAATGCGCTATTTGACAAGTAAGAGAAGAACAATTTACTACACTCCGTAAGATGCAAGCCCAGTTTTAATGTATTTATTGCAATTTTCAAGCCTGTGACACAAACGTCTTCATAATCAATAGACAATGTTAATAGATTCTATTGGTAAAGAAATCGGTTGAAAAAAAAATATGTGGAGATAGGAAACTGCATGATGTAAAATCAAATACACATTACTCAAATAAAAATTACAATTAAAAAAAAACAAACTCGACCGAGCAAATTATGAGATAAGCCAAAGATACAATTGTACAAATCTGCTTTTTGTTTCGATCTAGAATACATAGGAACGAGGATATGCAATAAAATTTTAAATGGCTGAAACCATTTTGTGCAGACAGTATTTCTACTGACCCAACAGGGCTTGGAGAGAGCACTGTTCGTATTTACATAATGTATATAATAAACCCTCAAAAAAAGCTAAGAACTGGGACATTTTAAAATAAGGATTGACTCTTTATAAATATTGAATATAAACTGACAGTAGAACACAGTCTACAACCAAGATTATTGTTAAATATAATTTAAATATAAATTTAATTTAACAGGCTTTATACGATGACGTTTGCATTTGTTCAGATAAGAGCCTGCTTCCGATGTTTTATCATCATAAAAATCAACCGCATTCATAAACTGATTTACAGGCAGCAATGGCGAACGCAACAAAACGCGTTGTAATTCACTTGTGAACCACGAGGGGTCAGTATTATACAAGTTCTATCTTTTTTAAAATCTTGGAGCAAAACGTGGCAACATACACTGCGGTCCCTAGTTATACCTATTCAAAGATTTCTGGAAACATTCCCATTCCGTAGAAAAGTCAGGAGTTTTCCAGGAATGCATAGCAGACGGGTGACAATTGTGCTTGGATGTCACGTGACATGGCCCGGTAAAATATTACACTGGATTATGAATTTTTCAAGACGCTGCCATTGACCGTTAGAAAATCAACGACATTTGAAAAACACACATTTCTCTTATTCATAAATGGAAGCTCATGCTTTACATTGACGTTATATGTCACATTGATAATTGCAAAATATTATCATTATTATTATTATTATATAACGCGTACCTACCCATTACCTTTTAATAACTCTGCATTTGCAACATTAATAACCAACAGAATATTAATGGGTCAAAGAGGTTCCCATCGCATAGCAATAATTTTCCGGGATTCTGCCTTTCCTAAATAGAAAAATCGGCATAGTATAACGATGGCAGTCTTCATTGGTTCGACTTGCAGACCGACGTTTCCCTCAGTACACTAAACAAAACGAAAGAGAAAATATTTTAGAACAATTTTTATTTGTTGAGAATAAGTTAATAGGTTGGTTATTTGTACATCAACTGCTTCATTTTTACATTCTGTTCTATCTAAAGTATTTGTGTCACAATGTTAGAAGCAGCCTAGTCTGAAAATACAGCAAAATAGCTCAAAGCTGAACTGTACACTACAAAACGTCTGTCTAATGCACATTATTTTCTTTTGAACTTGTATACCTCACATTTAGCCAAATGTAAATGATAAAGACAAGGAATAATAGTCGCGAAGTTACACGGAAACGTCAGTGAAGCCGTCAGAAATGTCTGGCTCCACCTGTGACTTTTTTTCAGTGAAAGAATTTGAGCATGTCGTCCCATCTCATTAATCGATTTTCTTTTTCTTTTTTTTCAACAATGATTCATTATAGTATATTAAGTTATGTTATATTGTACGTTTACGTTACCGCCTAGTACCACAATACAGGTGTCGAAATAATTGTACCTCTCAATCTAACATGTTAGTTGTAAAGAATTGAGGATATATAAAGGTAATCTCCATCAGTGTCCCTCTTGTCGTCAGCTATAAAATCAGTATGCAAGCATAATGACAATATACACTCCTTTGGTCTGTGCAGTTCTGCACAGGAACTAAACAGTCATAATTATACGTATGTTCCTGTAAACAGTAATTTTAAATATATACATTTTTCTTTTATATTTTAACATGTTACTGTTGGAATTTATATCTTTAGATTATTATAATAAAGCATACTATAGATAACAGTACATGTGAGAAGCAGGGGATTTTTTTCCTGCTAGCATAGCTGATAACCATAACAACGTATTTCACAGAGTTAATGACGTTGTGCTGTAACTAATGACATCATGGGGCAGTAAAAGTAATACGTTATACCTTGTACTGATATTCACAACAACAATAAAATATAGAGCAGAAAGTAAAGGAGCACGAAGAGGAAACAATTCTAGATTATTGTTTCTGTGATGCTGATGATGAGAATAACAATAATAATCATTATCATCATCATCACCACAGAAAAAATAGTTTGCAATTATTTTCATCGTGTTCTATTTTCTTCTTTGGCATATTAGCCTACTGTTGTCAGACCATTATAATAATAATAATTATTATTATTATTATTGGGGGTGGTGGTAGCAGTACTAGTAGTGTTAGTAATTGTACGCAATCACAGTATAAACAAGAGGAATTGTCACATCGATATCATATTTTTATTTCTATGAGCTTAATATTTTATTATTATAGGGTAAGTATCCTGCGTTACTTCAATCGAATAAAACAAATAACTTCTATAGTTAATGAAGGCGCGACGTTAGTCTTTCAGTTCATTCAAGTCTCTTTTCTATTTCCCAAGACGTCGGTTACTCTCGCCCCTCAGCCGTCGATTCAGGTTCAGTTTACTCATCCACTATCCCACAAACAACCATTTTGTGTATAGTAATGGCTTATCCAGGATCAGCGGATGAGGGTCGAATCTGTCGAAATATAATCCTGAAGACTTCAATCTTGTGACTTGCTGAGCTCTCCTGATTGGTTAAAAGTTTGGAGTTGGGCTGGACCGCAGCACTCTGTGCACTGCTGTGTGCAGACAGACCCTGCTCGAATAGTGGTATTACCTAAATTCCAAAATTTAACGCAACTTCATCTGCCATGTATGAAGGGGAAAAGAATTACCGCTTCCTCGGATTTCCATGGTAACATTGGGGGCTTATATCGCACCTAAAATCAATAATTTCTGCACTTTGCTTCGGTTTCTACTTACGGCAAAACTGCTCAGTGGACTCATAGAAGATATTTTTACGTCTTGATTGCTTCGCAGAAACGTTTTCTAAACTTAACGTGCATGCCCTCCTGCTGCAGGCTTTAAATACACCCAAAAGGATTCTAATCTGTGGTGGAAAGTAACCATTTTGACCAAATTGTGAGTTTTCGATTGCCGCAGAAGTTGGAAGAGGGCGTCCGCTGTCAAAGTTCATTGGTCTCCTCTACTGTCTGGCGGAAGAGTTGAGACCGAAGAGTTCAGGCACATGGGACAAGGATCAGAGATGGATTTAATCGAAGTAATTTCAACAGGATTGTTTTAAAATGGGAAACGTGTTTTCTCCTGGAAACAAACTCGAAGTTTACTTCTCCTGTTTTTAATTTCAGGTAAATTTGATCAAGTTGTTATTTATTTTTGCAGCTCTTAGCAAGTGTTGAAATACAGATGTGGAAATCACTGATTTGTTGTCATTTTACTTTCCATTCAAATTTAAGTACAGGTAGGCTACTTAAATATATAAAAAATATTTAGATGTATTGTTGCGAATCAAAATAACGTCTCGATTCAGTAGCTAAACCTGACTGTCCTGATTTAGCAGGTCTTATTTATTCAGCATATGCAGTAGATTGTTACAGCAAAATGATAATAATAATAATAAAGTGTAGATGTTTTTGCATTAGCTATAATAGTGTAGCACGTTTACGATTATGTTGCTGGTTCCGTGAGATCCTCTGTTGGTTTGTATGCTCGATATAGCCTTCTTTTTTATAGGGGCAACAAGTGACTAGGTAACGTGAACTGCTCTTGAAAATCGATGCCTATTTGCAACGTTAACAACTTCTAATAATAGTGTTTTATTTTAACTTTTCATTTTCAAGCCCGTCGAAGGGGTGTAGCTCTGCTGAAGATGAAATACGAAAAATTAGAATTTCAACAACGGCAGCTTCAGAAGTATGTTTGTTAGCTACGGGAGCAACAGCAGTCCTATTTGTACATTGAGAGTTGTCGTCGTAATACTAGTAATAATAATAAGTTAATAATTGTTGATACAACTGTTTATTACTATCATATTATTATTACATTCAACGGCACCGTCATCATATTCTATATTTGGTAGCATATCAGTTTCTCGGCGCTGCTTAACGTTTTGGTTCAACCATATACCGTACAGTCAGAATTGTCCATCCTTTTCAAATGAACACTGTTCAGCTGTATGTTCAAGCTGTTATTTGTCAAAGGATTTCAGTATCGTAACTTTCTTTAAATGTCTGAGTGAATTAAATCAGTGTAATGTTTTCAGAAGTGTAAGTCTGATTACCGAATGCTAGAAACTAACCCGATAGGTTCCCGTCAGATGTTCATAGGTGAAAAGACAGCGTGGAGAACTGACATGTTCAGTCAGAAATTCAGTTATTGACAATCAATTGTGTCTGTTACGCCGTTCACCTACCTTACACATGTAAGAAAAAGGAGAGGCCAACGTTACTAACGAGAACCAGATATGGCAGAAATTAATTCATTTGAATGAGGTACATGAATGAAACCGTTTGGTCTCTACACACGGTTATTCGGCAGATGAACGCTCATTTAGCGGCCTCGGGATGTTCCCGTCTGTTTCAGTATGTTTGATGATTCACACCTAACTGTACTATTATTGGGGTAAGAAGGACTTTTACTAATGAAAAGGTAAAATCGGGTTTCTTAATCATAATCACAGATTGTATTTACGCACGCAATAACTTAAAATTAGTTGAGAGGCAAGGCCTTCATACGTTTTGAATCCTTAATGGTCTTTTATAACACTCAGTCCTTCTTTTCTCCTTTCCATAGATTTGTGAACTAGAAGCCTTCCTGTCTCAGAATGGGACTGTTACAGATTTTTCTGTTCCTTTGTGAGATTATTCTATTGTCAGATTGTGCCAGGGGTGAGTATGCATCCTTTTTAAACTCTACCCGTGCATTACGTTCATTGTTGCGATGCTTCCTTAGCCATGTCTTTCATTTATAACTTCGTTTGCTTGTTCCATCATTTCTTTTCATCTGTTTATCATATTCATATTTTTCATTCTTTGCTAATTTGTGTGTCTTAAAGGACCTTAAGGTATTCCTCTGAATGCCATTGTGAAGTTTCGTTTTGGAAATATTTGTGTTAATTGGTTTAGAATTACTCCTCCACATAATGGAAAAGAAGTGTATTTGATATTTGGATGTAAGCCTGTGCTAAGATGTTGTTGGATATACCAAGCGCACACTAAGTCAAAACAAAGCCTGGAAAAAAAAGGTACTGATAACTGGCAATCACGCATTTTTTGGACTGCACTGTTTCTGTTTGAACTACCCTCTCAAAATGTTTTTGTTCAAGTCCACTGAGTTGAAGGACAGAAGTGGGGGTGGAGGGCAGCTGCTGGAGGTTTTGTGTTTATCTGTAGAAATTCACAGGTAGTTCCCAGTTCTCAACACCGACAAACAGTATAAAAAAAGGCTTTTAGGGAACGCAAACCTTAAAATCTGTGGTGTAATTGGTGGCAGACTCAGGTGGCTTTGTGACCCCCCCCCCCCCCCCCCCCCCCACAAACACACACACACACACGCACACACACACAAATGCTTTTCATCTTTTCAGTATGGGCTCTGTGTGCATTCCCCACAGTGAAGCCAAACAAACAGGGCCACCAGCTTCCCAGGGGGAAGACAAAACCCACATCTCAACAGTGCACTCTGGTCCTCCCCGGCTCCAGCATACTTCCTGTCTTTATCTCTCCGGTTGTGCGTGTATGTTGGTGTGAGAGTGTTTCGGTTTTAGAGCGGCTTGTGCTTCTCTGGCGTGAAGGTGTGTGTGTGAAACTGGCCCGGCTGTTGTGCGCAGAGGCTCGTTTTGGGATGTCTCCAGTCTTTCTCGGTTCAGCAGGAGAGGCTGATGTACTGAAACGCGTCCCCGTGCAAAAACAGGAGCGCTGTGAAGAATGGTGTTCAGAGGCAGAGTGGAACTTCAAACAGCCTTTATCCTGTAACAGTCCAGATGTAGGAGTGCTCTCTTATACTGTCCATGTGACATCACAGCAGCAATGTGAACCTTTCTGCAGCTTCTGCAGGTGGTAGGCTGTGCCGTGTGGAGGTGGGGGTTACAGGTCAAGTGTGAGAGATGCACTCTCCCTGCACCAACTGATGTGAATGTGTGTCTGGTAGAATGTGTGTGCTGGTTTGTATAGTATTTGCTGAATGTGTGTGTAATGTATGTGTGTGTTCATATATGTTTGCGTGTGTGTGAATGGGTGTGTGTGTATGTGTGTGTTCATATGTGTGTGTGTTTGTATGTGTGAGTGTTAAGGTGTGTGTGTGTGAGAATGTGTTAGTGTGTGTGTTTAGTGTGTGTGTGTGTGTGAAGGTGTTTGTGTGGTGTGTGTTTAGTGTGTGTGTATGATTGTGTTTAAGTGTGTCTGAGTGTGTGTATGTGAGTGTGTGTGTATAGTGTGTGTTTGTGTGCAAATGTGAGTGTGTGTGTATAGTGTGAGTGTGTGTGTGTATAGTGTGTGTGTGTGGGTGGTGGGCGCAGCATGGTCTGATTGTATCTGTGGGGACAGGAACAATACCCCATTCAGTGCTGCACAGCCAGGCCTTCACAGAGCCGCTTAACCAAAAGTAAACAGAATGTGGAAACTAATGCGATTAGATTGCCAATTATATTTGTTTGCTGTGCGATGCCACTGATTGTCTGCCCAGGAGCCTCAGTGATGGGGGAGCAGCGAGCCTGAGAGAGAGACAGGCGACGGTCCTGATCCTATCTCAAACTGTGTGCATATGGGCTGCTGCCTGCCCACAGTTCTGGAGAGGTGCATATAATGGCAGAAACCACAGTGTTTTATCAGATTGATCCCTGGCAAGGAGATGCCAGCGCTGAGCCCTGCTCTTATGTAACAGCGGAATCTGAGGAAATCAGGGCTTCTGCGTTTTCTACCCAAAACAGGTTAGAAAAAGCAGCAGAGCATGAAGACAAGCTCTTAACTCAAACACAATCTCTGCAAGAAGACAAACCTAGTGAGTGTTTTTTTTATTTCTGTTCTCTCTTTGTTTGTGTGTGTGTGTGTGTGTGTGCGCACATATTTGTATTTGTTTTGTGTGAGGTTGTTTTTTTTTTACTCCTCTGTTTTGTGTTTTCTCATGTGCGTATATGTGTCTGTATGCACATGTGTTTTGCATACGTTTTTGTGTGGGTGTTTTTGTGCGATATAAACCTCATTTTTTGTGTGTGTGTGTAGTGTGTATTTGTGCGCATGAGTCTGTGAGTGTGTAAGTGTGTGTCAGCATGTGTGTGTGTGTGTGTGTGTGTAAGTGGTGCTTATGAACCTCCCCCAGGACACGGCTGTCTGTAAAAGGTGCTGTGCAGCTGAACAGCAGACTGTAAGCTTGGGCATTCCATGCATGTGCAGGTGGCCATGTGACCCCAGCCACGTCCCTCACATGCTTATTGGCTCCTTGTAGAGGGCTAATGATAGATGCTGGGGTGGGACAGAGCGCTGACAGTGATGGAAAGGAGAGAAACGCAGTAGGATTGTCTCTGCCGTTGGGGACTTGTGGGCCGCTCTCCGTGCACGAGGCGAGCCGGAGATGATGTGGAGTGACACATTTTTTCCGTTGCTCCCAGAGACTCCGTTTGAGCTCGACCGAGGGAGCACAGCTTGCCTGTGTGCACAGCACAAGCGCCGAGCGCAAGGTTACAGCGACGTGGAGCTGAGAACAGAGCACAGCTGCCAATTGCTGAAAAATCAGGACCTTATTTATTAGCTTTGACTCAAATTGGAGAGCTCTCAGGGGAACACACGGCGTGCAGGAAGCTGTGACAGAGCAACGCTCTCCCGGAGCGTCGGAGAAGCACGTCTTCCCTGTTGACTGGTTTGGATTAAAGTCCTTTTTCCCGAACAGCGAGGGCTGTCAGACTGTAAAAGTAATAAAAGTTAACAGTCCATGAAGACATCCCTGATAACAGCAAATAAAAAATATAGGCAATGCACTGACATGTACTGATCTATGAAAGATTGATACGAAGTCAAGGAAGAGAGTGTAGACCTTTTGTACTTCCTCGTAGTGTCTCGTTCTGAGTAGCTTCTTGCTGGAAAGCATCTAGTCTATGAAGAACGTTGGGGAAAACTGACGAAAGAGAATTTGTATTCATAGTTATCTGTTTATTTATTTGCGGGGATAATTTAGTGTAAGATAGTGACACGTTTTTATAATGAAGTATCAGTGTTGTATTTTGAACTATATATTAAAGCCAACACAAAATGATAACTAGACATGACATCTATAGATTAAAATGGCGATGATGCGGGATTTAAAATCTCCAAATTCATGAAGCTCCCCTTATTGTGAGACTTACGGATTCTGTCTCTTATTTGAATGGCCCTGCTGTCTGCTCTCCATGGTCTGTCTTTGATAAAGTCTTCCATTGGAAGAACATATCCTCCCCTGGTCCGCTGGCTCTTGCTCCAGGCCTAGAGACCCAAACCTCAGCAGCTTGCAAAGGGGAGCTCTGGGGCTGCAGAGATGTGTAGTAGTGGGTAGGGGGTCCTTGCCGGGAGTGAAGAGTAACACCTCTTTGATTCCTGGTGTTGTGACGACAGCAGTCAGAGCAGGGGAAGTAAAGTTTAATGGCAGCGATATGACATAGATGGTGATGGCATCTTTCACACCGCCAGCGCTAACGTCCTGTTTACTCTGGACAAACCAGCTACCCAGCTGTGGGGTTTTCACTGCTAGTGTGTCATAAACTACTCAAGGAGTCTTAATGTATACAGGAAACATTTTCCAATTACATTGTCTGTGGAGATCTCTGTAATACAAAACAATCCAGTGTTAATTGTGGAGAGTTAGAAACAACTTTAATTTTGCTTTAGCCCCCTGTGGTGATTTTAATGATTTTAGTGATTTTAATACAGTGAAAACCAAATTCATTTTTTCATTGCAACCATCCTGCTTCAGTAGTCCTCTGGGACAGTAATGGAGTATAGTATATGAATGTTAAGATGCGAGGAGAATTCCAGGTGATTACAGGAACAGAGAGAGGGAGGAACAGGAGCAGTGAACGAGTTGAACAAGAGCAGTGAGAGGAATGGGAACAGTGAGAGAGGAACAGGATCAGTGTGAGGAATGGGAACAGTGAGAGAGGAACAGGATCAGTTAGAGAGGGGAACGGGATCAGTGTGAGGAATGGGAACAGTGAGAGAGGAACGGGATCATAGTGAGGAATGGGAACAGTGAGAGAGGAACAGGATCAGTGTGAGGAAAGGGAACAGTGAGAGAGGAACAGGATCAGTGTGAGGAATGGGAACAGTGAGAGAGGAACAGGATCAGTGTGAGGAATGGGAGCAGCGAGAGAGGGACAGGATCAGTGTGAGGAATGGGAACAGCGAGAGAGGAACAGGATCAGTGTCAGGAAAGGCAACAGTGAGAGAGGAACAGGATCAGTGTGAGGAATGGGAACAGCGAGAGAGGAGTAGGATCAGTGAGAGAGGGGAACAGGATCAGTGATGGAGCATCAGTGGTATTAGGGTCTTGGTAATGACTTCTGTGAGCACAGGATAAGATCACATGTGAATGCTGGATGCTGAGGAGGTCTTGCTGTGCTGTCTATAGAGACAGGTAAATGTGGAGCGAGCAGAAGCAGGGGAGTGGAGCTGAATGATGTATACCAGGGCCCAGCATGTCATTGCTGAATGAGGAAACTCTTCAGACTGCAGACCCCAAGTCCTCCACTAAAGACCAATAAAGAGAGAGAGGAAAGGCAGAGACAGAGATTTACTTCTTTCTGTATTACCAAAATATCTTGACATAAGAAAAACATTTAAAAAACTTTTAAAGAATGAACTTAATCTGTGAGTCCTTTTAGGGGAAGGACCAACAGCCTCTGCCACAACCTCACAAAAAATTGTCATCATATATTAGAAATATGGCAGTAATTTTTATATAGTTTTGTCATTGCCTGTAGCACACTTTTGTTGCTAGTTACTTCAGCTTGTTAAATGACAGCTATTAATTGTATATTCAGTTATAGATAACTGAAGTGCTTTGCCAATACATACACTGTGTATTTTAGGCCAATAAATGGAACTGTATTGAGAGAGAGAGAGTGAGAGAATAGAGGGGTGCATTTACGCAGCCTCCCATATGGTGTGTGCAGCTGACCTCCTTCCTCTCCTCCTCCCTCCCTCCCCCTTCCTTCTGTTTTATTACCAGTTTTAAGTCAGGAAGTGTATTAAGTTAATTTACTGTGGTTAAACTGTGATGTGGCCCCGCCCCTCTCAGTCCACAGTTCCTCCCATCCAGCACGCGCCCCCCACTCCCAGCTTCCCGGCCGTCTTTGTGGAGTCTGGGTCCGTTTAGGAAGAACAATGGGCTGATTATGGGGTGTGCTGCTCCTGGGGGTTTTGACCCAGCCCCCGTTTGTGCCCGTCCCTTCAGAGAGTCTCCCCCTGTGAGCTTACGTTCCCCTGCAGTGCGCCGCTGGCCCATTTCCACCCCGACAACGCGCCGCGCACACACGCGGAGGTGGTTACGCGTTAGCCCGGGAGTCCAGGTGCTGTTTCGCTCTCCCGTACCTCTCTCTGTGCTCCCTTTGTGCTGAAACACACTGGATCCTGCCTACCATTTTGATTTGATACCTCCAATCGTCGAGTGTGTTCTGCTGGTCTTTGTGTACTTACAAATGCTTGCACATGCAAAAGTCTGTGTGTATATGCAAAGACATGAGAGTGCTTTTTTGCTGTTTCCTGCATGTCCATGTGAAAAGGACACATGTGTTTGTGTACCTATTGTATGTAGGGTGAGGGTGTTTGCATAACAGTGTATTCCAGGTTTGTGTTCTGGCTCTCTAAACTGTGTCTCTATTTTGCCCTCTGCACAACAGGAGACATAACTATACAACATATTTTATGTTTGTTGGTCTTATTTGAGACTACACATTATTTGCATGGTCAGTCACTGGGACTGCTCCATGACATGTAATACTAAAATAAACACCAGAGGTGCTGTAATGATTAGCAAGGTCATGGTGTTTGGGTCAGAAGGCCGTCTAGAGCTGTGCCAGAGTTCTGTTGGACTTAGTTTAGACTCTGCTGGGTTTAAATACCAAACACAATAATTTCAGACTGTGTACGCCACAGTGTGGGTCCCCTAATCTAATTTCCCTGAGTGAATACCTCAACAAAGGCTTTGTGGTAAAAGCAGGCGGTTGCCTAGCGATTCCCTGGGCTGGCTGCTCCTGGGACGTTGCAGCTTAGCCCCCCTACCTCACACCGGGGGGAGGGGGCGAGCGGGGTTCTGGGGTGGGTCAGCTGAGAACAGGGGGTCGGAATGTGCCAGAATTCACCCCCACAGAGGAAGGAACTAAAGCGAGAGCTGCCTTAGAGCAAAAGGCCAGAAACTGGTTATTAGCAGGTCAATTGGTGTTTACACAGTGGGAAACTATGTGCCAGTCAACTTCATTAGCACGTCTCTGATGTAGCTAATTACATTCTTCAGTAATTAAGGAGAAGGCTGTCCTAACTGGTGTTCTAATTGACCTGAACCTGAGTTTGAGGATTGACCAACCCCAGTCCAAACAAAACAGTCTTTAAATAATTCAAACATGGAAAAATGGCACAGGCACCGCAGAGACACTCTTAGCCTTTGGTGCATATGCTTCAATTTGTAATTAAACTAATGCTCGATTGTAAAGGTTAGCTTAGCTAAAGGACATCTAGGGCCGCTCATTAGCTGTTTTTTTATCTTGTGCACTTTGTCTTTGATCAAAATACCAATTTGAGTAAATTATCTCCATATTGATGGAGACATGCACCTCGTGTCTTTAACCGAAGGCTGGGAAGTAGCACAGTTAACCATGTAAGCATGAACGTGTTAGAAAACGTTCAACAGACACAAGATGTAGCTCTCTTTAATGCACTTAGCTAAGTACGTCGTTCACCTTGGGGGGTGAGATTCTGGCCTGATAGTGACAGAGACTGTATTGCATAGAAAAACATCCCCGAAGTCTAATACACAAAGATCATTTGTGTCGAGCGTCATGTTAATCAGATGTTTTGGGACAAATAAGCCCCAAGGAGTGTGACTGTTGAAATCAATGCTGAAGATGTGTGGTGAGTGAATTACTTATTTAGCCAAAACTCTATTGGTTTTATGTTCTCTTTGAATAGGGTGCAATAAACATTAGCTCAGTAATTGATTGCTTGATCACTTTGTATACTCACAAAGTTGATATTACTGAATAATTGTTTTAATTGCTTGTTTAAATTAAAATAGTAATTAATTAATTTGCCTCTTAGACTAGTCATCATATATCTCTTTTTAAAATTATTCTTGAAGTAATGATTTGTAATCTAGCTAGCTGTTGCTAGCTTGCTTCTTTTCAGGTGGGCCTTAGTGTATATAGTGCTGCGTTTTTTCGGAAGATTTAGGATGTGCAATGTACTTTGGACAGCAAGATGTCAGAATTCGATGTCACAATTCTATGAGAAAAGTTCAACACGTTTCTGGAGGTGCTCTGTTCAAACTGGATGCTGCGCACATTCCCTGTGCTTTTTCCCATCATGCACTGCAGCCACAATGGCCGATTGTTTGGACCGAGCCCCTGTGCGGGCCGCTCTCCGGATCGAGGGTTACGGGGTCAGTAGGGAGGCCCCAGGGAGGGGGTCAAAGGTCAGGTCAGAGGGCATGGCCCTCACCATGGGCCGTACAATAACATGTCAGATCTCTGGTGGGTCCTGCTTTTCTTCCACGTTGTTCACTCTCTCCATCTTTTTTTTCCACTGCTTTCTCCAACCTTTTCCTTTGGGGAGCAGCTGAACCCCCCCCCCCCAGCTGTTCTCTTGCTCACGTTACAAATGAGATGTTGAAAGCAGCTCCCTGACGGCAGACTGCTCCCCTTGTTTTCTTTTGGATTTGGCATGTTGGTTTGTGTCGGGGCCTGTGCGCTCAGGCAGCTGTGTCCATGTCACATGTCAGAGCCCCCCACCTCCACATCCAACCTAAACAAAACAAGGCTGCAGAAATGACTGACAGCTGCCAAACACTCACACTGTGCTCCACCCCCATTCTGTTGGCCCAATACTGTCCTCTGATCTGTCCAGCGCCTCTGCCCCGCCACCGAGCTGTTGTTTTATGTGTCCTCGCAGAAGCCCTCTCTATGGCCGGCCTTTGAGCCGTAATGGACGGCTGTATTGAGCCTTAATGGATGGTTGCATTGAGCCGGAATGGATGGCTGCATCAGATGAGTTTTGCTTTGTCTGTGTGGATGAAGGCAGTCACTAATAAATCATCCTGTGTTTTTTTTTAGTCACGACACAATAAAACACAGCTTGTTCCAGTCATCTGCTTCCCTCATCTCATGATTTATTGTATTGAAAGCTCAGACGGCACTACGTTGTTTGGAACGTTCGGGCTCGCAGTGCTAAGTGGCTGAGTGTTCAGCTTGAGCAAAGACCTCCTCTGCGGGCTCAGTGTGCAGTGGCAGCAGAGAAAGAGGAGTCTCGCCCAGTTTCCTGCTGCAGCATGGCTCGCAGAGGCCAGCTCGTGGTGTTGTTTTTGAGCCGTGCGAGGCGTGAGCTTCAGGAAGTGCCTCCCGAGAAGGGGGAGGGCCGGCCGAAAGACTGCAGATTAATCGTTCTGTGTGCTGTCCAGCAAGTGAAGCAAAACAACAGGCTGTAAGAAGGGATGCCTTTTTAACCTCCTTCAGTGGTATTGTATCGTTATGTAATACCACATGTAAATCTGGATTTCCTTCTTTTCTATGTCAAAATCAGGGTTATCTGTGACACCTTCTGAAATATTTCGTAGTATGCGCTCATATGCATTGTATATTCCAGCATGTACCACAATGCTTGTACTTCAAAGATGTTGTGAGATGTTCTTTCGCTGTAGTGAATGCGGTGCAGAGCTGAAATGAAGGACAGCAGCTTTTGGGTCTTGGCAATGTGGAATGGCTTGATGGGTAGCCAGAATCACCCCCTCCTCTTTTTTTGGGGTGGTGGTGTGAGGGGAGGGGGGGGGGTTACTTGGCTGTTTTAGCACCCCCATGCAGTGATCCCAGCTTGCCCCCCCCCTCCCCCATCCCCCCTCAGAGTTCAGGGAATGGGTTTTTACTCCTTTATGAAGTATTCATGAGGAACCACCATTGGTTTTGACTCCGTCCCCAGTTTTGTTCTGCAATAAAAGGTGGATTGAAAGTGATGGTGGCAACAGCACTGGCTGGATGAGCCAGAAGAAAACAAGCCGGCCGGAGCTGGTGGAGCCCCCCCCCCCCCCCCCCACTCCCTCACATTTGTCTTGGCGTCTGAAGAACAGGGTCGAATTTTTTAGAGGGTGCCTTTCCCTTCCTGTGTCCTGATTCTATAATGTGAATTCCTCTGGTGAGCCTGGTGCCAGAGCTTGGTGCTTTTCAGACTGAAGTATGCAAGTGTGATTAGGAATGTATTTCCGCTGTACGGCTTCCCAGCGCTCCTGAAAGAAATCCTGTGGAAATCACGATCTTGATTGTGTTGGTTTACCTTTGAAATACTCCACATTGACATCTTATGAAATGATCCAATCCCACAATCTTAGTAATTAAATTGTTGAATTTAACGGACGCTTGAGGGGTTTGCACCTGAAATATCCAGTAGCTGCCAGAGACTGAGTGTAAAACAACTGAGTGTGTTAATCATCAGTAACATTTTTGCAGTAATCATATTACCACCATCTGGGCATCTACACATTTAATTAAAAGTACATTTCTATAATATTTTATGTGATTTCGACATTAACTGGGAATGTTAATGTTAGCTGTGGTGCTTCTCCCTCTGGAACAAGTTAGATGCTTAATTCATAGATGTTTTAGTTTCTCCGGTCAGTTCCGTTCAGTAGTGTAAATGAAGATTGGAAGCTCAGCTCAGTGTGTCTGGACCCTGTTGTACTACAGGAGCTCTGAACAGCCCTTTGGCTTGTTTGCGTTCGTAGGAATAACGGGAGAAACATGAAAAGAGCCAGTCTGCGTGGATTTCATGTACTGTTTCACATTTTAAATCGGCTTCTTTTCCTTGGTTTGATTTTCAAAAGAACAGGCGACTTCTTGACATCCAAAGCACACTTGGAATGAGCTATCAGCCCAAGTTAAATATTGTATTTGGGTTTAGAAACAACTAACATTTTTCAGGGAGCAAAATGATCCTTTCGCTACATCTCCACCAGCTATTCAATTCAACCTTAAAGCTGCATGATTGGCCCCCCTCTCAGTCCCCAGACCAGTCCTGGCGGCGTCTTCCTGGTAGACCGCTTCATTTGAACTCTGACATTTCCTGTAATGGTGGTTGATAATCACGGTTTGTAGGTACACACTGTCACCTCCGCATGGCAGTATACAGTACCATGTTCTAAACACACCCTCTCTTAAACTGGGCACAGCTTGTTTCCATCATAACAGTCACACCAGTCGGGTGTAGAGTATCTTTTGCAGTTGGACATTGGACAGAGTTTATGGTTACAGTTTGGAGAGATTGTTTATCTGAGCTTTATACAGCACCACCCCCTCTCTGTCCAGCTCTGGTCTTGTGCTCCACACAGTCTTGCAGCACCGGCCCCTCTCTGTCCAGCTTCAGTCTTGTGATCCACACAGTCTTGCAGCACCGGCCCCCCTCTGTCCAGCTTCAGTCCTGTGCTCCACACAGTCTTGGGGTCAAGGCAACAGGCCCTCCCCCCCCATGCCACATCAGCCTTGTCAATAGACCTTTGCTCTCTAGGGTTGTGTTTTGTAACAGTGTCTTTCGAGTGTTTAATTGCCTTGCCCTGAGCTTGTGATGAGCTGTTTGCCTGTTGCATTTGCAGGACAGGACAGCAGTTCTCTCTGCCTTTGCTATGGGATAGAAATGGAACAGCATGCTGAATATGTGCTAATATCTCCCATTTAGTCAGAGGAACAGCACTGATATCTCCCATTCAGCTTGAGGAACAGCACTGATATCTCCCTTTCAGCTTGAGGAACAGCACTGATATCTCCCTTTCAGACAGAGTAACTGCACAGATATCTCCGATTCAGACAGAGGAACAGCACTGATATCTCCCATTCAGCAAGAGGAACAGTACTGATATCTCCCATTCAGATAAATGTGTAATCTATGTATTAGCAGCAATGTGTATATGAGAGCTCTGAGCTGGAGTGACAGTTGTTTGGAGTGGGGATGGTGGGAGGGTGTGGATTGTTCTTGAAAGGGATGGGGCTGATGGAATTGGAATATGTCACATCTCATACATCCTGGGAGAACTCCTACTGAGCCATCTAGCCCTCCCCATTGACTGTGCTGTATCTGGAGACCTGAGAATACCTCTTCACCATTGCCCTCCACTCAGTACACAACAGAAATGATGTGTGCATTCACACACGTGTTAGCATAGCTACTATGGAGGAGCTAATGGTGACATGGTCTCTGTAAGGTGCGATTAAGAGCAGGTGTTGGGCTCCTGTCTCTGGTCAGAAAGGCATATTATCTGCTGGAGGAACTCAGGGCTGTGCAGTTTGTTTTCTCAGCCCCCCCCCCCCCCCCCCCCCACTCCCCAGTGCAGGCCTGAGACAAGCCTGTGCCCTGGAGGGTAAAGGAAAGAGGAAGAGAGATATGCTCCATTAACACATAAATACAGTGCTGTGATACTTGGCTTCTCTCCTGCTGGAGCAAGACACACTCCAATGGCTGTGCACCTTATCGCCACCTCCCTCAGCTACCCACCCCCAACAACCACTGCCCCCAACTACCTACCCCCATCCACCACCTCCCCCAACTATCTACCCACAGATTGGTGTCCCATCAGTAGCTCAAAATTAGTCATTAGTCCACCCAGAATGGGTCTCAGGAGAACGACTGAAGGTAAAAAAATAACACTGCCCTCTCACTCAAACTGCTAAATGTCATTTAATATTTAATTTGTGCAGAACAGCTAACAGACGACTGTTCTGGTCTTCATCAGGTCAAGTCGAAAGAGTTAAACTCAACATAGCGCTCGGAGGAGGCTAGGTTTCACGTGAAAGAGCATAGCATTGCCCTCCCCCCAGTTCTGTCTTCAGATACCTGATACCGCTATTTAAAAATCACATTTTTCGGCTTTCTGCTTGCAGCACGGACTGCATGCACAATTTAAGAAGAATGTTTTGAACAAATTGTGGAACTTAGGCGAAATTGCCTGATTGTTTCCGTAAAAACTCTTTTGCTTTGTTCGGTCCCCTCTCTAACAAGGCCCCCTGAGCTCAGAGGATTATGGGTCATTTCAGAATTCATCTTCAAAAGCTTTTTTCTATTACCGACTCCTTTTCCAGACAATTTGCTTGATTTTGAAGGTATTGATTTACTAGTAATACATGCATGTGGAATTCAAACTTAATACTGTGTGTACCTTCATATGAAGGTAATTGAAATGAATGCTTTGCGGTGCCAGGTAATTACAAAGAAAAGAAGAATGGCAACTGTCTAACCTGAGTACCAGGCCTTCGCATTATGAATGTGTACTAAATGTGCTGCCATTGTTTTGTAGTCTGACTTAGTCTGACTTATTGTACACGTTCCAGCAGTATGTAGTTGTAGTAGTTAGCTGGGCTTGTAAGCCCAAGGTTGTAGAGTTAATTTCCCTGGAAGTGCACTGCTAGTGCACTCTTGATTATGGTAGTGAACCCTTAAATTGTTTGACTTAAATATCCAGCTGTATAAATGTATAGTGTGTAGAAATATAAACTGTGTTTGTCACTCTGGAAAAGATTATCTGCTAAATGTAATGTTACCCCTTATATTACCCCAATGTTTGTTGGGTTCTCTGTACTACAAGACAACTAACACCTTGACACCTGAAAGCAAGGTGGATATTACCTGTGAGCTGAATTAGGTTGAGCGAGGGGAGTGGCCAGAATAAGGCAATACTGGCACCTGTGTAAGAGAGACTATTTGCTTCATGTCATTAGGTCATATTGCCTGTATAATTAGCATAATTTACAGTAATGATTTTGAATAATATAATTACATTAGAAGTAGCTGACATTTTGAGCTAGCGTTTTTATGTCCTGCCATTATGCTATAACTGAAATGGCTACTCTGTATAGCCAGGTATTGCATCAGCTTTGACTGTCTGATGAATGGATGGGCCTCACACATGATGCCGTCCAAAACTTCATTTCTCAGCACACCAGTGTGCTTGTTTATACGCTGTCAGCGGAAAAGCATGCAGCTTGAAATAGGCTTGTCCAATGTATATGAAACAGATCAAACACCAGCTCTGTGTTTGTGCAAAAATGTCCACTGGCGGGTTTTAAATGCGTAATGAAACCATAAATAGTGTGATTTGCAAAACCAGCAGTTGAGTGGACATTTATGGTGTCTAGTTGGCTGAAGAACATGCAGATAGATAGATGCACCTTAGTAAATGGATAAGCATGCTTAAAATATACCTTCTGTAGGCGCCTGCACCAATAACGGGTTACTCATTTCATCTATATTGTTTAACAGTCATGCAGAAACCATGACAAATTCACCATGAATAGTCATCATGGTGATTGTAAATGATATGAGGAGACACTAAACTTCAGAACAAGACCTGAAATGCATTCCTTTATAATATTATTATTATTATTGTTATTAGTTGTGGTATTGAACAGTAGTAATATAGTTTTTCATTATGATAAAATGATGATTGAAATTGTAAGTTAACATTATGATGCATTTTTTCTAGGCTTTTTTTAATACTACAACTTGTTTTCAACGACCTACTGTTTTTGACTTCATGCATATGATTACTGTTCAGGCCATTCAGTTTTTTTTCCATTTCTGTGTAATTTAGCAGTAGTGTTGGGACATAGCCCTGTATCTCACTCAGAGTTTTAGATTGTTTTATTTATCAATGGAAATCTTGACTCCTTTCAGTCTAACGCTTGCTTGAGATTGACATTGTCATTGTTCAGGTTCTTGCCTTGTTTGGCTGGCTGTAAAAACTCTAAACTCTGTAACTCTAGAATTATATCATGAAAAATACTATGTCTCTGCTTAAAGTGACATCAGTCCTTTGCCGTTTCTTTGTTCCATAAATGGAGTCATGTATTTCTGAAAATTGCTAAAATGGGAAAATATTCCGAAATCGACTTTCTGAAGCTCAGTCTTTATATGCAAATGGCTTTAAGGACTCCCATATGTGGAGGGATTTTGATGTTAGGCTTGTAATATCAGCACAATAAACCTCTTTGAGAAGCTCCCATTTGATTCATGGTATTAATATTGTGAATGTGATTACCATTGTCCTGTTTTATAAACTGCTATGGCTAACTCAATAGCATCTTACACACAAAAGTTCAATTCCCACCATAACCCAGTCCTTTCTGTGTGGAGTTTGCATGCTCGCTCCCTACGGTTTTGCGGGTTTTCTCTGGGTTCTCCGGTTTCCTCCCACAGTCCAAAGACATGCAGGTTAGGTGGATTGGGCTCGCCAAATTTCCCGTAGAAGTGAGTGTGTGTAAATATTTGTCCGTCTCGCCTTATGATGGACTGGCAACCGGTCGGGGGTGTCTCACAGCCCTTAGCGCAAAGTGTTCTGAGATTGACTCCAGCCATCCCCCCCAACCCCTCAATAATCCTACATTGGATGAAGCAGTTTTTGATAATTAATGTATTTTAATCTTGAGATTTGAAATTCACATTGTAGAGTGCATTATTCCGTAAGGTTTTTAGTGAATTGTATTCTGTGACACAAATTTAACACACATTGTACATATTGTATTATTTGATGTGTTTTGTAGTATGAAGTCTGTTCTTGGAAAGTTCTCCATTTTTCCATTGCTGGTTTCATATCCTAGGTGTAAAACATCCATGTATTACATTTTCATGAGGAAGCATAAGCTGGCAGTGTATTGTAAATGATTTGCATTTTAATTTTATTGTGTTGCATATGTGAAAGAAGGTTATGTGGCACCTCTCCTTATTGAAACTCTAACCGTGATGGTACTGGTATTACAATGCAGTGGAGAGCAAAATCAAATGTTTGGCTCAATCGTCCCATAGAGGATTTTATTACGGCATAAGCGGTGGAGTTTGGGAGGCGATGGTCGTGGCCTGGCGTTCGAGTGCGAGATAACAGAAGGACTGGAACTGAAATGCGCAGAAGCTGAAAGTATCCAGAATTTCATGAGCTTTGCAGTCCCAGAGCAGGAGTGAGAACCAGGCAGCCGCACTGATTTGATTTCCCTGTGCTCTGGGTTCTGAGCTGGCCCTAGCCGAGGGAGCGAGTCTGGGAAAGGGGAGGGGGGGCGGTGTTCGTAATGGGACCACTGGGGGCTTTTGGGATGGGGGTGACATTGGTGGTACTGCCTCACTGCCTCTTCCTGTTCCCCGTTATTGTTACATTTTTAAATATTTAGTTTTTTCCATTTCTCCCTCCTGATACAAACATTTTTATATATGTCCCTTTCCTTTCCTCCGCCACCATCGCCCCCCCCCCCCACCCCCCGAGCCGCTCGCTGCCTCAGTCAGCTTCCCATTTCTTTTTGTTGGCTACATGAGCAGACAGCTTTGTTGTTTCAAAATGTGATTTTTTATTGTCGAGCTTGAAGCCTGTACAGCTTTCCAGCTAAGCCCCAGGAAGTCACGGCCAGCATCCAAAGCATGTTACCTGGCGCACACACACACACACACACACACACACACACACAGGCACAAGTGTGCACACACACGCATACACAATGATGCACACAAGAATGCGCACACACGCAGAGCCCACATACACACAAATGTACACGCACTCTGTGTATACACACACACACAAGTACAAGCACAAATGCATTTGCACACACACATATGCGCACACACTACGAAGGTGCATGCAACTCACACAAAAGAACATATTATGATGAGAACAAGCCATTCAGCTCAGTTCAGCTCACCATTTAATCTAAAGAGTATCCAGCACTGCATCTGTGTCTGGACTTGAACACGGCAAAGTACTCTCCCTTAACTACATGACCTGGCAACCTGCTCTGAGTATTTTAACTCTTTGTGTAAAATAATACTTCCATATGGGAAGTGTGTAAAGTACTCATAACTAGTGACTATTTATGCCACCTTGTTCTACAGACTGAACTCACTGTAAAAAAATATTGTAATTCACCTTAATGAGCCCTTTTGTAAAATTAAAATAACCCTTGCAATTGTACGCACACACATGCACTCACCCACACACACATGCACACACACTTACTCCTTTTTGACACAGTTCTTTTGTCTTTTTTTCTTTTGTTATTAGTTTGAGATGAGTGCCTGACAGACAATAGCTTCATTCTTGTCTGTCTAGAACGTATTTGCTGTCCTCTGGTCCTCTCTCATTCCTGTGGAAGAAGAGTTTTTGTAAGGGCTGGAGAGAGAGAAAGTGGGGGCGAGGGAGGCGGGAGGTGGGCGGATCGGGGGTGCGCAGATGGACTCTCGTCTTCGCCGCCAGTGGGTGACCCCTGTGAGAGTTCTGTGCCGAGCAGAACAAATTGCCACTGGGCAAAGGCAGGCGCCAGAGCTTAATGACAGGTACAAGTGCGCCACGATGACAGATTGATTTCAGCCGATATTCTGGGATTGTCGGTGGCGCTGGGCCCCCTGAGCTGTCAGCAGACGCTTTGCAGACCCCGTCTCCGCCTCTGAATCGCCGCATTCAGGCCCCGGCCGCGCCAGGCTCCACCTCCGTCCCACAAAAAACCTGAGCGCAGGAGAGAAGAGGTTTTTTTTGTTTTTTTTACCCAAGCATTTGCAGTGTAGCTCCAGAATCCAGAAGGCAGCGGTTTTACAGGAGAAAGCTGGACGCTGTCACTGGAGCAAGCATCTGTCAGCATGCTCTTCAGAGTGTTTGCGGAGGGCCGCTTCCACGTCCGTACGCTGCGGCACGTCGGAGAGCTTTCATGTGCTTATGGCTCCTGGATGGAACCGCAGGTCCTACTATGTTTGTGGTTAAGGTCAGACTGTGGGACTGTGCGGAGATGAAAAGGTTTACATTTGGCCTGAGAGCTTTTACGCAGAAAGATAAAAGCGTGGGCCACGTCATTGTATGATTACATTTGTGCGGAATAACACTGAGAAAATCCACATTGTGTTGAATGCTTGTATGTCCGTTATTCTGCTTGATGTTGCTGTCATTTACATGAATTATTGCTAATGCGGTAACAGCACCTCAATTGCTTAATTGCTTGGTAATATGCATAAAATCAATGGTATAGTCTTTACAGGTATACATACAGTACAGACCAAAAGTTTGGACACACCTTCTCATTGAAAGAGTTTTCTTTATTTTCATGACTATGAAAATTGTAGATTCACACTGAAGGCATCAAAACTATGAATTAACACATGTGGAATTATATACTTAACAAAAAGGTGTGAAACAACTGAAAATATGTCTTATATTCTAGGTTCTTCAAAGTAGCCACCTTTTGCTTTGATTACTGCTTCGCACACTCTTGGCATTCTCTTGATGAGCTTCAAGAGGTAGTCACCTGAAATGGTCTTCCAACAGTCTTGAAGGAGTTCCTAGAGATGCTTAGCACTTGTTGGCCCTTTTGCCTTCACTCTGCGGTCCAGCTCACCCCAAACCATCCCGATAGGGTTCAGGTCCGGTGACTGTGGAGGCCAGGTCATCTGGCGCAGCACCCCATCACTCTCCTTCTTGGTCAAATAGCTTGGGGTCATTGTCCTGTTAAAAATGAATTATGGTCCAACTAAACGCAAACCGGATGGAATAGCATGCCGCTGCAAGATGCTGTGGTAGCCATGCTGGTTCAGTATGCCTTCAATTTTGAATAAATCCCCAACAGTGTCACCAGCAAAGCAGCCCGCACACCGTCACACCTCCTCCTCCATGCTTCACGGTGGGAACCAGGCATGTAGAGTCCATCCGTTCACCTTTTCTGCGTCGCACAAAGACACGGTGGTTGGAACCAAAGATCTCAAATTTGGACTCATCAGACCAAAACAGATTTCCACTGGTCTAATGTCCATTCCTTGTGTTCTTTAGCCCAAACAAGTCTCTTCTGCTTGTTGCCTGTCCTTAGCAGTGGTTTCCTAGCAGCTATTCTACCATGAAGGCCTGATTCACACAGTCTCCTCTTAACAGTTGTTCTAGAGATGTGTCTGCTGCTAAAACTCTGTGTGGCATTGACCTGGTCTCTAATCTGAGCTGCTGTTAACCTGCGATTTCTGAGGCTGGTGACTCGGATGAACTTATCCTCCGCAGCAGAGGTGACTCTTGGTCTTCCTTTCCTGGGGCGGTCCTCATGTGAGCCAGTTTCTTTGTAGCGCTTGATGGTTTTTGCGACTGCACTTGGGGACACTTTCAAAGTTTTCCCAATTTTTCGGACTGACTGACCTTCATTTCTTAAAGTAATGATGGCCACTCGTTTTTCTTTACTTAGCTGCTTTTTTCTTGCCATAATACAAATTCTAACAGTCTATTCAGTAGGACTATCAGCTGTGTATCCACCTGACTTCTGCACAACACAACTGATGGTCCCAACCCCATTTATAAGGCAAGAAATCTCACTTATTAAACCTGACAGGGCACACCTGTGAAGTGAAAACCATTTCATGTGACTACCTCTTGAAGCTCATCAAGAGAATGGCAAGAGTGTGCCAAGCAGTAATCAAAGCAAAAGGTGGCTACTTTCAAGAACCTAGAATATAAGACATATTTTCAGTTGTTTCACACTTTTTTGTTAAGTATATAATTCCATATGTGTTAATTCATAGTTTTGATGCCTTCAGTGTGAATCTACAATTTTCATAGTCATGAAAATAAGGAAAACTCTTTGAATGAGAAGGTGTGTCCAAACTTTTGGTCTGTACTGTATATGATCTGTAAATGTATAAACACTACTCCTACACTAACATGCAATTAAGAACTTAATATGTAATTAGTAGGCAATTAACATATTAACAATAAACAATGTAAATATTTATAGATAAATATCTGTTTTCTGTGTGTGTCTATGGTGTTGACAGTTCTTTGGGGTGTGTGAGGTAGGAGTACAGTCCTCCAGTGGGGCATGGCAGTGCTGCAGTGGGCATGTTAAGGCCCTGTTCTCCAGTGGTGCATGGCAGTGCTGCAGTGGGCATGTTAAGGCCCTGTTCTCCAGTGGTGCATGGCAGTGCTGCAGTGGGCATGTTAAGGCCCTGTTCTCCAGTGGGGCATGGCAGTGCTGCAGTGGGCATGTTAAGGCCCTGTTCTCCAGTGGTGCATGGCAGTGCTGCAGTGGGCATGTTAAGGCCCTGCTCTCCAGAGGTACATGGCAGTGCTGCAGTGGGCATGTTAAGGCCCTGTTCTCCAGTGGTGCATGGCAGTGCTGCAGTGGGCATGTTAAGGCCCTGTTCTCCAGTGGCGCATGGCAGTGCTGCAGTGGGCATGTTAAGGCCCTGTTCTCCAGTGGGGCATGGCAGTGCTGCAGTGGGCATGTTAAAGCCCTGTTCTCCAGTGGCACATGGCAGTGCTGCAGTGGGCATGTTAAGGCCCTCTTCTCCAGTGGTGCATGGCAGTGCTGCAGTGGGCATGTTAAGGCCCTGTTCTCCAGTGGCGCATGGCAGTGCTGCAGTGGGCATGTTAAGGCCCTGTTCTCCAGTGGGGCAGGGCAGTGCTGCAGTGGGCATGTTAAGGCCCTCTTCTCCAGTGGTGCATGGCAGTGCTGCAGTGGGCATGTTAAGGCCCTGTTCTCCAGTGGCACATGGCAGTGCTGCAGTGGGCATGTTAAGGCCCTGTTCTCCAGTGGTGCATGGCAGTGCTGCAGTGGGCATGTTAAGGCCCTGCTCCCCAGTGGTGCATGGCAGTGCTGCAGTGGGCATGTTAAGGCCCTGCTCTCCAGAGGTACATGGCAGTGCTGCAGTGGGCATGTTAAGGCCCTCTTCTCCAGTGGTGCATGGCAGTGCTGCAGTGGGCATGTTAAGGCCCTGTTCTCCAGTGGCGCATGGCAGTGCTGCAGTGGGCATGTTAAGGCCCTGTTCTCCAGTGGGGCATGGCAGTGCTGCAGTGGGCATGTTAAAGCCCTGTTCTCCAGTGGCACATGGCAGTGCTGCAGTGGGCATGTTAAGGCCCTCTTCTCCAGTGGTGCATGGCAGTGCTGCAGTGGGCATGTTAAGGCCCTGTTCTCCAGTGGCGCATGGCAGTGCTGCAGTGGGCATGTTAAGGCCCTGTTCTCCAGTGGGGCAGGGCAGTGCTGCAGTGGGCATGTTAAGGCCCTCTTCTCCAGTGGTGCATGGCAGTGCTGCAGTGGGCATGTTAAGGCCCTGTTCTCCAGTGGCACATGGCAGTGCTGCAGTGGGCATGTTAAGGCCCTGTTCTCCAGTGGTGCATGGCAGTGCTGCAGTGGGCATGTTAAGGCCCTGCTCCCCAGTGGCGCATGGCAGTGCTGCAGTGGGCATGTTAAGGCCCTGCTCTCCAGTGGTGCATGGCAGTGCTGCAGTGGGCATGTTAAGGCCCTGTTCTCCAGTGGCGCATGGCAGTTTTGCAGTGGGCATGTTAAGGCCCTGTTCTCCAGTGGTGCATGGCAGTGCCGCAGTGGGCATGTAAAGGCCCTGTTCTCCAGTGGCGCATGGCAGTGCTGCAGTGGGCATGTTAAGGCCCTGTTCTCCAGGCCCGCAGTGCAGCACCCGCAGCACCTGCCAGTTATGTCTTGTGGTACCGCTATGGGATGCCATCTGGCAGACGGTCCTCAGCATGTTGGAGGAAGAGGGAATCACTGTTCCACAGCTGCTTGTTCCCTTCAAGGCCAGCACACAGCTTCGTTTGTGCCCTTCCCAAACCTTCCCCCCCCCCCCCCCCCACACACACACACACGAGATGCCACGCCACGCACTGCCTCAAAATCCCACGGCTCCACGGTCTCCGCGCTGCCAAGGCCTTGGTGACTGACGTGTGTGTGTGTGCGTGCTGGAATCCAGCATCAAAGTGCTCGCGCGTAGAATCGAGGCCAGACCACTTTTTTCCCGGGGGTGGAATTCGTTCAGGTCTTATTAGGCCTAATCAATTGACAACAGAGTCATTAGATGAAATCTTTTGTGACGGAGACCTGCACTGTACAAATTAAGTTAGTCATGGCTGAAGGGCTTGTGGAATGTGGGAGAGTGGCATGCTGGGATAGCTCACAGGGCAGGGCCGCTCCACTGCTGGAGGGGAGGGGCCAGACTGTGGAAGGCAGGAGAGAGGGAGGGATGGCCTAGGCAGAAGAGAAATGGAGCGCTGGATGAAATGAGAGGTGCGAGATCAGCAGCACCCAGGAGGTGAGCTGAGGCTCCCCTCGGAGGAGCCCAATGCGATGCATGCCGGCATCGACGAGTCCTACCGGGAGGCACGTCCCCTCCCCCTCATCCCGTTTTACCTCATCCAGACGGAGTGCTGAGCCCCGTTCTCAAACATTAACAGTTCAACGAGAAGGCGGGCTTATCGTGGACGGCGCGTTTGGGCTGATAAGACGGGGTAGAGTGTGAGCCGGCGGCCGGAGTGCGGGGCCAGACTGTGCCTTATCGGGCGCGGGAGGCAGCTGCTGTCACACATTAACCGCAGCCGGACCCGCCCCCAGCAGCTGCAAGCGCCTGTCCTACTTCCACCGCCAGGCCGCCATTTTCTCTCCCTGTCCACCCCTCCATTCTGCCTTTTGGCTCAGCGGTGAAAGTCGGGCCTGCCGCCGAGTGGCACACCCTGAACTTTGACTGGAAACAATCCGGTGGGGGCCAGAGTTTTGGGAAAGAGACTTCACCCTTGTTTACTTGCATAGCCTCACAAGTTCAATTGGCGTTGAGGGCAATATGAAACTCTCCTAGTCTCGGAATCATAAAAATAGTACAGTTAACGAAATAGCAGCACAAGTTGAGCAGTAATGTTTTTTCTCATTCTTTTCCCTTTCTTCACCTGTGCTCAGGCGGTTTTCCAGGGTGTGTAGACAGAGAGGTGATTAAAAGGGGATGTTATTGGCTGTAAAGCCCCCTCGCACACCTGCTCATTAAACGGCCATAAATTCCCCTGCTTTTCCCTCCCTTTGTCATCTGTTCCTTTGCACTCGCTCCTTTCCTCCGTCTATGCATGACACCGCCACCTTCTGTCCTCAGCTAGAGCCTACTAAGAAGACTTGGGCCAGAATTTAATCGAATGCATTTAGTCTCTGTAAGGAAATGTGCTATTCAATCAAAACAAACATTAGCGCCAGACTTACTCTGGCATGTTGTGAAGATTACAGTCTTTATCGTCAAATTTAAAAAATGAAATCAATAGAATCCCATATCAGTGAAAACAGAACTTCAAATAAACATTTATTTTCTGATACTGCCTTACAGGGTAGTAAATATTATTATTTAATAATGTGAGAGAGCATGGTAACATTCTTCCATTATTCACGTTGATAATGACCATAATGGTTTGAATAGCATTATGCTATTCAAGTATGTGTGATTGAATCCCGCCCAAGGACTCCTGCTTTGTGGAGACTGGAGCTGAGAGGATATGTCATCATATATCTCATTCGCAGTGTTTGGCCCCTGTTTGTTTTTGGGACTTGCCATTGTAAGAAGCCTCGAAACCCTAATGGATGTTTTCCTTTTCCTACCAGTTTCACACTGAACAGTGGGCAGATAGGTGAGCTTCCTGTCTCTCCTCTGTGTTGGTAGACGCACAGCCCGAACCTCATGACCGAAAAATGATGGAATTCACACTTCCTGTTTAAATGTTGACTAGTATATTTAAGGAAGTATTACTTTTGGACTTCCAGGTACTGTGGGAGACCAAAAGTATGCATGAAATAAACAGAAAAGAATCTGAGATCACTTCCTTGCACGTGTCGACCATTTTGTGCTGGCCTGTTTGTCACTGATCCTGTCTTCCAATATTTGCTACTGTCTGTGTAAACACTTGTGTGCCTGAAAAATCCTCACACAGAGATCAATAAGGTCTGAGTGACTAGTGCTGCTGATTAATCAAAATGATTTTCAACAAAAAAACAACAGATAATAATCATAATTTTTATTGCTTGGCAGAGTCTCTTTTCTGGTTGATTTATCAAGCATCCCTTTACAGAATTTTCTTGAAAACTTGCATTGCAAACTATGTATTTACATTATGAAAAAAAATGTATGTGCGGATTAGTTTAAATTGCGTTATTTTCTTTTGGTTCGCAATTTTTGTTTCAAAGTTGTGACAGTCTTCAGAACTATACATGAATGGTATAGCAAAAATCGGAATATCCAGACTTTCAAAATTTTATACATACTGTGGAGTTCTTCATGCTGAATGCGTTCTCCGCTGCTCTTCACGGTGAGTGATGCAGCTGTTAAAATTCTGCAGCATTTTAGGAAGCGCCTTTTTGAAGCACAGCGCTGATGAATTCCACCTCTGTGATCCTCCAGCATGTTCTGGAATAATCTGCTGTGAGACTGCCCTCATGGGAAAGCAAAGCATGCAGATTGCACTTGCTGCATGATAAGACCTGCAGTAAAGCAGGTGCAGAAGTGCAGAGCTCCATGCATCTCTGCAGCCACTTGCAAATGTAGAAAAGCTAGTTCATAGTTTTTGCACCAGTCAGTTTTCCATAAATAACTACAATTTTCTTTGCAAAGCCTTTAGTGCCTGTTAAAATTTTCTCACATGCAATTCCAGTGACATGATTTGTAACTGGAGCGAACTACCTCAGCCAATCACAAGCTCTCTTAGTCTGAGCAAATTAGTTTAGCATATTCTGAATGCTTTAGTAAGTCAGTTAATGAAGCCCATTGTCTTACTTCATGTGTTCAAGGCTGGTCAAATTGACATATGCTGATGTCACTGTCCATATTTGAGTTTTGTCTGTCTGTGAGCTTCAATGGTTTGTCTGTTCAAGATCTGAGCATGTTAGGAGAGTTCACAGGCTAGCCATGTAGAGGACACATCTATGTAATATAGCCACTGCAACTTTAAGCTGCTTTTGTCTGAATGGCTCACGATTTAAAGTATTAATTGACTCAATATCCAATATAGTATTTGTCAACATGTAGTTGATTTTTCACTAGAACATTGATTGTTTTCAAAATCTGGTCTGTTCCACAGTTTTGTCTTATGCCCTGTATTTTGCTATATTTGCGTTCTGTGTGGCAGTTGTGACAACTCATTTATTTTATTACTGAATATATTTTGATGTGAAAATGTAGCTATGTTATACCTTATAGCTAAAATAATAAAACACCAACAGCTAAAAATGCCAAGGATAGAAGAGGGGAGGAATTTTGTCTGATTTCAGATGGAATGACCCAGTGTAGAGAATTTTGTGGAATTCAGAAGCTGTGAAATATAAAACTTACATGTGCTGGTGGTAGAGAGACGGCAGCTACAGTGGTGATGAATTAAAGAAAGATTTTCCTGTGGTGAAAAAACATCATTGTAACAGCATGTAAGTATAAAAGTTGTATCTACAACCTCCACCAAGTTATTTATATTAATATCCCTGTTCCCATTCCTACCAGCACATGAATTTTAGACAAGGACGTTAGTCTAGCCATTTTGTAGTTGTATGGGAATATTATCAGTGAACCTGTCTGAAAACAGGGCTTATGCTGTAAACATAACAATACCTCAATATATAATAAAGAAGAAAAGGAATAGGCTGCCGTCTTGGACAGACCATTTAGCTAATTAAAAGGCTTCAGTATTTTTCCATGTGTGAGAGTTAATGCGTTGTGCAGTGGCTGTTTTCATTTTGCGAGGCCTATCACGTGTTTCTTAGTCTCTCTCTCTCCGGCGGATAAGCTGGCGGGCCTTCGCGGTGCTGTGTATGCCATTAGCGCACACGCTCAGATAAGTCCCTGTAGCAAGGCATGGAGTCTCTCCTCATTAAGATAGGCCAGACCTTTGGGTCTGAGGAGGCCCTGATAGTTCTCCAAAAACAACCTCTTTTAGTCTGTGCTTCTGTCTTTGGAGCACAAGACACAGGAATTCTGTGCCTGCTTGTACCTTCTGACTATATTCAGACGCTTTCTTCGGGTGAATGTTTCAGACATTATACGATTATTAATTCACACAATTAGAATTATGACATCCTCTATATTGTAATATACAGTGTACAAAAATGTGAAGGTGTACTCAAAGTGTGTTTTGACATTTTCTCCTGTATTTTGGGCCTGATTTACTAAAACAGTTTTGGATTGGTTGATGTAGTTTGTTTGCTCCAATCACAACTCAAGTCAGTGTAACATCATGGGCAAAATTTTAGCAAGTGTTGAGGGCCTAGATGAATCTGGCCTTTAGTTTTTTAGAAATGTTTCCCTACTTTTTCAAGTCTGAACTGATATACTGTTAGCTCAGCACCACCAAGTGCCTGGGTCACCACGGACCAGAGAGGAGAAAGCTATACACACACGACTCCTCCAATTTGGGTGACGATGTTCTGTCACTTCTTCCCAAACCTCAAATGTTCCCAAATCACACAGTGCCTATGTCATCAGAAGAGCACAAACTGAATGTATGACCAGTTCATGATTTATGGAGTATGACTTATATCTACTTTGATGGAGGTAGCAAGAAAAAAATAGAAAGTAGGAAATCGTCCTCAATTAGATATCAAATACTGTGGTTCATAAGAAGATTCTTCAGATGCGCATTTAGTCGCTGGAAAGTTTAACTCCAGCTAAACGACACCAGCTGTTTCAACACCTGGCTGTGCGGTACCTGCAGAAACAGAGCTGAGGCATGACGGGGTTGTGTCCAAGTATTTCCCGAAGCCGAGGTTGGCTTTCAGGCGCGTGTGCTGACCTCTGTTGGAATGCATTGCATTGTGGGACAGGGGGCTCATTCAGAGGAACTCCATTCATGGTAGCGGCTGTGTCCTTCCTTTAGCCCTCAGCCACACCGGGCTGCAGGAAACACCCCCCCCCCCCCCCACCCCACACCCCCACACCCGGGTATCCTCCGAGCATTGAAGTATTTCCTGTTGCTTGTTTTCTTTAACTATTTGACCCCTAAACACACTTCTGACTGGCCGGTTCCACTGGCTGCACACTCTGAATGTGTGCTAATGTGGGAGATGGTCTGATTTCTGCGAAGCGTGTGTGTTTTTGTTCATCTGGCCGCGGTGTCCATGTGTGCGTTTCCGCTTTTGTTTTCTCCATGTTCTCACGAGTACTGAAATGGTCCCACGCTGAAGTCCATGAAGGCTGTCTCTTGCTGTACCCCAGGTTGGTTTTAACCCTAGCACTTTTCCCTTCCTAACTTAAGTGTGTTTGCCTTTTTTTGTTTGCTCTGTGACAGTGTGTCACCCGATAGTCGCTGTTCCAGCCTGGGGTTCCATGCTGATTTCCCCACAGGCCGAGGCAGAGAAAGGGCTCTTTGTCCCCCTTCTCCTGCTCCTGGCCTGTTATCTATCGATTGGAAGGAGCGAGGGAGAAAGGTATTGATTACTGTTGCTTGGTGGAGTTTTTTGGGGATAAGAAAAGAGGCTTTCTTTTCCCCCCTTTCCCTGTGGCTGTGGAGCCCCTTCCCCCCCCCATGGCTGGGGGTCTGGGCCAGGTTTAGTGCAGGTAGGGGGGTGACGAGTGTGTCAGGGCTGAAATTCCCCCTACAGGCACAGCTGTGAATGGAAATGGTGTCTCTCTGTCTCTCTCTCTCTCTCTCTCTCTCTCACACACACACACACACACTCACACTGCAGCCGCGATACAGTGTTAGGCTTTCCTGAGTTACCATGGCTCCCACCCTGAGCCTGGCCATCTCCATAGTCCTCGTTACTCCTGCAAGGGCAGAATGTTAATCTTTTCATTGGTGAAGCTGTTGCAGAAAGCTGGTAACTGCAGAGTGTTGGGACAGGTCTAGGATATTTCCAGGGCAACAGGGTAGGGAAGTCCTTCTCACCTGCAGTACCGCAGCTGGGAGGAACAAGCTGAGAGGCTCTCTGGCTGCCGTAGCATCTCACAAACCTCCTTTTCACAACGTTTTGCTCTCTTCCTCTCTATCTCTCTCACTTTCTCCCCCCCCCCCCCCACTGGTTATCCTCAGTGAGCCACAGGTGTGCCTTTCTTTAGCGTCTGTCAAAGGTAAAGTGCGTCCTAATTGATGTGTTTGTTCTGAACTGTAATGACAAAGCAGTCTTGCGTGAAAACAGGTCTATTCATGGCTCAAGCTCCGCTCAGGTGTTTTGAAAAAGGGGGAGAAAGAGGAGCAAAAAGGAAGGGCCTTACCGGTTTTGTTTTGTTTTTTTTTTAGATTTCCAGTCTCTCACACGCATAAGTATTTCCCCGCCCCCTTCAGAGCAACCAGGGGAATCTGCTGACAGGCCAATGTGGCAACCCGATCCCCCACCATTGGCCTCCCTCCCCCGTACCCAGCTCCCCTCCCCCGCCATTCCGGCTCAAACAGACAGATTCCTGGTACAGTTAGCACTGTGCGCCCCCCTTCACCCCATACGGCACACCCCTCGGTGCGTAGGTTTGTCTGGTAGCTGGGCTACAGATTGAGTCTCCACATGGTAAACTTGTCTGATTGTTTCTTTATCAGTACATTATGTCAGCTGTGCGGTTGCTGTCCTCATTTGACTGACGCAGGGTAAACATTATGTGTTATCTGTGTACCTCTGGTCAAAGTGTACTAACTAACATCACAGCGGGCCAACAGCACTGTTACAGCGCACCCAAGCGGTTCAACCATTTGTACAACTCGGAATTACAGACTTGCATTGAAAATATTCAGAGAATAAAAACAAAGGCGAAATTCTACGGAGTCGAGCATACATGTTGCCTTGTGTTATTCATTTCTGCCATGGAAAGAGGTTCAGGATCAGCTGTGCCAGGATCAGCAGAGGTATCATTGCATGGAGAATCTGTGTGTCGGTATCTGGAGGGATGATGTCATCAGGCGCACCCTGCACCCAGAGCCCTGGGGGTAGTGTTAGCTGTCATGCTCTCCCAATTGAAAGCAATTGACCCATTGACAGCAGGGGAAATTAGGCTCTTCACCTGTCTGAGTGTGTCCATGTAAGTGGAGCAAAGACATCACTCCCGCTTGTCACCTTGGGGTGTGTGAGTGTGTGAGCGTGTGTGTGTGTGTGTGTGAATAGTGCCTGTGTGTGTGTGTGTTTGAGAAAGAAAAAGATAAAGACTGAATACACAACATGCATTTATAAAAATTGTGTATCCTTTAAAATTAGGATACTGTACATTTTTACATTTGATATTTATATTGAAACACTGGTATGGTTTATATTTTTTGTATGAGTTACATATTGCTCAGTGGGTGTTTGAATTGGCAGATGGGCTGGGGTGAAAGTTTCTGGGAAGAGGTCCTCTCTGTGGTCTCCAAATGGGGACGTCCTTACAAACAACTCTGTCATGGATTAACTCCAATCGGACGGACAATAAATGTTTCAATTCGACTCTTATTAGACTGGCAAGAAATCAGTAGAACATGATGACATAGCCACGGACCTCTGGGAAAAGTGTCCCTAAAAATCACCCTTAATGTTTTAACGTGATCGTGAGATATTTTTCTTGCGATTCATATTTCATTTTTTTGTTAAGGAAAAATTAATAACAATGATTAACTCAATGGCATGAGAGAATAGAAAAAGGAGAAGAAATAAGAAATAAAATAAACATATAGATAAACAGTTGAAGAAATGTTGAATGATAAATAATTTTAAGCCTGTCAGTCAGTTTCACAAATTAAAATGTAGCTAAGCAGAAATGAAGATAATTTTGCTCTTTGTAACGAGCCAAATTTGCACTATGATCTATTTATACATATATATCTTGACTAAAATCTATTTGTACAGATCTGGGACTGTTTTTCATTGTAGAAAAATGTTAAGTAAATATATGCAGCTAGGTTTGGTAGTTTAGCTAATAGATCTAATTTATTTTCCATGACTTGTTCACGGTTCAGTATGTATTAAAAACAAATTATGACTCAGTCACTGTACAGTAACATGGTCCAGAGAAGCAGGAGACATTCCAGAGCTTTAAATCACACAAGTGTAGTGTGTTCTGCTACGGTATTGACAAGGCCGTTCCTGGCAATTACATTTATTATTAACAAAATGATTCACATAAAAAGACCACAAAGTATAAACAGTTCCATTTCAACTCAATGTATTGGATTGCATGTGAGCCAGCTGCCAGTCGAATGTCCTTCCTTAAAACTGAGATTGTGTCAGATTGCTTTGCTGTGGAGACAGGGGAATCACTGGTGTTTGTGTGGTTTCTCTTTAAATAACCCGTTACAGAACCAATCAGTGAAAAATTGTACTGGTAACTATGAATAGTAGCACCCCCCGCCACCCCCCACCCCGCCAAAGTCTAGTCTATGAAAGATTCCATTCATTGAGGGAAAGACTAAAATAAGAGCTCTCCACAGTCTGTGAGGGACCCCAAATGTCGACTGCCATTTGTGGGGGTGCAACATGGGAACCTCTAGTGAGCCCCTGCTTGACCCATACTACCCCCCCTCCCCCAGGGGAGGCCATCAAGCATGTGAATTTGTTGGTGGCTCTAATGCTGGGATATGTGTCTCCTCTGAGCCATTTGAATAAACAGTTTGAACTATTTGGAGCTCTCAGGACGGGGCCAGGGAATCTATAAATTACATAAACGTTGTCTTAACTGCTCCCTACATCTGAGTTTAGATTATTCAAACGCTGCCCACTTTCCATAGAATGCTGGGCTGCTGGCACTGTTTGGAGTGTGAGGTATTTTTGGCAGCTTGAAACACGGGCCTGACACTGTGGAGTGGGGGCGGGGGACAGGGGTTGGAGGGAGAGTGCTGGGGTTTCTGCGATGAAGAAATCAGATTATTATTATTATTGCTATTATTGGCACATCATTTTGTAAAATATCAGATGTGATGTGGTTATTTGTTCTCTTCTGCAATTAGGCCTAATCTGCAAATAGGACTAATGCGTGATCATGAATAAATTAAAATAAAAAGGTGCATTGACAGAATTCAAAAATTGTGAAGTAGCATTGTAATTTTAAAATTAGATGGTAATTTATGCAGAAAGACACAAAGATGATGCTTTAAACATAAATAATAAGGGATTGAAACATTTTATGATTGTTGTTTTGGAATAGTTGTAATAAATAATAGTACTTAGTGCCACATATCTCTGTTAAATAACCCTCTCCAGCCTGTAAACATTTAAATTATTTCTCTCAAATGGCCATCCCTAGCTCACAGCCATCAAAACATGAAACTAAAATTAAAAAAAAAGAAAGAAAGCCCTGGTCCATAAAAACTAAAAGCACAAAAAGCCCAGCAGACTCTAAAGGCCTTCAGGACTAGACCGTGACATCTGTGAGTTCAGAAGTGAAAGTCCCACTTAACGACCTTTGACACCTGGATACTACTTCATGTCAAGTAAATTCTAAACGACACAGCTTGCGTTTTTGCAGTGCACCAGAAGTAGAGCAAGCTCTACGATCCCTGAGGCTGAAGCTGAAGGGATTTTGCTGAAGCATTAGCTCGAGTGCTAGCATCTATTCCTGCCCCAGATCTCTCACAGGTCTATCGGCTTCACCATGCATGTTATTGTTTGGAGTGCTTTAGCCACAAGTCATGGATCCAGATCATTTTAGTTTGGCTCCAATGGTACAAGAGTTTGTCCTTGAGAGTCGGTGCGGGGCGCGTGGGGAGGATTTGGAGGGGTGTTGGGATTTGGTTTTGGTCTGGTGATCTGACCCTGGGTTTAAATTAGGTGCCTCCTGGCATGTGATGCTGCCAGGACAGTTCAAAGCTTCAGAGAACGAAGGGAGGAGAGTAAAGGCAGGAGATTGTTCTGTCCTTGTGTTCGCTCCCGCGGACCCAGCAGTGCCTTTTAAGTCTCTGTTTCCATGGAGGCGTCATAGGCTCAGTCACATAAAATGTTTCAGAACTCAGCTTTAGGACTCTGTGCTGATCAGTGAAACATAGCAGTATTAGGCAATATTTATCAAATATGCTGCTTTTACTCTCATGTACTCTCATTACTCTCATTTTCAGCTATGATTTTCAGTGTCACATTGACTCTTGTCTTAATCAAAGATACAAATCCACATGAAAATACAAAAAATGCACTTCCACTGTTAGTCACAGTCTAATTTTTAAACATCGACTGCTCATTATTTATTCCCTGGTAATGTAATGTCATTACCTTGGAATGTCAGGCACACATGGTCCTGATGCTGGCAGTACTTCCTGTGTATCTTGTGTCCAGCAGCCGGCTGTAAGAAAACGTGACATGTGCTGATGGATGCAGGCATAGCCATAAATGGGACAAGTCATAAAAGCATCCTTAATTTTGTCTTCTGTGGCAGCCTCACATTTCTCAGACTGCCCCCTGCAGGCCTGGAGGCTATAGATCATGCCATCTACCTGAATGCACATTTGATGGGTAAAATGAAACCAGACATTATGGCAGTAAGGCATGTAGCCAGACAGGATGAGCGGTCTCTAACCATGGCAGAGCCCCCTGAGGACAGTACTGTAATGGAGAGATGTCCATTTTCATCGTCTTCCGCCTCACTTCAAGGAAGGTGCTGGCACAGGCTGCTAGAGAAATGACCCGTTTATGTTGTCAGCCCTGAGTTGTTTACCAGGGTGAGTGCCTGCTGGTGTAATTTGGGCTTTGTACAGAGCAGGACCGGCCCTGGTGGGAGGGAGGGGGGTTGTAGGGGTTAGAGGAGGTTCATGTTGTATCATGGTATTCTGCGTCCTCCTTAAGGGCTCAGCGAGCTGGCATGGAACGCACATCACGGCTAAGCCCCGCTTAAAAGTTCACAATCAAAGGCATTCCGGGCCTCTTAACTCCCGTTCGCGGTCTGAAATGTGCCAACACTAATGTTGTGCATTGGGCAGTTTTTGCACCAAAAGGTCACTGTCTAATTCCACAGTCACAACAGATTCAGATTCACGGCGAGGAATTGTGTTCCAACTCCTACTAGCTACATCCCCACACCCCCTAGGAACGAAGACTCTGTAAGGAAGGAGGGGGTCTGTGCATGTTGGGGGAGGGGGGGGCGAGGGGGCAGAGCCAGGAGTGTTGGAAGTAATCGTACTTTTCTTGGCTGGGCATGGAATTCATGCAAGTCCATATTACACGAATAATTCAACCAACATCCCTGAAAGGAAACAGAGAGTGGTCCACTGAGAGACATCCAAAGTTTTTGTCTCAGGTATCTCTGTAAGCCTGAAATTTATTTGCGGTTTTTTTGGAAAAGGCAGTCTGTATCATTCTGTATATGAGTATGAACCCCAGTGAAAGTGATTAGTCAGTAGAACTGACAAGTCTTTTGCTAAAAGGCTGGTACCTCCAACCAGAAACGTCAGGGAGGTTTTATGTTCTCACACAGTGACCCCAGGTGCCTCTGACACAGGGTGAGGTAATAGGAACATATCGCAATAAATCTAGGCCTTTTGTGGATTAGTCACACAGTGAAATTGCTATATAATTTATACAGTAGCCTCCATATTTATATGTGTGTGTGTATGTGTTGACAAGTTAGATATGACACTAACCATATATTGCCTTATATTACTTTTTTCTATGGGTCAATTAACAAAGATACAATTAAAGATGTGAATGTACATGCATTAGTATTTCATGCACTGACATAATAAAATCTATGAAATGTTGTGCCCATATACTGAGCTGAAGGTACATGAGGACTGTTGAGGCCTGCTCCATATTAGCTAAAAGCCTGTTGAGGTCCGGTTCATACTGACTGAAAGCCTGCAATTCCCAGTTCTGATTTGCTGAAAGCCTGTTGAGGCCCAGTTTGGATTGGCTGAAAGCCTCCGTACAGGAGCTTTGTGGGGGCGGAGTCATGGAATGAGGAGAGTGTGTCTTTTAGACAGATCTCATGTGAGGATGGCTGCAGCATAAGGTAATGTACTTAGGTTAAATGGACAAAACAGTCTGTGTTTAAAAACCTCACTCTGTCTGTCACACACACACACACACACACACATAAAATGTCCAATGCAGACACCCACACGTGCATACACTCAGTGCTTATACCAAGACATTCCCCACTGCCATCTGTAACCACGGAAATGTGTAGGAGAAAAACCTCAACCATTATTATGGTCTTGGTGATCCTTTCTTGTGGACACAAATAATGAAAGGCTGAAAGTGAGGAAAGGACATTGTGAATTTTCCAGGCCTCTGTTTTCCTGCTGTCACTATCATCTCATACTCACACCTGGGATCTTGAGCTGGGAAGGTATGGAGGTATGGAGGTTTCCTCCCAGCCAGGTCTTCAGAGTGAAGCCTGAGATTTCTATCAGCAGGAAAACGTCTGGCCAGAAAGACCCCCCCTCGCCCCCCGAGAGGGAGTGAGGGAAGCTGTTCCAGCAGATTCCTGCTCACAACTGATCTGTTTTTCACACTTACTGTCACAAGAGCTCCTATTATCTCGTCCCTCGACAGACAATCCGCAGGAATTCTATGCCGTGTTGCGCATTAGCGTGCTGGTGTTTATGTTTCAGAAGACGCAAGTGCATGCTGGGAGTTAACATTCCTCAAATCACAAGTGCATGCTGGGCGTACGTGTCTGTTCCTTAAGACACCAAGTGTGTGAAGTGCAGGCTGAGTGGGTACATTCATTATGATGTCAGAGTATGCTGTCTCCATAGTGATACTGAAATGATGTGTAGAACTGTACACTGCTTGACACAGAAGCGCATGCTGAGGTCGTGGCTGGCTCAGTGTAAGGCTTCCCACAGCTCCTCTTCTGGGTTAATGAGTCTGCCCTTAGACAGACAGGGTTCTGCATTGGCAGAGAGTCTTGGCTGCATCTTTTCCCAGTGATAAATTACATTTTCCGCTTGTTTGAAATGATTCATGCATCTACTGATAGCGCCTGGGCAAACGTCAAGCCCACTTATGGGGATCTCAGTGCTTACTGCAAAAGACACCTCCTGATTCTCCCCTCAGCATTTCATTGCCTTCTCTGTACTTTTCACAATGCATGCTGGGAAACATAAAGCCATGTGCCCAAAGATCTTATTCTATATCCAGATTTCACACATGTTCACACCAACTCATTTGGTGTAAACCAGAGGAGTGCATAAGGGAAATTAATGGTTCAAATCTGCAATTCCATTTTGAGTAAAACAGCTGCTACTATCAGGCACTAGAGTTATAGAGCAGGGTTTGGAGTATTCATGGGCTCAGCCTGTTTTAGCTCTTTGAAATTGGCTGTTGGTGGTTAGACGGAGCCGGAGCGTAGGAGCTGTGCAGTAGCGTTAGCGCCGGAGCCAATGAGACGTGCCTGGCTGACAAGGCCCCGCGGTTACTGCTTCCCCCGCAGACATAAACAATGACACTCACAATTTCCTGTCTACTCACTCTATTAGGAGGGCTGTGGCAGCAGGCGCAGTGCTACACCACAGCCCATCCAGTTTAGTGTCAGTTTGACACTGTGGGGACTGGAGGATGCTGTAGCCCATCCACTTCATAGTCATCTAATTTTAAACAAAGCAGAATGTAACTGCTAATGTACCCAGTTTAGTGGTTGTCAGTAATAATTTAGGCTTGACTAGTGAATGCTGTTCTACTTTCCTCATTCTGTTTTTTTTATTGTTTTGCTGTTGTGATATTTGATTCCTTGTTCCCTTGACACATTCAACAACATTTCATGTACGGCGTTTCAAAATCTGTTACTAATTTTTATTTTATAGTTGTAGTCTCTGTGCTGCTTGTTACTAGTCGCTGTTTTACTAGTGCCATTCACACAAAAGTATATGTCGTAATAGGTTTAAGTGTGATACTCCAACTAAAGAATAAAAGAATAGTTCCAACATTCAGTTTGTACTGGACACACACACACACACACACACACCATACAAACACATACACACACATACATATATATACAATTTATATATATATATATATATACAAACACATATATATTTTTTTATGGTTATGTAATGATTGCTCTAATGCAAAGGGTCCGTCTTGATAATTTTTGTCTGATCCCTCCCTCTCCTAAACTCTGTATTTCACTCCCAGCGGTGCATTATGGGGGGTTTTAGTCCAGTTGTTCCACCACTCGAGGACTTTGCCAGCGGTGAGAACACAATGCATTTTTTTATATAATGGCATAAAAATGATGACGGTTGTGTACTCAGCGGTCTCCTAGGACCTGACCGTAATAAGCAAAATTGTGGTAATGGACACTGAAGGACTTCAGGCAATTCTGGATTTCATCCAGGGTCAGACCGAGTCTGTTCTGTGGTTTCATTAATGAGCTCAAGGTCTGTTATGCAGCAGTGTAAGCTGTGGAGCCATGCAGTGCCAGGTGGATGGGTTTGTAGACACAAGCCCGCCTCGTCCAAAGGAACGTATTTTGAGTTGTTGCAGAATGCTGGCTCAGTGGGAGTGACCCATCCCCCAGAATCTGACTTGCATCCCGCTGGTTCCTCCAGATTGTAGCTCTGTCTCGTTGGGTTGTGTGCATGACTGCAGGTCTGCCTCGCTGGGTTGTGTGCAGGATTGTACCCCTGTCCTAATGGGTTGTGTATCCTGATGGACTGTAGCTCTGTACCACTCTCCTTACTCTCTCTCTCTTTCCTTCTGTTTCTGTCACCCTTTCTCTCTTTAGGCTTCTCTCTTTCTCGCTCTCAATCTCTCGTTACCCCATCTCTCTCTCTCTATCGCTTTCCCTTTTTTTTGTTTGCTTCTGGTTTCAGCTTGTTCAAATGTTGGTTTTGTCCTTTTTTGGTTCTGGTTTTAGCTTTGCAGGGTTCTGGTTTCAGCTTCACAGGGTTCTGGTTTCATGCCCTGTGGGTAATTTAGCGATGGGCTGGTCAGTTCAAGGGCTCTTGCCTGTGCAGGACTCCTGGCCCAGTGCGGCCCAGCTCACTGAGCCTGCTTGTGAATGCCCTGTACCAGCTCCTTCTCATAATCCATAATTTCCTTTGGTCCACACATCTACACCAATGCAGGCTCACCCAAAAACCAGTGTACCCCACCTGAAACCCATTCAAACCTTACCCAAATCACTCAGATGAACCTCCCAACTACTGCCATCTCTCCTCCAATCAATCACACCCCTCATTAACTGCTTGGCATTGTGGGCACATTACAGCAGACAGCTTCTGTTTCTGGGCTGCTGTTTGGACTGTTGGACATGGCCAAACATGCCCAGGCTGTGCGGCCTGAATGGGGCTAATGAGCCCATTAGACAGGATGGCTTGGGACGGGGGGCCCCAGATGGCCAGCGCGACTGAAACTGAAAGAGGATAATTAGGCCGGCCCACTCTCCCCCCTGAGCTGTGATCTGTTTGAGACTGCCCAAACTTCGGGCTCCTGTTCCAAGCCATGCCAGAGCACAGGCCCTCCAGCAGAGGTCACAGAGTACCCTTATAGTTGCCAGTGTATGACTTACATGCATCCATTTGTACAGTTGAATACTTATGCACTTTAGGAAGCATACCAGGCTATGTGTTTAAGGCTACAACTGCAGTGATCATACAGGTTATCTAACCTGTGACTACAAATCTATTCCATTACTTCTCCCATCCAAGTAAGAGCCAGGCAGTGTCCTGCTTAGCTTCAGAGATCAGAGCAGATTTGCCAGAGTGAGTGTGGTGTAGGTATTAACTGCACACTGTCACACTGGCAGGAAGTGGTGAGCTAAACCATAGACTGGCACACAGGAAGTGTTGAGCTAAACCATAGACTAGTGCACAGGAAGTGATGAACTAAACTGTAGACTGGCAAACAGGAAGTGGTGCACTAAACAATAGACTGGCACACCGGAAGTGTTGAGCTAAACCATAGACTAGCGCACAGGAAGTGATGAACTAAACTGTAGACTGGCAAACAGGAAGTGGTGCACTAAACCATAGACTGTCACAAAGGGAGTAGCGTGCTAAAGAACACACATTCTGTCTCCACAGGTCCCCCGCGGGTGGCAGAGAAGATCGCCCACCGGCAGACAGTGCGAATCGGACGCACCATGAAGCTGCCCTGCCCCGTGGAGGGCGACCCGCCCCCCCTCATCATGTGGACGAAAGACGGACGCAACATCCACAGCGGCTGGATGCGGTTCCGGGTCCTCCGCCAGGGCCTGAAGATCAAGGAGGTGGAGGCCGAGGATGCTGGGACGTTCGTCTGCAAGGCCACCAACGGCTTCGGCAGCGTCAACATCAACTACACCCTCATCGTCATCGGTGAGTCATTGGGGGCGGGTGGGCGATGCCACATGATTGGCATCCTGTGAACAGAAGAACATTAGTATTTACAGATATTATTATTATTAATAAAGAAGTTGTTTTTCAAGATCTGTCATACTCATTATTATTTTAAGACTGGCTGTGACTATTCACCTATTGTTGCATCTGAAGGATGTATCCAAATGAAGCTTGTTACTGATCGCAGTGTTTTATGGAAAAGTAAACAAGTGCTTGTAAACGAAACCACAGGGTAATGTGGACAAATCAAACACAAACATTATGCCTGGCCCCTGGGTATGTTAAAATGAATGCATGGTTTTGGTTTCCTGCACCCCGACTTTATGCTTTAAAGCTGGAGCACAGAGACCGGGGTAGAATGTGGATTTCGGTCCCTAAAAGGTGTCTTTGATAGAGCATTGCTCCGTTTTAGGCCTGATTTAACTGGCGTTGAGGACAGATTTCATTGTTTATTTTACCATTATCATGATATCCAGAGTGTTAAAAAAAGCTTTCAGTAACTGCTGGTTGGAAGCATATGTGGACCTGTATTGTCTATTACTTTCTGCTACTGCACTGGTGATGTCTTTCGATTGACCATTTACATTAACATTTACGTTTAGGCATTTTGCAGATGCTCTTACCCGAAGTGACTTGCAAAAGGGCATGCAATGAGCTAGAACAGCTGAGGTAATAAACAATTAATCTTAGCCATAACCGATTATACTTACTGCCAATCCGAAAGATATCCTTAACTGCTTTCAGAAGTTGCAATGTGAGTTTGAGTATATAAATGAGATGATGATCAGTGTTTAGCATTTAGAGTGAACAGATTGAAACAGGTGTGTTTAAAGTTTGCAGCGGAAGGAACAACTCTTGTAATGAAAGAAAACAAGCTAGAGGCTGACAGCAAACATTTTTAGCCTAAACATCTCTCAACTTCAACCTGGTCAACCTGTGTAGCTCATGACAGCCATCTTGAATATTTAGCAATTCGGCGTACCCTAATCCATACCTGTAGCTGAAACGTCAATGCATCGTGGAAAAAGGAAACTGCTGTTGTGTCTCAGCTTCTTCTGGAAAGGTTATGTGGTGTTGAAGGATTGGTGTTTCTGTTCCCTCCATGGGATTTATCACAAGAATGTGTGTTCTGGCATTTGATACTCCCTAAATTACAGAGTGAGTGATCTGTGATGTACTTCTAAACTTCCCTCTAGAGTATCCTTGCCCCTTGATTCAGTTCTCGTGAGTTGGGGCCCTGTTGTCAGGAAGAACGAGGCAGTTTGGTTGTGTGATGGCGTTACACAGGGAACACTTATCCAGTCAAACTGTGCTTGTGCTTCGTAGGCCGTAGATAGTACAGGACATATGCTTTGCCAGAAATTGCGGGAAATTGGGATCCAGGAAGGGTTTAAGGGGTGATCTCTTCATCTTTTAAGCTCCTGCTACTGCATCCAAAGACAAAAGCCAACAAAAGATTTTCTTTCACACGTGTTTATTCAGCGCCAGTCTCCAATCCACTATTAACCTCCCAGCCCCCTGCCTTATTTGGCAGCTCACAAATTCACCCCCAAAAATACATGTGCATGAGAGCACATCAAACACACCCCAGAGAATGCTAGTGCTCCACATTTTATCTAGGCTTAATAACAACTCTGGGCTCTCCTTACATGGTAAGCTGGCCAGCCCCCAACGTGTAGAAAAGTCTGTCAAAGTACAGTGTGAATGTACATGCGTTTCTGCTGGTATATTTGGGGGGGTTTACGAACTTAGGAACATTGTCTTTGTTCTGCTGTATGAGGTGAAGTGAAAGAAGGTGGAAAATGCTGGAAGCTCAGCAGTGCGTCACGTGCTTGTGGATGAGGGCGAAGTGTAGCATGAAGGCGCTGGCTTTGCCGCTTAATTAAGCCCGGCCAGATTTGGCCACTGGGGGTCGGGGGTGGGGGGGGCGAGGGGGCGAGGGGGGTGGGGGTGGTGGTTACTGGAATGATCTCGTGATATCCTTCCTCTACAGCTCATGTTGGACTCATGCAGTGGGTGGGGGTGGAAGGAATTCATTAGGTACAGCAAATAATTTGTGTTGACAGGGCTGGAACTGGCGATGCTGTGTGTTTCTTAGCAGTGAGGAAGTAGAGTTGGGGTTTAGGAATGTTTGCGAAGCTGCACACCACCTGACTGCAGGAATCACACTGCTTCATAGTAACTATTCATTATCCCTTTTTGACAAGATTACTTGCTTTCTGTGAATGGTTTGACCAAATTGTAGGGGTGTAACCACAACAAGCCTTTGCTTCCTCTGCTTGTCTTTTCATATATCTTTTTTTGTATATATCAGTCTCTCCAAATAGTCTGGTTGCAGAAATTCAGAAATGTACAAAAAAAATCACCAAAACTCTCTAGTTATGCAGGCATGGGATATTTCACAACTGATCTGAAATCCAAAATATTCTGCGATTTCATAAACATTCCCATGTTTTGCTACATTTCTGAAATTCTGAAATATGTGGGAGAAAAGATGACCTCATGATGCACAGAACTTGTGAATGAATCTAACATTCCCAATATGCCTTTTGGTTTGTACAAGAAAGGGTAGTTAAAAATGATAATATTGATATAAATGTATACATATAATAAAATGCTGAACAATTTTGTTGTGTAAAGGAAAATAATACTTTTATAGAATGACCAATACATGGCTTTTCCAAATGTAAATATCAGCACTTAAGCAATGGGAATTTTCCTGGCCTAAACTGCATCATGTTTTTCAGTTTTTAATCTGAACCCACTGTAGTCTTTCAGGATTTTAGTGTAACTTTCACCCAGTTATTGACCTTTGACTAGTATTTAAGAGTGTATTTGGTGGCTAAGTCTTGACCTCAAGGAAATACACATCGTATCCCAAATTAAATGTTCCAGTAAAATGATAATAGCAAGTTAAACTTCTGATACTCTCTCAGAGAATGTCCTTGTGTGTACTTAAGAGCGCAAGTCTCTCTTTTGACCACAAACACAGGCCAGCGGGACTGTGTGCCTGTGCCAGGACTGAGTACAGATTAGCCGGTCACAGTTGATGCCCTGCACCTCTGAAATGTGTCGAATGTGGAAATCTGGCCGCAAAGACAAAAAGACGTAATTGAGGACAGAGGGGCAGCCGCTGCCTTCAATGGGCACATTGTACCGTGCCATGGGTCGCTCTGGGCTCTGTTAAATGCCCATTAGCCTGTTCTGCTAATAGCTCCCCCGTCTGGGGCTGGAACTCCAGCCAGACCTCAGATTATTAATTAATAACAGGTCAAGTCAGATGAACTTGGATCAGCCAGTATTATGCAGTGAAACCAATGGCCATAATATAAATAGCCAAAAGCTCCACAATATGTGTGTGTATATGTATATATGTGTCTATGTATATGTGAATGTATGTATGTATGTGTGTGTGACAAAACATTAGTCCTTCTTCTTGCTTCTAGCAGAGGAAACCAGCTCACCTCTGTGGCTAAGCTCTTTGTGCTGTAATAAAACAATAAAAGAATACTTTGCGGAATATTGGCACATATTTGTCTCCGACAGTTTATGCAAGTCTGTTGTTAACAGAAGCCCAGACATGGAAATGAGGTATGCGCTGGTCTGCAGTGGAGGATGCACAGCTTTCAGTTTTGGGGTCCCTGCACAGGGTTTAGGGGTGCAGCAGCAATTCAAGAGGCTCAACTGCTCACTCCAGACTGGTACGAAAAAGGGAACGAAATATTAAGCAAATTCAAAATCCGATTATGATTTCTGCCGGCGGGTATCTACAAGCTATCTGCCAAGGAAACTATTTTCTATTCATTTTTAACATTCAATAACATTGTCCTCATTTCTGTAATGGAAATTTTTGACAAGAGAAGTTTTTATGGCAGGAGGGCATGGGGGAAGAGTGTAGCGCATTACGTCACCACACATGTTTTGGCAGAATTTTCCCAGCGCTTCCACAGAAATGGCCGTCTTGGCAGGGATTAGGAAAAGGTGCAAAGTGTCAGACCGAGCGGGATTTTTCCCCCGCGTTCAGTCAGTCACACTCTGTCCGGCACAATGACTGGGATTGTTCAGCGCTTGGTCGGTGTGAAACATGGAGCCAGCCTTTTTTTTCATGCTTAGATAACATCTTCCCCCTGTGTCTGGGAACGCGGCTCAGCCGTGATGTGTCGGAGCATGGACTGGCCACGGCGCAATGAATAACATCTCAGTTTTGTGTCTGACGGGATCATGGTTTGTGTGAAGCTCTGTGTTACCCAGTGGGGGGAAAATTCTGGCTGGGCTTTCCTTACTTATGAGAGAGGGAGACAGTGAGGCGGTAGAGGGAGAAGAGGATGCAATGAGATAGGACTGAAAGAAAAGAAGGGAAGGTACCTGGATGATGGAAGAAGGCAAGAGTGCTGGAGGGGAGATGAGAACAAAAGTAAATAGCGTGTTACAAAAAAATAAAATAAATTTAAGTTGTATAAAAAGTTTGGTCAAGGATGGCAATGTACTGCATACTGGAGCCTGAATTTCTCCTCAAAGTCAGACAGCTAGCCTGAGATTTTGATTGGGACAGCTGCAGGGCACCCTCACCCTTGCCCCCCCCCCCCCCCCGAGTGACAGCTGTTCCTGGGGGGGGGCGGGTTGGTGTCAGGGCCCTTTGATGTGGAGAAGTGGGGCTGAAGACTCCGTTTTGTCGGGCTCCTTGCATCTCTACCCCTTTTCCTAATCTCCTTGTTGGCTCGTTGAGCTCTCTTGGCGTAACCCAACCCCGTCCAGCTGAAATGACTGCGTTCGTGCTGTTTACAGTCAGGCTGAGCGGAGCGGTATCCCGTTTGAAGTGAAGGATGACCCTGTCTGATTAGGGTCATCACTGAAGCTGCCTGCGCACTGTGTTGGGCTGTACAGTAATGGGGGTATTCATGTGTGCTTCGGTATGCCGTGGACATACATCATCTGGGGAAGGAAAGATCTCTGTAAAAAATCAATTAAAGTGGTGTTAATTTGAGCTTTTTAAGGTATTTCTTTTTGCAGGCAGTGTATTATTGTAGTATGTTGACATATGCCTGGAGAAGCAGAAGAGAGCCGGTCGCCCAGGTTTCCCTCCCTGTAAAGGGGCACTGACACCTTTTTCCCATTATAGGGATCGCTCGCTTCCTCCAGCGTCTCTGTCTCAGACCGCAGCTCATTCGGATAAATATTTTTTCAGTTTCGCTTTCCCCGTCCCTCGTATCTGATCAAACAGAGGGCCCAGTGTTTGCAGGGAGCCCGCACAGAAGCCGGTCGGAGGAAGGTGACAACGCCTGCTCGCAATTTCAGGGAAATGAAAAAGATTTGGGATTTTTTTTTTTTTCATGTTTCCGGCTTGTGTGATTTGACTGGGGTCCCAGCAGGCTTCTGTGAGTCGGGAGCCCCAGCCGAAATTGAGTTTCGGGAAGTATGTGGAGCAGCTCCACCCCTGTCCCTGTGCAGATGGTGGTGGGGCAGTGGAGCCTGGTGACATGTGTGAGAATCAAACGTGTATTGACCCCCCCCCCCCCCCACTCTCAGTGCACCAGGGATGTTGATATCAGAAGCCTAGGGACCCACTGTTTTGAGAAAATATTGTTTCCCTTCCCTCATGCTATGGACAATTTTCTGGTAGCAGCGTAGCATGGCCAGCTGTGCGGTTATCCTCTCCTGCACAGGAAAGCAGGATTTCTGGCCCATTGAAGCCTGGATCCGCAGAGTGGGACCTCACTGCCACGGCCCAGTGCATTTGCCTGCACAGTCATGGCTAGTGTGACTCACATTATCCTCACTCTGAATTTCTGTATCTGAATGTTTACTGAAATATACTTCTTGTTGTTTACTGTGTTTAAAGATTCATTAAACAAAATTCCTGGTAATAAAACAGATTCCTAGTAATTTTTAAAATATTGTCCATATGGAGGGCCCAATCAAGAAATTCAGAATTTTATGAATATTTATTGAGAATTGAATATACAGTGACTCAACCTGGAATTCGATGAGTGAAGACCAGAGTCACATGGATCTATTTGCATTGCTATATACCAAATCCATCAATAAACCAAGCATTTTTATCCAGCAAATGTATTAGTTATAACAATTTATATCTAGCCTTTGATCAAAAACACAACATCAGGTTACCTCCTAGTGATGATTGTTCTCCACAGGTTTCATTAGCCCAGGACAGCCCCTATAGTGCTGTGTTCAGGGGTAGTTTGGAGCCTAATATGTCATTCTTCCAGTCCCAGTCAGTCACACAGGCCTGGTCCAGACACTCCTGTGCAGTGTTGCCTCCACAGAGGGCTTGGGCAGAGAGGTGAGCTGGTAAGGGGGGTCGTTGGAGGCAGACATTAGCGGGACCGAGGCCAGCGCTAACGAGACTAGTCCCGCCAATCCCAGGAGCTCTGTCCAGCTTTGGCCCGGCTGGCCGGCTGGTGAAGACATCAGCATTCCCAGCCACCCCCCACCCCCAACCCCCCCTTCACTGGTGACAGTGCCAGCCACTGTAAAACAAAGGCCCGCGCTGATTGGTTCTGCCGGGCTTATGCCCGCCTCCTCTAGCCCCGCCTCCAAGCCTTCTGCCTGCCGCGAGCGCACCCCACTGCCCCGCTGCAGGCCGCAGTGACAGATTTATGTTTCCTGGCTTTGCTGAAGCCTCTGTATTTGCTTCCTGCAGCAGGAGTCCAGCTCTTTCTCAGACATAATTGCCCCATTGAGAGGGAGGTGGAGGGTGGGGACAGAGGGGTGAGAAGATTTAGGGTGAGGGCACAGTCTCACACTCTGAAACCATGCACCAAAATCTGTTGTTTGAAGTCAGAAGCTGAGAATTTATCTGCATTACGGATCGAGCTAGCCCCTCGTCCTGCTTAGACTCAAACTCTAGACTGTGATCCAATCTGCCTTTACTTCTCTCCAATCTGATAGAGATAGATTTTTTCCCTCGATTAGCTGACTATGTACCTGTTACGTAGAGACACACGCTCACATATAAAAATTCCTGCACATAATTTATATTTGATTCCACATATAACGGACCTCATTTACACATACCTGTGCACATACACTGTTTCCCTGCGTAACCGTGGAAACGGTGCTTGGCAGAGGATTTGCTTACTGTAGCACGAGATCAGGTGTGTCAACATCTCTGTTTCTAACACTCAGCACTTTGAGCCTCCTGTTTTAATTCAGTCAAGGTTCTCATTTCGTTTTTGTATTCCGCTAAGCACTGCTGTTCAAACAATGAGCAAACGTTGACGAGGGGCCTTGCGAGAGAGGTGGGGTGCACTTCAAAGGCATTGTGGGACAATGCCAGGGGCAGGGCGGTGCAGGGCCAGATTTTATCATTTGTAGTTCGACACCTGCGAACGCCTGTTTCTAACACCCACTCAGCCAGGGAAAACGTGCAGCGGTGTTAACATAGTCTGTATGGAGTGAAAGCTGGAGCATGTCCCAAACCAGACCGGGCCTGTGAGAGGGGAGGCAGCACTGAGGCGGCAGGGAGAGGCTCGGGTTGGGGAGATCTGTGGGCCGTTGTGGGTGTGGCATGGGGAGCACAGGGTTGGCACTGGGAATGTGGTCCAACCCAGTGACTAGGCTGATGCAGTGACCAGGCTAACACCACTGGAGGAGCCAGCATAGCGACCAGGATAATGCAATGACCAGGCCAGCATCACCGGAGGCAATAACCGGGCTAATGCAGTGACCAGGCTAATGCAGCGCTAACCCCCCTGGAGGCCTTGTTGTAGTGATCAGGCTATTGCAATGACCAGGCTAATGCAGTGGCCAACCTAACAGCACTGTAGATGTCAGTACAGTGATTTGGCTAAATCAGTGGCCAGATTAATGCATTGGCTGGGATAAGGCAGTGAGGGGCTAACACAGTGCCGAGGATAATGCAGTAATTGAGCTAACGCGGTGGCCAGGCTAACATAGGGACCAGGCTGATGCGGGGACCGGGCAGTCCCTGTCTGTGTCTCCATGTCGACAGACTATGGAGTTATCTCAGGAATCCAGTATACTGCTGCATGGGCGCCTCTCCCCCCACCCTGGCCCTCTCACCGGCTGTTTGGAGCTGTGTTTGGAGCACTGTCCTGACAACTGACAGCTGCCCCCTCACTCCCACCCATCCCCATGGCAACCCACTCCTCTGGCTCCTCAGGACAAGGGTAGGGATCGAAGGGGAGAGGGACGGATGCTCCTGCTGCCATTAGGGTCCACATCCCCTCTGCTCCAGAGTGAAGTAAAGAAAGCAAAACCATTCCGTCTGCAGAGGACGCAGAAAAAAATATCCTGAAGTCAGCAGTGCAATTGTAACAAACAGCCATGGGGAAGAGTTACTCTGCAGGCTTTGGGGTCAGTTGGATACTGACATGGCTGGAAGTGAACCGGGAATTGACACTCAATGGTAGCTGTGGGAAGGCTGCCTTGATTTACAACACTTACACCTCAGCGGGCCTCCGAAACGCACACCCAGCCAACATCTGGAGTCTCCACCCCCCCAAAAAAGAACACGGGAGAGAAGCACACACTCAAAGAGAGGCACACACTGAGAGGGAAGCACACAGAGAAGGCTTGGTCCAAACACAATATTGTGAGTGTGGGCTTAATCTTGTTGTCCAATAGGAAACTAGGATAATAAAGGAACTTTGACATTTTGTATTCTTGCATTGTATCTACACTACAATACACCAAGACACAATTTTCACTCAAGGTATAGGCCAATGAACTCACTGAAGGTGTATCACAGGATAGACATCCTGTTGATGTATTTCAAACAGCTTAAGAGGATAATCCCATGTTTCAAGAAATGTACTGGGTTAAGTGTTTTTTCCCATGAAAATATAATGCACAATATTACCATTGTTTTAAGCTACTGATTACAAAAAATAGCTGGACTCCTGTATGGTTTTGTAATGCCTCATGTAAAACCTTTTTATATGGTGAGTGAGTTCCCCACCTCTAAGATAAAATATATCACCTACTACCCTTAAAATATGTGTTGTGAAATTCCATTTATTTTGGAATTTCTGTCATGGGTTGGTTGGTGTGTCGTTACTTCTGCTGTCTTTGGCTGGTGTGAGAAATTCCTCCGTTTTGTTACCAGATCCTGTTTTTAATTGGGAAGACCTATCTGTGTATGTGACTGTGTGTACATGCGTGTGTGTGTAGTGTGTGTCATTAAAGTTGTCATGACTATACTGGCAACCACAAACCGGAAATCCTACCTAATGCCCACGCATTATTTCACATCCAAATTTTGCCTCAGACTGTCAGTGCAAAAGCCAACAATTGGTCTATTTAAGTATTATTAGAGCAATCATGTTTCCTTAGGTCAGTCCACAGATGGGTTTATTGCTTAGTTATTTATTTAACTAAGGTCTAACTGAGTTTGGCTAGTACTCTTCCGACCCAGTTTAAGTGGTATGACATTTCCTGAAGACCGATGGAGATGTTACACGTGTTTGTGTATCTTTGCTTGTGTATTTGTCTTTTAAATGTGTGTGTTTGAGTGTCTTTTTATGTACATTTGTGTGTACACTTGTGTATTATTGTACATGTGTCATGGATTCTTGAACCGTGGAAGTGGATTTTAAGAAAACATGGGGATCACATGTGTATTGAGGAGTTGAGAAGGGTGATAGGAACCACGCACCCACAAATTCAAAGGAATGCTCCATTTAATAGGGGCTTTCCTCTCAGGAATAGTTTATTATGGTTGGCCACCAAACTCCTTAAATAGTGACCTGGCAGTGCTTCCATTAACAAAGACGGTTTTGTCCCCTGGCTGGAATGAGGGTCATGAAGGTCTGACCGGAGCCAGGAGCCTCATGCTCCTGTATTCACACCTGGGCAGAGTGCCATGGAGTACGTCACCAGAACCCGTCTCATGTATCTGTTCCTACTGTCGAACCAGAGCGGAGAATGCATGTGTCCCAAAATCCGCCTCTATAGTTACTCAGCTATAGATGTGATAGATATAATGTGCTTAGCTCATTCAGCTGGGGCTCTTGGCAGCTTTTTTGGACACGGCTGAGACTTGGTTACAGTCGCAGGTAAAATGTTACGTTCTCTGATTGGTCTTCAGTTTAGGATAGCATCATAGTGCAGAGAAAAACAGTCAACCAAGGTCAGAAACAGTCAACAAAGGTAAAAAAACAGTCAACCAAACCATATGGCATCAGCCTCAGATGAACATCAGTTCAATGGGAAATTCATTCATTCATTCATTCATTCATTCATTCATTCATTCACTAACAGCATGATTAGCACATTGAGGGATTTGAAAAATTGTTTTGCACATCATTTCCATTGTGTTGTTGGAAATTATCCTGAAGCTTTGATGGAAACAATGAATTGTTACATCCTTGTATGGGTATCATACAGGCAGCTCATACAGGCAGGAGAACAGCAGTGACAAATAGAGATATAGTATATGCTGAAATTAAAGTAAGGCAGTAAAAGTGATTTATGTTGGGCCCCTGTCCTTCAATGTGTTTTTTTTTTGTTTCATGCACTTCTTTCCACTTTAACAGAACAATCTGAACAACTGAAATACTTATTTTTAAATATGTAGTATATGTAAAAATATATTGGCCCAAATTCAAAATGTACTGTGTACATTTGGAAATTATTTTCCAAATGTTTTACACAAAATAAGCCTGAGATTGCAGAAACCATAATCATTTTGAAATAGGTGTTGCCCTGCGTGAAATATGGTGTAAACTGTGCACCGTGTCAGACATTCATTTTTCAGAGGTTTGCAGGCACGTGGCAGGAAAGCTCAGCTCCCATCATGCTCCTTGATACACTGTCAACACAGCAGATTCAGGTGAAGAAACAGGCCATTGTGTGCTACATGAGAAATGGCAGCAGTGAACATGATGGGACAGCCCTACCAGCTCCTAAGTGTGCGGTGATGTGCCAGACCGATGACATCTTTAGTCAACGTTCAGCAGGATTGGGGGACCGAGTCCGATATCTGGCATTATGAAAAATTGGAAAGGAAATGACCTCATGCTTCAACGTGAACTTGTGTTTAGAGAGGGGAGAGTGAAGTCATTCTGTTTGGCCTGAAAGGTTCTCCACGGACAGCAGTTTAGGTTAAGATTTAGGAAGCATATTCCATCATAAAACGGGAGCATATATCGTAAATGTGGTGTAGAAATTTTTTTTGAGAAAATAAATCTGCAATATCTAGGCAGGCAGAACAATCCGCATAGACAAAAACAATACTGGAAGTTGATAGAGGCCTGTCTGGGACGTAGATGAGGCCTGTGCATTTTTCTGTCTCCCTCCCTTTCTCCGCTCCGCCATATGACGCGAGTGTTAAATTCCACAGCTGTCTTGGTGCTGGACTTAAGAAAAGCGATCGTATTTCGGCCCGGCGTTATGTGACCTTCATGGGAGCTCTCTGAAATATCCCCTTAAATGCAAAATAAATTGGGCCGACCTTGAGGCAGTTTACGCTTGGCTCCCCCCATCTAATACTGAAATCTGCCGGTTCATCGGTGAAAAGAGAGAACTGGTTTGATTTCATGGTCAAATTGTGTGTGTGTGTGCATTTAGTCTTCTACTTAAATTTTTCTATCCCAGTATGTGCCTTATTGTGTGTTTTTGGAGCAAAATGTTTGTGGTTTTCATACATTTGTATTCCAAACATATTACCCGGTTTATTAATGTCCATCATATGCATACTTGAACATAGGGAGAATTTACCAGAAGAGTTGCTCTGGGTTATAATGCAAGTTTTTCTATAGGGGACCTCTGACCAAGCCGTCCATCCAGATTGTAGCCCTCTGACCACCTTTTGTTGCAGCAGATTTATTTCACCATGACTGCACTGGTGTTGCAACAATCGCCAGCTGCCAAATAGCCAATCAGCAGCTGCCAGATCGCCATTGTTTTATAGTGTGGGAATAACTGAAACAGATGCTGCATTTGGGCCAAAGCTGGTTATCAGTGGGTCTGATTTAGGCCTTTGCGAGGTGAAAATGACATCATCAGGAGAAGCGCTGTTTCGCTAAACACAGCCATGCATGTTGAGGCTAGATGGAAATCTGTTAGCAAACTTATGAAACAACATTTGGCTCATCCACACAAATCCATCAGTATTGTATTGAATCATAATATAAGCATTCTGCACTTTACTGTAGCTGCATTTTAACAACCAAAAAAAGCAGTGAGCCTACAGTCCAAAACAGGAACGCCTCATGGTCTAGACTCTTATCTCCTGCTTAAGCTATATGGAGTGGAGTGGCATGTGGGGAATTCAGTCTGCCCATTACGCAGTGTGCGCAAGTAGAGGTATGTAAGTATAGTGTATTTCTATGTCAAAAACACGCTGTAAGGAGTGCATATGCAATGTAAATAAAATGTTAAAAGTTGTAAAACAGCCATTTTGCTCATACATACAAAGTGGACACACTCTAAACATCTTTAAAACGTCTATTCACACTGTTGGTGGATTCAGTGTTAGAGGGATCATAAAGGTTACTACCCTGAAGTTTGGAGTTTCAATTTTTGGACTAACACATTGACTAAAACATCCTTTGACAAAATTTTCAGTGACATCTCTGAACTAAGAGCCTATAGGAGCAGAGCTTTTAGCATATCACTGCTTTAAGAGCCTGTGGGGGTGGGGCTTTGGGCATATCACTGCTTTAAGAGCCTGTGAGGGTGGGGCTTTGGGCATATCACTGCTTTAAGAGCCTATGGGGGCGGGGCTTTGGGCATATCACTGCTTTAAGAGCCTGTGGGGGCGGGGCTTTGGGCATATCACTGCTTTAAGAGCCTATGGGGGCGGGGCTTTGGGCATATCACTGCTTTAAGAGCCTATCAGGGCGGGGCTTTGGGCATATCACTGCTTTAAGAGCCTATCGGAGTGGGGCTTTGGAAATATCACTTCATTAAGAGCCTATAGGAGCAGAGCTTTGGGCATATCACTGCACCAAGAACCTATAGGAGCAGAGCTTTGGGCATATCAATGCACCAAGAATGTATAGGTGCAGAGCTGTGGGCAGATCACTGCTTTAAGAGCCTATTGGGGCGGGGGTTTGGGCACATCACTACACTTAGAGCCCATGGGAGCAGATCCAGCACATCCTACAGCCTGGCAGCCCTTCTGTACTGTTTACTACTGCAACCACTGACAGCAGTAATGTCATCTGGCTATAAATCAGATTTTGTTTGATTTGGTTTGTTTTGTGATTTCCTGTTGGTAAATTCTGCAGACCATAATTACTGGACAAAGGAATATGTCTTGGCACTAAATAGTACTGTTTGGAAAAATTAACAAATTGTTGAACAAAAGCTAGTTCATCAAAAGATTCACTGTAGAAATCAGTTCTGTGCTACTCAAAGGGAAAAGTAAAAACATACAATGAACTAACCACATGAATAAACCTCAAATATATAGCTTGTTTCCTAAATCACTGTCACTGCAAAGAATTATACTTTTACTTTTCTTTGACAGCAAAAATGTGAAGTAAACAGCCTTGCCATAATTCCCATCTGTAGGGTAAAAGCAGGTTTTTGCATGGCATGATCAAGAATGGTCAGCAACAATAGCAAAATACTCTTGAAAGCTGTCAATTGCAACCCCTTTTTAAAGAATTCTCATTTACCTCATACTTTTAGCCTTTATGTAGCACTTTTCTTGGTAAATAGTTTTCAGTTTCTCCAAAATGTACACACAGCACACATGTGCTATGTTAACAGGAGTAGCTGGTGCCAGTTTTATTATTTCTTCTTCAGTGATCCAAACTAAGTCAGTCTTAAATGAATCAGATTATGGAAATTATACTGTATTTTCCTCTTGTTGAGATTGTTCTTCTTGGTTCTCATCATGTTAGATTGGGTTCAGTTAGTGTCTTGCTGGTTTTGGTTCTGATCTGTGTTAGGTTCAATTAGTGGCCTGTTGATTTTGGTTCTGATCTGTGTTTGGTTCAGTTAGTGGCCTGTTGGTTTTGGCCTGTTTGGATTGAAATGTCAACTCTTTCAGTTGCTCTATAGATCACTTTTGAAATCAGTCACAAATATAATGAAATTGTTTTAGTTACAAACAGTCTTTGAGCCTTTGTCTCCCTTCATTGTATTTTTAGTAGTTAGCAATATGTCTCACTCAGGGTTAAGATTCTATGGCTCGTAAAGGAGAATTCCATTTATTTCTCATTACTGAGCCTGGGACAACTGAGGTAAACACCTTAAAACCACTATGTGATTCAGCTATCCAGCACAATTCAGAAATAGCATCTGCTGTAAACAAAACGTTTTCTCGGGTGAAGCAGGGTTTGGGAGGTATGTGAGGGTCGGGAGAGGCATTAGGAGAAGAGTGGAGCGGCGAGGATTTCGGCAGATAGGGACGGAATGCAGAGCCGCTTCGCCTCTGATATTGACACCCCCCTGCTCACCCCCCTCGGAGCGCCTTTCATGTGCTAACAAGGGCATTGTAACACGCAGCTTGGTAAATTTGTCTTTACTTGTACTTCACTGAGCCTCAATAGCCATGTGTCCACAGGCCCACAGAGAGGAGCAGGCCAGCCTGGGGCCCATAGAGAGGAGCAGGCCGGCCTGGGGCCTATAGAGAGGAGCAGGCCAGCCTGGGGCCTTAAGAGAGGAGCAGGCTGGCCTGGGGCCTATAAAGAGGAGCAGGCCAGCCTGGGGCTCACAGAGAGGAGCAGGCCAGCCTGGGGCCCACAGAGAGGAGCAGGCCGGCCTGGGGCTTATAGAGAGGAGCAGGCCAGCCTGGGGCCTAAAGAGAAGAGCAGGCCGGCCTGGGGCCCACAGAGAGGAACAGGCTGGGCTTGGGCCCAAAGAGAGGAGCAGGCCGGCCTCGGGCTCACAGAGAGGAGCAGGCCGGCTTGGGGCCGACAGAGAGGAGCATGGTGACCTGGGGCCCACAGAGAGGAGCAGGCTGGCCTGGGGCCCACAGAGAGGAGCATGGCAGCCTGGGGTCCAAAGAGAGGAGCAGGGTGGCCTGGGGCCCACAGAGAGGAGCAGGCCGGCCTGGGGCCTAAATAAGCATGGGGATGGAGGTCGGGGGGGTGGGGGGGGGCAAAGAACAAGTCTTTATATATTATTCCCTGTCGTCACAGTGCTTTCAGAGAAGAGCCCAACTTAATCGCATTCAGTTTTTCCTACAAAATAACACAACATTTAAAAAAGCACAGTTATTTTAACACTGAAAATGACAGTGAAGAGCTCTTGATCCATTCCAGAATTTTAACATGTTGGTGCCAACCAAAGTCTCATTGAACTTTTTAAAAACTTCGTCCTGATGTGATATGGCTGAAAACTGCTCAAACACTCATATATTGTGTTGATGTTTTAATCAGCCTCTGTTCTGAGGGTGGAAGTCTTCCTAGCATGCTTTGGGTTAAACCAGGAAGCATTCCATCCCTTTTAAACACCCAAATTCCCCCTGCTGGAATTCCACTCATTTCCCACTGGGTTACAACTATGTGAGATATGCTTATTCAGATATTTTTCACAAGTTATTGATACAAAGTTAAATTATTTAGACATTTTCTGCAAAGCAAGCAAGATAAAACAGTCAGTACAAAAGACCAATTGCATTAAGAGGCTGGTGGGGGGAGGAGGGATAAAGGGTTCAGAATGCAGTCATCGCACATTGTAGTGTGGAGGAAAAAATGCAGAGCAGGACTTTATCGAATGCTCCTCCGAAGTTCCACCGATAAACTTAATTACATGACCCTCAAAGATGCGTAGGTCCCTTTCATTTCAATGCAGTCAATTGCATGATTTAACAATTATAAAATCCTTAAAGAAAATTATGATCGTTTTAAATATATTAACTGAAATTCAGTTAATTTCCCTGTTCTCTGTTCACTGCTTACAGGCAGAGCGGAATCATTGGCACGAAACTGTGGCTTATACAGTGAACACGCACAATATTTGGACACATTAAAAATCAAGGTAAAAGTTAACAAATATGTTTTACATCGTGCTAATATGCTAACAGAGCATTTAACTCTGAAGATCACAGCTGGATCCCAGTCCAGTGTCCCTGTAACAGCGGAGGTTAAATTGATTACGCTTGTTGTTGGAGGTTTGCTACTAGGCCTTACTGAGGGTGGGGCGAAAGAGACGTACACTGGCCATCGGAATAGTAGAAGATAGGACACTTCTCTCTGGATCCAGAGGGAGGAAGAGCCAGCCAGAGTGGGGATACGGAGTACAGGCCGTGCTCCGGGAAGGGAGCACATGGCCAATAACGGCGGGGAACAGCAGCACAGAGGCCTCATTGTCAGGCCCTGAATGCTCATCTGTGGACGGACCCCGCTCAGATGCTCCTCATTACAAGTAGAAAAACATTAGTCAAATTGTGTCCAATTGGATTAAACCTTATTCAGATCCTTAGAGAAGCAACAGAGTTTTAGCAGAAGTATTGGGTCGGAGAAGGGGCCTCGTTCATCACAGCTAGGTTTAGCCCAGCAGGCCTATTGGAGGGACAGCTGCCAAATTTGTCGGTTATGTCAGCACTACATCGTTTCGTTCTCTGACGAAACACGATTACCGCCACGCACCAACTTTTGTTGCCTGCTTTTCGTTGGGCGCTTGGTGATTTAATATGTGTGGATCAAGTTAAATTAGGTAACTTCAATTGCCGAATGTCCAAGGAAAACAAGCGAAATACAATAAAATGCTGTGTTCCAGGCCAATTCATGCACAAATCAGACCGGGTCACATGCAGTGACGAACAGAGCTCCCACTACTGTCTCCAACCGCGGGCCCTGACCCCCAGCGCAGCCCCTTTGTCCATGCTGTCTGAATGCTCTACCCACCACTGTCTCTAACCACCCGACCTCACCACACAGTAGCAATTTTCTGATATTTGCGGGTGGTTGATTCACAGCGTCAAACAGACAGATGCAGGGTCATTTAAAATGCACATTGTAATGATTTGGCTGGTTTCCTGACTGTTTTTTTTTTAATCTTGGTTCTACATCCTCTTAGCAGCGAACCATGTGATCTGAGCTATTACTGTGAGTGATAGACACTTGCACTTTGCCTGCTGAAACGCAGGTTCCTGAGTTAACGTTGAAATCACTGCTAATGAAAGAGAAGCCTCGTCTTTACAGCACAGTGTGCGTTTCTCAATTGTGTTTTATTATATTTTTAGGTCGTTGCGCTGCTGGACAGTAAAGTGTTACAAAGGTCACCTCTTCAGCTGGAGTTAATCCTCTGCTGCTGTGGCTTCCGCCCAAAGTTGATACATCAGTATATTTAGTCATATACGTGCAGCGGGCTTCTGTTGGGAAGAAAAGATCAAACTCTTAGAAGAGCACGTTCTCGCTGTGCACCAGCAAAAGGAAACAGATGTTTTCATCAAGGCCAAAAAATGGAAAAGGGCCCCTGCCCGAAATAATGAGAGCCTCAGTACTGCAGCTGCAGAGTGTCAGAAACATGGCTGAACGTCAATAAATAGGGTTTTGCACTGGAACATACTTCCCTATGTAGCAATGTTATAGAAATCTATGCCTTGAAATTATGACAGTCAAACATAAAATTTTGCAAATCTCTGGAAGAGACAGATTAACGTTGAAGAAGCACTGACTTCATCATTGTCACTGTCACATTGTCAGTGTCACTGATGCACTGCAGTATGGGATTTTCGTATCTGAGTTTTCAGATCATTAAAAGGTGGAACAATGAAGTAACAATGGAATAAAACTTTTTTTTTCACAATGCCTTGATATTTCCTAAATATTTCTTAAAATCGCCTGTTTGAGAGAACGACAGTGCAATGTGGATACAGTGTTCGCATGCAGTTGCTCCACATCTCCTCATTGCATTCAAAGTGCCTAAAAAGTGCTTAAAAAGTTTTCAGTAAGTTATACCATAATTCAGGTCGCTGAAACAACATGGAAACTTTATTTTGCTATGTTCGTGTTCTGCAGTAGTGTAAAAACTTAGGAGAGTGGCCCTGACACAATGACAAACAGGAAGCAAGGCGCTTCACAGGAAGTGAAGATGCCACAGGACACAACAGTGTAAACAGGGTGTTCCTGAGGAGTTCGCTCCACTTCGGCATGCTTGGGGAGAGGCACGGGGGGTGGGGTTGGAGGACTTAAGCGGCCGGAAAACAAAACACAAACACACCTATCAGGGAGTATAGAGCAGGCCCAGCCGTCCCTGACCCAAGCTTGGGATTGGATTTCACGCTCGGCTGTTTGTGAAAGGCTGGAGATCGCCCCTGCTCAGTCACCCCCCCCCCCCCCCACCTCCCTCGCCCCCTCCCCAAATGGAAGTTCCACATCATTTCATCTTCCAAGAAGGAGACAGCAAATAATAGAGGAAAAAACAGGAGTGCAAAAACAGAGACAGCAGAGCAGGAGAAATAAAGGAGAGAGACAAAGACAAAGTTTCAGACATGTAAAATTTCAGACATTAAGATATATTAAGACTCTACTGAGAATTTGGCAGTGAAGAGCTCCTTATCTACTGCATATTTTTGTATGTAAAGTTATTGAACAGACGTGTCTGTTTGATACAACTTTTTCTGTGCAAATTCAGTTTTGATTGAGATTGAAAGTGTGCCATTGTGCAGTTGCTTTATTTAATTTGAGTGTTTTATCTCTTTCATTCATATCGTATTTAACGCTTGCCTCTTGCTGGTGCTGCAGTCCCAGCAGTCTAAAGTTTCATGAGTAAAACCACGACAGCAGGACACTTAGGCCCTTAATCTGCCCGCTGGTGTCAGATTCGAGCGTACAAAGACTGTTTTACACAAATCAGATCGGCTCATTTTGCGTCCGTGACCTGCAGGAAATTACTCCATATTAAAGAGGCTCGAGGCAGTGCCTTCCCACACCACAGACCCGGGAACGTATTTATACACCATTTAAGGGCTCAAATTCAATTCAAAACCTTCACCGAACTTTAAATCAGAATTAAGAAAGAACGTGTCCAATATCAGGACTTCGAGAAGACTTTTGGCAAACCTAAAGCCATGTTAGCATTTTCAGCTGGGTGAAAACATCCAGTATCATGGGGTATATTGAATCAATCTTTATATGTGCTTTGTAGTTAAGCCTGTTCTCACTCAATTGGCATACTGAAAGACTTGACACATGAATACCCAGTTACCCTTAAAACTAAAACAAAATCCCTGAATGGTTTTTCCAGGCATAATATACACAGTGTGCTGCCGCATTCTAAAAATGTCCTTTTTTTATTTTTGTACCTACCTATAATGGGTGTTGATATTTTCTACATTTCAATTTTATATGTTTTGTTATCGTGATTTATATCTATCAATAACAGAAATGTTCATTTAGCAATATGGACTGGTATTGTTTGCCAGTTAGAGTTTGAAACCAGACATAATTAGAAAAAAAACACAGATCATTACATTGTGTTTAAAAACGGGTCGTCTTAATTTACTTACTGTGCTGTTCATCCCTGAAATTAATCATTGTGAACTATGACTTCTCCCTACTCCTATTACTTTCTATTTTCCCCATGTATGTAACACCTGAGGAACAGGAACTGGAGACTGGGTCTGTCCACAGTCAGTGATGTCTGTGGCGTTTTAAGGCCTCGCTTTAGTTGCTACAATCGTTTATGTGACTATCAGACATGTAACTACATGATTTTTTTATGCATGGGACAGTAAAGCAGCATAAAAGTAAAAGATTGAGTCCACGTTTGCGTCGTATGGGGGTGCCGGGGTTGGAATGTGCTATTCTGCCGGTTGAACCGGTCAGCTCCGTGCTCGCTGCCTGAAAAAAGCTTCAGTTCCGCTTGAATGAATCTGCACGCGCAGAGACCGCGGGATATGTGTTCCCTCATCTCTGCATCAATCTCAAAAACATGGCAGTTTGAGCGGAGGCCTTTTTCACATATCCTGGGGGAATGTGCTGTTATTGTCACAATTCGTATGCAGAAGGAAGTGCCTAGTGATGGTTTTGATTACGGTATGATTCTTGTGGCCTTGCCACTGGTGCACTATTGTTTTTCCGTTTTTTCATGTCCTGGAATGGCTGGAGATGAAGAGAAAAATAAACAATCGGCTTCTGGTAGTACGCTAAGCTATGGCTACAAGCGGGACGTTGAAGGGAGGCTCTGAGCGGAGAGAAGTTCATTTAATCGTAATCTAGATGACTTCAAAGGAACCAGCCGGGCCGTCAGTCCCGGGCCGCGGGCCCCCCGATGGGGAGTGGGCTTATTAATTTGTATGGGTTAATAGGCCCATCATCCGCAGAATGGCCGGGCCTTTGTCTCACCCCCTGGTGATCGGGGAGGGTCTGGGAGGGCTTAACTGTAACACCCAGCTTGAGCCCCATGTCTTTTATGCGGGCTGGCCACACAACATTCTTCCTTAAGCTGATTAGCTGCCATTTTGCTTTAATGTATTATTTCTCTTCCTCCCCACCCTCCCCTCTTCCCCTCTTCCCTGCAATTCCAACGGACACAAAGCATTCTGGGACCGTTTTCCCCCGCCCCCTCTGTGGCGGGAACTTTTTGTTCTCTTCACAAAGTAAAGTGGTTCAGAACTTTTTTTATTGTTGACATTCCCATCCCTGCAGCTTTCTATAAATCGAGGCAGGAGTCGAATTTGCTCTGACCTGCAGAAATGAACAAAAGCGGGTGAAACTTCGGTTTTTAAGAGGTTTCAAATGGTTTTGAAATGTGTTTTATCTGTGGGTTTTTTGTGTGATGGATGGAACAATTGCCTCAAAGCCGATAATGCTGACGCTGTCCCTCGGAGCGCAGCTGAAACCTTGCCCTGCCCGGTGGATAGAGGGGCGGCACCCTGAACCAACCAGGACCCTGGAGTGGTCCCTAAAGGGGACGGTCCCACACCTCCAGGGAAGTAGCTCTCTGTGGAGAGGACGTGGTCAGGCTCTCATTGTCCCAAATCACGTAGCCATGCCGCTCGTCTTGGACCCACCTGTGGACTGCAGGGCTCTCAACACAACGTGACAGAACTTCTCCATCAGCCGTAAATCAGGAGCACTGAAGAAAATCTTCCCAGTTCACCTGGTTCTGGAATCCAGCTTGCTGGAGCTCAGTACAAAACATCTCATAGTAAGGACCCCCCCTCCACCCCCCAACCACAGCACTTCAAAAGGCTCCCCAATTTTCTGTGAATGCGCTCCGATCCAATGTGCCCCCCAAAACCACAGGCCTTGCCTATCTGCAGGAGAGGTTAGGTTGGGCGGCTGCAGAATAGGGTCTTAAGAGCCTTCAGCGGTATAGGAGCGTTCTCCCGTGCTTTGAGTGCTAAGCGGGGGGAGGGTGCTTTTGTTTGCCCTGAAAAGAAAGCTTGTAGCTCATTACGCGCTGCTGTGCTGCTGTGGATTAAGCCTGTCTGCCATTGTTCACACAGAAGGTACCAGAGCTGCGCCCCAGAAGGTGGTTTACCCCCCACCACCCCCCCTTTCGGGCCAGGCTCCACCCTCCTCCCCTGCATTCTCGGGCCCTCTAAAGATCTATAATGGCCTCTCTGTGGTTGGTAGGTTGTAAACTGGAGGAATCTTTTCTCATTAGGGGATATTTTTTTTTCTTTCTCTCCTCCGCGCACTCCTTTGTGGCTCGGCCCGTTCATTATAGGCTCGACCTCTCCTCTTGGGCTGACCCAAAAAAAGAGGAGGGAAAGAAGAGAACAGAGGAAGGAGAGGGAGCAGAGGAGCAGAATGGGGAGAGGTGGCCGACCAATTAGTTTGGACATATTTGTGCTTTGGACATAGCCAGCCCCAAAAGTTCCTTTTGAAGGAACACAAACCTTTTTTTTCTTCCTTTTTTCCCAGAATCCATTCTTCACTAGCGAGAGAACAGGGGAGTCGCGTCCTCTCCTATTTTGCTCATGCCACTATGTGAAGCGCGGGCTCTCTCTTATAGATGTTTTTGGCCGCGGCGCCGCTTTGATCAGTAATGAAGACAAAACTATCAATTGTCCTGAGTTTTTCTTCTTTTCTTCTTCATGCGTGCGTTCAGTTAACATGCCCACCATCCCCCTCCCCAAAAGGAGCCCTTTTATTCAGCCTGTATATTAAGAAGGAGGGAGACGTTGAAGTAAAGTGCACTTTTATGTTTGATTAGAAATACAAACACAATGGTGACTGGTGATGTATTTCACTGGCCAATCTAGTCGCTGTGTTTAATGGTAGAAATTCTTCAGCTGAACAGTTGTTCGCGCGCTTGCCTTTCGTCTTTCCCTTCTGAAAATAATCCCATACATTAGTTACGTTTCCATGAAACCTTTTGCGGCTAATTTAGGAAATGTAACCGGTAACAGACCACTCATGAACAGAACAAAAAATGACTTGTGTTAAACAAAATTACATTGGTTTGTGTAAATTCATACTCCAGAACTGCACGGTTGCAATCTCAGTGATGGAGGAATGGTGTAATCACACACATGTTTGGTATGGTGGAGTTTAAGTTGTTCTTTATACGTAAGTTTATATCAGGGGTCTTCATGGAGGGCCACATTGTGGGCTGGTTTTTGTATTTACTTAACATAACTCAACCATTCCTCAAGGCAGCTTGTCTATCGTTTAGTCAGTCCTTGCTCTAACATCAAAATACTCTCTGGGTTAAGGCAGCTCGTCTATCGTTTAGTCAGTCCTTGCTCTAACATCAAAATACTCTATGGATTAAGGCAGATCGTCTATCGTTTAGTCAGTCCTTGCTCTAACATCAAAATACTCTCTGGGTTAAGGCAGCTCGTCTATCGTTTAGTCAGTCCTTGCTCTAACATCAAAATACTCTCTGGATTAAGGCAGCTCGTGTATCGTTGGGTCAGTCCTTGCTCTAACATCAAAATGCTCGCTGGGTTAAGGCAGCTCATGTATCGTTTGGTCAGTCCTTGTTCTAACATCAAAATACTCTCTGGGTTAAGGCAGCTCCTCTATCGTTTGGTCAGTCTTTGCACAAACATTAAAATACTCCCTGGCGCCTGCAGTATCATGCAGTACCCTAGTCTGCGGACGTCATGTTTGAAAATGATAGCCTATGTCAACAGGCAGAAAGGATCGCTTCTCACATTCTTTCGCACTGACTGGTGAGGAGGGAAAGGCCGATCTTTCTTTCGGGCTGTCCGGCCCAACCCACTTCACTCCAATCATGTTTTTAGATATGGCTTAAAGAAAACATCGTTTTCACCTATCTGAATTTTTTTCCACTATTGTGGATGGAATTCTGGTTCGGATGTGTTGTGCGAGTCATACCCTTCCTTGGGTAGATCATTACAACCAAGCAGCTCTCTGATGAATTAAGTGTTTATTTATTGTTGCTGAATAATTTTTAATTTAGTGTGAAGCAATGTAAGAGTGTAATAGAAATAACAGCGTCTCTGGAACCCTGTAAAGCCCTTCAAAGCAAAAAGGATTCATTATATGGCACCTATCCAGGTAACAAGGTAACCATGCAATGTCGTCCTTGTCTTAATTAATTACAAAAACATTAATATTAATTTCATTCATTCTCGCGCCACAGTACAAATGGTGTTTGTACTTATTCCAGTTTACCAATGCTCAGCTAATAAGGAAACAAAACAACTAATAAATCTATTTAATTACTTCAATAAGCATAGTATACTTCTAAAAATATCAGAAGGTTTTGTGTCCATGTGTTGTTCTATATTTCACGGAAGTATACATTCAAAGTGCTACGCATTGTTAAGTGTTACTTGTTTGTTTTGTCACATAAGTCTGACCATCATATGTTCATGAAACGCCTAATTTATTTATCAAGATTGGTAATGTCATATTTGCTAAATAAATCTGCAGTGAAAAAAATCTTAAAATTAACTCAGAATCAAAAGGGGAAAAAGACAACTACCTTTCAAATCAACACAGCAGCTGTTGACATTTGTGATATTCATTTTTATTAAGATAACGTACATAACATTGCATAAACAAGAGTGGTATGTATTCTGATTGATATATTTTAGGTGTCATATTGTCAAATATTTGAATAAGCTTTGTGATTTGTACTGTACAAAATCTTCAGCAGAGACCCCCTGCAGAGTGGAAATACACAAGCCATACCTTAAGAGCTTCTCTGTCCCCTCTGATTGTTGCTTGCACTTTTTCAATATTTTGGGTTGGCCTAATAATAATAATTAATAATTGAATTACTTTTGGAAAATATGCATGCTTTTTTGGCTTACATGACCTACAAGCTTTTTGGTCCCATCAGCTCTCCGAGGGTGGATCTGGTTGTCCCAGAAACATTTGTTTGTGTTTTTATTAATACACAAGAATCCCCAGAGAATTTTCCAGCTGTGAATAGAGTCCTGCCTGCTCATGATTGTGATTAGTCAGAGTTAGTAACTGACCGTCGATTTATTAGTCAGAAGCTGGGAGGCATTTCACCACAATGGAGACAGTAGTTTGTCATATTTGCAGTGACTGTGCAGGCTGAGGGCAGAATGTGGGTGGCAGCTTGTCTGTGAAAGAGAGAGTCAGAAGAGAGGGTCACAGAAGCAGCAGAGAGAAGCTCGCTCAGAGACCGTTGGTTGGCTTAGTGCGTTTACGCTGCTGAGTTCAGTACTGTCTGTGATTGGCACAGTGTGTTACGCCGATGTGAGTTCAGTACTGTCTGTGATTGGCACAATGTGTTACGCTGATGTGAGTTCAGTACTGTCTGTGATTGACACAGTGTGTTTACGCGGATGTAAGTTCAGTACTGTCTGTGATTGACACAGTGTGTTTATGCTGATATGAATTCAGTACTGTCTGTGATTGACACAGTGTGTTTATGCTGATGTGAGTTCAGTAATGTCTGTGATTGACACAGTGTGTTTATGCTGATGTGAGTTCAGGACAGTGTGATTGACACAGTGTGTTTATGCTGATGTGAGTTCAGTACTGTCTGTGATTGACACAGTGTGTTTACGCTTGTGTAAGTCCAGTAAAAGGGACCGGTTCGGCCATGGCCGCCGCAGTGTGAGATACCATGTCTGTTTAAGCTATTGTTCCTGCTGTTTGGCAGGGGTATTGTCTTTCAGGGCACAGCGCGTGAGTCAGTTGTGCACCTGTCTCGGATTCCAAACAGGGGGAGAGACTCCCAGCCCTCTCCTGGCAGGGCGGCGTTTGTGGACCCTGACTTGGCCCGGTCCGTTAACGCACTGGCTCTGGCTTGGCGTCTGGAAACCCGTTTTTCTGTTGTCATAGAAACTCCAAACTCTCCTCCTGCCATGGACACAAGACATTTTAGATGCCAGCAGGGCATGGGTTGGTGGGGGGGTTGGCGGTGGTGGGGGGAGTCGGAGGAGTTCAGAGAGCAGGGCCTTGGTGTAGGTTTCAAAGGCAAAGCCGAACGGTCAGTATGTGAGATATGTTAATTCGGTGAAGCCCAGTCTTCTCCTTGATGTGAGCTAGAGTTACATTAAAACAGCTGTGGTTTTGGGCCAGATAAGGGAGGAGGGGAGGTTGGGGGGGGGGGGGGGGGCGAGGGTCATGTGCCTGTTTTTCAGGATGCAAGGGGAAGGGTGTTTTCTTTGCAATGTCCTTGTTATTGTTCAGGTTCACAGCCAGGAGGCAGTGGCGGAGAGACAGGAGGCGATCTGCTTCGGTGACCGAGTTGTAAGTCCAGTTACATCTTTAGGGAGTCGGAGTGGGTCATTCCGGCACAGTGCTGGACTCTCAATGTTGGGGCGAGCTGACGTTAATCGTTACCTTTCATTTCGTTTGCTATGAACTCTGATGTGAAGAGAGAGCTCATACTACTGAGAACCTGATTCAGATTACGCTGAGCCCCCTCAGTCTATGGGAAGGCTGAAAGCAACACAGAACACTCACCAAACCACATGTACTGTGCTCCTATCTCGAAATATAATAGCATATTTTATCCTGTGTAAACAAGGTGTGGATAAGACAGGATGTGGCACCTGATGGGGAGGTTTAAGGTCCCTGTACTGCTGAGACAGTTCTGGGCCCTGTGCTGCCTGCACATACCCTGCGTAACATTAGACTGCGCCCCCATTTCAGCTGTCAGCTCGTGCATTTCCTCTCCTGTATCTGTTCGGATCTCATGACTGACACAGCACTTATTTATTAGGGCTCGGAGGCCACAGAGCTTTCTCTTTTTTCGGTTTCTCAGGCTTAATCGTAACGTTCATCTTCAGTTTCACCGGCCTGATCACAACGTTCTTCTTCAGCTTCACTGTCCTGATCGTAAACATGCCTCTTCAGTTTCACAGCCCTGTTTGTTACGTTCCTCTTGAGCTTCATGGTCCTGATCGTAGAACTACAACTTCACATTTCGGATTTTACATTTACACATTGGAGTATTTTTAATGAAGAAAAGGGCTTTTAAGGCCAAGAATTCTGAAAGAAAAAGGGATAAGAGGATGATCTAGATTTTGGTGGCCATTTTGAGAGGATGTCATGATATACCACAAAGCTGATAAATCAGACTGTTTTATAAATTTCTGGTCAGAACATGGAGAAGATTGACTGCTTGGAGCATGAGGACAAAGTCTGTTCCAGAAACTACTGTGTGTGTGACAGTGCTGCAGGTGCCGCTACAGGGGACACTGCCCCCTACTGGCCTCGTGCCACCCCACTCCAGGGCCACAGTTATTGGGAGGCCAGCAATGCATCATGGGAATGTGTAATATAATCAGAGGCTGGGGGTTCTGTGCTGAGAAATACCTCTCAGTGACACAGGCAAGTGGTGCATTGTATCACAAACTGCTGAAGCCCCCCCACAAGAACAGCAGCGGGGCCAGCAGTTGTTCCTACCCCTGACGGCTACCATGGAAACGCTAACCAAACAATTGTAACCCCCCACTCAGTGTTAATTAAAGCCGTACCTGTAGAATTGTAGGGAAAAGCCTCTATTTTCTGTCTTCTGTCTATTTCCACTTAGCATCTTATTGCTTTAGTATCTTAAGTATTACTTGAAGTTGTAAATTGCATTATACTGCTAGTTTTACAGTGTTTGGTGGGGCGGTTCATGGCAGGCATCATGGGACAGGAACGCACTGGGTAGTGAACCAGTGTAAGGTAAGGCATCTCGCAGAGCAGGTGAATTTCCTCAGTGTGCAAATGCAGGTCGTAGAGCCAAACTGCAGTACACACTGAGACAGCATGATTCAGTCCAGGAAATGCAAAGTAGGACATGGAGCTTCACTTTGTCGTGAGAGGATCACCATATAACTGGTTAATAGAAAGTGTACTGTTGTTTCCCTAAAACGGATTCATAGATTTCCCATTGAAAATCACTGGGGGAATGAAAATAAAACTAAGTCTATCTATGTAGTTTACCTTACTAAAGAATTTAGTATGCGCGACACTGCTACCAAAAAGACAAAGAGAGCTTGTGGTTGGTTAAGGTGTTTATTTCCTCCAGTCACAAATAATGTCACTGAAATTGCATGTGCAAAAATGTTAAAATGTGCTACACGCTTTTACAAATCTGGTTTTAAATGTTCAAAGCAGAAGTAAATTCATGTTTAAAGAGTTACTGCTGCCATCAGCAACTGCTCTGAGCCTAGCTTTTACTTTCAAAAGTATTGCTGAATTGGTGAGTTTTTTTTTCATATCAAAATTACATGTCTCAGAAGTTAATTTCCTCTTATTTGAAAGGCCAATAGGCTACAGTCAAAAGCAGATAGTTTATTTGCACATTGTTCCCCATTAATATACAGTAGAATCTGAGTAAACCAGACTCACAGGGATCCGTGAGCAGTCAGGATTACTGAAAGTGACATCAAAGCAGAATTTAAAGAATTTTAATCCTATATTGATTGAAACCATTACTTACATAAATGCCTTTTGTAGCTACCAGCAATCAAAATAGCAGCAGGAGTTCCTGTTAGCTAATGCAGACACATACTTCAAATACACCGCTGTGTGTTTCAGTAGCTGATAACTGCAAAAAAAACCCTACTATTTGAATGAACGCTATCTGTCTCTTATTCTCAAGAATGAAAACATTACAGACTGTACCTCAAAATGACAAAAAGAAATGACTACAGGCCAGGTCTATCAAAGCCTTTAGCACATTATATTTTTTGCACATGCCATTTCAATGACATGATTTGTGATTGGACCTAACAAAATGCCTTATCCAATCACATGATCTCTGCATCTTTTTGTGCCAGCAAATCAGTTTTGCACATATCGCAAATGCTTTGGTAAAACATTGCCCAGTGTGTATATATATCAATGAAATGGCCCTAACATTAGACTATGATAATAGATTATAACCAAGAAATGTCACATGGAAGGATGGGAGAACAATTCTTTGGACTGGAGGCAGCAGTCAAGAAGAAGGCACCTGTTGGTGCATTTAACCTGCATATATAGTGTGGTGTGTTTTCTAGTAGCCTGCATACAGTATGTAGGTACAGTTGGTGTTCATGATACATGAAACTCTTTTCCTCTCACATGCCTAAATTATGGCAAAAAATGTATTTCAAACCTTTGTTGTAAAGATAGCTAGAAGCTAAATACTTCCAGTCTATTGTTATACCTACCTGTGTCGCTCAATTTAGTTTTTTTTTATTTTGTCAAGCCATTTTGCACTCAAGCTGGCTAACAAGTCATTTGCCTAATAAAACAGATTTGTACAACCAGTTTAATTCAGTGAACTAGTCTTTCCCATACAACTTTTTCATTTTGCAAGCAATATCCTTAAACAGTTGTGCCAAGACTAACTCTCTAAACGTTAGCATTTAAGGCTACTCGAGATCAGTTCTTTGGCTGAAGGCACAAACGCACAGAGCTCTCCCACCCATGTTATGTTATGGTTACATAGCGACTTTCCCCCGTTTGCTCCAGTTGTGTGGCACAGTGGCCCTTCATGGCTCCTCTCTCATGAGGCCCAGCTGCACTCTGCAGCCCATTTTGCTGAACCGGTAATCCCTAAATAAGAATAGGAAATCCTTAATGCGGGGTCAGTCCGCAGGCCCACATTGTAAGTCTCCCCTAAATCTTCCCTCCGCTCACTCGCCAGGGTCTGGCATCGAAACCACGGAGCGGGAGACGGAGAGACCGAGCGAGACGTGGCGAGGAAAAGAGAGATAGGCTTTAGGAGACAGAGCTAAATAAATCCACCAAATTACACTGGAAATAAGGAGCGCTGAGCGGCTAATTTCAGGTCTGAAATCAAGCCTTAAAAGCCACCAGCGGCAGTCCGCTGATAAATGAGCACTACTTAACAGCACTTACAGTTTAACGCAGATAGTTAAACCTCAGAGGTAAGAATAAACACAGTATTAACCTGGAGGCACCATTCTCAGTAAATTAGTATCTGTGAGGATCTAGTGCATTTCTAATTGGAAACCGACACTATTTCTAATATGATGCTGATGTATGTTATGTTCGAGTAAAATGGAGGATTAGTACTTTACTGTAGGTGTACCTAGTAGTTTGTTATTTTTATGTGTACCTTTTCTGTTTTCTGTGTTTTATCAACTAACACAGTGTGTATCACCAAGAGTAATTGCACAGAACATCATGCAAAATTAATTGTAACGTATTGCGTAATGGTTGATGACCCTAAGGCATGGAGGACACCACTATCGAAATGTGTAGTTTGTGATGCAGACCTGTCCGCTTAATTATTTTAAGAACATAACTTGTGTGCTGGGACATCATCATGTATGTGCAATTGCACACAGAATTGGCTGGGAGAATCCTGTTCATCCCTTAGCCTTCCTAGTTGTGCTTGCCTCTGTGTAAACAAGAGCAGCGGTTTACAGTTAAATAGCTGACCAGGTCACTAGATAGCAAACTATGTCTTAGCTGCATATGGTTTGTTGTAACTCATTCATTTGTACTCTGTTCTTACTGTGCCACCACTACGGGTGAATTTCTGAATACCAGTCGCTCCCAAAATTAGCTTCACATACAACAATGTATTTATATTACCTATTATATTTAATGCGGTACCTCATCTGTAGCAAAATAAAACTGGCAACAGGCATTCCTGTAAAGCTTTTCAAAATATGTATTCATACAAATTCCTTTTTTTTTTTTCCTTTGAAAGTACCGACAGAGGTACTCAATGTCTCCACACTGAATGGGAGCCATATTTCCTAATTGAATTCACACTAATTCATGTATTGCACTTTTTTGAGTGTTTAGTAATCATGTGTTTTTATTTAAGAGGTGAGGCAGGTGTGTTTTACCCTCATTATTCTCTCAGCAGGCAAGCTTTCGTCCATGAGTCATTCCTTATTAGTTAACATGTTCTGCCTAATAAACCACAATCAATTTTATTCATGACATTTATTTTTTCCACTGTCCTATAAGCATACCAAACTCTGACCGCAAAGCTGAAGTACGTACCAAACTGTGGCTTTAGCGGAATATTGCATACCATACACAGTAGTATTAAAAAGTATTTGCCCTTGTCTCCCACATTTTCCTCTTTGAATTTGGTAAGATTTTTGGTTTTGTGTGCAAGGTAATCAAACAAAATCTTAAGGTGTGAGAATTTTACTCCCTCGCTAGTAAACTTGCCACAGTTTAAGAGATAATTAGGGTCAGCTGTTTGAATACTTCTTAAACAATCAAGCTTGATTTGGTACAGCTCAGCCCAGTGAATATGAGACTAATATCAGTGGTGCACACTGCAAGCACCATGTAAGCAGTATGAAGGAAGCAGCTCAGCAAACCACCCTCCATTCCAAGCTGGAAGGTCTGGTTTGCGTTGCCTAGCAGCTTTCAATGAGATGGCATCAAGCCTTTGTATATTCTATTCTATCTAGCCGGCTAGCTTTATCTAACATAATCCATGTTTTTTGCTAGCTAGCAATCTAACACTACCTTCTGCTTGCAGCAGTATGTAAGAGAAGTTTCACGAGATGGTGCAATCTTAAATGTGGAGTGAAAGCTACAGCTCTTAATGTTGCTAAATGTAGTCTATAATTTGCTGACTTGTAGATGACACTGAGCGCTCATGGTCATTTTAAATAAGGTACTGTGATGATGTATTCGATGTTGTGCAGGGAGGAAACGGCAGTGCAGTGACAGGATTTAAACTTGGCCCATTTCAATGAAAGTCAGGAGGAAATCCCACTGCAATGCTGACTTGATGATGGTGTACAAGTGCAAGTGTTGGCACTTCCTTTCATACCAGAGTCCATAAGTTAAGTTTGGATGGCATCTAACACTAAGGACACTTAATGCACAGCTTGTGAGCTTAGGGTGCCTGAGACAGATTTGCTAGCTTTGCTGTTGTATTGTTAATGCGCCTTGCTGTGCCTTCTTTCTCTGCCCACTTATTCTCCTCTCTGCTCTTCCTCATAACTTGTTTTTTTTCTACCCTTCTTCTCCTTCCTCCCTCCCTCCCTCACCCCTCCCTCCCCCGCTCTCAGGAGCTGTGCCCGTATGATGCATGCTAATCACATCATCTCTCCCAGCACTTTGAAGTGCTCTCGGGTCTCAGGCTTTGGGGTCAAAGGTCAGTCTGTTTATTTATGCAAAGCTGGATCATGTAAAACAGTGAGCAGTGGATGAGGCCGGGGAGCAGGGGCACTGTGGAAGCCTGGCCTTGACTTCAAAGCTCACAGAGCCGACCATGCTACATTAATGCAGCCTTTTCACCAGGCAGAGCCAAGCACCCACCAGCACCCATACTCACTGGCTGAAGGTGTTAACTTGGGCGTGGCCAGCGACATCGCCCAATCACAGGCTCATGATGTCGGTGGTATTCAAGGAGCAAGAGGGAGTGTGAGCTTGGAGAGAATAGTCAGAGATTCCTCTTTTATTCTTGTAATTTTAAAATATTTTTCTACATAGACCCATGCGAATAAGAAAGCGTGTGAGTCTGTTCCGAGCTATGGGGGATGATACAGTATGGCTGAGTAGACTTATGGAGTGGTGGGTAGTTTGGGAACTGGAGCTGTAATCATTGGATTTCAGTTTTGTATCTTTGGCGAGGCTCTGCTAGTGCATCCTTAGACATGGGTCTTTATCTATATTGCATCAGTGAATAACCAGCAGTGTTAATAGATGATGTTGCCCTGTACATTTACGTCTCCAGAATATGTTGTTGTTAGTTAAATGTGTCACTCATCATCCAGAACTGAAAATGAAATAAGTGAAATAATAAATGAATAATAAAAATGAAAGAAGAAGTTCATATGAGAGGAGGAGAGTGAATTCTGAGGATGCTTCGCCAGCAGGTGGCGCTAATGGGGTCCATGAAGGATGGAATCCAGTACAGGGTCGGTGTTTCAAAGCTCAGACGAATGACTGCAGTGACCGCTGGAGGTGATTTTAACACCGGATGCAGTATCTATCCTATCTTTAGCTCAAGTGTTTTTTACACTTGGAGTTCAAGAATTAAGATGGCAGTGTTACATTATGTAATCTGTAACCAGCTTTGATTGCAGTGAAGTGTAAATTTACAGAGTTTAGAATTGGTGGGGTGTACCATGTATCATGTACCATGTATAACTTTATGGACTGACTGCAATTGTTACAGTATAGGCTGTGACTACAGTTCAGTGCAGGGTGGCACCCTGGTCTTCGAAGATCTGTGTTCTCATAACTCCATTCATGATATGTGACAGATGGTGATTGGATGAAGGTCCTGTTTTAATTAAGTAGTCACTACTCTTATCTCTCTAACAGCTGAGAACCGCATGACTGGTAAATGATACGATAGTTAAATACCTAATCAAAACATCCCAGGACAATACATGTGAAAGTATTCTTTATGAACTATCAACCTTTGGCTGGCTTTACACACGTAAACACATCTTTGTAAAGTGACACATAATGTGAAGCACATTGCACAACCCACGCTTGAGATTATAAAAAGTTATAGCGTCAGAAACTGCTATATAATTTAATATTAGGCATTCACTTTACATGATTTCAGCATGGAAACTATCCTTTGATTTCATGTTATGCTGTAGGCTGAAGCTGTGTTTTTGGAGCTCTGCTATTGCTTGAAAACCAGGAGGAAAGCAGCCTAGATTTCACTGAGCATGGCCTGGATGGGAACGGGCCCAGCTAGCCTCAGAACCCTCTCCCAAAAGCCAGAGGGGTTAGATACACAGAGCCGCCGTGGAGTGCTCGCTCAGCGCATAACACTGTGGCTGGAGCGAGATGCTGCAGCGCCTCCCCGCCGCTATCCGGCCTCCGAGTAAATGTGTGAATTTTAGCCCACTGGCAGGTCACGCTCCTCCGGAGGGAAGCGGCGGACTTTGTTTTTCTGAGAAACCCGACCAGCTCCATCTGCTGGGCCCCTATTTGCTTTGCCGGGAGTAGCTATAGCTCAGTGTTGTCTTTGAAAACTGGGAGCCGTGCCTGCGTGGTGAAAAATAGCAGCACCCATAAAGGGTCCGACTGAGGGGAGCGCCGACCCCAGAAGGAGCGCTAACCAGGGGGAGTTAACATGGCCCAGCCCTGGAATGCGCCTCCACTTCTCCGGGGTCTCAGCCCGTGCCGTAGGAGTGCTGAACTGCGCACATTTCCAGATCAAAAGCGCTCGCCGCCCGCTTCAAAGGGCAGCTCCTAAATTCCAGTCATCTGGTCCCTTCCTAAGCAGACCCAGTGGTACCGTGTTCTCTGTGTAAGCAAAGCTAAGATGATGTACTATGAGGTACCGTGTCAGGGAGGCTAATGTAATGTACCCTGAGGTATGGTGTTCACTGTGTCAGCAAAGCTAACATGGTTGTAACCTCAGGTTCTGTGTTTACTGTGCAAGCAAAGTCAAGATGATGTACGGAGAAGCAGTGTGTTAGAAAAGCTAATGTACTGTACCCTCAGGTACATAGTTCACTTAACAGCAAAGCTGGCATGGAGTAGCATGAGGTACTATGTTCACTTTTCCATCAAAATTAGCATTGTGTATCCTTAGTTACTTTGTTTATTGTGCAAACAAAACCAACAGGCTGTACCCCAGAGGTACTGGATTCTCAATCTACATAGTACTGTGTGAGCAGAGTTAGCATGGTAACCTTATAATCCACTGTGAGTGAACACGCTGTAGCCTGAGGTATTATGGTTAATTGTGTTTATGGGTGCTACTCTTGTGGCTGAGGTAATGATTGATTGAAATATTTTGTAGTCCTAAAGTCGTTTTACTGTAAACTTAATGCCAGAAGAACTACTGAGCATGCTCAGCAGCAGAACTGATGTTGGCAAATCTCTGTTATTTTTATGTAACTCTTATTCAGCCTTGCTGACGTTACACTTTGATTAAGCTGAGGTTTCCGTGTTTCTACCGAACAGGGAAATGTAGCACTGACACAGTGCAATCCTAATTCAGTATTGTGCTGACTAATTACTTGCAAGTCTCAGTGATGTCTTATTCTCTGCATGCTGGATTAATCGTCCCAGGAGAATGTTGTACATCTTGAATCATTTTCCCACAAAGTAGTGGCGGGCTGGCTTGGCATAGCTTAGTGCCGTAAATCTGGCCGGATCAGTTTGCCTTGCGAGAGCGGAGACTCATGCTTCCGAGCTCAGTCACATGATGTCCTCCGCTACGCCAGCCCAGAGCTTCTCTCTTCTCTCACATATGTCAGGGCTTTTACCAGAGCCTTTTGGAAGAGGAGTGATAGCGGTTTACCTTGTGTTTACCTGCTGTTTTCCAGGCATTTGCATTGAGCCCCAGTGCATGCTGTACCTTATTGCCCCTCTCCTATGTGACACCCTCCTTCTTTCACACCCTCTCTCTGATTAATTGTGTATCTCTCTCACTCTGTGCCACTCTTTGTCCATCCTTTTCTGTGCAGATGACTCCAGCTCAGGGAGAGACGGGCCAGCAGGGGGCGCCGATGGAGGAGACACAGAGTACGCTACTGATGACCTATCAGGGAAACTAGGTAAGAGATCATTAATCATAAGTAGTAATAATACGAAACATTCATTATAAATACATGTTTAAACCACAGGGATAAATCAGTTATAAATAATCATATGAATTGCTAAAATTTTAATTGATTGCTTCATTTTTAACAAATTTACCACTATCACCTACTTACATCCATGTATGTATGTGCTTCCATGAAAAATAATTTTACTCATCTTATTTTCCGCGTTTTTGGACATTACTCTTGGTCAAATCTTTTGTGGATTGCAGCAGTATATAAAGAGAGTCTGAAAGAAAAACATTTTAAGTTAAGTTTGTGGGTGTAAATGGTCCCCCCACTTTAACTCAGTCCAGTAAAGAAATTATGAGGGTCACTATCTGTAAACAGTCAGGCTCGATCTGAGTCAAGACTGCCCAATATAAAGCAGAACTCATTTTTTCATGATAAAAAAAAATTCCTGAAGATCTCTGGAAGAAGGTTATTGATGCCTGTTTGTTTTGAAAGGGCTACAAAGCAATTCCTAAGGCTCTGGGTTTCCGCTGAACCAGTCACAGTCAAATTGCATAAATGGAGAAAGTTTCAGATGGTACTGAATCTTCCCAGGACTTGCCATCCTGCAAAATCTCTCCCAAGGGCAAGCCTTACAATCACCCAGGGAGTCAGAAAGAAGCCTATAATAACATCCAGAGCTTTGCAGGCCTCTCTGGGCTTAGCTTAGGTCAGTGCTCATGACTCTACCATCTGAAAGACACTGGGCAAAAATAGCATTCATGGCAGAGTAGCAAAGCAGAAACTGCTGCTTACTAGGAAGAACATTTCAAGTTTGCCAAACAGCACCTGGATGGTACTCAAGTGTTCTGGAAAAATGCTCTTTGGACAGAGGAACTAAAGTAGAACTTTTTGGTCATGAAAGTGGTAGTGTCATGGTTTAGAGACTTTGCTGTAGCTGGGCCTGGTCAATGTGCCATCGTTGACAGAACAATGAATTCTTCTCTATATCAGAAGATTCTGATACAGATTGTCAGACCATCAGCCCAGCTGAAGCTGAATTACAACTGGGTCATGTAGCAACACAATGATCCAAGACACACAAGCAAAGGTACATCAGCATTAAAGTACCAGAATGACCCAGTCAATGTCCAGACCTAAACCCAGTGGAGATGTTGCAGCGGGACATTAAACTAGCAGTTAATGCTCAAAACGCACAAGTTCTCTATGGACCAGTGGGCTAAAATTCACATTGGCACATTGGTTGTTGTACAGCTTTAATAAATAAATTAAACAAGCACCAAAATGTTTTCACGGCACTGTTCAAATCATGTTCCTCTACACAACCTCAATTTAGGACAGTATATTCATAATACAAAATAAATAGAATTGTACTTGAATGTTTCTGCTGGAATGTTACTAGCCCAGTTTATTGAAAATGAAAGAGACACTCTTTGGCAGGGGTACCAGAAGGTTGGGATGGAAGTGGTACATAGGAAAATGTTAATGTACTTTTTGCTAGTTAGCTAGCTATTTAGCTATTTACTTAGTTAACAGTTTTCCTTCTGTGAGGTTACCACACACACAATCCAAATACACTCAATCCCTCACAAACAGCCAAAAAACGGCTACGCAAAACAAAATTCCATCCTTTTTTATGTTAAAAAATTCAAATACATGCTGATTTTTTTCTGTTCAACTTTTCTGTTCAATAATTTACTTTTATGCCTAAAATGGCTTTATGATGCTCAGAAAACCTTCATGTCACCGTGGAGGAGTGAACAAGTTCAGTTTCTCCTGAATGACTTATATGACATACTGTTAAATAGTAGACCACAAGGACCGGAGGATCTGTTGAGGGGGTTGAGAGGCTGGACCTTTGAAGGGTCACCTGCCCTTGCCCTTCGGCCCCCCTGGCCCTTTGCTCCCCCCGCCCTGTCATTGCGTAACTGCCAGCTGGGATTATGTTTGCTTTGGTAATTGACTTTGACAGGCAGAAGGGCATGCTATTTAAACACCCTGCCTGTGAAGTAGCTGCCCTTCTCCCCAACGCGCGGACTGCATGGCCAGTACCCACAGAATGTCACCGAAGGTTTGGGCTGATCAAAGGCAGTCCACTGTGGTTATTTTAGCACTGTAGAGAGCACTACTGCTACTACTGTCCCCAGTGCCTGGGACTACAAGATGTAGGTCAGTCTGACTGAAAAGTAGTGTGTGTGTGTGTGAGTGTGTCCTTGTGCATGCGTGAGGGTGTGTTTGTGTGTATGTATGAGGGTGGGCTTGTGAGTGTGTTTGTGCATGTGTGTATCGGTGTATTAGTGAATGTGTGAGGGTGTGTTTGAGTGTATGTGTGAGGGTGTGTTTGAGTGTATGTGTAAGTGTGTGTGAGTGTATGTGTGAGGGTGTGTTTGAGTGTATGTGTGAGGGTGTATGTGTAATGGTGTGTTTGAGTGTGTGTGTGAGGGTGTATGTGTAAGGGTGTGTTTGAGTGTATGTGTGAGGGTGTATGTGTAAGGGTGTGTTTGAGTTGTATGTGTAAGGGTGTGTTTGAGTTGTATGTGTGAGGGTGTATGTGTAAGGGTGTGTTTGAGTGTATGTGTGAGGTTGTATGTGTAAGGGTGTGTTTGAGTGTGTGTGTGAGAGTGTACGTTTAAGGGTGTTGTTTGAGTGTATGTGTGAGGGTGTACGTGTGAAGGTGTATGTGTAAGGGTGTGTTTGAGTGTATGTGTGAGGGTGTATGTGTAAGGGTGTGTTTGAGTGTATGTGTGAGGGTGTATGTGTAAGGGTGTGTTTGAGTGTATGTGTGAGGGTGTATGTGTAAGGGTGTGTTTGAGTGTATGTGTGAGGGTGTATGTGTATGAGTGCACTCTGCTGTCTTTGCCTGGCTTATATTATGATCCAGGAAACAAATACTGGAACAATAAACTTCACAAATATCAACCCATTCTGTGTCACCAAAAGAAAAAAGCTATTTCTGTTGAAAATGACGTTATGTTAATTTAATGTTCTGAAAGGCTGAGAAAGCTACAATGGCAACTGACATACACACCACTCTGGAGCGTTTTAAAAAACCAACACAAAATGTTTTCTGTCACTGATTATAGTAAGGGGCGGAATGATGATTGTTCGTGAAAAGCAAAGTGTATGTGCAAAAAGGAAACAAATGGGAACAATCAAGTGGAAACAAATGGGAAATATCTCTAAACAGTCAATTTTTCCAGTGTATTGCGCTCTATAATAGATTGTTTGAAGCATTGGGAAGATAAGAAAAGACTAGCAGAGCACCTTCCTCTCAATACTCTGCTACAAAACCTGCAGAGTTCACTTTGACCATACAAGAGAAGAGCTGGGGATGTAGGCAGCAGATTTTCAGTACCTGGTGAAAGGAATGTGCTCAATCCAAGTGCAGGCTGGTGCAAAGTGATCTCATGTGAAAAAATGGGGGGGGTCCTTGAATTTGAAAGGTTTTTTATTAGGATGTCCTGCAAGTCATTGCATTACCACAGTCTAGTTGAGGCACTGTTAGCAAAGACTGTTGTGAGTACATCATAGATGCACCTACTTACGGTTGCTCCCTCTCCCCTGCAGTTCGGCCACGCTTCACACAACCTGCGAAGATGCGGAAGCGTGTGATCGCTCGACCAGTGGGGAGCTCCATCCGGCTCAAGTGCACAGCCAGCGGGAACCCTCGTCCGGACATCGTTTGGTTGAAGGACAGCAAGCCGCTGACGCCGCAGGAAGTGGGCGAGGGCCGAAAGAAGAAGTGGACCCTGAGCCTAAAGAACCTGACCCCCGAGCACAGCGGGAAGTACACCTGCCGTGTGTCCAATCGGGCCGGCGAGATCAACGCCACCTACAAGGTGGAAGTCATACGTGAGTACAACAGGCTGTCTGTGCATGCTGTGGGTGCTGGTTGTACTGTCTGTTCTTGCTTGCCTGCGGTCTGTTAGTATTTGTATGTGTCTTGAGTGTCCACTGTGTGTATGTGTTTGTGGTTATCTGTGTGTGTATGCTGAAGGGTATGTGTGTGTGTGTGTGTTTTTGTGTGTGTGTGTGTGTATGTTTGATGGTGTCTGTATCTGCATTGCTTTTGCATGTTTGTGGTCTTGTGTGCGTGTGTGTTTTGACTGAGTTCTCAGCCAGGCAGACTAAACAGACTTATGGAATAAACATTCGAGTATCTGCCCTCTAAGGGCCAGCCATTACTCACATCAGTCATGACAACAGACGGGAAAGCCACCGCTAACCACAAAGACACATGCACAACACAGTCCGGTGAGCCTCTGATCTGGTTTAAAGGGGAAACTAAGTTTTATCACTGCTGTGTGGATGTCTATTCCAGTCTCCTATGCAATTTGCCTGGACTTGGCCAGGTCAGAGAGACTTGCTTGGAGTTGGTAGTATTATATCTACATGCGGTTTTTGACCTAACAGATGTAGTAATAGCCCTTGTCAGTGCTTTGTGGGTTTTGAAGGAAACTTGTGTGGTGATTGGATCATTCATTTTGGAGAAGCGGATTTTGGAAGGGGGAGGTATAGCGGGGTTGGACTTCACTCCGTGGCGAGATCTTCATCCACTCCGTTGGCCCATCTGCTTCGCATTACTGCGCAGCTGTGGGCGACTCGGCGAACACATGTTTGTACTAAACCCAGAAGCAGAGACCTGGGGAAGTGAATCAAACTCCATCCGTCTGTCAGATCAGCCATTGTTTTTTTTTCGGGACCAGACGGCGACGGGTGGCCAGCGCTATCGAGGAGTGTTCGGACACCAGCCAGTCTGCCACATCTGTGCTCCTGCACAAGCAGCACTCATTTACTGCAGAATAACCCCCCACCCATCTGCCATGGGCAGTGAGATATTTATGGGAGCGCAGGACCAGTTGGTCTGTGACACATGTTGACCTATTAGGGAGGAACATCACTCATTTTAGACAGAAAGAAACCAAAAACAGACTTTTCTCCGTATCTTAAAAAAGCACCTGTACAGGTTCTGTGTAAAAATACTAATCCAGAGAAAGTCTTTGGTTGACCATGCTTGACTCAGAATGTAAGCATTAGCAATTAGCAAGAATTAGCAAGTATTGAGAATATAACAGAGTTGCACAGAATTATAAACAGTTCATGAATACATACAACATTTACTCCAGTCATCAGCATTCAGACCCTTTGGGGAAAGAGTCTGTGCCATGAGTATATTGGTTAATTGATTGGAAATGTTGTAGTTTTAATAGGGTGATGGCATCAAGCCCACAGTAGTAATTACCATTGGGAAGAGGCCCCAGAACGGTTTGGGTCAAAATCAGCTGCTCTGGCTTTGGACCTACATTGAACCAAATTATCACAAATAATTGTCCCGTTTTTAAGCATTAACAGAGGATTTTTTAATTTATTATTTTTGGAAGAATCGGACGATACAATCTGCTACTTTGTGATGCTTATGCATGGAGGTGATAGAGGCGTTTTCTTCCACTCGTTTTTTTTCACTGTGTTTAACAAGATCAGAGGGTTGTTTATTGCTGGGAGGCAAATAAGATTCTCGCACCCATTGAGTAGGATACCCATCATTTTAAAACTTTTCAAAGGTCCTCATCCTCCTGTATTTGTGACAGTGAATCAACCAACCACACAACTGTCACTCTTTACCACACTGCTCCATGCTTGAGTGTATCAGAGGAGCATGGTCTCCAGCTGCATGTGGTATGGTGGGCACTATGGTGACTCAACCAGCCATTTCAAATTTTAGCAAAGAAGTATAGACAGATAGTGTAAAAAAGGAAATTAAAATAAGGACAGCAGTATGATGAATCACTTGACAATTTTTGTTGCAGAGCGGACGAACTCTAAACCCATTCTAACTGGAACCCACCCGGTAAACACTACGGTGGACTATGGCGGCACCACGTCCTTCCAGTGCAAAGTGCGCAGCGACGTCAAGCCGGTCATTCAGTGGCTGAAGCGAGTGGAGCCCGGTGATGAGAACAAGTACAACTCCACCATTGAAGTGGGCGACCACCGCTTCGTAGTGCTGCCCACGGGCGAGGTGTGGTCGCGGCCCGACGGCTCCTACCTCAACAAGCTGCTGATCACCCGTGCCAAGGAGGAGGACGCTGGCATGTACATCTGCCTGGGTGCCAACACCATGGGCTACAGCTTCCGAAGCGCTTTTCTCACTGTGTTGCCAGGTAGGCTCCACCCCAACATCTGGCCACGCCCCTAATGGCCCTGCCCATATGCTTATGCCAGACTCCAAACATGTCCCCTTCACTATACAGTGCACCAAGCTACAGGCTACCCGGCCCTACACAATGCACCCAGGTTGTAGGCTCCCTGCATGAGCGAGAATGACCCTGCAGACTTCTCCTTACATGACCACATTGTCCTGATCCTCTTACCCTACACAGCAGAATGTATAGCCAGTGGCATCTGCTTATACATTTAGAGCAGGCTCCACTGTGACCTAAAACTCATGTCCCTCTCTTTCTCTCACTCTTCCCCAGACCCCAAGCCTCCTAGTATGACCATGCTCACCCCTCCCAGCAGTGGGCTCCCCTGGCCTGTGATTATCGGCATCCCGGCGGGCGTGGTGTTCATCTTCGGGACCGTCCTGCTGTGGTTGTGTCAGTCTAAGAAGCAGTGCTCTCCCCCCGCGGTGGTGGCTGCACAAACTGTGCCCGGCTCCCACCGCCAGCCCGCGCGGGAAAGAGCCATCGCGTCCCCTGGTCAGGATAAGGACTGCATGGGGTCCGTCAGCTATGAGGACTACCTGGTCCAGCAGCAGCAGCTCCTCCTCGCACAGGGGGGCTCGACCCTCGCCCCTAAAATGTACCCAAAAGTCTACACGGACATCCACACGCATACCCACTCTCATGTGGACGGCAAGGTGCACCAACATCAGCATATCCACTACCAGTGTTAGCCTCGGGCCAACCCGTCCCTCCTCCCCTCCCACCGAAAGACCGTCTGCTACCACACCCCCACCCCAGCCCTGCACCCGCCACCCTGCAATCCATGCCCTCTCCGGACTGCACAGGCCCTGACCTCTGAGGCGCCTCAGACAGGAGACCATCACTGCCACGCCCCGCCCCGGCGCCCGCCACGCGGAACAGGGGCTGCGCTGGACTGTGGGAGGGAACTGATGCGAGGGAGAGCCACTCCCAGAATTCACACAGATCACAGACTGATACAGCGTCTTGCATGGTCTCGTCAAAGCGAGCAGTGAGCGACTGAGAAACACTGTACGCTGTTTGCTTTCGGCAAGAACCTACTGTTTTTTGTCGTCATCTTGTGTTCAACAACAGAACCAGGGCCGCCCTCTGTCGACCTCCAGATCCTAGCTTGTTCTTCTTTGGCTTGGTGTTGAACTGAATCACAGATCATGTGGAACGGACCAAAAGGAAACCCAGAGGCGGCAGTTTGCTTCATCCTAGGTGCAAGTAATGTTCAGCACAGGATTTACAGTACTGTACAAACTGCATGCAGATTTTTGCTATTGGATAAATGATTATGACCTTACAGGGGCACATCTCAGATATTTATAGGCCAGTTGGTTTGTTCCTCAGAAAAAAAACAAAGTGAAACAGTAATCTCTGAAGTACACCACAGCAAGGTTTAGTTCAATCTGCACTTAAGGGCCTGTTTTAGGCTTTAAATGGTACTGTCAGAAACAGACTCCGTCTTACTTGGATCCACTTTTGGAATTGCTATTTGGAGCCGGGTTTTTTTACTATCCCAGAAAATTGACTCGCTACAAAATGCTAAAATAAATGATTACATTTCTTTACCTTGCGTTTTTCAGCTCCAGATACAAACAAGAAAGAGTGGTTGCACCACTGTCTTCCACAGACCCTGTTTTTGCACTTACTTGGTTCCAAGTATGTGTGATGATGTGTTCTGGCCCCTACATGCCACACTTGGAAGAAGAGCCCTATCTGTGAGAGTAACGTTTGTGTGGATGTATATAGGGTTAGCGTTAGCACAGGGGCTCTGAATCACAAATCACAGCTTATTAGCCTCGTGCCATTAGCGGACGTTAGCGGAGCTGTGGCATGGGCCACCTCGTGTCCTCGTCTTCCTGTCCCGCCCAGCTCGGTCCCACCTGGGAGGACGTAGTTCTGAGAGGGATAGACATCGTTGAAAGAAGGGCTCATTTCACTCTTGTATACTCAGGTGGCCCTTTTTGGCTCTTTTGTATTTGTTCCTCTATCTCCTTTGTTTGTTCTTGTTTTGTGGATGTGTGTATGTAACCCTGACCACTACCGATGCCAATTGAAAACTACACGGTTTGCCTTTGACTGCTGGTGCTTCCCCACCCTGTTAGCGGCTACAGGGACTGTGTCAAAAAAAAGGAAAGGGAGTCTGCTCAATATCAAGCAGACGAGACTGTCACACCAGGGGGGCTTTGTCTGTTAATTTTAAGTCCAACAGGCAGAGAAGTATCAAAGACTAAGAATCAAGAAAGCTCAGTTGCCCTGTGTTTTGGACATGTGGACTGACTGAATGGACTTTCAAGTACCTGTCTTGGATAGGCACTTATCCCAAGAATTTTGATTTGAAGGTAACAGAAGTTTTTATAAACTGTTTCTTGCATTTGCATCTCACTATCTTTGGAGGAATACAGGACCATGGTAATGCCTAGGTGGACTAGAGTCAAATTTTAACCACAAAATATAAAGCTTTAGTAATTCTATATAGATTTTAAATAGAAGTCATGTATATTTAATTTATTTTGGTAAGCAAAAAGTAATGTATAATATGTTCATCAAATCAGGCATTTCAATACCTATTTTGATCCAAAATATAAGCAACTGATGCCATTTTTCTATAGATGTCATGTAAGCTATGTAGTATATATCAATTCATCGTTATATTTGTATGCGCTGTTTTAAGTACAAAAATGTTATTAGCAATCTTTGTATTGACAATCTTGTACAGTCTGTCTTCTTTTTAAGTTGGAAATGTTATTAAAAGTTTATTCATTTGGAGACATTTTAATCATTTTATCATTATTAAAAGGAGAAGAAAAAACACTAAATCGGTGTCATGGTTTGAAGATTTTAGTGATGACTATTCACTGCAACAACATGAATTTTATTATGAAGCCTTCTGAACTACCTCCAGGGATTATAGGAGCCCTGGCCTCACAGATCTGCCCTTGTGGCCAGGCTCTTAGCCAGTGGGTTCCCTGCTATTTTGTTCTTCTAGTCACACGAGCCACCTAATTTCCTACTTTCCTTTGTGTCTCCTGCACTTTCATGATTCCTGTTTGTGAGTCAGCCTCCTTGCTAAATTGTTGACCGCCAGCAGTTGGTTTGATGGCGTCCACCTCAACAATGCGATGTCACAGTGGTGCTGGTGTTTGGGAATTTACTGGATGAATGTTTTGATTTATGCTGTCATTCCATTCTCTGGTTTTACCGTATTGGTCCTTGGTTTTATCTGCCCCGGAATGTTCTTTTTGCTCTACAATGACAATCTTACAACGGTGCTAAGATATCTGCCGTCTTGGCTTCTAAAACTGAACTATTTCACTCGTTTGGACCCCAAAACATATGGCCTGTGTCAGACACTCAGCATTGCGTATCAACCACAGTATATTCATCATGGCTCAAATCATAGACTGACTGTACATCGTATTACTGACAGCTCCATTGTTTCCATATGGTCAAATATGTTAAACGCTGAGGTCAGAGTGTTTTCTTCAATGTGTGGGGTCAACCCTGGCCCCACGCTCCATCTCTTGAATACACAAACTCTAAAAATCCTACAGTCATGAACAATGCCAAACTTGCACACCTAAACCCTCGCTCCTTACCCAAAAGCACCACTGCTCGATTAAAGCTTGATTTGCTTGTGTTCACTGAAACTTGGGTTCTCATTTATAAAAATGTGATTTGAGTGTATCTTGAATTTGATTGTAAGGTCATATCTCAAATTGTGTTCTGCAAGGTTTAGAAAAATGAATGTACTCATTGGATTTTATCCATGGGCCCTGACACTATATCGGTCTCTGAATCAGATCATTCGTTTGTAGGACCCCAGACTCACTGAATTCAGCCACAGTGTTCCCTCTTTCACACCTACAGAAAACACACTATATGCTTTCAGAGCGTTAAGCTGGTCCTCTCTCCTTCTCTGCTTCTATACATGCCTCCCCCGTCATGAATACCATTAGACACATCCGTCCTGATAAGATACTCTTCCTATAAAACAACACCGTTTCCAAGACATGATGACTTCCCCCTCCTCTATAAAACTAGGCTGATCCCATTCACTCGTCCTATCTCTGGTTTACCCCTGAACTTTGACCTTGGGGCAATGAAGCCACTGGCTGATGCCTTTAGTGTTTATTCAAGAAAACCAGACTCACGGTTCAGTTCCAAGCACACACTGAGAAGCCTCTTAAGTAAAGGGATGCTCTGAACGCTGAACACTTATCATATTTCTCCACCAGTGTTGATGGGTGTAGTGGAAAACCCAAAACCCTTTTTGACACCAACAATCTCCTCCAACCCCTATATTTCCGCCCCTAGCTCTGTTTATCAACGCATTGTTCCTTCAAATTCCATCTTCTGTCTTCAAAACAAATGAAACTAAAATAAATCTTCATTCCTCCCCAAATCCTCCATGTCCACCCACCATGCAAATGTAGAGCACACTCTCAAGCATTTTACTTGTTTTACATATCAGACCTGATCAGATTACTCAAGTCCTGCCACATTGAGACTACCTGCACTACTGAAAGCCAAAAAATCTCTGTCTCTTCTTTTGTCCATGTCACGCATCTCTAATTCTCTCCCTCCATCTGTGAAAACTGCTGCTGTCACACCTAAAGAATCTCTGTTTGGATATCCGCTTGCTTAACAACTACAGAGCCACCTCTCTAATATCTGGGGTTGTAGTGTCCCCAGATATGAGAGAACCCACGTTGCTACCAACATTGCTTTCAAGACCTTCCAATATGGTTTCCATTCATTACTCAGAATTTTTCATTTTTAATCCCTCACTCAGCTTTGGGCCTCACCAAAAATGCACTTTTTTCAACCCTGCAACATTGCACAACTCTGCTATCATCACCATTCCTCACCACCTTCAAAGCACAACATGATCGTTCCCATCTATCTGAGTGCCTCCCCCGTTTCCTCAGACCCCCCCTGCTCCACTCTTAGATCTTCCTGCTCCACCCTCAGACCCCCTGCTCCACCCTCAGACCCCCTGCCCCACCCTCAGAGCCTCCTGCTCCACCCTCAGATCGCCCTGCTCTACCCTCAGATCCCCCTGCTCCACCCTCAGATCGCCCTGCTCCACCCTCACACCCCCCTGCTCCACCCTCAGACCCCCCTGCTCCACCCTCAGATCGCCCTGCTCCACCCTCACACCCCCCTGCTCCACCCTCAGATCGCCCTGCTCCACCCTCACACCCCCCTGCTCCACCCTCAGATCCCCTGCTCCACCCTCAGATCCTCCTGCTCCACTCTCAGACCCTGCTCCACTCTCAGACCTCCCTGCTCCACCATCAGACCCCCCTGCTCCACCCTTAGATCTTCCTGCTCCACCCTCAGACCCCCTGCTCCACCCTCAGACCCCCTGCTCCACTCTCAGACCCCCCTGCTCCACCATCAGACCCCCCTGCTCCACCGTTAGATCTTCCTGCTCCACCCTCAGACCCCCCTGCTCCACCCTCAGACCCCCCTGCTCCACCATCAGACCCCCCTGCTCCACCGTTAGATCTTCCTGCTCCACCCTCAGACCCCCTGCTCCACCCTCAGACCCCCCTGCTCCACCATCAGACCCCCCTGCTCCACCGTTAGATCTTCCTGCTCCACCCTCAGACCCCCCTGCTCCACTCTCAGACCCCCCTGCTCCACCATCAGACCCCCTGCTCCTCCTTGCCCCTGCCCCATCCTCAGATCCTCCTGCTCCACCCTCAGATTTTCCTGCTCCACCCTCAGATCCTCCTGCTCCACTCTCAGACCCCTCTGCTCCACCCTCAGATCTTCCAGCTGCACTTTTGGAAGCCCCTCAAACAACACTCTCCCAGAAGGGTTGGTGTTAATCAGTGCCATAGCCCCCAAACTCCGGAACACTCTACCACAACATCTCTGTGCTTTTGCCAAACATCTCATCATTCAAAACCCAACAAAGCTTTTATCCAACACTTTCCCTCCTTCTATATCCCTACTTCGTTCTATTTAATGTTTTTAATTTAATCTTGAAATACTGTGTTCTTTGTGTTTGTATGTGTCAACTCAATGTTTTTAACAATGTAAAGTGACATTAGTTTTGCAAATCACTGCACAAATAAAATGTATTGTTGTAGTTTAAATATGATCAATTTTATTGACCATGCTTCAGACATAAATCAATTGAATTCATATTTTAGACATTATCAATTTCTTTGAGCACAAAGTTGAAACATTACCATCCCTTAATAGTCTCTCGTTTACTTGTCCTACTACCATTTTCCTTTGTCTGTTTTTTAAGTCACATTTGTCACCTTTCCTCTTCGTAGGTGGTCTTTTCTGGTGGAGCCAGGAATGTATAACGATATCTCCATAAGTTTCGTCTCTCTGAACCAGACACTGTGTCTACACCACAGTGTCTACATCCTGGACTCTATGCCAAGAAAAGAATAGGAGAATGTGGCTGTTCCATCACAAATCCAGAGCCTGAAAGATCTCTGGACTTTGACTGAGGGATTGCCTGTGGTTTCTGCACCCAGGTGCACTCCCTTCCCCGAAGGGACTCTCCTGCTCCAGGTGAGCGGTTTTCATAAGTTTGGCTCACCATGTTGCAAGTAAACCGTAATACAATGTAGAGAAACATAGCCAAGTACAGTACTATAGGCTAAAAGTGAAGCTGTCTGGCACTGAATCACAGAGTCAGTATTTCATATGGCATTCAGGTTTTTCCCCTTCTTCTGGTACCATCGATCAAAACATTTTGAGGATTTTGTCTGATGCCCATACAAATGTCAAGATGGGGTGTTGGAAGAGCATACCTTCATACACGAAGCCTAGCGTACTGTCAGCGGTTTACTGTCAAGACATGGACTGGAAAATTGGTCCAATTATACTCTTTTTGTCTCCCTCATTATCAATTATGGAGGATCAAGTAAAGCTAGAATACTAGCAGGCAGTTTTTTTAATGTATGGTCTCATGCCTTTGGCTGAGTAATGGGAATGGGGATTAAATAACAGATAGCCTCAGTCAATAACATGCTTTTATCAGCTTCTGACCTTTGTGGGCTTTAGTCTAACAAAATAATATTTTACAAGAAATTTGTGCAATTATCTTGAAAGAAAATTGTATTCAAATTATTTACTATAACTTATTAATTTACTTTAAATATTACCATCGGTAATTGTCTTTCCATATTTTAATTACACCAAGCAACAATATAAGGGTTAGCATGGGTCTCAGTTTTGGTTACATTTTTTTGAGTATTGATGCACTTTTCATACCTGGACAGAGCTTGCTAGATAGACTTTGCCTTGTCTGATTAATTTTAGAAAATCTTCCCAAGTCTTGTTTTAAAATGCTGCTTGGTACTGGACTTTTGTCAAAATGACAGTTTCACTGCAAAGGACACAGGAATATGGGTTGACACCTCTGAGAAATGGAACCATATGGCTTTGTTCATGTAGGCTGGATCATCCTGGCTTGGATTTTCCTGGCTGCCCACTTTCAGCAAACAAAATCGACAAGCTAAACAGATTATATGAAATTCAAATTATGTGATAAATGGTCTAACATGGCACTGGAGCAACAGGGGAAAAGGAGTAGCCTTCTGTATACTGAATACCCATAAGGTTGCCTACCTACATAAGGCCATCATGTTTAACTTTCATTAGTACTTCAGTGATGTGTAGACATGTATACTTGCTAGTCTGGGAATGTTGTCAGCCAGGTCTGGCACTGTTCCTTACATTAATCAGATGGATCCAGTGATGCTCTCACACATTCAAAGTCACTCTGGATAAGAACACCTGCTAAATGGGTGTAACGTAATGTATCACTCTATTGACATTGGACAGTGGCTTGTTGTTGCTCATGCTCTATTTGTGCACTTGAGCTCCAACCCATATGATCATGAAGCTGAAAACTGACCCTGGTCTTGCAGCAGTGTTAATAATATATATCCTGTGAATCATTATTCTGTAGATTCTCATCCTGTGCACTTTGGGTGCAATGGGTTTATGATCATTCATTATTAAAACAAAATAATAACCAAAAACTATGACGTGTCTCTCAGAACTGATTTAGAAATGGGCAAGGGCACAGACTTAGTTCAACTTGGGGCCCTGAGTTTCATACCTGCTAATCACTGTGGGAAGGACTGGGATGCCAGTAGCTATATTACTTTACATTTAGCAGACAGCCTTACCCAGTTTGACTTACAATGTGAGAGGACATAAATGCATCAGCAAGAGTCTTACAGCAACAGTTACACAGACCAGGGTAACAACGCTCCTAGACCAGAAGGAGCAGGAACAGCGCCACTGAAGCACTAACATAGTTATTATGTCGTCCCTTAACCCATATACAAGTCAAAATAAATACCATGACACCATTTACAATGAAATTGGGGTTTGGAATGGTATGATGTAGGCTGAGGAACACATAATGACAAAAACAGGCAATTCAGCCCAACTAAGCTCATACACTTCCTACGGCACATCCAGTACTGCTTCAAACCTGGTCTCGAAATCTCCATGAGGTGCATTATCAGTCAGGATTATGACACATTGTCCAACCAACTCCCGCCATTTTTAAAATAGCTTAAAGATCAGACAGGGTTGAAAGCCATGCCTCTTCTGAGTGTACCTACACCTGTAGCTGGATGAATAGTGTTACTACTAAACACATACAGAAATTCAGTTGAAAAAATACGACTGTTGGATTCATAATTTCAACTTTATTACTCTGAGCAGATGACCGATAGAGTTCCATGTTTGGTCACTGGTTAGTAGGTAATGTTACAGTCGCCAGAGGAGAACACCGCTCAATAAATACTGTTCCTGCTAACCAGATAGTCGTGGATCCCATCCCTGGTCCAGTAGTATTTATTTGGGAAAACAGTGACTACAAAAACCAATGTTGCACATACTCCCAAACTCTCCCATTGTTACCGGGAGTGCCCATCTCAAGGATGTCTCCAAGGCCATCATCTTTCAGAAATTTTTAGTGAGTGTCAAAGGTAAAAGCACATTAATCAAAAAATTTGGATTCAATTGTATGCTCACATAGGTAAAATTCAACTCAAGACATTGAGGGGGTTCACATATTGTGGAATTCGCTGATAAACGCTGGCCCATGGATTGCTTTCAGTTTTCACTTTTACTGGCTACAGATAGAATTTGCATACGAGGAACTGGTCGCTTGCCAACGGGCAACTAATATATGCAAACTTGAAGGTTTGCTACCACATTCTATATACACATATGCGTATTGTATATTCTATATGCATAGCTATTGTCTGGGGGAAGAACATAAAATTGACCCCACCTCCATCTTAAAGAGAAAGTCTCTTCTACAGAAAGGTCTCAAGGTTGGCAAATATGATGTAGCACATCTTCACTCCTTTTAATCACTGGTGTATTTTGTAGTTTGTGGCTTTCCGTACCAAATCCTTGCGCTCTGTTCTTTTAGATTTTTTTTCTGGTTCTTGTGTTCATTTGAATCTCCAACGATCCGCCATTCAAAAAAAAAAAAAACCCAGTTTGTGGCGTACAGGTGTAAGTACAAATGGTCATGTTCTGACTTTGTGTTGGGTCTTCTGCGGTTTGGTATCCGAGCCCCAGCCAGGCAATTACTGACGGGGCTGGAGGGCCACATCGGGCAGCAGCTGGACGACCCTCGCCAGGGAAGGGAGGGAGTGGAGCTGTTGTAGTCATGTCTCATCTCTCTCTAGCGGCCCGTTGTGGTGCCTGGTAATGATGTCTGTCGCCATGTGAAATCACAGGAAGTGTCACATGTGCAGCTGTTCCATTCCAAGTCTGCGGGAGGAAGCTGTTTGGGTGGGGCTGATAGCACAGCATGTACCTGGGGGGGGGGGGAACCTGGAACAACATAGTGTGTAAGCATGAAAACCTCAAAGGAATGTTCAGTACCATTTTACTTTAGGTTTTACTTATTAGGGGCTAACTAAACCATATTAATGACTCAATGACTGCTTCTTTAAATGCTAATGAATGGTTATTCTCCATTTAGTACAAATTTGTTCTTGTACCATTTCATTTTTACGTTGTTGTCTTGTCTTCAGTTTAAGTTCAAGGCTGGTCAGTGATATCAATTCTTATCAAGATTTTGATGTCCATTTAGAGTACTCATTTTCTTCCACTACACACACTAAAAAGCAATTCTCAAAAAAAGATGATCTGTGACATCAGTAATCCAGGGTTTTATGACATCGAGCACACTGCAGGTTGATCATATTTCAAATATTTCACATTTATTTCAGATCAAGTAAAAAGCATGGTATTGCATTTCTCACAAACTGCGTTTTTCTATGCTACAGCTAACTTTCAGATTTGAATCGTTAAGCCTTGGGTACCAGCAAAAGGCTATGAAAGACTAGAACATTATATGTAAGATCTGGGGAAGGCCAGATCCCCAGTGATACTGAATCCCTGCAGTATCACTCACAAATATGTGAGCTTAACTTCATATTAAATTACATCTTAAAGGAACACGTTAAATTGCTACCAGCAGAGAAAACACATTCTTGAAAAATGATGTCTGTTAGTCATTTGGTTTCCTCTTTATCAGACTTTAATGCACACTCTTCCTGTTGCTCCTTGAGTTTTAAAGGAATAATTGGTTCTCCAGCTGTTCCTTCCCCTTGCTTGGACGACACAGACCTGCTTTCGCCATTTCTCCCGTTCCTTCCCTGAAATGTCCCAGTGCCGTTTCTAAAGACGACTCAGTCATGCCCTTCATTCTCGGGATTTTGTACATTCGCATCAACCTCCCATAAAACAAGAACTGTCTGTTTTTTTGAAATTTGGGACACTGAAACCAATATTCATGACTTCCACTATTTTTAAGGCCTTGAACTGAACTTAAAGATGTGTGGATGCCAATTTTTTCTTTGTTTCTTGTATCTGTATCGGGAAAGACTCATATTTGGTCCTGTTAAAATGCATAAAACATGACGTGCATTCACAATTTACTTTTTTTGTTAAAATCAGATGGATTGCAAGCAAAATACTAAATTATATTTTCAACTTTCTCCGAACACCTCAGTTTGATATTGAAAGTAGATGACTTTTTCAAATGATTTTTATCATCTTCACGTTTTAGAAAACTCAGTTTAGAGTAAAGCCCACCTTTTCACTGCTGTCATTTGTCAATTCAGGAGGGTACACACTCGCCCACTATTACCCTCCGAGCTGCTGCTACCACTCATGTTTTGCTTTTCAGAGCTGTCAGTCACTTCTCCAGAAGAGGTAACAATAGTTGGAGATAATGCAGGAATATGTCAGGTAACCGAACGCAGACTCTCCTGTATGATGACGTGGGAGGACAAATCAAATCAAACAGTCGCTTCCTGAACGGTACTGTGGACAACCACATTAACCCAAGGGACATCCAGCCACCGCCAGCACTGGTACAGACAGGATATGATGTCAAACATGGGGTACAATCATTTCCTAAGGAACAAGGAACCTCAGCGTCATTCAGTACTCAGCACTTGTGACTATCACTTATACATTTGTTTTAAAATTGTCACACTGCACTGTTCTTCTGAAGCTGAATCACCTTCAGAGAATTTGAATCGAAACATTTGCCCTGCAATATACAGATAAGTATAAAATAGAAATCCACCCTCCCTCTCAGCCTTGGCTTCCTCTGTCCTTCTGTCCTTTCTTTCCCTGGTTGAGGGGGTCTGTCATGGCCCATCAGTGTGAGAGCTTGCAGGACACAGGCCAGCTTGAGATGAAAGCCCCCACAGCCCAGAGTGGGGGTTTCTGCTGTTTTCAGGGGCACAGCCATGTGCCAATACTGACGGAGGAAATTGCCCTTAATTTGCAACACGGCTGCTGGCCAGGGGTCGGTGTTGGGGCTTGGGTGGACTTGAAATTTGACAGAATAACTGATTGGACACTTAAACAAGAGCACACATTGTGAATCTCAATGTTGTATGGGGGGGGGGGCATTCTGATAGGGGGGCACCCCCCCCCCCCCCCAATATTCATGGCATGGTGCTCAAAGCAGATACATGCAATTCATTTCTTGCTCTAGGAGTTTGATAAAAATATCAAAATGCAGCAAGATGACAGTATGTCATATTAATAACATTGTTATTAATAATTATTAATATGGTATTACATTTTTGAGGACAAGTACAGATTTAAACACTTGAAAGTTTAATGTATTGCCCAATAAAACATAATTATATTCTAAAAGATATTGTGAAGTTGTTTTGGGATATTCTTTTTTGAAGTACAGCATACACAAATGTATGAGGTTAGAGTTTTTGAGGCTTCTATAGAAATCAAACCAATCAACACACTTAAGATATGAAATTGACTGAATTTAATTTTTCATGAGCTATATCTTTATTGTTGATCACTTGACGTATTTAAATTTTTAGTAGGAGAAAAGTCTCTCATTAGACTTCAACAGAAAAAAAAATTGAACAGTAAAAGTATGTTTACCTTTTGAAATATAACACCACAAAAACAGCTCTTTGTGAACAAAATGTCACTTTTAAGGCCCAATATCTTCAAAATAATGCTTTGACAGCAAATTTGTATTACATGGTAAAAATGTTTGGCCATTAAATATACTGATATAACAAATACACTCAAGGCAATGTGAAATAACTGCCTTTTTAGAGTGTGCTAACACAGTACTCACACAGTTCTAATTCATTACTGTACCAATTATAATTACCATCTCTTCTGCCATTTTTTAGCTTAAAAAAAAAAAAAAGTAAACTCACAGTAAACTACAGAAACCATCCCCTCAATATTTAAGAACTATACTGACATCTAAAGAATACTTTTACATATTTCTGACATTGGTGTTTTATCGTAACAATAAGTCATACAAATCTTGTATAAAAATCATACTTCATTCCAAAAGTGGTGATTGGTGATTTATAACCAATATTCCAAGTTGGGCTAGTTTCATTAGCTTTAAAAACCATTTCTTTTATGGAAACTCTGATTCCCATTTATTTCAGGTGTCAGTTAGCGACTGGTTAACAGGCATTTCTATAACCCTTGGGGGCAGGCCCAGGGCCAGACACAAGGACCAATGATGAACACTGTTCAAAGGTATATAACATGTGGAAGCCATGGGGGGAAAAAAATAGAATCTGTGGCCAAAAATGGGCATGTGCAGGGGTGTTCCCATGGGGCCTTGCAGACAAACAAGAGAAATGGGCCTTTTTCCTAGTGCTGTGTGTGTCGCTCTGGGTCAGTGATCTTGCAATGGCCAACAGATTCCATCGCAGGAATAAGCTCAATGGGGCTGTAAACGCGTGGCGGTTTGAGGTCACGTGTGGCTCTGGGGCAGGCCTCTCCGCTGGTTCCATATTCGGAGCCCATTGAGAGAACCCCTGTTCCATTATTCACTCTCTGTCTGGCAGAAAAGCGCAGAAATATGGTACACTTATAATGAAGCCCCCAGTGGCCTGACGTGGTGTGCAGCTGGCTTACATTATTATCGAGGGTTTACTCTAAAGCCACCTTTTTCTAGGGCCTTCCTGGGATCAGGACCAGTCACTAAGATCTCCCGATGGGTCAGTATTATGGAGAGAAAGGTCTTCTCGACCAACAGCTGCTTGAGGGACATTTCTCACCTCGCCTATACCCCACCCTGTCCACAGAATTTCCTCTGGGGGGGTCTGCCCAATGTCTTCTGGATCAGACCTTCAGCGGCATGAGACCCAGATGGCTTTCCTTCGTTATTTCACGAACGCAGCCTCCTCTCCTCCGCCACTATTCTTCCCTTCCACAGCACCATTCCACACCCCCAGGAAAGCCAGTTAATAAAGACTTCAGCTTCCTGCCCCCCCTCCTTCCTCCCTCCCTCCCTCCCTCTCTCAGTCTGTCACACACATGTGTAAGGAAATTGGACATTGAGTTAACAACACGCCCGGCTGTCAGGCGGGTGACGGAGCGATAAACCAGACCCAGAAGGCCGCGCTCTGTGTGATGCAGCCGCGCTGTTGTCATCGACCCTCCGTCCAACGCGATGTCCATCTCCATCGCTACGCTGGGTTGGGAGTCCGCCACCATTCCCAGCGGTTTCCAATCTGTCATACTGTAATGGAAATGACAAGCATGAAAGTAATGGCATTTAATATCCGAGCAGCGCCCTCTTTCTCAGTGCCAACACTGTGCCCCCCCCCCCCCCACCATTTTACACTTGTGTGAAAATCTGTGGGAGTTTCTCTGTGGCTTTGCTTCAGCTCGGTTTGTAATCTGTATTTTATTGTTTTAACATGGGGTTTCAGTGTTCTACATACATACTATCCACCGTGCCAGACCGAGGGATAAAATGTCCCATTTTCCCCTGGAAAAGAATAAATCGTAATGGTGTCTCGGGTCTGGGGGTGCAGTCGGCCATCGTACAGATCAGACAGATCTGCGAGAGCAGGATCATGTATGATAACGGTCAGGTGAGATGTTGCATTGGTGCTAACCTCACTGTTAGCCTCTTGATGTAGACAGGCCTGGAAATCAGCGGGTGGATCGGACAGGAGAACGAGCACAAGAACCTGATGATGATGCAGTGTCTGAAATAACCTCACATGGATGTCCAAAAACTGTGAGCCTTTGTCTCTGCTTCTGTAGGTATGTGCTTGTGTGTGAAACTTGTAGCTGCTATAGAATTAATGGAAATGAGGAAAAAACACAAACAGGCCTTGTAAGGATTTGGTCAGTGTCTGAAAGTGCTGATGCTGGTACAGAAGAGCTCTTAATTTCGCTCTGTTGCAGACAGTTCTGGGGGGGCAGACAGACACAAGGCCATCCTGCTGAACGTCCCCCTCCCCCCACCCCCACCATTAGAGGCCCCCCATGCAGGATCAGCTCTGTCTCTCCGCGCAGCTCAGTGTCCTTTCCCGCCCAGCCTCCTCCCTCCACCTGCACAATCCCATTCAGCCGTCCACGCTCAGACTTGCCTCTCCCGCAGGTATGTCGCACAGATCTTAGGCGCAGTGGGAGTGGTGAGGTTACCGCGTGTGTGCACAAACCGCTGCAGCACAATGGAAGCGCGTCCCATGAACTCAAAGGCTCAGCGCGCCTCATTCATCGCTCTCACGAAACCCAGCTGTGAGTGCGCTGTGATGATTGCCTCGATTCACCTTGGATTCTGCGTCTGATTTTCTCCCAGCTCTTCTAAGCTGCGGCCAAAAACTGCGAGCGGTTTATGCTGAAAATTTAAGTAATATGGAGAAAAGACATTGAACTATTGACAATCTATTGAATTTCAAAGGGCAAGTCCTTTAAGCAAATGCTGCCCTTTGGACAGAGTCGTGAAGCTTAGCAGAAATCACGCAGCAGTGTCATTGATTCACATACATGTGGTTTCATATTTAATGAAGTCAACCAATTACAGGGAAGAGTAATTATGTATGAACTAAATATATCCCAAAGAGCATGTTCAGAGTTTTTGTTTGAATGAATGACAGTAGAACCAGAGATCATGTCCCCTCAGGATTGGTTCAGAAATCCAAAAGTTCTCGGTGCGTGTGAGAGATGTCAAAATACAGTTTACAGAATTTTAATCCTGCATTGATTGAAGTGATTGTTGATATAATTGTACCCGTATTTTTAAATGAGCTACTTTTATTTTGTTACCATCTTACAGACAATCAAACCAAATGACAGTGTGTCTGTCAAATAACAAAGCCGCAAACCTTAAATGTGTAAGGTAATGTACCTGTGGATGATAACTGCAAAACTGCAGATAAAACTAACTGTATTTCATACTGAAATCAGAAAATTTTACAGATTACAGATTATAAACATCAATTTAAAATGGCAAAGGAAATAATGTATGATGATTTCAGAGAAACTGAAAATTAATGAAAAATGATGCACAGAAAATGATGTCGGCAAAATGATGCGGGCATTAAACAGAATGCAAATAATGCAACTAAGCATTAGTCCATCCTTTCATAGTCGTGTGAAACAAACAAAACGGGTGCTACATACTGGTCTTCAGCGTCTGTGACTCTCTCATAACTACTGACAGACTGCAGTGTCAGAGGATATCAGTTTGTTATTGTCAATATCATATTTGTCGTTTTTATTTGAAATTGGTATGCTATTTTCTTTGTGAATATAACCCCATTTTTCAATTGATGTGTAGCATACCAGTTCATATCGTTGTATTGCTTTACTTGTGTCATTTTTCTTGTTGTGGTTACAGCCTCTATGTTTACTTTTGCTTACATGCCAGAAAACCATCAGTTTACAGACTTGCACCCTTTGACCAGCAAACTATTCAGCTGGTCCTTAATTGTGTAATTAGTGGTATTCCTTTGACAGCTCACCTCTGAGTGCTGCAATTAGACTGTGTACCGATGCCTTGACAAAAAGGGCGAAATAAGGATCTTTAAAAGTATATGAGCAGGGAAAGCATGTCCATCTTTTTTTGTGCGTTATGCAGCACTTTTACAGTTATATGAATGAGTCACTTCATGAAAAGTGCTAACCACAAAACCTATGAATCACGTCTGGTTGTTTTACGAGTCCAGTGTGACGAACTGCCGAGCGAACAAACAACAAATTAAGACAAGAGTTGCCGCGCATCAGCCACACTTTGCAGAAACTCGGTGTGGAGAAGGATGAGCGGCAATAAGTGAGCGGAGTTAGACTGGAGAGAGTAAAAGGCTGAAAACGTTCACAGCTCGCAGGTCCAACTAACGCTGATGCAAACATGTCACTTCTCGTGAAAGTGGGAGTGGCTAGGTGCTCCAGGGGAGAGGGGACTCAGGGGGCCGGACTGAGACCCAGACTGGCCAAAGAATGACTCAGCACCTGGGTGCTCATTACAGATCTCTCCACGCATTTCACACCTCTAATGATGCTCAGGGCCAGCTGGCCCCTCCAGGCTCTGCTCAAACCAATACAACCTACTGACAGATTAATACCACAGTGTGACAAGTGACTAACACCATGATAACACGCATTACCTCATCTGCAACTTGCAGAATTATGCCTTCAAGGCATAATGAAATATTTCCCCCTTTTCAACTCTGAACTCAGGCTCAAGCGTTTTGCCTCCTGCTGCAATCCTCTCCCTCCCATCCAGGAGAGGGAGGAAGCTCCTAGCTTTTCCTCACTGCCTGTGTCATTAGAGGATGATGAAGTGAACATATAGTTGGTTTGCACTCTTGCAGTTGCCCAGCTGACCAGGAGTGGCCTCCACAGAGTGATGAGACTCACAACCTTAACCAGCGAAGCTGGGCTAATTGTTGCCCTGCTAATGTGGACCTCCGGCCATACCTGTTAATGGCCCAGCTGGGACTCCGACACCCAGCCGCGGGGCTTAAACCTGCTCTCTGGAACACTGTGGAACGCCATCTGTGGTGAGGTGCAATTCTATGTGACCTGGATTCCACCTCTTCTGTGGTGAATCCATTGGTAGCTTTCCTTTATTTACAGCTGAATACTCTTCATCCAGTCACAAAGGACAGCAACTGTGGGCAGAGAGGAAGGAGCCACCCTGTTCTCCTCCCTGTATCATTGACGGAAAATTCCAACATAAATACACTGTTGTGCACTGTCTGTGTTCATATTATTACCCATATATAATACATCCCACATGTTGTAATTTAAGCTTTACAACTTATAATAGACACATAGTTCACCCCCCCATGTCCAGGAAGCATTCAATCATAAATATTTGTTCTGGTTGATAAGGTCACTGTTACATCATACCTTGATAATCCTACAGGAGAATGCTGATGATGTGAAACGTTATCTTAGGGTGGGGTGTGCAGGGAAGCCTAAAGTCCAAGTAGAATTTAGAACTCAGTTTCATATGCCAGCTCTCACAATGAAGTAGAGAAGCAGAGGCCTGTTTTGTCATGGACCCATGAGCTTAAATTACATCCGGGGTTTTAACTCTGTCATTTTATTTGAGCAACTATTTTTGTTTATTGTACTCCTCGCCATTTTTATGCATGTCCTGTTTCCACTCATTTCTCTTTAGCATATGAACACTCATTATCGACCGGGTTCTTAGCAAAGAAACTGAAAATTGAAAATATTTTCAAGCACAAATAAAAACCTGTGAAGTATAAGTTACACAAAATATCTTGTTTTGTTGATAAAAATTGTGTTCTTTTTAGCTTCCGGTGGATACGTTAGCGTTTGAAGTGGTTGATAATAGGTTCTTGCGTGCTAGGTGGTGAATAAAGGACTCAGAATCAGCAAGTCCCAGATACACCCATGCACTCTCCAGAACGTGTGCAGTCAGCCGCTCCTTAGCAACGGTTGCTCATGATTTACACAGTGAGTCATTCTGTATCACCGATCATGTGTGTTGAGTGAGGCTCCTTAATGTAGTGTACAACGGTTACAATCATGTAATTACACAAATTAATCTATCTAGTGCACTACCAATAGGATGAAGCTGACCATTCAAAATCGCACAGCTGTTGGGGATTTTTAGTAGATGATAAATTGCATCTATGTCAACTGAAGCTTTGTTTATGTGAATAAAACCACTTTGAACTCTATTGAAAGTAATGGCATAACTTGCTTTTTAATCAAAATGATATCCATAACTTGTGTTGGATGTGGTATATAAGGGGTTTGGTCCTCATTTGGAAAAAAAGAGGTAGTATAAAGGCATTCAAGAGACCTTACAGTTCCTCTTGACGGAAATCTGAATGACTCTATCACTGTGTTATCTCCTGTCAGGCATAGAAAATTACACCTGGCATTGACAAAATCCCACTTCAAAGGCCTACATGAATTCGACATGCTTGAGTCACACTGTTTGGACCACAAGCCCTTTTAGAAGCTGCACGGGTATTTCTTTTGGAGCTGCAATTCTTTGACTCATCACATAAGTGGCTTAGAATGTTGGTGGGATATCAAAAAGAAATTATTCCATGAAGCTTTTGTGGAATGTATTCCTTTATTTTGCAGTAATTAATTTTTTTCCCTGTTTCTGCCTCTTCTCCGTCAACACAGCGATCAGCACCTTATCGTTCTCCCAGATCCTGTTTGCCTTTGGTGAAACCTTTATCGTGTGTTTTCACACAGTCACTCTTTGTGTAGATTGTAAGTTAGATAAAGGGTATTTGTTGCACTTCTGCTTCTGATTTCCCATCAGGCTTTGCTGTATTATTGTTATTAAGGGATACATTCCATTGGCCTGCTGTGTCCAGGCGTAGCATCCATTCCAGACATGTGAAACACATTAAGTTCAGCAAATGAGCCAAAAGAGGTGCTTTAATAGCAACTTGATACACTGCTTGGATCTGGAACATCTTATATCGCAACACGTCTGAGAGCTGTGGCCTGACCTTGCTGTGCCGCGCTCTCTCCAGTGTCCTCGGTGCGCGGCGCAGGAAATTAGGCCCACGTTCTCTTAATTAGCAAGGAAGGACGATGACCCCCTTCCACACAGATCATATTCACACAGTGAAACAGATGGTACTATAGTAAGCGAACATCTTCAGACCCCCGATGAAAGAAAACGGACATCCTTGTCACGGAGGTACTTAGTAACAGAGGCACGAGGCCAAATGGTTGAATCCTGTTATTGATACAGATAGAGATATAGGCGTTAGCTGTGATACAAATAAAGAGGGAGAGAAAATTAATTTTTGAAGGATGAAGAATCTTACAGGGGAGCAAATACAGCACAAATTCCATTCACACCACAATACAGAGCAAAGTATAACAACTACAGCTGATGTCTAAATTAACAGTGAAACCTAATTGGAAATGAATATTTCTGGCTGGCTAATGGTATGGTTGCACTAGTTATATTAACAGCAGACTACATAGTACTACTGCTGCCTGAGTATCTACACTGACTAGCTGAATAATTGATAGATGGATTGCTCTCAGAAAGACGTACCTGAAAAAAACAGATGCTTGAATTGTTGTCATTCTGTGTTGTGTGCTCTGCTCCAATAGTGCAGTTGTCTGTATAATCTTTCTTTGCAAATAACACAAAAATAGATAAAAAAGAATTACATATTTTTGGTCTTTGTCATCAGGTATGTACAGCATGTTATAGTATGTTTAGTATGTCAGCTATGTACAGTATTGTTGCTTGTCATTAATGTGCACATGTCTCTGCACTTATTTAATAATATTCTTTTTTCCTCATCTACTGACCCACTAAATGTTCTTAGCATTGCTGGAAGTTTTGGTGGAGTATTATTAAAACTCATGAAACTTGTCAAAATTTGCTTTTGTGGGTGTTTGTAACTGTCACATAACTGGGAGAAGCCAAAGGGAGAGAGTCTGCATCTTACTCAGATGGTTTTTAACAGTTTTCTTCTTAATTTTGATACATATTTTAAAAGTTCCCTGTTTTATCCTAAGTTTTATTCCAATATTTTTCTATTTTCTCCTAATTTTAAATATTTGCATGATACTGTGGTCACTACCATCCCTCTCTTTCCCTCCCTAAATTTGGGGAAGAGCAAATAAGGATGCTTGATTAATATCAGGGATCCCTAAGGTCTCAGGCATCTCCACGGACCAAATCCCTTCATCTCCATGTGACACTAAAGACTAAAGACCCCTTCTGGGTCTAAGGGTAATAGTAAATTCAGTGCCAAACCATGGGGGTTATCCCTATAAAAGAGCAGTACCTGAACAGTGTGTGCTTGGGGCTGATCCCCACACTAGCACAGTGCTGTAACAGTGTGCACTTGGAGCTAATCCCCACAAAAGAACAGTACCTGAACAATGTGCATATGGAACTAATCCCTACATCAGAGCAGTGCTGTGACAGTGTGTGCTTTGGGCTAATCCCAACACCAGAGCAGTGCTGTTACAGTGTGTGTATGGGGCTAATTCCCACACCAGAGTAATTCTGTAACAGTGTGTGTATGGGGCTAATCCTCACACCAGATCAGTGCTGTAACAGTGTGGGTATGGGGCTAATCCCCACACCAGAGCAGTGCATTTGTGAAGTGAACTATTTGGTAAATTATTAATCTATCAAATGTGATTTAACATGAGGGAAAAGAAACATAAACGGTAGAGTCACTGTTTTATTCAACCATTTGACATTCACTGAATCGTCATGTTTGATCCCTGGACAGTTTGGCAAAAGTTAATTTGTAATATTATTGTTTTATATACAAAGTAATTCTCTATAATCCAGACTACTTGTAAATATCGTTTTTTGGTCTGTTTGAAGATGAAGAGAAAGACGCGCCATGGTTTTGGCAGGTAGAGCGAAGGGTTGTTTATTTTGTGCTGGAGAAAGTTGTGAAAGCTTAATTCTTTTATAAACTATAATGTTTGGGGCTGCAAGTGTTCTGTGACAGTATGCAGAAAAGAAATGTGGGCTTTGCTCTGACTTTGGGTTGTTTTCATATTTGAAAATGTGAAAATAACATCTTTTTCTGTACTTCATCACACAGCCCAAATGCAATGAATTGGCTACAGGACACAGCACATACGTAGTGCCATATAAACCCTTACTATACATGTATTTACAATTTACGTTGTCCTTAAAAAGGGTTATGTAAGCACATTGTACTATTTTTGAGACTGGATTCTGTACATCAATAAGAGAGGACTGTATTTTAGCAAATTGTAATAAAAGTTAGTTTTGTTTCAGAGCCTTAGATTACAGCTGCTATTATGATTAATTAATTTAAGTATTTAATACATGATTTTAACAATATTTTTATTTTATTTAACCTTTATTTAACCAGGAAAAATCCCACTGAGTTTAAAAATCTCTTTTTCAAGGGAGACCTGGCCAAGACAGGCAGCAGCATAAATAAATAAAAATACGTAGTAACAGACAGAAAACACAAAAGGAGACAAATGAATTATAACTAAAAATCAAGCACAGGGCACTCTCAATATACAGCATTAAATAATGCCTTCATGATAATCATTGAAAGTTGCATAACACTCATTTGTTTATAATGTTGAGAAGCACAAAAGTGCCAGATTATTTGAACGCTGCATCTGGTGTAAGTTTGTCTCGTGGAAAAAATAAATTACGTTCTTGGAAATTCAAGCCCAGGGCTCCATACATGCAGGCCCCAGATTCATAGCTTTTAAAAAAAAGGGCCCGTATTAACGCATCAACATCAGCACCTCTGTCTTCAAAAGGATCTCAAAGCAAATATGCATGCTTGCGCAATTATTGAACAGCCACTCCAGAAAAAAAAAAAAAAAAAGCAGCTCCAGCCTCCCAGCGAACGGCCACGCCCTCCAGCCCACATTCGCCCTCGCTTCAGCCTGACATTCGTCTCCTGGCGGCTCCTTTGGTCGGACTGACAGGTTTTCCTGGAGCCCTGCCAGCTGCACTATTGGGTGAGTTAATTATTGAGTCAGCCTTTTAAAGAGCGGCAGAGCACAGAAACTTAAAGGGGGCTTACGGGGGAGACCAGTGAATGCAAGGTTGCGTGGAGATGAATTGACTCAATTGCAAACAGATTCCGCCACAACTTCAAAGCGGGAGCCTTGAGAGCCTGCCAGCCTCTCAGTGTATTTTTTCACGGTAACTAATAGTAAAACATCCCTTAACTGCAGACTAGCCCCGCACATGTCCCTCAGACAGGTTGGTAATTAGTGTGGAATATTCTTGCGCGGTGCACGCCGCCTTCCTCCACGCGAGGCAGACGTAGAGTTGCAGCAAGGACAGCGTCGGTGTTTCTTCTCTTGTCACCTTGTCCGACAGTTTCAGCCCGAACCGCAAACATCAAAGGTCCCCCCTACTTCACTACAAATACACTCCCTCTGAAAATATAAAATTCACAAGGAGAGAATCATGTTATAAACTTGCAATCCACACCATGAGATTGTGTGAGGGTTCATCGACATGGCCAAACATTGTCCCTCACTCACTGTAAAAATGATACGTTGATCTTTTACAGTGAGGAGTTTTATATGTGTATAGTTTTATATGAGTGTGGGTATTCTTTCACATCAAGCATTTGCTCAGTGTGCACCGAAAAAATGATGGACAGGAACAATCTGTTTGCATTTGATGGAGCAAATGTTCTACAGCTAAAAACATACTTTACGGTTTTCTAAATCTCTTAGTGTCATCAAAAAACATTAACAAAATACCTAACATAGCAAACACCTAACAGGTAAAGTGTAGGGTGAGCTATATAACATGCTTATTACTGCTTTAGGCCTGGGATAAATAGTTATTACGTGGTTATTACACGTATGGACCTAGGTACAAAGTTATTGCATAATTGTTACAGACTTTGCCTGGGGAATTGTAAATCATTAGCCAACTCTCCCAGGGAAACCACAATTGTGTTACACAAACGGTTGTCATATAGAGAAGGTGTAAGTCAGCTATGTTTAAATATGATTACTAGCACTAGTTCTTCACAATATAGTAGGTAAATATGCAGAACTGTTTGACCTGTAGAGTATAAAGTAGTAACTAGGTAGCAGTGTAGGTAAATCAGTAGAAGGTCAGAATGCTTTCCAAGCCAAAATGCGTGGTTATTTAGATAAGCCATGAGCTATACCAGCTCTCATTACAAAGATATTCGCCTGGTCCAATTTCTGGTACACAGCAAAATGACCGGTGTTAATTTAACACTAACAGTGTACATATGAGTCCAGTTGTTCTTATATGTACACTGTTAGTGTTAAATTAACTCCAGAAATTTTGCCGTGAAACTCCAGTGTACTGTGGTTTATAATAATAATAATAATCATAAGAAGAAGAAGAAGAATTAAAAGCATATAAAAGTATATCTGGACAGATCAAGGTAAGTTATTTTTTAATATAGATATAAACATTGAAAAAAAAACATTAAAGAACATGAAGCATTATTTTATAAAAACGTGCTGTACTTTTGGCCTTAAAGGGCACATATACAGCTGTTCTGATGTCAAAAGTAAAGAACAGTATAAGTTAGTCACTAGATGGCTGAGTGGTATTTTAAGGGACAATTGGGGATTCCAGGTTTGAAAGGGAAAAATGGGGGAGGAACGATATAAAAGAAATGAAAAAAGGTTTCGTGTAAGAGGAACATTCAGTCCTCAGAGTCCTACACTTTATGAAATGCAGCCTCTGGTTTTGTGTTTAAATATGTGGTAGCAGTGTTCAGGTATTTTTCTTTTACTTCAAAAAGCATTTTTGAAACAGAACTTAGTTATGCTTCTGAGCAGAATTCAGCTTTTCAAGATGACATATTTTGCATGCAAAAATGACAAATTGCATTTGCAACATGCTCTAATAATATAAAAATGTCAAAATCATACTGCAAAATCAAATAAGAGCAACAAAACAGAATAAGTCGTCAGCTATTGAAAAGTTCATCAAGAGCAACAAATTATGTGTCAATTTGATATAATCAACCCTGAGTTTGTTTTTTTTAATGACCTTTCTGTATGCTCTTTTCAGTGCTGATGCAATTTTGTTAGATGGAAATATCTGAGATATCACAGCGATAGCTGATATAATTTTCCCTTTAAGAACAGTTAACTGCCAAAGCAGAAATAGTTTTTCACTCAACCACAAAAACATGTTGGGAAAACAACTCATTTCTTCATACAAAGAAAGACTATAAAGGAATTGTGTTATAACCAATGCAAATAAAGTCTACCAAAAATTAAGGCAGCTACAGTAAAATAAAAATGTATTATTGAATTGAGTACTTGGCATTTGCACATTGAATTTGCACATTGAATTGAGTACTTGGCATTTGCACATGTGCAGTAGAGGTTTTCTACTGTTGTCTACTGTGACCAAATCATGCTAGTTTAGCTGGGGAGAACTTAATTGATGTTTGTGTCATGTGTTGAGTCTTGCTTTTACAGTCATGCAAAAATATGTCATTTGCATTTTGTGTGAAAGCAACCATAAATGACTAATTGCTCTGCAAAACCAGATTGTGCTTCGTTAATTAAGTTGCAAGCATTGACATTCTGAAAAAAAGTTGCATTCATATGGTGAAGTATAGAAAATAGAAAAGTAAATGGTAAATTTTAAATATAAAATATAAATTATGGTAATATTACATAAGCATCTGCTGGGTTTGAACGCATGCAGAACGGCCACGTAGGACAGTCTTGCCTTCTCATCGACCTGGACTGAGTTCAGATTTCATCAACACACCAGACAGATTAAATTGGTATATCCAGGCAAGGAAAGCAGTAACTAGTTGTTATGACTTTAACATCTAAGCGACTGAAGGCAGGGCCGGGCTTGTAAAACCTGCCTTACAGACTGTGCCAGAGCACATCTGTAACATTCATAAAAGGCAGAAATGATGTAGCAGCTGGCCTCTGGTCTCCCGGCGTAACCCTGGGGTCCGGGCCGCAGCTACAGGAAGCCAGGTCTGTCTAAAGAGCGTTCAGTTTAATAAAAAAAAAAACCCAATTCCCAGGACAGCTCCAAATACAAACAGCAGGGATATTTTAGCAGACAAGATGTATAGCTGCACGGTGAGTTGGTCATGGCCTCTGTAGTCTGTGAGCGCTCATACATCGCATGTAATATATATCTTTACATCAGATACTGCAGTCTATTTGTATGTATTATTATCATATATCATCTGGCTCAACCATCATCTGCATTTCGATTCTGTAATATGATTTAATTCAGCTGTGAAGTAGTCATGTAGTTTCTTTGAAAGAATAATTACAGATGACGATGTAAATATATTATTTAAAAAGTGTACATACGGATGAAGGAAGAACAGCCTGGCGACAAATAATAACTTCTGTTAGGGGGTAGAAATTATATGAGGACCAGCAAGATGATGCAGACTGCTGGGTATTTCCACAGCAATATGGTAAGGAAAGTTATTTTTATTAGTATTTATATGTTGGAGGTCTTCATATGGGTGACTTATAGGGCCTATATGGAGGGCTCTCTGAGTGCTTTCAACAGCACATCCTGGGCTGAAGACACACAGTTAATGACACATTGGGGTTGATGACACAGGCCTGAGATGTCAGCAGGCAGGTAAAGCTGCCGAAGGACTCACGGCAAAGGAACGCTGATCACTGACAGGCCGCCCTCCGCAGCTGCTCGGGCCTGGGATTCCACTTACCGATGAGCGTTCAGTTTCCACTGGAGGTTAGTCACGCACAGGCGGAGCTGCTGAAACGCCGGGGAGCGCAGCTCAGCACGGTGCCCGTCCTACCGCAGCAGTCACTGGAAGGCCACCAAGCCCGCGGGGGATCGTATTTTTCAACTGATCGCTACTTTATAGCTTCACTTGAGTGAACTCCCATCCTCCAAATGTCCTTGATGACATACAGAATGCAAGTCCATTACAGCTACACGAGTAGCCATATCGAGTGGATTTTTTTCATTGATATATTTACCGCACATGTGTGATGAATGCTAACCCAAGAGCGCACGCACGCACACACACATATTTACTGGCAAATGAGCAAAAGCAAATACACACACAAGGTAGGGTGAAAGAACATCTGAGGAACTGGTGCTTTTTTCTTAACAGTGTGTTTTCTTATCGAGAATCCACAAAAATGAATCCCCATAGATAAATAACCTTTTTTATGTAATTCACTTGTGGCTACAATCTGGTCCCAGTTACAGAATTGCAGTATTTTTTATTGCATACAAACATTTTTTGAAAAAAAAAAGTCACTTTTCCAAGCCAGTTAACAGAACAGAAACACACCCCATGACACATTTCAGTTGCAAAAATACTCTCGAAATGTCAAGAGAATGCCACAAAAAGCAAACAAATCGTCACCTAACGTAATTGTTCTTTGAAATCCATTATTTCACAAAGATGAACAACAAACTATAAGTGTGAATATAGCATGATCTGCTCTGTTGCATGTTCTTTCTGATACCTTTTCTCTCTTCTCCATTTTCTCATTGGTCTCTTTTTCAACGGTGAAGCAGTATCATTTTAGGGTGCAGTTGATTCTCAAAGCAGAAATGATTTTGCACTTAACCACAAAAATAAGTAAATAAAGACTCAAACAAAAATTAAGACGGTTTCAGTAAATTAATAATAAACCAATGTTATATATAACATATCATGCAATACAATATGTGTAAATTCAATGTAACTGTTCAGTGTAGACAATCAGTTCAATCAGATCAGTACTATCTTTCAGTCCACATACATTATTTGCGTCAATATCATATTAAATATTTTCTTATGCCTTGTAGCACAGAAAAACTCTTCTTGCATGTCGAAGCCATCCCTGGCAGTCTTCTGCTGTGTTGCTTCTTCTTCTGCCTCTCAGCCCACATTCATGGCATCAGCCTGGCCCAATTTGTCATAGGGGGGGCAGTTATCATACACTTTCCACATCCATACTGAGACTTACCCCATTATAGGGTTTAGAGCAGGGGAGCGGGATGGGAGACACTCCACTGAGATGCCCCTGGGTGCTGCAAACTACTTTCCTACAGGAGCAGAGCACTGTAAAGCATTACCTTAACGGACCATCACAAAGACCTACAGCTGCTCTCTCCAGAGGGGGTAGAAGTCCATCACAAATGGCCCAAAGGAAGGCTATTAAGACTTCAGTGTTGTAAAGCCTAATGGTAGCATTGATGATGTGAAATTACACCATCGCCTGAGACAGAGGCACATTTGGGTTAATCTCCACCCCCACCTACTGTCCCGACACATTGATCGTGACTCATTTGCCAGCAATCTTCCTCCCACGTCTTCAGACTTCGGACACGACGAAGAGTCCTTCATGACTGTAAATGAGGCATTAGGTATAGCGTTGGCCTCAACCCCATTATTCTATGATTAAAAGAAAAAAATATGAGTTATGTAATACATAAGTGCAGGAAGCCCTGAACTTCACTCTGTCACTTTTCCTCTTTTTTTAAAAGGTAAGTTGTTAAGCCACCTTCCTTCTGTTTTTTTTTCAGACAGTAGGAAGGCTGGGAGGGTTGCAGAGAGGAGGAGGCATAGGTAGAATGGTCTCCAAGGGATCAACATGTGGATGAGACTGCTTCTCAGCCAACTGACCAATCCGATCTCCTCTGTCTTCTTCAGTTTCTTAGCAACACCGATTCACTGGTGTTTTCTGCAAAATACTGCACATATACATTCATGTATGGTATATGTATTCAGTAGGTCTACAGGTGATTGCGCTAAAAAGAATGTCTGTATGACTTTGTAAGGTTCAAATGTTATGAAAATTTGGAAATTGAAAAGGTGAATTAGCAGTTATTGTTGGGAGAGGAAATGCCTCCACTGATCTGCAGAGGAATGCAGGTGGAGTGCATGCAATCCTTCTGTGCGGACCACACCTGTGAAAACCCGGCACTCTGTTTGCATTTCTCCGCCTCTTCACACAGACTGTGACAATGGTCCGCGAAACTCCAAAGCGAGTGTGAAAGGAGGAGGGAAGAAAGAGGGAGAGAAAGAGAGAGCCGCGTTGTTTACCGCACACTGGTTGTGGGGTGAAAACATCTGTGTGCCGGGATGGGAGCCAGCCCTTTAAACTCTGCCACAGAGGCGTGACAAAGGCGGCCTAATCTCTCCTGTTGTCTTTGGGTCTTTCAGCACACATCCTGCCAGCGGAACGGGGTGGGGGTGGAGGGGTTGTGGGGTGCGGAGGGGGTGGGTGTGCTGTTGGGGCGCCCAAGGCACTCATTCCCATCATACAGCAAAAACTCAGATACAGCGAGAACAGCCAATGGCATGACTCTGCCCCACCCTTACCTATTACTGACTCAGCTTCAGATGGTGTCCTTCTCCCCCTCCTTCCTTCCTAAATAATTTGCCTTCTTTTGGAGAGTTCAGCAAAAGTTACACTGTTGCACGCAACACACCAGTTTGTCCTACACTGTGTATTTTATAGTCAACCTCAATCGCCAGGTGCAATTTTTTATATTACAGCCCCCCCTTCTTTAGTGTAGGCTTGTTCCCCTGTAGACTTACAACCCCAGTTAACCACAACATTTCAGCAACATTAGGTCACATCCTCATTGGTTTCTGACTAGGTGTCTTACACAATATTGTGATTAAAATGTTGTAAAACCATCCAAAGAATATGTCAGGCTATTCAGATGGTATTTAAAAAAATGACCTGAACAAAATGGTGTTAAAAATTGAACATGGTGTTGGTCAGTCCAGGTCAACACAAAATGGATGACTCTTACAGCAGCTTCATGGCACACACGTTGATTAAGTATTGAATGTTTTTTCAACCAAGAGTGCCAATAATATTGACACCTATCAATTATAAATAGAAAAAATACTCATTGAAAATTACATTTGAAATAAATGCATTGGAATAACAAAATGTTATTTTCCAAAATTTTAGAGCAAAGAATATTATAAATGACTATTTTTTTGTTAACCATGGACTGTTTTTTAACTCGTCTTTAGCAAGAGGTCCATAACTTCTGAGGGTGCTTGTATGTGGTAAAAACATCAAACATCAGATTACAAATCATGCTGAACACTATATTTCATCATTCTCTCTCACTTTTCCATCAGTTTGCTACACAAACACATCCTAACTGAGTTGATTCAGCATGGCGAGCTACCTTTACAATTTTTAATTCACTTTCAGGAATCATTAACTATGCTAAAATGTAACTTATTCTGCACTATTTTCATACATAGATATTGAATTTACGATATTATTTCTCGTAACATCAAGCATAATTATTTACCCATATGATAACCAGTTACTGTAAGACGTAGTTAGTCTGTAGTCATGGCGTGTCATATTCTGACTCACATGTGCAGCCTTACCTGTCAGTTATGCCCTAATTTTCAGAAAGAAAACATTCCACTTTTTGAGGAATGAAGGGGCGGAACGTCTTACCAGAGGTGTTGAAAGCTTTCTAAAAAAAAACAAAAAAGCCAACTTTGATGACCTGCCTCTGTTGAACAGAAAGATGGATAGAGATAGAAAAGGAGAGAGAGAGAGAGAAGGTGAAGGACACGATCTCTCAGATGGCACAGGTGAGAGCAGTTAAATTGACACACGGAAACAACCTGTGGGGAGGAGGGGAGGGGTCATATTTGCATTCTTCAGATTTATCGACAGCAGGAGGTATTTACATGAAAAAACTGTCAGACAAGAATGGGAAATAGCGTCTGAAAAAGTTTCATCGTAAGGTATCCTCCCTTCCTGTTCAAAGAAGGATGAAAGATGAAAGGCCCTTGTTCTTTCATCAAGAGCTGCATGAGAACCTCTGTGTTTTTCTTCTTTGTTTCCAAACAGAAGACAGGTGACAAAGTGCGATAGTGGGAAGCCAAAGTTCAATGCTTCGACTCTAGAAACCTCTTCGCTAGAAACCTCAAAAGGATTCAAATTAATAATGGGTTACCCCGAACTAGGAAAAATCCAGCAGAGAAGATCCAAAGATCAAAAAACAGTTGTCACATGACACGGCAGACCACAGGCATGATTCTACATCTCTGTGACCCAAACAACAAATATTCTGTGAGCATCAAAAAAGCTGATGTTTATGGGAGTGTTGCCATTTGGAAATAGCTTGCAATTGAGACCACAGGGACCAACAGAATATGGTGTAATAAGTACAAAACCTGGACTTCTCAATTGTTGAAGAAAGTAATGTGGTCTATTACTTTACTCCTACATCTGGTTACGTTTACATGTTGAGAGAGACAAGGAGGACTTTCAGCCTCATTGCCTGTCTCCATTTATTAACATGGTTGTGACTCTGTTTCAACATGGACAGCCATCTTGTGGGAGTCAGTGGTTTGGATTATTATGTCGAAGTCATTATTGTTTTGAACTGAAATGAAAGCAAGATGAAATGCAAAACAGCCATATTTGTGCAAATTGATAGACTTTTTGGAAATTTGTTGGTTTGTAAATTTATCTAAACGCAGCTGGTTCCTAGAGACTGTGCCCTTTCTCCTGGAGATTGTACTCAATTCCCGAGAATGCCCCTGTTTCTGCTAGAGAAGGAGCTGCCTTGGAGCAGAAAGTGTTGGAAAGTTCAACATGTGTGGATCGCAAGTCTACCATCCTTTTGTAGCACAGAGATATCTAGTACGTAATCTATCTCAGTTTGTGTTACTTTGACTGTCTGATCCTCTGACTGCTGCCCTCACAAGTTTTGTCTTCCTCGCAAGACACCGAAGAAAATTGTATTAAAATATTCATTATTTCGGCCCTGTACTGATTTTTTTTGTAGTTCACCTGTAGGGATCCGTGGCTACCCAACCTGTTGTGGTGATTCTACGGATCTACCAGTGTAAAATGACTGACACACAGGTGACGGCAGAAGTCTCAGGTACAGTGCAGCAGGTGTGCAGTGGAAAGTGGCAGAGCTGTAACTCTGCAGGCACTGAAGCAAACACAAAATGGGAAACCGTCAGGAAACCATGGGAAATTTACTGATTCCTAAAACAGATGAAATCACACACTACAGCAGCTGGGAGCCACACAGTGCATTGTGGGATATAGGACACCATGCATATCTGAATATATTGGAACAAACAGCCAAATATTATGTTTCTAAGAAACGGTAAACTTTGTCTTTCAGAAGCAAGAGCATTCACAATACAGCCATCATGTTAGTGCAACCTTTCATCTCACGACAAAGACTACAGTTTCAGACATCTGTGAACTGAATGCCCTGAAAACACATCCAACTTTCTACATTAACTGCACTTTTAACGTGCGGTATAAAAGGTAAATAGCTGCTTTATTTTCAGTGGGGCTATTTGCTTGGAGCAGCAAGTGTTTCCAAAGAAAGAGAAGGAAAGAAAACTCTCGATAACCTGCCCATTGATTAAAGTAACACATTTATTTTTTGGAAAAGCATTTTTAGCGCTCAGGGTTTAATTGAGCCACAGAGAGAGCTACGAGCTCTGCCAGTATGTCACATGTGGCTTAGTAATTAAACAGGATACGTGAATGAATTACCTGGGGTCATTTTATCTTTGAAGTTATTCGTCTAACAGTTTTGTTTAATGGGGAAATTCTGGAACTTTCTCTCCAAGACAGCCTGCTCTCTCCTGATCCCCTCCATTCCCTTTTCCTGCCTACATCCCATGTGTCCTGTACTACAGGAAACTTTACACCATTTTAATATAATTTCGTTACTCTGATTCAGTCTTAACCATTTTCTGATCGCCTTTTACGACATCTGATGTCATCCTCATACCAATCTTGCTATGTGTGATACATAAAACTGTAATTGCCCCCAGCGTGATCACTTAAAGTTATTAGATCTTCACCTAAAACATTAAAAGGATTAAAAGTGATCACAAAAAGTTGGTACTTATTATTAATGAAAGAAAACACCCAATGATTTGAGTTACAAATTAATGGCCACCTTAGGCTCATATCTGGTTTTGCCACCTTTGGCAGAAGCTACTGAAGTGTGAATCTTCTTCTAGCTGTGACGATAATCGGCTGTCATGAAAGTGCTTTGGTAAATCGTATCTTAAACACGCCATGCAGGAGGTGTCAGAAAAGTTACCACGAGGATAACTGGTTTGTGTCGGCCAAGCGTTCATAGCGATGTCATTTTTTGATCCTTCAATGTCGGCTCTTCCTATCATTGTGATGCAGATTTCACAAAGCGCTGGATTGTTCACCCACTAATTGGGAACGTGAGCTGGGATTAGACCGTCGTGAGACAGGTTAGTTTTACTCTACTGATGATGTGTTGCCGCAATAGTAAGTATATGGCCGTGGAGAATGGCCTTACTGGTACCTGTGCACTGTTAAATGGGGGTTAATCAGTATGGCTACAGTAAATTAGTTGTTTTTTTTACGAACAACACAACATGACAACAGCACTGTTTTGCTGTATTCACCTTTCACCCAATGAACCTGAGCAGCATCCAATAATATGAAAATTCCCATCTGCACCCCACTGCTCTGTAACGGGAAGGGGTACTCAGAATCTCTCTTTCAAGATCGATTCTGCTGCTGCTGACTTGTCCCTGAATTGTTTTCTTGCTTTATAGGGTCGTTCATGTTAAATAATGTTAACACAATTCATACATTGCTGAGGGATACTCCTGACCCCACATTGATACGAGGATAATCTCGCCGAGTGCTAAACAAAGAGTAAGAAAAGAATGCATAAGCTCTGTGTTGATAGTACTTTTGTTGTAGATGCAGTAGATGATTCTGCAGAAAGAAAAATGTCAGGATAAAATGTTTTAGTAGTTCCTGGTCTTGCTCATATGAACGAGTGGCTGGGAATGCATTTTAACTCATTTTCTAATAATTTTATTCTTCATCTATTTATTATATATGTCTGCTGGTGGTAACGTGCGTTGGAGGGCAGCATGGCGTGGCTCTGTTTATTGTAAACTAAACAGTGTGAAGCCATTGCCAATGATAACCCTTTGTTTTTTTTTATTTTTATTTTGAGGTGCTAAAAATGAGGTTCAGCTTTCGTCCCCATGCAATTGCTACAATTTATGTGTTTGCAAAGAGAATGGGGAATAAATCTGAAGCTAAATTCAAACTGTTGAACCATTAATCTATGGTTCTTTTAATATATTTTTTCCTGGACACTGATTAAGCCCAGACTTAGACTAAAAGAGAATTTCAATGAAGATCTCCACTGAAAACAGTTTTAGTCTAAAACTAGGCTTAATCCATGTCTGGGAAACCAACCAACCATACGTGAATAGAACGCTGTAACAGAAACATTACACTAGTCACATGATATATTTATTCAGCTAACAGTTACCTGTCCACAGCAATTACTCTTTTGAGTCCCTGGAAACCATAAGTACCAATATCCATGCATATATTTATATATGGCATATCAAGGTCATGTTGTTGATGATTGAAATGGAATTTGTGTCTAACTGCCATAAAACAGCAGAACAGTTAACGAGTAATATCATTCAGATATCGTATTCAACTGAGATTCTAGGTGAGCTATTTAGCTTGCTCCCACAGTGTCAATCCTGTCCCGTGTGTAATTTTTTTCATGTTTGATGCACTTCCGCTATGTTTTTGGAATCAAAAATGTACATTTCATAATTTTCTAATTCACACTTCAATTGATGTCACTTCCAAGAAGACCCATAATTCTCCTCTCCACAGACTAATAATTTGATGACTGATGGAATGATGAAACCCTCCTTCCCTAGTGAGGTCAGTAAATTAAAGCATTGCTTTAATTATGGCAAATAATATATTTAACCTTGGATAGGATATTACTCTGAGTCCCAACACTGTTAAAACAGTCATTTAGATTTAATGGTGGAAAGCTGGGGTGCCCAGAGGTTTGTAATAAAAAGCGGTGTCTCTGTTTTGACCATTACAGTAATAGTCTGGGTAAACAGAATGTTGTCTTAACATCAAATTACAATATAAATATATTACCATAAATTGAATAGCAACATGCTCAGACAGTTTTAATATGACACTGTAAAATGGACTACCGAGAGTATTAATGCAATGGTTAAAACAGGGACACAGTTTCTTTTTTATAGATAACCACAGCTGTCTGGTGTTTTTTTTATAATTTGTTGTATTTTGTTGTTGTGTTTTTTTTTTTTTTAACACAGTAGCTAGCAAACCTGTGCACACAAGTGAAAAGTCCAGTGCATAATTCTTCTATTCAGCTTCTTTTGTATTGCTTGCTGTTATTTTTTCAGTCTCGGTTTCATGTTTCTGTGAGCTCAGTGCCTGACATCTTTGTTGGCAGGAAGGGACTGTGTGATCTGCAAACACGAGCCTAAGTCTACAGTTGTGGTCTGTGTCTTTACTGATTCACCGACGCAAAAGCCCTATAGTTCATATTGCATGAATCTATGCATTCAACATTCGGTTTTGTGCTTTGACAATGACCAAACATAAAACATAAAGACTTATTATCTTGCAGTCAGCTGAATCCTACATGTTACAGAATATTTATCCATGGCACAGATGACCCAACTCCTATTATTACGTGCACTGAAATGTACAATAAAACAGTTATCAAAAAACAAGAAAAAAAACAGTAAAACTAAAATGTTAGCAGACCTTGACAAAGAGATTCTACATCACATATTTTTCACATCTTTGAGGTTTCACAACTGTAAATTCAGTGAACTTCAATAATGCATATAAACAGAAATGATTCTAAATTTACAGAATGTATTGACTGTTGATACAGGTGAGAATTCAGTTACACCAGGAGGCAGAGGGAGAGAGAGAGAGAGAGAGAGAGAAAGAGAGAGTGCCATCAAGGTGCGTCCTCGGTCTGTGTACCTGCATTCCGGAGGTGAGAGGGTCGATAGGGCTGAGATTGTAATCACAGGAAAAGAGGAAAGAAGGATGTTTTTTTAAAAGTGTTTCAATAGGGCCTGATTGTTCCCTATAAGCCAGGCATACTTTGAATGGGAACTCTTCCCAGGGAATACGCAATGGAAAAACATAAAAGGGCCATTCTTTCACCAGGAGCCACAGTGTTGCTCTAGCGTCTAAATACACAAAATCAAACATGTTTTTCTTGGTATGTTTGCTTAGTCAAAAGATGGGGGCCCCTGTCAGACTCTAACTGACTCTGAGCAAGCAGGGAAATAGATGAAAACCTGGATAATGAAGGCGGCTTGTTATTTTCAGGTGCACTCAACTGCGATGGGAAAAAAGTGGAAGTGTTCAAAGCAGAAATAAAGTGGTTGAGTGTATTTATGGCGTATATATAATAATGAGATGGAAATAAGTTGGGTTCCATTTTTTCAGTCTCATTATTCAGAATTTAACAATGACAGTTTTTCAGTTTTATTTATGTTATTAATAAAATAAGAATATGACATGCGTTCATTCGATTTTTGAGAGAATGAGTTACAAACTGTAATTATGCCCTTTATTCCATTGAAGAATATCTATTCGCTGTTTGAGAAAAAGGTTGAATTTGAGGTGAGGAAATATTGTGAAGAAGCTCAACATACCTAACCCATTGAGTCATTAATTCAATCTGCTGAAAAGCCTTGTTAGATCTACATAAAACTGAGAATTTTGATCTTTTTCCATCTTTTGAGGCTACTGCAAGCTCCTTTTAGCTCCCAAAACATAGTTTTTTGGAATATACTATAACCGTGTGGCATTGGTACAAAGCGGTCTGTAGGAGTTTAGGCTTACTTTGGTCTCTAAACATTAGATCGCATACCAGTTACCACCAATGGAAGATGTTGCTCTAACATCCTGGTCCCGTCCCAAACCTGTCCATGGAATCCCCCTAAAGTTTACCGCCAAGGTATTACATGCAAGACAGAAACTAGCAATCAGATCATCTATGTGATAAAACAGCTTTAAAAAAACACATGCATTACACATACGGGATTCCTATGAATCTGGAGAAAGGAGATAAAGGAGAAAGATCTTGTTGAGTGTGTAAAGCACAAATTTATTTAGAGGTGTAGGATTTATTCGTTATTGGTAGAAAATTGCACTTGTTTAAAATGTACTGCGACAATCCTACGTTTTATTATATATAAAAGTAGCAACTCAATGGCTATAATAATGTTACACACACACACACACACACACACACACACACACACACACACACACACACACATAATATATATATAATGATGTTCTCAAAAACACATGGTGCCCAGATTGTGACAGCTGTAGTCTGGCTGTTAGTGGCTAGTGCCCAAAAATGGTGGTATTTGTTTGGCACAGTGTTGCTTTGACTGATTGTTTGCTTGGCTTCATATATGTGCTGGTATGTTGGGGATATGAGTAATCTGGTGAGCTCTCCGGCACCACTGTGTCACAGTAGCACTGATTACTTTCCTGAATGGCCCATTCCCGTTTTGTGGCTACAGAATGATTCATAAAAAATGATTCACACAGAATGAATTCATACAAAATGAATCAAACGAACAAAAGATCGGATGCATTGAGTCGTCTTTAGTTTAGATCATCCTTGTGTTAAATAGATCAGCCAAAGGAAATTTACAAAAAAAAAAAGGAAACAACCGAGAGACATTGGCAATTGTACATCTGTACTATAGAGTTGTATTCAGATGAAGATAATTAGATGTGAAAATCCAACAAGTACTTATTTGGTGCTGTGAATGGTCTTCCGGAAGACTCATCCTCCTTAGGCATTGTTCCAGTTTGTGAATGGACCGCATTTCCACAAACGCAGGTGGTCGGCCAATCTGCCGCTTACTTCCCTGATTGTGGAGAGTCATTTTTCTGACAATCCTGTCCAAACCCATCATATTGTAAAACATCAGCCTCATGAACACCAGGGGGTTCCATACATTTTCAAATAATCTTTGGTCTCCAATAACCAATATGATTAAAAAATGTTTCCCCTTGATAAAAACTCATGAAGTCAATGCAATAACATAGACTGACTACCTACAATAATCACAGTCTCCAAAATTTTCACTTTGATCTGTTTGTTTTATCATAAGCTTTCACACACCTGATCATATATTGGCACCTCCTGGGAAAAAATAATACATTAAAATTAAAATAGGGGAGGTCGCTAGAGTGATGAAACTTATTAGTTTAACCTCCTTAATCTCTATTTTTCCAGTATGGCTGAGTCGGTTGACCTATGGTCGTATCTGTTATTAGCACATATGGAAGAGGACCTCCCAGACACCAGACCATGAATGCACGCCTGTAGTCTGTGAATCATGATTTTCTTAAATGTTATTCAGCACAAATGAATAAACACATGCACAATCCTTTGGGCCAGAATCTTCGTCAGCGTTCACAATGAAACCTTTCAGCCTCTGGCCGAGAAATGCGTGTGTTCTCATTAACTTGTGCTCGGTTTTTGGGTTTCAGGGTGAAAACCATGTCTTTATTTTTGTGTTGATTATTGCCTGCGGGAATGTAGCAAGGAAATTATTTCAGCAGCCTTAAAACGATGATCCAGAATAAGCACTGTTGACAACTTGGAGCAGCAGCAAAGGCACATACTGTAATGTCTTCACATTCAGTAGGTTATAATATGATGGAACCTTTGAGTATGAATGTATCAGCTGCATTTAAATGAAAATGTAGGAATGGCTTATTATTTTTATTTGTATTTTTTATTTCGATTGATTGGTCAGGTTGGGCCCCAGGTTTTTATAACCATCGTGTTGGTACATGGATAAAAAAAAGTGTTTGAAGGTTCTGAAGTGTGAAATATTGTGCATCCCATAAGGTTTCCTGTTTAGGAGTGGTGACCAACTGGTTTGGTTACATTTTTGTGTTTTTGCTACTCTCTTGCTTATGTTTGCCATGTCAGCATTTTTTCATCATTTTATTTTTCCCCAGCATAGGTTCTATTTGGCTGCGTTAAAATTGTCAATAGAAGCAAGGAGGGATCCTTCATATGGTGTGTCCATCTTCCCCATAATGCAAGTAGACAAGGACATTTGAGACACGCCGATGGTTCCTCAACCCTTAAAACCTCTCCTTCCATCCTTTCTTTGAACCCTGTGACATTTTTATGCACTGTCAAGTTATTATTTCAAGGGAAGGAAAAAGATCACATCGCCTTGGATGTGTTTTGGTTTGAAGGAATAATTCATTGGGACAACTCATTGGCTTTACTGTGAATACATTCAGCCAACTGATTTGTTCTGACTGATTTTGCTAGAAGGCCTGCACAGGTACTCACCCTTGTTCATATAACCTGCTTCTTGAGGAACGTGCGGGTGATTGTTACAGTATGTTCACGCTCTGCACACACATTGTTACAGTATATTAACACCTTGCTTCCATGTGGACTGCTCCCTGCCCGCGCCTCTGCCCTGTGGCCAGTGTTATAACCGCCTGGAAATCTGCCCTGCATAGCAGTCACTTAGCACACTTTTGTCACGTTGCAATTTGGCATCTCCCGCCGTGGTGTGATTCCTAAAAAGGTAACGAGGGATCGTACATACTTTTCGCTCAACCCCTCCGCCAGTAACGCTCATCGCTCCCGGTTCCCCTGCCACACAAAGGGGGCCTTTCTCAGGCCGCTGCCTCCCTGAACAAAAGGCGGACATGAAGCCTGAAAAGGTAATGAGAAAATCAGCCAGGCCATGTGGGTCCAGGTGAGACAGACAACATTGTTAGGGGGTAAATGTAAGGCGGGTGGGGGTGGGGGGTGGGGAGAGGGCGGGGGGGGCAGAGGTCACCTTTCCTTGGCTCTGATGCTATCTGCTAAAAGGTCTTTTGAGGTGGGCATTGGCCATGACAGCGCTCGCATGAATTAAGCGGCAGCTGGAGACCCCACTGGGCGGCCGGGTCTTTCTCACAGTCGGCAGATGTAAGGCCCCCACTCCTCCACTCTCTCCCGAAGAATAGCGTCCTTTTCCATTAGGGAAAGGGAATCCGCTCTCATTCACCTCCGATCTAGCTAAGATTTCCTTTCACAATTCAGGAAGTGACAATGTCCTGATGGAGTGATGTAGCGGACTGAGCGGTTGGGGATAAGAAGGGGAACTTTGTTTGAGCCCCTTTGTTTTAATGGAGCCCCGCTAAACGCACAGTACTGTCTCCAAATTCACACACACAAAAGGGGAGACGCTATTAAGCACAACAGAGGCAATGTTGTTGAGAGATTTCCCATGTAGCTTGTGTATTTTTTTAAATGCGCACTTAGCAGAAGCGCTTTATTTCATTTGAGCGAAGGAAGGGGGACATTAGCAGGTTAAACTGAGGTCAGGGCTTCCTGTATAGAGGAGCTCATCAAACAGCCAAAGGTAGGCCTTTGCTATTGCTACATGCTAGCACTTCCACACACAGTCCAGCAGGCCAGCCTGGAATCTGCTCGACCAGCTCTTTGGTGTGATCTCACTGCCCCATTTTGTGTTTAGGGAAGGTGGGGGATCATATTTTATCATCTGGAGTGAACAAATCATAAATGTATATGGTAGTCCTTTGGGCTACCAAAAGGCATGATCTGGTAGGCCAGACAAGGTTTGTGGTAGTAGGTCTACTTAGTATGTCCAAAAGAGACAATAACACAGCAACAGAATGCCTTAATAAATAACATTAGAAAATTTCAATGAACAATATTTCATTTTTATTTTTATATTGCTTTTGCAATATAAATTGCTACTCAGTAGCTTTACATAGAGTCCAGTCTTGAGGTCCCTTAAGAGCAAGCCTAGGGCAGCAGTGGCAAGCAGAAACACCCTGAGTATCAGGAAGAAACAGGGGGGAAGCCTCTGCTTCAGGCCTGGAGCCAATGAGATTAATAATAGAGCAAATTTAATCTTATAACTGATAATGTGAATTGGCTAGCAGGGGGTAGGGGCTTGGGTGGGGGCGGGGGGTTCCGGTTTTATCAGTGATGCTTGAATACGTAATGGAATAAAACATTTACAGGTGATGGCACAACGTTTTCAGCGTTATGTAATAAATCACATTATTTTATCACAGATCCCTTCCAGATCAGAGGCAACACAGGAGAATGTTTTATGGGTAGGAATCCTCTCTAGAGGAATGTAAAGGATATTTATCCCACCTGAACTCTCCTGTGATTTACCTTCCAACCATTCCATCCTGACTCATGAATTATAAATACAAGCATGTCATTTTGAATTAAGATTTCAAGGATAGAATGTGGCTAATAAAAACCCATGTCTAAACTGCTCAAGATTTGTCACACAGACACAAGAGAGCCTATATAATTTGAAGTCACAAAAGTTGATTATACTAATTTGTAATAGTACAGCTCAAAGATAATTTTTTATCCATATATTTTTTATAAATAATGCTATCTTAAGTTTTCCCCTGTAAAGACTGGTAACAAGAGGATGATCTGTTTCCAGTTTCTGTTCAGTTTTGAAGGAACTTTTAATGTGGAGGGGCAATGGCAAGGAGCTCTGAGCACATTGGTTGATATCTGATTGAGTAAATATTTAGCACTTTTTCAGTGATACATTCACATAGCCTGTGGGCCACCATTACTTTGCAGGAAATTATGCAGTGAGACAAGAAGAAGGTTGCAGAAAGCTCCTCCTGCCGACACCTCTCTGTGTCTTGGAATAGGAGCTTCTTCACAGGGCTGGTCACGTTACTGTACTCTGGAACTTTTGCACTGGACCAGTAATTCACTGAACTGTGGAATAAACTCTTGCAGTTGTATGCCATGGCAAACTGTTCCAGCTTGTTCACTGGTTCAAACTCAGTAGATATTCACAAGGTGACTGGCATGGGACACTGGCATGGGAAAGATTCTTTTTGCATGTTGCTTTGTATTTCTCTCAGATTGTTCAACTGGAATTCAAATATGAACTCATGACTCCTACAGAAGACTTTTTCAAGGCAGCAGCTGTCTGCACACACTATGTCACCTTGTTTTTCCTCTATTTTCATCTGCAAGATTTCCAAAGTCACACATTGTAATGAGTGTTTTCAGAGTGGAGGCATATAATTCATTCATTGGGGTTCTGAATTATTGTTTTCGGTGTGTGTCTGTCCATAATTAACAGCTGTACTTTATGATAATTTGTATCTGCTTAAGAATTTTAAAGTACCTGGGGGTCCCTTTGTCTTCCCCTTCTGTGAGGATGAATGTGTTGGATTACGACATGGTTTTTATCCAGCCAAGATGAGAATCATGTATGCCTGTACTTTTTTTTGTGCGGGTTGGACACACCAGCCCTGTAGCATTGCAGTATACGCACCATTAATTTTCGGATTTCTTCAAGATGTCAGCTTTGCGCTCATCAAACTCAAGCAGATCCATGCCCTAAACCCATTCTGTCATTACTGTTGGCCTCTGAAACTATGTAGATTTGTATGGTGTGTGATAAAGAGCCATGAATCCCAGTCAGCTCAATATATAGGCAGATCAACATTCCGTTACATTCAGCATGCAATGTACATGCAATGTAGCCCCTAACCTCTCACAATGTCTCATTGTACCACTGACAAACATTAGGCACAGAAAACTTTTCATTTACTGGCACCATACTCTCACAGCTCTTACGGTGTTACTGTTGTACTTTATGCTTTACAGTCATAAACAACATGGGATACAGTTTGCCCTGTAGCAGGATTTTAATCTGTTATGGGTAGAATATCAGTAACTATTTCAAAATGGTTCCCCAGGGAAACTAAACAGATGGATTGACCTGGTGCCATCGCCTTGAATCGTTAAGTTTGAACTTGTATGTGCACTTACTTGTGTTATGCTTGTTGTATTCAGAAGTTCAGTACTTAGACATGTAAAATATACTGGATGAAAAACATATCAAAGAAAAATATTGCAGGACTGGTAAAACTTTCCCCATAATGTTCTAGGGGTTTAAATCTGACAAGTGAAGACAATCTGCCTTCCAAGGTAAATAAGAAATGCTTCAGAAGTCTCTGAAATGCAACCTTTTCTCAGAAGAAATGTTAACGACTCCCCTTTCAGGTACGCACAAACGAACAAACCCGGCTCATTTCCTGAAAAATGGCTCGATATGAACACTTCCTTTTATGGAAGGGAATTTCAGCTGAGCAGCCCAGAGTTAAACTCATGGTTCCCTCTCTTTTTTTCCTCCGTGGCTGCGGATGACTCCCCTTTATAAGGGAAAATGCGTTATCATTTTGCTGCTAAATGTATATTTAGGGGTCTTATTTCAGGAGAGTAACTGAAAGCAGGTTCTGCGGATGACCTCTGCTCCTGTTTCTATATAGTGACAGGAGAATTCATTGGAGGATAGTGAAGGAAGTGCTCATAAATTTTACAGAAAGGGTCAATGCTAAAAGCTTGCTGGGTTTCGTTTGCGTATGGCTTACGTAGCTGAGCTCAGAGAGGACCTGTCCAGTTCAATTCTCTGACTGCTAAAATGCTGAATATTATTCTATGAGCCTATAACAACTTAATCTGTCTGCTCCACAGTATAAATGTAGCAAAATTAGCAGTAATTATTTCAAAACAGGCCAGTCCTCACACCTCCAACTAAACAAAAATGAAAAACATTTTACCTAAAAGTGACATACAAATAAATCACTAAATCACCTAAATTTTGTTGTCTATATGTCATCATTGTAAATATGTAAACATAATATGTAAATAATAAGTCAATTTCCCCTATGGATATTTGGAATATGTATATTTCAGCTATGATCCACTACATACTGATGTATAAGTGTCTGATAACAATCAATGCCAATTATTATGTTCTCATCAAGCTAAACTAAAGAGCCTCATAAGAAAAACATGTCTCCGGTCTGAACATTAAAAAAGAAAGACTCTAATCACAAGATCATTACTCAAATAGCACTTCTAGAGAGAGAGAGAGAGAAAGAGTACTTTTCCCACAGCACCAGGCTATGATCTGAATAAAGGTTCACAAATTCTTTTTTTCAGCAATGGAGTATGTAAAAATGGGCACTGCAATACAGAGTAGTTGCACTAATTCACAGAACTTATATCATACAAGACTAAAGGGCCACTACTTGTTTACACAGAGAGGACTGACTCTTAGTTGTTTTGGTGGATGTGCATCTGTGAAGGCTATGGAACAGAGACCCTGCAGTTCGGTAAACATGCACTCAGCAGGTGTTCAGTTAAAAGCAGATATGATAGTTGATGTTGCCTTGGAGACATACATTTGAAGCAAAACAACTTCACTGCATGGATCTGTTTATACAACTGATTTATAGGGTCTGCTGATCTGGTGTAGCTCAAAGCAGCTCAAAGTGGCAGTCCGCTCTGGTGCTGAAAGCTGTTAAGTTCCCAACAATTCGCTAACCTGCCGCATGTGCTCGACTCAAGCACAAGGTGAGTCAGCAGACTCCTCCAATCACAGCCCAGACACTACAGGACTCCTCCAATCACAGCTCAGATCCTAACCCTAACCCAACATTAACTCACCCTACAGGCTGTAAGTAAGACACCAGTACTGCATGTCTGCATGAATGAACATTATTAATAAAATCTAAAAACACTACTATGACATTCTGCTCACTAGTAATTTGTTTGAAGACACAGCTACCATTGCATAGCAAACAAATTTTCATGATAAGTTCCAAATGCAGAGGATTACAATGAATTTCAGTGCATTTGAAGTTTTAGCCTGATTTTTCAAGCCAGATGAAGAACTACATGACTTTTATAATTCATCACTACCTTAAATGTATTCTCCAGTCAGGTTTCATTAATCAGAGGTTTGTGTTCATTCTTATTGACACCACTCAGGTCTATCAGCGGTGATATGTACTCAGCTCAGCCGGAGTTCAGCAGGAACCAACGACCCATGGGTAGAGAAACTCCCCTGTAAAGGGTGTTCTGGAAAAACAAACCTAAAAGGCAGCGACATAAACTATCCTTACCTATGTTTGGGTTCAGCCCACTGGCCTGCATCCCCGGAGTGCAGTTTGGGGCATGTGGTCACAGCAAAAGCCATATTTCAGCACTTAGCTGCCAAAGGGTCCCCCATAAGGAGCCAAAGGTCCCTGTACTCCAGAGCCCCATTAGCAGGGCCTTAACATGGGATAGATGCAGCTGCAAAATCAGGCTCCTGACTCCTGGACCTCTGGTCTGTGAGATGTTTCACATGCAGGAAGTGAGTGTAATTGCAGTGGGTGGGGTTATTGTGGTCCTGGCCGGAGGCTCCCGTTGGGGTTAGGGGGGTTCTGTCATCACTCTCTTTCAACCCCAAAATGAGGAACATCTACGGGGGGCCTCAGACCTCTGCACGTCCTGCTGGGAGAAGCACAAGTTCAGCTCTTCAGCACACATCTGAAATGCTGTCCTCTCCAAATCCCCCCTTTCAAAGACTGTTCCCATTCTCCACTTATGTGGCTCTATCTTCTCTAAGTCTTCCTTCTCAAGGACAGTGTTCTCTCTAAGTCTCCCATAACTGAGACTGAGTTCTTTCTAAGTCTCCCCTCTCAGAGACAGGTCTCTCTAAGTCTCCCTTAACAGAGACTGTGTCCTCTCTAAGTCCCTCCCTCCCCTCTCAAGAGACTGTCTCCTCTCTAAATCTCCCTTCACAGGGACTGTGAAGCCAGACTCCTTGACTCAGAACAGACCCTAATTTTTTTAAGTGGATATTTTCGCCAGAGGCACCTTTGTGTGTTGTCAAAAGTAGCCACATCTATCCTCTGATGCATGATGTCAGCACTTAACCTTGGCTCATTCCTCTGTTCCTGTGTCACTCTTCTGGTAACACCCAGAGGCATGTAAAGGGGGGGGGGGGGGTCTCAGTCTCTGCCTTCTGCCGTCAGTACAGGAACTCCACAGCCTGCAGTCCGTGGGCAGGGAGACACCGTACAGATGGTAGGGGGCACACATGAGCCTTTCTTACGATTGCAAAGTAACAACAGGGCTTACTCTGTGAATTAACTGTTGTCATACTGTATATTGAAAATTTTAGATGTTGTGCATTGAACTCACCTAATTTACATTTCTAATCTTACATTTGTGACCCAGTGCTTAGAGTGGATTAAATTTAAATAGTAACTTTATGAACAGGAGAGCCACATCTGAAAGATATGAAAGAACATATGTCATGTTACGTGGGAGACCATTTTAGAAATAAGTAGCAAAACTGCTAGGACTTTGCCAGGAAAATACTAATAGTTTCTGGGAAATTTGTGTCCCTGGATCGCTGTTCAACACCTCTGTCAAATTGCCGGATACCATGTATCAGCTGAGACACACCGCAATGAGTCCAGTGGGCTTTTAGCTGGTGAAAGCAATTGCTTGGTTCATCCAGATAATAATCAATACGAAAATAAAGTAATGGTTTGCTCTTTGATGCGGACAAGGGAATAAACAAAAGCACAAAGCTGCGGCCAGATCATTCTTCTGTGTGTGCACTGGAGCCTTTTAGCCTCTGGCTAAAACGTTTTTGTCTGTGCTCATTCCATCATTTCCAAAGGGCACACACATCCACATCCAGAGCCCCTCCACAGAGAGTTACTTCTCAGCATTTAACTTAATTTATGAATGCAAACCATTTTATTTTTGTTACTTGAAATGACTACAATATCACAGCTGGTTGCAATGATTTCTTGACATTTCTTATTGCTAGCACAAGTTCCTGAATTAGAACTGGTGATCCTCTGTTCTATCCCTACTGCCACTATCATACAGCACTACAGACCCTCCGCTCAACCCCTACTGTCACTAACATACAGCACTACAGACCTGCTCAACCCCTACTGCCACTATCATACAGCACTACAGACCCTCCTCTCAACCCCTACTGCCACTATCATACAGCACTACAGACCCTCCTCTCAACCCCTGCTGCCACTATCATACAGCACTACAGACCTGCTCAACCCCTAATGCCACTATCATACATCACTACAGACCTGCTCACCCCCTACTGCCACTATCATACAGCACTACAGACCCTCCTCTCAACTCCTACTGCCACTATCATACAGCACTACAGACCCTCTGCACAACCCCTACTGCCACTATCATACAGCACTACAGACCCTCCTCTCAACTCCTACTGCCACTATCATACAGCACTACAGACCTGCTCAACCCCTACTGCCACTATCGTACAGCACTACAGACCCTCTGTGCAATCCCTACTGCCACTATCATACAGCACTACAGACCATCTGCTCAACCCCTACTGCCACTATCATACAGCACTATAGCTGTGCAAATGCTGAAAAAACATTTGAGACACATGAAGCATTTTACCTTTTAGAACCTGCCAAGATTATAAACAACAGTGAGACAATTGTAGTTTAAAAACCATTTAGAGCAGCATTTTGTTCGATGTGGGTTTGAACGGTTAAGAGTGGTCATGGAGTATGAGAGTAGAACAAAATGGCTTGGTGCAGGGAATAGGAATAAGTGCAATGCAGAGGGATGAAAGATAAGAAACTATTTATTAATAGTAACAGTTAAAGTTTACAAGGTTTCCAAAACTGAGAAACTGAAGGCAGGTATTTAGGCCATTTTATATACAGTCATAATTATGTTATTACACATTTATAACTACAGCATAAAATCAGGTCTTTACCATAGTATGGAATATTACATTTTTACGTTCTCAGTGTACTTTCTCTTTAAAATGTAGTATGGAATATTTCATTTTTAAGTTCTCAGTGGTCTTTCTCTTTACAATGTAATGTCAAAGTTCTCTCTGAAACTATTTCAAAGCATGTGTGAAACAACTGACCACATGGTAAAGGAAAGCAATCAATTCTGTTCTGGTGTCAGGCCATGGCATCTACCCTGATCTGTTGATTTCAAAAGATAAAACTGTAAATAAAGAAATCACTGAAAGGCCTGCTGTCATGATCTTGTAGGAAGCAGGAAACGTGTCACATGCATGAAAATTGCCCCACGTGACAAATTATGAAAAATAATTAGCCTGATATGAATAATATCACAGTGTAAACGTACATACAGAGGGGAGGCAGGCAATTACAAAAATCGAGATCCATTACACTGCAGTTTCTAATGGCATTTCCCACCCAAAATGGCTCCTCCCATGAACACTCTATTATTCAATAATTTGAGACCCGTACCTAAAGGAAAGAACCTTTACGTGATGCCAAGCCGGTCCCAATGGCCTTGTAAATACCTTAGTCTATCATTTCCATCCTGGTATAAAATGGCTGGACTTCCGCTTTGAGTTTCCATTAGTTTTCTCTTGGCAGGTTGTGATTAATTGTTAACAGTCCCTCCAGACTGACAGCCAGGTGAAAGAGAAGGGAAACGATTCTCGACCAGAGCTGTGCTGGAATTCAGTTACCAGCAAACAGCCATTTCTATTTTTCACCCTTCCCTGGTTTGCTGAGACTTGTGTTCTCTATTTTTTTTCTCCACGTCTCCTTCCTCATGATTCAGGATGGCCACCCCGAAGCCCAAAACCAGACGGCCTTTAATTTAGTTATCAGGGCCTCGAACGCAAACATCGATAACTTCACTACAGCTCATCATGAGCTTCAGTGTGTCACCAGGACAAGGTCCAAGTGAGACACGTGTTAATTTGCAGAGCTGCTCACAATTGTTTACAGACTCCAGAATCTTCCATAACACAGAATCAGATGGCCTCTGCCAAATTGGCCCATGTTTATGATGCATTAAACTGAAAACATCTTTTATGATGCATCTGTGATTTGTTTGTGGGAAGGTGTAATGGAAACACCTGGACCGTGCCAGGCCACATTCATTCCCAGAATTCACTGGGCTTACTCAGCCCCCATCATCATTTATGGCATAGGTCTGAGTAATGGATGCATTCCAGACATGCAGTCTGGTGCTGCCATGAGACTGCAGCTTCAGCTACAGCTAAGCATGGGGCCAAATGCCACTCATTAAACCAGAACAATTGCATGCAGGTCCACAGTGTGAGCATAAGCTCTTTCATGATGAACAACAAGCCCTCCAGAAATAAAACTTCATCATAACCGTCCACCTGTAGAATAAAACTAATATCACTAATAATGCAACTATAGGCTTTGCAAATAGCAAACAAGCTAAACCAAGCAAATCCATAGCTACCACGATCAGAAGACATACATTGGGGATGCTACCATATGATATTTCATCAATATGACAACCATACCACAAACATTTTTAGATTTTTCTATATTGTGAATTGTGTGGTAGTACGCAAACACTCTTTACCCTAATTTTATGTTTATCCAAATCTAGGTATTTTGCCAGTTGCTGTATTCCAGACTGATACGCCTATCTCTGAAACTTTTCAACAGGCACTAGTTGGAGCTCTACAGCCTAAATAAAGCTCTTGTTTGCTATTTTACTGTTCTTGGTGGTTCCATGGGGCTCTTCCCTGCCCACATATTTAAGCCATAGATAGAGCATTCCCTAGATCTGTTCTGATCGATGGAGCAGTGATTGATGGTGAAGAAGTAGTCAGATAGGCATGCCCTTCTGTAACTTGCCTGCAGACAGCTTATGAGCTGAGCGTTGCCTTTGATTTGGCTGTACAACAGGTGGCAGTAATTATGCACTATAGCCTGGCATGGGTTTGCTTTACCAAAGAAGAAGAAAACTGAATGTTCCTTTGATGTCTTTGTGTTATGTCACACGAGACAATAACTGGGAGCAAGACATGCTAATTCCGGGATTTTAAATATCTTTGCTGAAATCGAATTTAAGGAACTAGAATTGAAATTCAGTGAAATTCAACTTGTCAGAAACAATGTTCTTCCTTGTAGTAACAACTCTATTACTAAAACAGTTATTAATAACTATGGAATTTAACAGCAAATATGTGCTTTTTCATCTTTACATTATTATATTTATCATTTATTGATTTAATTTTAAAGTCAAGAAAAAATCTCTTTATTTACAGAGGGAGGAAGCATACAGGTTTATAGGCAAAGGGGATTACAAAACAGGAAGTGCCACAAAAGAGAACTGAACACTGGCTCACATGGCTCCTAATATGATATTAACACGCACACACAGACAAACAAATGCTCAAAATAAAACGGGTTCTTTATAGGCTCCAGGTGGAACCACTTACTAACATTTGTCTCAAGGCCAGAATGTCAAAGGGTTCTCACTGCTTCCTCTAACTTTTTCTACCAAGAGAACCCTTTGATGGAACTTATTTATATATTACTTATTTATATTTGAGCAGGGAAAAAATTTGTATTCCACCAAACAAACAAAATATTTTGTCAGCTGTCATTTGTTTTGGATTGCAAGGAAAAAATAATAGCAAAGTCACTAAATGCTAAATGGTCATACTCAGCAGGTGATTTGTTAATTTTTAACAGCGGGGATGGCCCAATGGGAGCACCCCCCCTGCCCCCATCCCACCACCCAACACACACACATGTAAAATGGGGATGGCAGGTTAACAAGGGGGATGCATTTTGGTCATTTTGCTGACAAGGGGGATGGAATCCTCCTCACCGCCCCCCCCCCCCCCCCCAAATTGTCTACTTGTTATACTCAGACTAGAACTCAGACAAGGGGGTTCTCACAAAGAGCCTTTTAAAGTGGTTCTACGTTTTTATTTAATGTTTCTTGTTACAGGAATCGTTTCTTTTCTGTTTTGAGTTTTTCTCTTTGTGTGTTGCATGTTTGTTCTGTTTCTTTTTTTCTGCCAGATGAGTCTCCTCCACAACTTTGATATTCAGGGAATTAATTTAGTCAATGGGTGGATAGCTTGTAAATATTTTGCTGTATATAGTAACCACTGTCAAATATCACTGTGTCACTTTTGTATCACTGTCTTGACTTGCTGCCACTTTTGTTTGCACTCTTTTATTTGCACTCCCCCTGCTTCCCCGGCTATGCTGGTTTGTACACAATTTTCAACACAACCCTCTTCCCCTGGATATAGCGCCACCAAGCTGGGAAAGTGGGAATTGCATAGCTTAGGTGCTTTGTCAGGTAAGGTAGATTTTCATCATTTGAAAGGGTGCTTGAGTTGCAAGGATTTTGGCAGCAGTTTTTGGGCTCTGTCGAAATGCGGAGTTGCAAGAAACTTGTCAAGGTCTCTGGCCAAGGAAGAGATCAGGATAGCAGTGCAGGCAATGTTGGTGGAGTCTGGTCCTTTGGAATCTGAGCCTGATTCTGTTGGTGGTGACTTGGTGCAGAGGAAAGTTTAAGCCAGTGGTTTGGTTTTAGACCCGCCTGGGTTACTTAGCAGTGAGCCTGCTCCAACAGGAACTGCACAGAGTCCACCTGCTACGCTGCCTAAGTTCGATCCACACTAATATCATTCCCATCCGCTGTGCGTCCATTTAGCACAGCTTAAGATGGAGGTGGATGAAAAGGCTAATGTGCAAGTTTCAATTGGCAGAGGGTAAACTTGAGCTCGATGTGGAGATGGTGGTCAAGTTGAGGCAGCGGTGCCACAGGGACTAAACTCACATCCTCAGGTAAATCTGAAACGCATCCACCTCAGTCAGATTCCGGCTCTCTCAATATAAGCCGGCAAGTAGTCCTTGTTCCCCCTTTCAGAGAGACCGAAGTAGATGCATACTTCACTGCTTTAGAGCAAGATGTCAATGCACTTCAGTAGCCTATAGATGGTCTACCCTTCTGCAAAGTAAATTGTGTGGAAAACCACAGTAGTTTCTGCTCTTTCTTTAGAAGACATTATACGAAATGAAAAGGTGAAAGCCACAGTGTTTTGTGCTTATGAGTTGGTGCCCGAACCATACAGACAAAAATAATTTGTAATTTCAAGAAAACATATGATGCAGACATATGAAGAATTTTCTAGTAAGAAAACTATTCTTTGTCACAAATGGTGTTCAGCTACAGTTGATTTTGATCCCAGGTGTGAGCTGCTCTTAATTGATTTAAATAAATATTTTTTTAATATTTATTGCTTCTTATTCCGAGGCGGATGCATTGGAAGCCATGAGTTTGCCCTTACACACAAAACCTGCTTGTTAGTTCTCACAACGAAAAGCTTGGTATCGAGAGCAGCCCTGCCAACAGTGAGGGTGCAATGAAAACTGCTTCTGCGGTGAAATCTAACGAAACCCGTGAATGTTTCTATTGCTATAAACTTCTATTGCTATAAATCAGTCAATTTTGTTAAAGCACATTCAGGAGATAGGACAAGGGCGATTCTTGTTACCAGAAATTCATTTGCAATGGATTTGTGTCTTCAACTGGTGAGCCGACAGATCAAAAGCCTCTGCATTTCTAACGAGATACTGGTGCTTCACATCAGTCCTTTATTTTTGCAGATGTGTTGTCTTTGTCTCCACTCCAGGACCACTCCTCCTGTGGAACTAGAAGTATAGTTCAATACTTGAGATGGGCTTTGTACCTGTGTCTTTGCATATGGTTCATCTCCAGTCTGACCTACTGTAAAGTGACACTTTACCAGTGGCTGATGTTAGATTTATAAATGATATTGCAGGAGAGAGGGTGCACCCTATGCTACAGGTTCTTAGTCGTCCTCAGTTATCGGATCCAGTGTGCTACAATGTTTTCCTTGTATGTGCCCTGACGGGCACAGGCTCAAAAGAGGGGAGAACAGTTTGATTTATCAGCCACAGTTTTGGTTCCTGCAACCAAAGCTTGATGCACCAGTCCCTCATCCTTCGGAATAACAGTCACATAAAACATAAAAAGGGTATTCAAAATTTAGTGGCGGATTCTTTGTCCCGCTTGTAAAAAAAAACAAGCGTTTAGTGTTACACAAAGAATAGAATTGCTTTAATGGTGGGGGGGGGGGGGGGGGGCGTTCAGGAAACATGTTTTGAGTTTTTCTCTTTGTGTCTTGCGCTTTTCTCTTTGTCTGCTGGTCCTCAATTGTCAATCATCATTTGTCTTGGTTTTCCCACCTTCGACATGTGGCCTCCTCCTGACCAATCCTGTGTTTCCCCGTTTGAGGACCATCTTCATATCACTGCCGTTGTCAGCTCTGTCCTGCTCAAATCTTGTCATTCATTGTAGTTACCCCACTTGTCTTTTGTTTGCTACTTTGTTAGTGTGTTTCGTCGGTGGTCTACTTTTTGTTTTGGGTAAGGGTAGACAGGCAGCTGCCATCCTCTATTTTTGGTTGCAAATCCTTGGTTAGTTACATTTATTGTGGGTATTGCTAGGTAGCTAGTTGTATTTTGCTTTTCCAGTTTGGTTTGTTCTTCGATTTGGCACTGTATTGAATGGATGCCTCATTTCTAAATGCATGCTCTACTCCTGCTTCCCTGGCTGTTTTCCCCAGCCTATGCGCTATGCTGGTTTGTATACAGCCTTCCATCCAACCCTCTTCCCCCGGACATAACAGTTCTCCTGAAAGAACAAGCTAAAGAACCCAAAAAGTCTGAAACCTTTAGCTGCAGTTTTATCAAGAACCTGTGTGGAAACTAGTAAGAACCATATAGGGTGTTTCCAGACTGGTCATATTTACATAATTTGTTCTGAAACCAAGTCAATTTACCTTCTTGTTACTGTTCATTTTGACAAGACAGGACAAACCCTGGGTTCTGTAGGGAGAAACCGTGACTGAGATCACTTGGTAAGGACAGTCGGCTCAGCTGACGAGTATCCCTAACCTAGCTGTTTGAAAATTACTGTGAAACCAAGACATGAAACAATCAACAATCAAGTCATAATGCTTTGTTGTTTTTTTGTTGTTGTTAAAATTATTTTGGTTAGCAAGCATCAGAACTGTCAAGAGCTTAAAATATGATGACAACTTAATAGAAACATTTGTGAAGACTCGTAAGTTGAAGATTACTAAATTGAAGGTTATCAGTCTCCTTTACATTATGTTACAGACCACCAACTGCTGTTAGCTGACTGTTGTTGGCCAAAAAAGCAACTACTTACATGGTTTCCATTGTAATATCAAGAACCTCAGCTAAAAAGATTCTTTATATAATCCCCAAAAAGGTTATTGAACCATCAGGGTTTCCTACTTAATGATTTAAAGCTTTTAACAGATAAGCTTAATTTTGCACAAACCTCCTTCTAGATGTTCTTCTTTAACTTGTCAATGATTGCAGATTAAGTAATTTCAGTACAGGGAGAGGGGGACAGGGGGGCAGGATGAGGGGTAAATACAGGGAGAGAGAGGGATGAGGGGTAAGTACAGGGAGAGAGAGGGATGAGGGGTAAGTACAGGGAGAGAGAGAGGGATGGGGGACACATGGGGGTAAATACAGGGAGAGAGAGGGATGGGGGGGCGCATGGGGTAAATACAGGGGGAGAGAGGGAGGGGGGCAGCGTGAGGGGTAAATACAGGGAGAGAGAGGGATGGGGAAGTGCGAGGGGTAAATACAGGGAGAGAGAGGGATGGGGCAGTGTAAGGGGTAAATACAGGAAGAGAGAGGGATGGGGAAGTGCGAGGGGTAAATACAGGGAGAGAGAGGGATGGGGCAGTGTAAGGGGTAAATACAGGGAGAGAGAGGGATGGGGCAGTGTAAGGGGTAAATACAGGGAGAGAGAGGGATGGGGCAGTGTAAGGGGTAAATACAGGGAGAGAGAGGGATGGGGCAGTGTAAGGGGTAAATACAGAGAGAAAGAGGGATGGGAGAAGTGTGAGGGGTAAATACAGGGAGAGAGAGGGATGGGGCAGTGTGAGGGGTAAATACAGGGAGAGAGAGGGATGGGGCAGCGTGAGGGGTAAATACAGGGAGAGAGAGGGATGGGGCAGTGTGAGGGGTAAATACAGGGAGAGAGAGGGATGGGGGCAGCGTGAGGGGTAAATACAGGGAGAGAGAGGGATGGGGGGGCGCATGGGGGTAAATACAGGGGGAGAGAGGGATGGGGGCAGCGTGAGGGGTAAATACAGGGAGAGAGAGGGATGGGGCAGCGTGAGGGGTAAATACAGAGAGAGAGAGGGATGGGGCAGTGTGAGGGGTAAATACAGGGAGAGAGAGGGATGGGAGCAGCGTGAGGGGTAAAATACAGGGAGAGAGAGGGACAGGGGCAGCATGAGGGGTAAATACAGGGAGAGAGAGGGACAGGGGCAGCATGAGGGGTAAATACAGGGAGAGAGAGGGACAGGGGCAGCATGAGGGGTAAATACAGGGAGAGAGAGGGACAGGGGCAGCATGAGGGGTAAATACAGGGAGAGAGAGGGACAGGGGCAGCATGAGGGGTAAATACAGGGAGAGAGAGGGACGGGGGCAGCGTGAGGGGTAAAATACAGGGAGAGAGAGGGACAGGGGCAGCATGAGGGGTAAATACAGGGAGAGAGAGGGACAGGGGCAGCATGAGGGGTAAATACAGGGAGAGAGAGGGACGGGGGCAGTATGAGGATAACATAGGTAGACACCAGGTCCCGCTGGATCACAGAGTGATCCGTCTCTGTGAATAGAAACTGATCTAATGCAGCCCTGCCTGTCAGATGAGCCTGTCCGTCTCCCACAGGCTTGGAGAAAGATTCCTTTTTAATGCACAAAACCTGTAAAAACAGTCAGATGCAACATACTGTAAAATATTGCCCTCAGGGAAATTTTCACAGCTGCCAGATTCACAGGTGAGTTGCCTGCTACAGTTCACTTGATACATAACAATACAAGGTCATAAAATCACACAATGTCAGAAGCCTAGTAAATTCATTTATTCCCACATGTTGTAAACTGAGGTGCCAAACAGTTGATAAAATGATGGCTAATTTGATTTTACGTGCACAATATACAGTAAATTCTACACACGTGTCCAGTTATGTTCTGCTCACACCATCGGTCTTTCTTCAACCCTGACAGTCCCTAAAATATTTTGTACGTAATGTAAAACAGACACGACTTCAACAGTTTTCTGAAAATATTGCATGGCAGTTATTGTCAGTTAAAAAGGGATAGGGAACAAAGAATGATGGAGTTTGTGGGAGTGTATCCTTTTGAGGTGAAAACAAAGGGTTTTTATACCTTTTTCTGAATTTCACCATGTTGAACTTGGATGACTGAAATAATTGAGTTCTGTGTCAGACCGTGGAAAATATTTCCACAGTGACTCAGGGGCTCATAAACCACCTTGTTCAAACATCCCGTGAATTCAGGGGTGCAGTTATTTAGCGCGCTTTAGCGATGAGACATGAGAAAGTGGCTACACCTCCATTATGACTGTCAGAATGGGGTCTGTGGGGGTCTTGCGGGGGCAGGGGGGGCTGGGGCATAGGATGGGGGTTATCCTTTTCGGCACTGACAATGTTAATCTCCCTGACAGATTCGCAGAGGAATACTGTCATATCCGCGTATCTGATCCAGAGCACCGGCCTTGTTTATGACAGTGTTTCTGGTGACATGATATAGCAGGCCCACCTGTCGCACTATATCAAAGGGAAAATATGGCATAAATGATAACATCTGGCTAAAACTGTCCGCCTAACCCCGGGCCCCCCTCCCCATGGTAAATGAAACGCAGATGAAGCAGCAGTTGTAGTGTGGGGAGGGGGGTAGTGGGGGGGGGGGAGCGAAATCTGAAACAGACCACGGTCTGGACATCAAAAGAAGAACTGTGTAAGTATTCCTCTGCTTTCACCTGTCATTTATCTTACACCCCTTCCTCCAACGCAGACGGCTTATTCTGAGCAAAACGATGGAGCCACACTCCCAATGAAGCAGCAGTGAGCTGAGAGGGCACACTCATACACACAAAAGTATGCAGTATGTAAACATATATACAACTGTATACACCCAATACGGACATATATTTGTAGACCCTAACACGAATACACACAAACACAAGGCATAAGAGTCCATGCAACCACACAAAATCCCATATGTGCACACACTCTCTCTCTCTCACACACACACACGCACAATTTCACAGAACAAGGCCACACACACAAACACATTAGACGAGTTTATGTGGGATTTATTTCCCCCACACTTAAAAACCAACAATAAACTCATGCAACATTACAGTTTCAAATGGAGATATATTTATATCAAACATATTTAATACTGGGATATATATTGCACAGCATAAATATAAATATCCATATGATGGGGGAACTTTACTGCACATATGCTCATGTTTATCCTATATCATGTGAATTCTTGTCAAGCTAAACAGAAACTGTGTGCGTGAAGTGTGCTGGGTTTGGAATGCTCACCAAAGGATGGAGATATACTCTGCTGTGATTCTGTGAATGAAAAGGGGAACATCTGGACTCTAAACTTGCAGGTTGTGGGGTCAAATCCCTGATCTTTCCACCATCCAGATGGCTATTCCCATTCACTGAACCTACCTCACATGCCATTCCACACCATAAAGATCAAGACCTGCCAGAGTATGAATATCTGCTAACCACAAAAAAGAGAAAATAAAAAAGGCAGTTGACACTGCCAAAGAATATTTGAACACAATAATCCTGTTCAACACCCTCTTCAGGGTTCAACAGCAAGTGAAATTCAACCCGCAAAACCAGTTACATTCTTTCCTGTTTAATCACATTTTCGGGCTGAAGACACCGTTTTGCGGGTTCTTTACCGGTCCCTCTGCTGCCATTTTGTTAGCGACTCTCCGCGGGCGCCTGAGCCAGCGGGCGTTTGCGTCAGTGGCGTGTGCCATCACATGAAAGGTATTTCAGCTAAACTCGGGCAAATCCCTTCTCCTCCAAACATTTGGGATTTTGAGAGTAGCTTCAGATTCAAGGCTTAAGAGAAAAATGTAAAGTTGCCTGCAGAGTCAAAATACCTACTGTGGCCTTGAATGGGGATTGTGTCAGAGTAAAGTGTGGTGTAGGACAAAAACTGTAAGACAAAACTACCAGGAAATTGATGAATAATGCAAGATTTTCCTGGAAAAATTACTATCCAGTTATGTAGTATAATGATTAGGGAACTAGGCCTCCAAAATCAAAGTGGTGGGTTTGGTTGGTGCAGGGTAGGACACTGCTGTTGTACCCTTGAGCAAGGAACTTATCCCAAATTACTGCAGCAAATATCCATAAATATAATTGGATGATGTGGAGAATTGTAAACTGTCTGGATACAATCATCTGGTAAATGCTAAAACACATAAATGTCTAATTATCCTTAATTATGTCACACTATCCAAGATTGAGATTTAGACATGAAGTACGAAGAGTGAGAATGAAACAGACAGACTGCATTATATGCACTGAAATAGGTAGATATGCATTAAATTGTATTACCTTTAAAATATTACATTACACTGAACACGCTGGGGTGGAAGAATACTGTATCCACCATACTATAGCGGCTACAATACAGTGTAGCCCTACAATGGCTGGATCTTCATGTTCAGTTTCCATAAAGACAAAAGGCTATCGGCTAATCCAATGATGCCAAAAGTTTCTTTACAGAAGCAACCTGGATGTAACAAAGACATTCTGATAATACTGTGGGTCAACACACTATTGTATGTATGTGTAGTCTTTTATTTGTTTATTTTGGATTTCATTGTACTACATCACTAATATAACTTACACTGTAAAATTGTTTAATACCTTACAATTGTACTATGTACCCAGGGATGGATTGGTACACACATTTTTTCGAGATTCTTGCTGCCCACTGTCTCCGTAGGCTTTGTGTAAAGTTGTGTGTAAGCACATCATCCTTGCACTGTCGTGCACACAATAACACAACAGTCCACACAGATAAAGACCAAACACCATCATAAGAGTTCATCCACACACTTCAACATAAATTCACACACTGTAGAGACTATAAGAATATACTTGCATGGCATGACAATGATATGCAATGGTTCATTCTTGTAAATGGCTGCTGGTGTGCATACAGTCGCATAATACAGAACTCTACAATGGAGCTCTGCATAAAAAGAGTTTTTAATTCCACCTGAGTGCACAAGAAACCTTGTTTGTCCCACCAGCACACTAAAAGCAGAAACACATTATATGCCTTCTGGTATAATAATTTGTATAACAAACCTTAAAGACATTAATGATACGTTTATTATTACAAAACAGTCTCATAAAATGGAAGCGAATCATACAGGAAATCATAAAGCGATTAGCGACTGTTAATGGACTAATCAGACTCTCACTCCTACCCTGTGTGAATCAGGTACGTCACTGACTAGTATTGTATAAGTATTGTGGGCAAACATTGAGGGATAGAGAAGAAACAATACACAGTCACCCCACAGCACTATTAGCCAAGTAATTCAAAACTAGCAAATACGCCATTGTTAAGTCTTGGGCTTCACGCACGCTCAGTTCATTTAATAAGCATTTTATATCTGTCAGAATATTATAACTTGCTTATTCAGAGACGTTAACTATTTAGCCAAATTAATATCAACTGTGGTTGCCAGTTCCAATCTCCATTTAACCATCATACACCATACCAGAAATGATAACACACAGGAAGATTCTCCTCACTGTGTCACTGCGATGCATTTTTAAATGTTTTCACATTTATTTATTTTTTTTAGTAAGAAACAATCATGTATATCTCTATATCTCCCTTTTTCACAAGAGCTGATGGCTATACTTGGAGAAAGTTGTGGATTTTACAGATGCACTGTCTTCGGAGAAGACAGTTACAGTGTCCTCTGTGAAACCAGTCCTACAGTTAAAAACTGCTCCCAACTGGGGAAGACACGGAGTTGATGCGCAAACCTGAAAAGAAAAATGTTCGGAGTCTTGGAAGACAAATACAGTGCGCCTGCAACACAGCAACTGCTGGCAAAGGCCTTGTTCATACAGGGACAGCAACCCCAGAGACGACTTCAAAGCTGCGCTCCTGGAGGAGATGCTGGCAGTGCCTGAAGAGCGATGAGATGATGGGGATGGAGGTGGTGACATGCGTACCTTGACGGCTGGAGGTGGAGAAGGAGCAAGCGTTCCATCTTTTCCTCACAAATATATTAATCTCGCAGACCTGCTTGGAAAAAGAAAAGAACAGACCTCCCCAAAAGAATACACATCATTCCATGTCATATTCTAATATAGCCTAAGGGCCAGATTTTGAATATGGGACTGCAAAAGTTTTTCGGCTAGTGGAGGCTGACTGTAGGTGTGCTTCTCAAGCGCATGCCTTCTGTGTACTGCCAGGACAGACGGCTGTGAGCTGGATCTTAAAGGCATTCTTTGCTGTGAACACTTGATTCAGATCTCTCAAAAGTTATGAATGAACTAAGAAGACAATTTTGGTATGAACGTGTTTGGGAAACCCACATTATTTTAAGAATGATTGTAGGAGGCATTTAAAAGGTTCTTTAATTTAGAGGCTTCCAGGAAACCCACCTCTGTTAAATATAACACAAGTCATTCAGTTACAATCCACATAAGTAAGCTGAGTGGATTTCAACATCTAAAAAAGTTTTGTTTTAACACTAATGGACATTTAAGGTCTTGGAACAAAGGAAAATACAAAGCAAATTAGGAGAGGGCTACATCTGGGATAGTCTGTAGAAAAAGCTATCCAAGCAATTGCCAACCATCAAAAGTCCAACTACCAATCCAACAGTAAATGTGTTTAATAATTTTAATAAGTACATCTGATGTTCTCAAAATATTTTGTCCTCAAAATAGGCTTTTACTCCAACAGAATATACACAATCACCCTCTTTACGAGACATTAGTGACAATTCTCACCTTCCCTCTCAGCCCTCTGGTGTCAGGTCCTCTGCAAAATGAAGGCGATGAGCATTCTGCAGCCTTATCAAGGTAGAACCTCATCGAGAATTGTAGCATTACACCTCATGTGGACCTTCTCTAGGACATTCTCAGAACACTTATTATGGCTGGACAGGTGACAGCAACCTTTCGGCTATGCTCTTTGCTGTATCGCTGGACCACACCATCTGGTCATCATCGTCATCGGTCATCGTTATATCTGCCACCAAGTCAAATCGGCTCCCTTTCAGTGATGGAAATGAGAACAATCCCATGTAGAGCAGTATCGCAAGAAATTCATGGATCTCCCTTGGATTGGCCTGAATGGGAAATCCCTGCACTTGGGAAGAGTACAGATTTGTTTGTTCACTGATGAGTTGCACCATTTCATCAGTGAACAGACTGCTAAAGCTGGTATCTCTGGTATACACTGGTATCTAAACTCTGACCTGGGAGATGCACTAGCTGTATTTTACCTCCAGTCTTCCTGTGGCTATCAGTGCGTGTACCATTATGCTCTGGTGATGCTATACCATCTGTGTCATCAAAATCAGAGACACTTGCTTGTCCTGGAACATAGTCTGGATCCTCTACGGTCATCCTCACTGTCCTCTATCTCCGACTCCTCTGGTCGAAGGGGAATCACAGCTTTGCCACAGTGTCTTCCATAGAATAACTTTCTATCCATCTTTTCTTTTTACTACAAAAAAGAAAACACCTGACTTCAAAAAACTGTGCTACGAACTCTGCTACATTTCTCAAACTCAGTAAGTAAGCTCTACCATTCAGCTGAGATGTTAGTTCCCTGTCTCATGATTTCACTCTGGAAATCATGAAGGCCAAACCAACTTATTTGTCTATTCCAGGCAAATCGTTAGCTTATTCAAATGAATGGCACATCTGTTGGTTAGGTAACGTTGCTCCTCACTCTCTGTTAATGTCTGTGTAACTTTGGCTCAGGGGGAGAATTGTTGGTCACAGACGCAAAGACCTTGGAGCAGAGTCATCCACTGGAACCCTTTTAAAGTTCAGCATGACCTTGCAGAACTGCTTCAGACAGCATTACACACTGTGCAGGCCAGAGGTTCACTAGGCATACAGAATGCATCACAGACATGGATAAACATCATGGAAATCCAGGCAGTCTGTTGCATGGCTAGATTCTCCAGGGCTGAATGCATGTATTGTGCTAAGGACTCAGGCAAAAAGGTTTTTTACCAAACCGGATTTTGGCTTTTAATTTCTCTTCACACCACATGCCAATCTATCCTGTTGTTTTGTGATGCTGTAGGTTCTCCAAACCTCCATAACAGATTCAGAGAGCGTACCCACAAAAGCCTGCCTCTGAGTCATTCAGTGCTGAATAAATAACTCTACAGATCGATTTTTCATCCTCCCTGAAAACTGGAGGCTCATTTTCTAGCACTAAAATGGATATTTGATTTGGTCTTTTCTTTAAAAGCAGCCCCTTTTATGGAAGGCTGGTAGCAAGATGGCCAGCCAGGAGAAAGGAAGCAGCTGGAAGGGTGGGCATATTATTGACAAGCTGGGCACTGGCAACACACTTCAGGGCTCGTCCGGGAGTTGAACCCGGGACCTCTCGCACCCGAAGCGAGAATCATACCCCTAGACCAACGAGCCTGGCTACAGTGACTGCTCCGTCCTCTACGTCTGTTGCAGGCCAACCTAGCAGCGACAAAATTGTATATGCCAGCGCCCAGGTCTTCTTGGGTCCTGGAGAGGTTACCCACACAGCTAAGCAGAGAAGCATTGGTGGTATAGTGGCAAGCATAGCTGCCTTCCAAGCAGTTGACCCGGGTTCGATTCCCGGCCAATGCAAGCAGTCCCGCTCTTTTGTCAGAGCCCATTGTGGTTGACCAGAACAGGTCTGCTGCCGAAGGAAAGGCATGGCCACAGATTAGCATTCATCCTGTGGTCTGAGAAAAGTGATAAACCAGGACATCATGAAACCAGTCGCTCAAACATTCGAGCTGTCCCGTACAGGCTAAACACTGGAGCGTGTGTGATCACCCAAGTACAGCATTACATCGAAGAAGAACTGCCAAAGAGAGTCCTGTCTCTTGTCCTGGACGTCTATTTGGTCAGACAATGCCGTTAGCAGACTCTTCTACTATGTATAATTAATGAGCCATTTTAAAGGTTTGCCAAAAAACCCAATAGTAAATAGTAAATCATTTCTGTGGACTGGGTTCTCATCCCTTCAGAGGAGTTTAGAAGAAGAGGCTTTAACAGGTTCTCAGAGGAAGTATGGTTACACAAGTGTTTGCTATTTTTATGTTCATTTATTGTTTAGTTTATGAAGAGTAATTCTGGGTCCATTTTCAACATATTTTAACTTGTTGGGAAACTGAGAATTAATCAAACATTAACTTAAAGGGCCGCTGGCTGGCTCATACAGTAAAACGTGGGAAGCAGGCCCCTAGTTAGCCTAAGAGAAGGTTCATTAAAATGTTAAACTCTTAGAGGATGGGTTTAAGAAGAGGACCAGAGAATATTATGGAGTGAACCCCTTTTATCTCTTCGGAATGGGTCACTTGACAGCACAACAAAAGAGAGTACCTGCTCACTGCCAGTAATGCTCCCGATGCATGTTTCATTATGCGTACAATGTTTCAGACCAGCTGGGCCCTCATCCAGTCTGTTTGCACATGACTGGCAGTGTGCAGGTCTGTACCTAGCAGCACTGTTAAGGTCTTGGATGTGCATAGCACTGTCACTGGGAATCAGCATGACCTAAGAGTACACACACTGGACACTACCATGTTGAATGACAATGTTATTAGTGAAACATGCTAACATTTTGGGGTGGTAGTCCAGGCCATTAATGTACCAAGTGAGAGGACCAGTTAGTAACACTGTAATTCAGAGCATCTATCTGTTGCAGTCTGGAAAAGCGAACATTTCCATCTAGGAAACCTAAACAATGATCACTTCATCATCATATTGTCATTTGAACATATTATTGATATTGATAGTTGAACACTATGGACTGCTCTTTTTTTAAATGGCAAATTCAAGCCAAATCAGCAAAGGGGTAGCCCTCAGGGTTATGCTGGGCCTACATAATCCAAACTCTTAGCGTTTGGAGGACCAATGCAGCTTTTCAGCACTATTAGACATGTTAAACCTTCATTTGTTTATGTGTTTAAAGCCTCAGCATCTCTTTAGTTACAATAGAGTTTAGTTTGATGCTGGGTGGGGGATGAAACAGAATGGAGATTCAGATTGGGTAACCTAATATCAAAACATATTGTCAGTCATTTATATAGAATAAACTGAAAACTAAGAAACTGAATTAATCTGAACACAGTGGTGGCTGTAAATGGCAGTTTGGCTTGTGTTGAGCTGTTGGCATGGCAAAGGTCGTTACGAGCGTTTGTGACATCTCCGTGAAGAGAGCCAGCCATGGATTTCACCCAGTTTCTCTGTTAGCTTTGGCCTCTTGATGAAACTTTCCTTCTTCTCACTTGACATGTTTGATGTTTTTAATATTTTTTTGTACAATTCGGCTGCTCAGTCTTGAGCCGCAGTCAAAGGTTTCCTCACTTGGCTGCATCTTGCACACTCCATAAAACTATACCTAAGTCTTTCAAATATGAAATATTATGTCCCCCCCAGACTGGGATACAGCATCGGATCTGAATTCTGACTGACATGTTTTTGTAGGTAAAATGCAAGTCAGACAAAGACAGTCTTTGTACTAATTTGCTAATTGGAGAACAAAGACTTACATTATGTAACTGTTCTTACTAGTAAATGTGTGAAATAATACCAACTGGTGAGCTAGAAAGAGAAAAATAGAGAGGTACAAACTCTTAAACCATTATCCACCAATCAACACTCTAAGCCTTTTCCCTTAACTTGATTACTGATAACTATTCATTTGCTGAATGATCAAATAAACTAAATAAATAAATACAATCATTAGTCCATTACTTCATTATTACAAGTTTAATTTTGTTAATTTTTAACATTTTCATTACTAACCTGTTTGTCATTTTTTATACCCACACATTATTGTAATTTGTGAATGGCTATACTCTTTGCTCTCTGTCTGAAGTCAAGGATTAACATAGTAAAATGAATTAATCTGAAGTTTGCATGATATCGCGAAAGCTACAATGTGAGATTCATTAACATGACTGACAATTGTCTGAATAGTTTATGGACCAGTAATGACTTCTAGTAAAGATTTCTCTTAAGTGTGTCTCACATTGGAGCTTTCTTCTAGTACAGAAGACAAATAACTAAGTAGTACTGAGTCTAGTTGAATCAATTTGAATCATTACTAAGAATACACTTGATTTACACTACTTTTAACATAGAAAGATGATCTTTTTATTTGTATACTAGCTCTGACTGCAGTGCACAATTAAATTTTGTGCACAGACCTCATGAGCATTTAAACTACAGAAGTTTCACCAATCATCTTATAATATCACCTGGACAGAAAATAAACAGTAAAAATGATTGACAGATTTACAAAATCTGTGGATTTAGAAAATTCTGCTCAAGTTTGGGAAGCACAGTAATTCAATCAAGAATGAAACTGATCAAAAAATTCTGTTGGTGTTGATTATTCTGTTAATTATTTTTGGGATGAAAGTAATAATAGAAAGTAAAGATAAATTGTAAAGTTTTTTTTACCCTCTCTGTTATATGTTAATGTAAACATATAGTCTAACACACATATGCCTAAATGTACAAATAATTAATTCTTGAGAACATATTTGGTTATTTCCATCACTCACCCCCCTCAAATTTCTATGTACAGCAACAACTACATGTACTATGGAAAAATACCTCATTTTTAAGTTCCTAGCATTTATATATTTTGTATTATGTCCCACTGTACCCTTGAAGGCCCCGTTTTTAAGCCAATGACATGTGTAGCCATTTTGAATACTAATAACTCCATCACTGATGGAAAGCCATGAAATGTTCAGTACTGAAACAATGGTCCACATAGTTCACTACGAAGCCAAAAGTCATTAATCTTAAGAGTATACTTTTTTGGAGGAATAGATAGGATGAACTTAAGAAAGAGGGCATAAAGAAGGAAGGAGGGCCTTGCTGAGAGTCACAAAATGCAACCGACATACCAGGGAGTCTACCAACAATGTACACAGTTATTACCACAGGGTATGGCCATGCCATGCAAAGAACTTGCTCCTCGCTGGATGCCGAATACAGTGACACAGGCATAGACAGTGAAACTGGCTTTGTGAGCGTCTCACATTGACGTCAGTGTCATGCTGACAGGAATCGGTAAATGTTTCTTGTCCCCAGGCGCAGAATTTACAAACTCCAATTAAGCACAAAAAATAGGCCTCCACAGTGGCAGCCAAGAAAATAGCAGTGAGGCTTTTCCAGGCCCCAGTGACAGACCTACACATTATCGTGTAATTGTTTTCCTTTCCTCTGAGAAGTGACGGGAATTATTAGGCTGCTTGTAAGCCCTGGGGCCATACAGGGTTTTTTCTCCTGGAGTGTGGAATATGGGCCTGCTGTCCCAGGGAGTGCCTCTCCCACTAGTGTTTGCACAGGAAACTCTCCAAGAACAGTCTGCAGCGCTGCCAGGACCTGGGAGCATTTTTTACATGCACAGTGCCAGTGCTGCCATAGCCTGTGACTTTTTTACGTGCACAGTACCAGTGCTGCCACAACCTGGGAGTACTTTAATGCACAGTACCAGTGCTGCCAGGAGATGTGAGTTGATTAGATGCACACTTCTAATACTACCAGGAACTGAAAGTTTTATAGATGCACACAACTAGTACTGTGTTGTGTAGCCCTAACTGAACAAACTCCACATAATATTCGGAGAAGTACCCTATAACATAGACACTGATTCATTTCATAGCATTTCCTTCAGCTACTGTCATCCTTGCACGGTTGCTAGTGGCCCCATACTGACTCAAACTTTACAATTGTGGTAGGAATTCCAAATTTAGTACTAAAAAGTAATAAAAACATACATATATACAAAGAATATGTGCTTTATAAATGTTAACAACACATTTTGTATGTGTACAAATAGTCAGCAGAACAAACTATAGAATCATAAAATCCACCTTGTCTGTAAATATCTATGTCCATATAGGAGCACAAGTGAAATAAAACAAAAACCACTGGAATAATGGACCCAATATGCATATCTGTGGTGGTGGGCTGAGCGTTGTGCTGATGTCGGTGTGGGTGGTCCCACCTGGAGGCCGTGAGACGGAAAGTTCGCCCCTCTTACCCTGCCTGACAGTTCGGTACCTGCAACCGACTGCCCGAGGGGACAGGAGCGTGGTGAGAGAGCAGGTCGCAGCCTTCCTCCCAGACATCCCCAGCTCAGATCCAAGCTCTGGCTCTTTGTGGAGCTGTCCGTCACCCCAGCATGCCATCAGAGTGAACCGCATATATGTTATTCTTTGAATAGTTTGCTTTTCCCTGTAGACAGCTCATTTATGCGGCTCCTACCTCACTCTCCAGAGAATATTCCTGGGCCCTGACACACACTAAACCAATTGGCATTCCCTTATTACATGCCTGGTATTGAACTGCATACCGTAGGCTGCACATCTGTACAACACAATTAACCATTGTTCAGTACTCCTTTCCATGAGGTTTGAAAAAAACAGAAGGACACATAATGTTATTAATTAACCCAAACAATTTCAGCCATATGGAGACGTTCAGTAACATAGATCTGAGAGAGGTAGGCTGGTCACACTTCACTTACATGCTACATTATACCTGCCGCATTTGGACCAGGGCTGCAATAGAACCTTACCCTGGAGCAGCAGAAAGGACTTTTTGTTCCCCCACTCTCTCTCTTGGCGCATTTGGAACCTCTGGCTAATTTTGCTATAAAGCCACATTAGTTGTCTGAAGTTCATATTGTTAAATACGCTCGGATTTGCCCAGCGGTGTGAGGCTGGCCTAAACAAACACGGCTGCCTCATCTCCACGGCTCAGCGCTAACCAGCTCCAGGTGGGAGCAGAACGGGTAAAGTGTGGCATTTCCACAGCGATCGCAACCGGCCAAGCCTCTGCCGTACCAGGGCGACAAAAGGTCTGCCTTTGTCCATTACTGTAGGCTAACGATCAGTCATACTAATGTCAAGTGCTTTAGTAAAAGCAATGGAACAAAAGCAAGGAAAATCCTTTAAAACTGATAATGAATGCACAAACAGAGAGGCACAGGACCATGGTCATGGCACTGCATAGTGTCACTGCATATCTGCTCTACACTCCAGTCAATTGGATGGTGTAGCAGGAATAACCAATAACAGAAGGGCAAGATATCTCAACATCCAATAAAACAACACTCCACAATGCATCAGCAGAGGCCAGGCATTTTCTGAGAAAAAGGACCATGGACTAATTTGGACGGTGAGGACCAATATTATTCTAACCTTTGTTTTTTGGCTCTGAGTGCAAAACAATTAAGCACTTGTCCACGTTATGAGTCTCCTGTTCTAAGAAATGTTTCTTTAAGACGTCAGCGCTGAAAATAAAACCATGAATCACGAAGGACTGGATTCAAATCACTTCCAGATTGCAAGAGACTGGATTTTCATCCAAATGGTTCACTTTCACAGATGAATAATTTTAATTGTTGATGTTCTCATCTTGAAAGATTATACATAACATCGTAATTATTTCAGTGGATCATTACTGGGCTTAAGTGTTTTAGACAGAATCAATAGCTTATTCATTAACCTGACATATTTCCGTTATGTGTAATATTTAAATTGGTCTGATAATATCAATTAAAATGTGCTGACCTGGTTACACTGTCTCTTGTGTCAGCAGCTGGCCTTCCCATCAGCCTATGAGGAATGAAGAATGTGCACTGACGAGGAAGAGCCAGTAACACTACTTCTAATTACAAGACTAGGTCATTCAGTGTCCTCCATATTTCACCTAGAGTCTAGAGTGCATCTACCCTTAGTACTAAATAATCCACAAGTGTCTGTTTGAATTCCCTTGCATTATTAAATTCCCAATATGGTCATTCTAATTGCAAAGTGAAATAATTCCTGGGCACATACAAAGGAAACATGTAAAGTTTTTTTGTGAAAATATTGTCATTACATATTTTTAATTATTTATATCCCTGTTGCCTGTAGCTGTCTTTGAAATGCCCAGGCCATGTCAGTGGGTGTAACACATTCAGTCTATCATATTAATCAGACATATTGAGGAGGCTGAGACATCCTTCCATAGTTTTAGCTCATTTCAGGTTATGAAACATATATTTGAGACGTTTGATATTGAGACCAGAAAACAGGCTTGAATTTATATCCTCTAAAATTTGCTGGCTACCAAAATGGAAACTTTGTTGTCTCAGATTATTTCTGTCACAGACCTTCATTGATTGATGCGGAAAATATGGACTTCTGGATGTCCTGTCCATATGATCTGTACAGTGATGAATAAGTATTTGAAAAAACCCAGAGTTTCTGTCCATTAGAAATAACACAGTGAACAGAGCATCTTCCATGCATTATTTTCACAGATGGAAAAACTGGACCCCCCACAAAGGTCATCACCCTGATTCAGCAATTCATCATTTCACGAGCGTGTTTCTTATCACAGTCAATTTTGTGGTCGTTTCATGGTTGATGTAGTTCAATATCATAAGTTTAATAGCTTAGCATTAAAGTCATGACCCTTCATGCAGCAGCTTTAGCTAAAGCAGGCAGTATTTCCTGCAAGTTACAGATACCATTGGCATATTTTTCCTACATTAGGTACATGAGGAAAATCGTTGGAAAAAACACCAAAATGGTCCTGTGGCCCCATACCATTTGCCATGTCGGATTTCAGACGGGCAGAATGACGTGTCCAGAAAGCGGTGATTTTTAGTGAAGTTGTACAATTCTTACACGATACAGGCCTTATTGGATTGTGTGAATGTCACGCCTTCTCTGCTCATCTTTGACTGGAATGTCATATTTAAAGTGAGAATAAAATAGCCCATCACTGAAAATTCCATACACCACCAAATATAAGCCTCCTGCAACCCAGTTCGTGGAACCACACATGAATTTTCCCCCTAGCTCAACATTAAAATATTGCCAAAAGTATTCTTGTTCACAGACTCTGAAAAATGTAGTTGTTGTCACAACTTGAGAGCTACACATGGAATGTGTTTGACAAACATGTAAAAAATTGTATATATGAGGCCTTAGGGTAGGTCACACAGTGAGATGTTCGTTTGCAAGGCAGGCAAGAGCACTTGGAAGTCCCACTCACACCAGTACTGCATTAACATATATATATATATATATATATACACACACACATATATGTGTGTGTGTGTGTGTTCGCCCTCATTGGGGAACAACTGATATTAAATTCAGTTAAAATCAATATTTTCAGGTAGTTCATGTAATTTTGTTTGTTAATTGCACAAAATTGTCAAGTCAGAGGCAATGTTTTCACTTCATACATGACACCCTGCTACATTAGACATGAGACAACTATCACCTACTTACTTTATCTGATGCAGTAATCCAGTCATTCATAAGGACTGTTTTATCCCAGGGCACTGTGTGAGATTTCAATTCTAGATTTTTTCTTCAGATGGCAATGATTCCTGCTTTGTGAAGCTGCAGGAGTGTGGTTATGCAGGGGACAGGGCATAGCGTTAAACTGAAACTACTTTCATTAATTGTTAATATTTGTTCACTGTACTTGGGAAGTAGAGTGGTTCCTCTACTCAAATAAATTTGAACCATTAAAATTCTGCCTGCATTTGATCTCCTGATTCATGTGTATTTATATATAGCTATAGTTATATATAAATAAGATGAAGAATATGTCTCCAGTGTGTGTCATGCTAATCTGTTGTGACATGCTACAGCTGGCCATTTTGGACAGTGGCTGTAAAATGGCTGAGGATGAAGGGGCCGGTCTCCGTGACTGACCCTCTGAGTGTTCTAAGGAGGAATGCTTTAAACCTGATTCTCCTCGGCCCTGCTTCTGTTCACCTCTATTTTGGTAAAGGTCAGTGCTCCTGCCATTGTACCAGGTGTCTCTGTGTACATCTCAGTGCCTCTGCATCAGGGACGCAGATGGCAGGGGGGACGGGGGGGATATGTCCCCTCCAGTTTCATAGGGACCCCGATCGCCAACTTTTGAGAAAAAAGCATACATATTGTGTAAGCTTAAAAGTTGAGGCCTTTTGCCCACAGTTTGGTCCCCCCCACTTCAAAAATCCCACACCACTGTTCTGCATTATCCATTTCTCTAATCCTAGTGTTTGTTTTTCTCAGTTTCTTGATTGTGTTGCAGACTTAAATTGGTGATGACAGTTTTTTTTTGTTTTCGTTTGTGTGAAGATACAATCAATACATTTGCTTTATACAGAACGTTCCCACTTTATTCTCTTGACCAAAAATCAGAGCATGAATAAACAAGTTACAAGTTATTCCCCTTCTGCCCCTCTTCAGCATTCCTCATCATGCGGTACATCAAAGGATTTCCCTCCCGTTCTGGGAACTTAATGGCAGGGACCCACTTCACCATGATTGCTCCTGTTGCACTCACGCACTGCGCCTCTCCCCAAAACCTGGCTTCTTCCTGAGCACTGAGGAGGAAAATCTTTCCCCCATTTATCTTACACCTATAATAGTCAGGGGTCAGACTCTGTGCTGGTGTGTTGTGTTTTAACTGTGCTTCTGGAAGTCTGTTAAGTTTAATTGTGGTTGGACATTGAGAAGTACACAGCCGCAGTTCTTCATCTCCTCTTGGCTCAAGAACACAGGCCAACCCCCAACCCCTGTTCCATTACAGTTAGGCTTATGTTGATATATGAGGTAAGATTGGACACCCCCAACCCCCAAAAATGAAATGAAATATGAAAGTACAGAGAGCTGCCTTTCCACTTATAGCATGGGCCTCTTCAGTCACAGAGGGGTAGAAAATGGGTGTGTAAATGTGGTGGAGGAGGGGGGACAGAGTTCACTGCCTCATTAGTGGGAGGGCTTTTTGTGGGTGAATGACAGCACCAAAGACCTTGCTTCTTGGTGCACAGGAGATCCCATGGCTGTGTCACCAGCCACGTTCTTTACAGCACTCATAGCTGACAGACAGGTACGGCGCAGGGCAAACAGCTGCGCCCCTGGTACACACCGCTCCAGGGCCAGGTGTCGGAGTTAAAGACGCAGCATGAAGACAAACAATCACGACAGCTTCGGCTGTCTCTAAGCTCATCGGTAGGATCTGGATAAAGTCCCCACCTGGATGTCAGGACTGTGTGTGTGTGTGTGTGTGTGTGTGTGTGTGTAAGAGAGAGAGAGCAGGTTTTTCAGTGCATTGCCCCAGGCTCCGGATTTCAGAGAGGCTGCACAGATGTTTCACTCATTCTGAATGCCAGTCAATGCAGTGCCTGAGCAGGAGTGCTGCATACATTTGCCCCCTTCCTGTGGCTGCCCCGGCCACCCACATTCTCATTCAATGTGCTAAAATGCGCTAAATGACAAAAAAAAAAAATAAAGTGAAACACCAAAGAAACAAGGTGTGTTTTCCATGGGAGACCCGGCTTCAGGGACTCCTCTTTAATGCACCGTGAAAAGCCTCACTAATTGGTTACACCTTTTATTGTGTGCATTCAGATTCCTCTCAAACCACAGGCACAGAAGATCAGAGATGTTTGCTTAAAAAAGCGAAGCCCGGAGATTGAAATAATCTGTGGCACATTATGGGTTTAGCCGCCACAATAGCGGCACTAGAAAAACACACTCTCGCTTTTTTGTCTTGCAGGAGGAGGCAAAAGGGTTGATTCTTTCGCTGAACTTTGTCTACTCCTGTGACCCAGCTTCACATTCATCTTCACCACATCCCCCTTTCCGATGCCACAATTTATTTAATTTCCCACCCGCATCCTCCCGGAAATCTGTAAAAAAATAATAATGGCCGCTCAGGTGCCAGTTTTTTCAAGATAAAGTTTTCAGTCAAACTCATGTATAAATTATTTAAATGCTACATGCATTTTACCCAATATAAAGTTGAGGATGTAAAGTGCATTACGCACGCTTGCTAAAGTGTGCGTTACGCACACTTGCTAAGTGTGCGTAAAAATCTTTTGTCAAAATCTGCACGAACATGGTCAGGCACAGGGTAGCTCTACACGTGGATTTTTCACAATTATTATTTCCATCCCCTAAGTATTATGCATTATTAAATAGTTCAATTATGATTTTTTTAAGGTCTATTGAGAGATTATGCACCCTCTAAATGCCATGTCAGAATTATTTTGGAAAGAATGAAAATTTATTTGAGGATTTTTAATCAGTCCAATCCACTCCCATGAAACTAATGCTTCAATTTTCTGCAATTTGCAATGATAGCTGGTCGCTGAAAATAAATAATTTCTGGAATATTAAGAGTCCCATATGAAAAATTTAAAAATAATGACTGTGATAATTATCCAAGCCTGCATTGTGAAATATTGTCTGGCACAATATTAAAATAGTTTTCAATGACCATAATTAATCAAATGATTGGACTGAATGAAAACTTGTGTACACTGGGGTACTTGTGGACAGATTTTGGGAAGTCCTGCTGTAAAGTACTTTTAATTTTTTCACCCCCAGCCAATCTTGGAACCCACTGCAGTGACCCTTTCCCACCAGCTCTGAGGGCGCCAAAGCAATGGACATGTGACTGTTCAGATTCACATGAAGACTTGCCGTTGCTTTCTTCCACACTGCAGATGGGTCACCAAGCCACCAAGATGGTACACTTTAAAATAATATTAAGTAATATTTTTTTTTAATATATTCAATGACAAAATATATGTATGTTTGCTGTGTATTGTGATGTTTGGTAAAATTGCAAATGGCCCATTCCTTTTTGGGACCACAGATATTCCTGTTTTATGAAAGATCTGTTCAATTCATGTTAACGCACAATAAATTAGGACGGTTTGAAAAACATTGAACAGCCATTTATATCAGTGAGTCCTGGAATGATGTCAGTCAGTGTCAGGCATAAGGAAACATGTACAGTGCACTGGGATTTCAGATTCTGCGGTCTTCTTGCACCAGCCATACTATAATGCAATCCTGTGAGTCACTGGCTGCGCAGCTGAGCTGGCGGACTGCAGAGTGAGAGGATGTGATGGCTACATAAGTGCCAATAACTGACAAAAGGTACCATCCTTTGGGTACAATTTGGTCCCAAATGGGAGAAAAGCTCATCGGGGGTGAAATATTGAACATACATTGCAAGTCCAAAGAGCGATATATGGATATTAACTATGTATTTATATTTTCTATATTTTTATCCCTATTTTACATGCTTGCACCATTTTTGACATTCTCTTCCAGACAAATCTGTCTCATACAGGCAGCATAGCAGACTGAGGAAAAGATCATCATAAAGCAACTTTAATGGTTTCTGTGTAAGTATTCTTTTATTGTGGTAAACATTGTGCAATACCTAAAACGCTCTCCAGCAAAGTTACTGCTGCAAGGAAGGGGATCCTGACCTCTCCTCTTACTGGTCTGTAAATCTCAGAGCAGTTGTGACAGCCAAAACTAGTCCTCGTAAAAAAGATTTCCTGCCCCCAAGCCCTAAAGCAATCAGGAGCCGCTAAGGCTTGTGCTTAACAGTCATATATGCCATGTCAGACAACCTATTTGAAGAGAAAACACAATTACTTCAGCCACACCTCCTCAAACAGTGGTTTTGTGATTCATTTCCCCTGAACATCGTTTAACAGCAGAATGCCTGGGAGGCAATGGCTCAGCTGGAGAGGCAGGTTCCTGCAGCCTGGGCTGCTCAGAGTAATGCTGTAATACCAGATCCACAGTAACTGTGTGCTCAGCAGTATGTTTTAATATTCTACTGTAACTGTGCTTAGTGTAATGCTGTAATACCAGCTGTACTGTTGGTGTCCTCAGTGTAATGTTGTGATACCAGCTCTACAGTGACTGGGATTAGTGTAATGCTGTAATACCAGTTCTACTGTGACTGTGCTCAGTGTAATGCCATAAAACCAGCTCTACTGTGACTGTGCTTAGTGTAATGCTGTAATACCAGCTGCACTGTGACTGTGCTCAGTGTAATGTTGTGATACCAGCTCTACTGTTGCTGTGATCAGTGTATTGCTATAATACCAGCTTTACTGTGACTGTACCCAGTGTAATGCTGTAATGCCAGCTTCACATTTCCAGCTCCATTGATAATGTTAATGTTTTAAGGCCAGCTCGACTGCGACTGCATTGCTAATGGAAGTTGTTTAATACAATTCCCAGCAGTTACTGCAAAAGCCAAAGCTCAACTGCATCCATGTTTCTGCTGAGGTGGATGGCAAATGGCTTCTGGCATTCTGGCAATAACAGCTGCAGCAGTCATCATGATTAACCATCAGTTCTGTTCAGATGGCTAGCAACAGTTCAAAATTTTTGTATTTGTAAGTGTCCACCAGTCCGTTCAGCTGAAGAGATCATTTGTGATCACATATTAGTGATATGTCAGAAGAAGTGGCTAATAAGCCCTTAGTGTTGCTGCTGGAGAGGTTGTTTGAGACCACTGGTCATGTTTCCTTTGATTAAATCAGCTTTTAGGCGCCTATGAAGAAAGCCATGACACGGTGACTGGGTAACTGATTTCCAGCCACACCATTGCTGGCTGGAGGTCCACATTGGCGAGGCTTCAACTCGTGCAGCCTAGCTCGGGGAATGATAGGTGGTAAGCTGGCAAATTTCATTGGTCTCATCGCTCTGTAGCAGCTACTTCTGGTCATGCCGGATACATCTGCAGTGTTGAAAGATTATTCATTATGTGCATAACTGAATTCAGGTGCCAATGGCTCTCTCCTTCTGAAGTTGATGGGCAAGGGTCGCTATTGGGAGATCAACAAGTTCAGCTAAGTTGGGAAAAAAGGGGAAAATTCAGGGATAGAAATACATTCAAAAAATGACCTTAAGTCTTCTAATATATAGACAGAAGAAACATGAAGAACTGACTGAAGACAAATTGTCTTTCAAGAATTTGTTCTCACTATACAAAATTATATATTCAGATTAAAACCAACAGTCACTCTGACAATGATAAAATACCATGTAAATGCAATATTTAATTCCACTCAATAGCATTTTACATCATCATCACACTTAAAAAGGGATGGGATTTCATGTTGCTGGTGGGGGATCTCATTTTGAATATTGTACACATTCCTCTAACGAGAACACTGGAATCAAGCAGGCAAAAACAAAAGTGCTAAACATTCGCCCTGCTTGAAGAGTAACTGAACATGTTCTCATACATGCTCATGTAGGCTGATAGCTCCTGTCTGAGTGGAGGTCTGACTGACTCAAAATCTCGGCCTGTCCCTGTTTTTTCTGCATTTCCATCCTGTGAACAGAAAAGAAAGACCCACTTCACTTTTCCCACTGTGTCCTCTTTGCTGTAGCTTGGTAACAAGGGAAAGGTGTTCACACTGATTCCCTGTTACCTTTTTTGATTGGTCAGACCTACTCCAGGAAAGCCTTATATTGAGATATCATGTCTGGCACTCAAAATAAATATGTATGAAAAATAAGGAGAAAAATGCTGTAATGTGTCTGCAGGGGCCCCTCCTGAATCTGCCCACCTCTACAAGGCACTGAGGGTCAAATCCAGGGGCCCAAATACATGTGTGTTCACCCAAGAGCAACATATGGAAGTCCAGAAGGGGGTGATCGAGTGTGTGTGTTCATCCAAGAGCAACATACAGAAGTCCCAGTGGGTGACCCAGTGTGTGTGTTCACCCAAGAGCAACATACGGAAGTCCAGTGGGTGATGGAGTGTGTATGTGTGTGTGTGAACCCCCACCTCAATGCCAAATCATTTGAGACCACCACATCCATGCATTGGATTTTTTGTTGTGGGTGGTGGTTATTTTTTATCCTAGCCTTTGGGCCAGGTATTGGTTTTTTTCTCTTTAAATCTAGAGCTTATAAATAAAAGTTCTCACAAAACAAATGGAGATCTGATAATTATGCTTTTTACTGGGCACAAATGCATATTCAGAAAGACCATGGGGTCTTATTAAAGTCTCGCCATTAAGCCGCCATTATCCATGATTTAGGAGACATCTTTTTCCCCTCACTGAGAGCCACTTCAACAAAAACAGACCTGGGACCTTCTCTATGCTTTCACCTATGGAGAGCGTTACAAGTGAAGAGAGAAGCGATTTTCTTTCCCTAATAAGAACCAAAAACAGCGAAGGCAAACTTCCCTTTCTGGCCTCTCGGTGTCCTGCCGTTTCTTTAAACAGCCATGCTAGATTTATTCAAGAGACGGACAGACTGTGTGTCTCACAGTGTGCTGATATTGGAAAAGCAAACAGGGATGAGTGTAAGGTCATAAAATGTTAGCCTGACTGTAACACTATCATGAAGGTCTGCTAATTATTCTGAGCTGCAGGGTGCTGTCCTGCTGTGTGTTATTCAAATGCATTAGTGGCAGCAGTCTCACCTACAATGTCCTTTTCTTCACTGGCTGTGCAGAAGTAGGTATTGTATATGAATTATTTCCACTGTAAGGAAATAGTCATTGATCATAACTATGTACAAGTCTATGCAATGACAACCCAAAATATAAAAACCTTTTATTTAACACCCCCCTGAAGTGTTTAAACCCATCATACAGTCTTATGTGCTTGATTATCATTTCACTTCAATGGTCACCTGAGTAATGCACTCTGAAGGTCATTTTTATTCCCTGAGGTGAATAACACCCACCAAGTTAAATTCAGAGTCTCTATGAAAGAATACAGATCGAAATCTGCCAGATTTGTTGACCCCGCTGCGGTCTTTTGCAGATGAAATCAGCTCCCCCTGGTGGCTGTACAGTGAACAGCATAGATAGCCACACAAGGCTCAGCTGTCAGGTGGATCCAGTCTTTCTCAGTTCTGTATCATTACTGTGTGCAATACTGGTGAAGTTCCTACTCTACCAGCCAGAGGCCATGTGTGCCTGTGGCATGGTAACTTTAGATCATGACAGACTGAAAAAGTAGCATGTATGCTTTTGTTTGGGCCAAGGTGTCCGGACTAGCTGAACTGAGTTTGGTAATGGGACCGCTGCATTGACCCAGTGATCCAGAGCTGGCCTGCAGAGGGGAACATACCTGGCTCACTGGGGTAGGCGTCCCTGCAGACTGAGCGTGGGCAGGGTCAGCGACTGGGAGGACAGGGAAGAGGAGCGGAAAGAAGCAGGGGGATTGAAGGAAGGGGTCTCCCAAGCTGCCACTGGCCTGTAGGACAGGGAGAGGGACGGGGTGGAGAGGGACGGGGCAGACAGGGTCGGTGCGGACAGGGATGGGGCACTCAGGGTCAGGGCAGTCAAGCCCCTCTGCATGTAGCCGGAACGCTCGTACGGCTTGTCTCTGCTGGAAGAAACACACACGCATACTTCTAGCTATATTAGAACTAGCATACAACACTAGCCATACTTCAGTGATGGCTCTACAATGCTAGGACTGTTGTTCCCCCACCACTGCCCCATGTTGTTGAAGTGAAATGGTATGTAGGGGTTTAGTTCTATGTGAAATGGCATGTAAGGGGTTTAGTTCTGTGTGAAATGGCATGTAAGGGGTTTAGTTCTGTGTAAAATGGAATGTAAGGCTGTGGTTCATTCTGAGTGAAATGGTATTTAAGGCGCTGCTCTACCTGACCATGGCAGATCGGGCTGAATGAGTCACCAGGGAGGACTGGCTGGCTGATCGGTGCTGGATGGTACCTGAAAACACAGAACAACTTCATTTGACTTAGACCAGCTTAACTCTTATCCTTCCCAGGCAAGGATCAACTCATGGTTGTCTTGGCAATGCGGACCTCCGGTCCTAGCCAGCAGTGGTGTGGGACTCAAACCTGAACAAAGCACATATGCCTCTATTGTGTGACACACCCAGAGACCCCAACTGAGGTCTCTGCAGTGACCTGTCCTGTTTCCGTTATTCATGTTATGACAGTCCTGTGTTTGAATATTTTCATTAGCACCTGTTTCATATGTATGTAAACACATGTGACTGGATTTGACCTACTCCAGTTTCATACACCTGCTACTTCGGAATGTTCCAGTGTATCAAAGGTGGACCACCAGTGTGTGGCCAAATGATGTCTGAAAAACATAACCAATGCACCGAAGTCATGCAAGTGACACGTACATACACACTCTTTGGCACTGCTCACCAATAAAAAATTCATACCGAGGGGAAGAGTCTGAATGGAGTTTAGTTTAAGGTTGTGGAGTACAGATATGCTCTTAAGCCAGTTTTAAAGGAGGTTGGTGTCTGGGGGAGGCTAGCTTTAAAAGGTGTTGTTAGAACATTCCAGAAGCAGGATGCCATGGCAGAGAGTGTATCTATTGTGTACAGGCTGGTGCTAGGAGCTGGGGATGTGTGTGAGAACAGCAGTGACGTGTTTACAGATGTTCAGGATCACAACTGTGTAGGTTACAGTGTGCTGCAGTCTCTCAAAACTCTTTGAAATACCCCCAGTCTATGCAAAACTGGATAAAACTGAAAAAGTGGTTCTCATGTTTGGTCCTGGGAACCCCCTTTGCATGCTTGTTTTTGTTTCTGCCAATTTGATAAATTAAGATTGTTAAACTTGTGCATGAGATCTGATGTCATTTTTCCTTGAATTGATATTAACACAGTGCAGGATTGGTCCATTGCCATTTGGTTTTCACAATGATTTCTTCACTGTCTACCAGATTGTTTCAGTGACCATGGCTGCGTCCGAAAATCGCATACTACACCCTATATAGTAGGAAAAAATTCAGTACACGTAGTATGTAGTGTGTCCGAAATCACAAACCAGCTGAATCAGTATGCCAGTGTTACCCGGATGGCTTACTGCTTCCGGTAAAATTATTGTACACTGCGCTATCCCACAAGGCTGCTGGGTGGATAGATACCAAAGAAGAAGACGGCAGAGACGGCGGAGATCTATGAAGTTTGATGACAGATGTACGTCACTTGTAAATCTCCGGCTATTAGACAGAAGAAAATAGTGGTCATTATCTATGGTGGTATGTCTGAAAACTTACTGGGTAGTAGGCCCTACATTGATGTCAGAGCAGTACGCTTTTGTTTGAATTTAGTTGGCACTTATAAGTATGCAATCTCAGACGCAGCCCATGTGTCTACACTTTCACTGATTAGGACTCAGGTGATCCACCTGTCTGTACGTAGTTTAATCAATTAATATGTACTCTCTCTCAAAGAAACAATTTGCCTTGAAGCACAATAGTGAAAAAGTGAAATGTGGGCCTACTTCTGACACAATGCGGTGTAGGGTAAATCATACCTCACCACATCAAATATGTCTAATTACGAGCAATTAATGGCTTGCAACTGCGGTTGGAACACAAACCAGCATACACACGGGGGCTTGAGGGCCGAACTTGAGAGCCACTGGAACAATATAATGATTGTGTTCACCCATTTACAGTGTTTAATTTATGTTTGAGCTCAGCCCAGGGAACTTAGGACAAACATCTCATTGTGAAATGAATAATGTAAATGGACTACAGAGAACATATTAGATGTCATACATATTGATTGCATTTCTCAATAATATATATTACATATAATATACCTTTCAACCTATCACAACCAACCTTTCTGGTCCTATACAAGTATATAAACGTTTCGTACCTCATTTCCCGTCTTGCTCAGCATTTCCAACATCCCTCCTCCACCCCATCTCCACCTTCCTCCTTTCCCTCTCTCTTTCAGACACAACCTAACCAATACCGTTCCTCCTAGTCTCTTCCAGACACTTATAGGGGGATTACTCCTCAACTATGAGGACAGCTACTACTCCTCCCCGTTTGGACTCCAAGCCCAAGATCATTCTTTGTCTGCATCTCATATTATTCCTTATCAATAAATCCATCCTAAATGCACTCTTGTTGTCTGAGAATTAACGGTCAAGACACACAGGCAGCGTCGAAGACGCTTGGCGCCGCTGCTGCCTGCCACTGCCCGACGCTTGTGGGCGTGTCTAGCACAGTTGTCACTCAGGAGTCGTCATTTTTTTATTCAGTACCACGGATAACCAGAAACAAGTAAATAGCACACTGTCGATATACTGTATATACATTCATTTGTAATATCACTGTTTTAGTTAGCGACAACAAGTACTTTAAAGTGTTTTTCTTGTGATCCCGTTAATAGATGGAACGTTAATAAGCGCCAGCTCTGTTTAATTTGGATTAATTCTCCCAGGCATCCTTCATATGAGATACAATCTTATTTTTGGCAGATTTTATTCATTGGTTTTCTGATTAATGTTGTGGGCTAATTACAAGTTAGCTATATGATGTTGGGGAGGAACAATAGCCTAGCTAATCCAGATAGGTCACACATCCGTTGAAAACCTTGTCATTGTACATAAGGCGATATCAATGTACCACATATGCTAATCTTTCTGGAGATCTGTTAACACGTATTTATATTTGTAAACCAGAAACGCTGATGATTTCTGCCACATTACAAGGTAATGTTTCTTCTGTCACTATAGCTGTATAACGGCAGAGCTGGGTCGTAAATCTTACAACTACGATAAGTTCCTCCTCGTTTTATTTCATGCATTTTACCGTACCCGCAAAGTGAAAAGGCGATGTTATGACATCTGATTGGTTGCTGCTTGGTGACGTTTTCAAGCGGCCGGGTCAAAGTTCACTTATTTCAACTTTTTCTCGACGCCCCGTCGGTTGGCCGCTCGACGCCTGCAATCCCATCGTGCCCTGCGCGAGCGTCTCGCCGGTCCCCATTCAAAATGAATGGAGGCGGCTTCGGCGGCCGGCGTCGACGCTGCCTGTGTGTCTTCACCGTAAGATCTACTGAATTAGCTATAGCACTGATATACAGATGATATGAAGATGAGGCACTGTCCACTATCCAAATGATTCACACATTTCCACACAATGCTGCACATCAGAACCTCAACAGTGATTAGTATAGCTTCTGAACATGCTCATTTTCATTAATACTGTTTTTCCTTTTACTTCATTGATTGTTTTGTATTTGTGGATCTTCATCCATCCATTCTCCCATACTGGGAGAGACTCATGTCTGTGAAAGTTTATGTTTTTTATGACAAAATGTCCAGCTTCTCCTATTACACCATTTTGGAAAGAACTGTCCTTACAAGAGGGAATGGTGATAAAGAATGTGAAAAGATTGAAAAAGAATGTATCTTTCAATAACTTGCTGATTCCTTCAGGTACATGAGTGTATGTGCTTTAAAACTTTTAGCCATTTCAGGAGAGCATTCAGCGCTCAGCAAATGCAGCTTTAATGATGTAGGCAAAGAGGTTTCCTCCACTGTGATACATCATTCAAAACCAGTTTATGCCACATTACACGACAGGGATTAACAGTAGTGGTAAGATATCCCCCTTTGCCTTTTTCAATAAAGTGTGCGACAATGTCAGTGTAATGCATGCATTTATGAATCCGTATTAACTGCAAAAAAATAATAAGGCATCATTGGAATGGTTTTACAATTGGTTTTTCGCATCAGAGATCAGTTTTTCTGACCTTTTATGTATAATGAACTATTACTTTCCATCATCATAAACGTTTATTGAGTAAGACGAATAAAGAAACTCTTGTGACAGTGGAATGTGATGCAAAGCACTCGTTTGAATTTACATTCAAATCAAAGCCAGTTTAGTTTGTGATTTCAGTATTTTTACATTGAGGCATACAGTACTGTAACAATTAAGACTGATAAGTAAAATCCATAATTAGTTCAAACTCTCAACTGCTGAGCCATCATTGCTGACTCAGGCAGGCGCACACACACACGCACGCACGCACACATGCACACACACACACACACTCACTGTTTAAAAGCTGAACCATGGCCTTTCCATTTTCCAAGGGATATAAATGTATTAACGACTTAGTGAAGCACTCCAGTTCAAAGAGAGAACATGGCACAGATGGTACTATAATACTACACAAATAAAACAGGATTAAATGCTACTACTAATCCTCCCGCCCATGGCAAAATAATTAATGTCTTCTCCCAAACTAATTTTAAACTTCAAAGTCAGGTCTCTGTACAGGTGAAGGTACTGGGGCAAACAGGTGAAGGCACTGGGGCTACAACAGCATGTTAGGGGAACAAAAGGTTGGGCCATTGTACTGTTGCTGGTGTGTAAAGACAATCATTATGATCATTTCCTGTAAACAGTTCAAGCAACCACCTCAACTTTCCATGAACATTTGTCATGTTTGCTCAATCTGATCAATGGTACTGCATACAGCTGTTTCCCAATGGTATCTAAAATCATTATAAAAAATAATGCGGTATTGTTATAAAACTTCCAGGTCATACATTATCCATTTATGATGCTGGATGTTTAACAAAGCAGTTCAGGTTAAACACGCTCTCTCATGGGCTCAATTCGAAATACAAACCCAGAACAAGCCCAGTTCTGCAATCACACCAAAGCAATCACTGCTGTTCACAAAACACCCCCCCCCCCCAAAAAAAAAAAAACAAAAAAACAGACGTTCACTTCAAAACTCCTTTTGATTTGACAGAATGTTTGGAACATGTTCTGCAACAGGCTATGAAGCAAAAACATCAAGCACTAAAAACAATAACATTTTTTTCTGATCAACAGCACGCACAAATCGAGATCAAAGAATTTCCAGGACGCTCGTTAAACAGGTTAATTACCTGACAGGTAATTAGACCACACTCTGCAACTTTCTTTCTCTGGCCTCGTTAAAAGCGTTTCTCGTTGTAAACGTTACGTTTTTCTTAAATTACACCATTCTCGTGCGTATGTGTGCGAGCGCGCCTGTGTGACTGAGAGAAACGCAAACCATCTGTGTTTATCTGGGGAGTACGTTGCTATCAGTGAAATAAAAGGCGCAGGTTATGAAAATAAGTAGCTGCACTGTTTGGACCGAAAGGCCGTCGCCTGAGATGACTAGGCCTGATTAGAAAGGATGCCTTGGCATGCGGTCTTCCCCTTGAGCTCACCATGTGATTGCACACAGTCTCTCAACAGCACAGGATTACAGAATGTCTATTTGTTTGGCCCTCGGGCGGCAGGAGATCTCAGGTGCTGTCAAGACCACTTCGTCTGGCAACGAATAAATCCTTACAGTCTAAACTTTCCTCTCTGCAGTTGTGCAATAAAACTGAATTCTAAATGTTTCAGTGATTAGAGAGCTGGAAATTTAGCTGACCTACGATGGTGATGCCAGTAAAACATTTGTTTAGTCCGCTGTTTTTTGGTTGCTACACAAGTGTGTGTGTCAGTGCGTGTGTGTGAATGTTTTTTATTTAAACAAATAATCTATGATACATTTAGACAGAAATTAGGAGGTTTTACTAAATGTAAAAGTTGCAATTAATTTTAAAAAGGAAATATCGTGTGTAACTTTTTTCACAAAAAGCTTAATCAACTAAACCAGACACAAAAGTGTATGTTGTACGTAAAATACAACACATACATTTCATTGCTTAGAGTGAAGAACTTAAAAAAAAGAACCTAAAAAAGAAATGATGAGTGCATTCATAGCTAATACATGATACCTCAGAATTTCACACTACCCTTATAATAAATTATTGATCTCTATTTTATGCAAACAATATATAATAGGCTTTTTGTCTGTTATGTTGCCTTCTGAATCAATACGTAAATTAGTCTTACGTAGCCTGGAAAATAGCCTTAAGTAGCCTACTTTGTGAAAAATTAATGGACATAGACCAAAGTCAGTTTGTTCCCTGTCTGTTTACAGCTCCCTCTTGGTAATGATTGCATTAATTACTTGGCAAGTAAAATATTAGGGAAATTATACTGCATCAAATAACTGATGGTTTTCACTGCTATGGAGGACAGATTGCTGTGGAAGAGATTTTCAGTGCCATGTGTGTGATATCATAGGCCACAATTCTCTCCAGGGGAAACCTTTTTATGGTAAGAAAGGTGGACAGGATACACAAGTGCACCCATGGAGACAGGGCTAACAAGGCACATTTTAAATTTTGGACTTGACATGGTTTTGTTCTGCAACACAGGATCACCAAATATATATGCAGCAATAAAATGTTGAGGGTAAATCATGTGCAGTTTAGGATTCTGTATTGATATGCAGGGCAGGGCCTGGTCTTTACAACTTACTTAAAACAAAAAATAATGAAGCTATCAAAACTAAAAGTTGCATGCAGAATTTTGGTTTAGTAATGCTAATTCATTTTTCTTTGTCTAAAAAAGTTTGAAAGAAATGACTCCCTCCCACTCCAAATATCAGTGATTTGTATCAAAATCTATCAATCTTGCAGGCAGAAAAATCTGAGCTTGGTACCAGCCTAAAAACACTCAAATTGGCCCATTCTTAAATTAAAATTCTGTAACAAACTGAACATAAGCATACTGTATGTAATCATATATCACTCTCTGATTGGCCGGCTTACCCATCCTTCCATCCAGGGGAGGGCTGATCAGCGACAGTCTGGGCATGCTTCCAGAAATCTCTGGCTGCATGGAAACAAACAAGGAAAACATGGACATTACTCTATGAGATAGCTTTCCATGTTATGCTGTTGAGTGTTGTATTAATTAACAGGTGTGTTACAATTATAATGAATAACCCAACAGTCTGATAAATATTATTTTTACCCCATCTAAATGATTATTTTCAGTTTATGCAAGAAATACTCTGCATTAATAATGTCAAGACATGATGGTTGAAGGGTTTACATATTTGCTTCATATGTACATATTAATATTTGTGCCATTCTACACTCAGGGCCATATTCTGTACTTTGAATTCAACCACTGCATAAAAACAAACACCCATTTCATATAGATTATTTACAATTATAAGACATAATTGTAATTTCTTCACTGTATAGTTATTCAGTTCATAGTCAGTATATAGCAACCACATATGACAGCGGAAAACTAGCAGTATAATTATATATTATATTGCATGAAGTATAAAGTATAATTCAAAATAAAGCAGGTTTAAATGGTTCACATACTTTCCTGTGCAGACCCTGGTCATCCACATCCATTTTTTCAACCCTAAAAAAGACCAATGATTAATTATGTCATCATAATTCAGGTTGTTTTGGAACAAATTAGTGTGTTAGTTTCAGTATTCTGAACCATCCCTGGGGTCTACTTTTCCACCAGTTCTGTGGGAAACACTGCATAGGACGGACTTGGTCGCCTAAAACAACTTTATATCCCTTGGCCACAATTATGCTATGCCGACCAATAACTGGTCACAATTGGCCCTTTTTTATTGTGGAGTGAAACACTGGTGTCTAGGGAACAGTAGGGGCTGGGCCAAGGACACAGAGCCATGCTGCCCTGACTGATCCTGAGAGCTGGGTAAGGCTGTTTGGGGTTGATTAAGGTCTTAGTGGTGTTTTGAAAAGGTGAAGCATGTGTAACAGTGGTCTATCAATGTATACTGACACACTGTCTGACTGAATGAGTCAAAATAAAATGTGTTTGTAACCATTTTAAAAAAACCAAACCTACTCAAGAAAAGGTTTAATTACATGCTCAAATCTTTCGCCATCTACATGATTAGCTAAGTCTGCGATACAGAAGTTATTTGAACATTATAATTACATCAACAATAAAAACAAGAAGGTTTCGTTTTTACTTTTCTGATGGTTCTGGATCAGATTCAGCTGAGTTGGGGACTAGAAATTCTTTTCTACAATCCCCCATGCCTGCCCCATTCCACAGCCTCCCCCCACCCCACAAAATCTGGGGCCCCATCCCATAGCAACTTCATGAGGCACGATGGACCAATTCAAGGTGACATATTGTTTGGCCTCCTTAACTTTAGAACACAATGTTGCAAAAAAGGAGGAAGAAATGTGGAAATAATTTGTTTTAATGTTGTGACATTTAAGTGGAAAGGAGGAGGAAGTCCACCCTGAGGTTCTAGCTGACATCCTGAGTGATTTAGAGGCCCAGAACAGGAAAGCCAAAGAGAGAGCTGCCAGGGCCCAAACGGAGCTAAGACAGTGGCAAGGAAACATTAAATTATTACAAAGCAGAATAATGAATATGGAGGCCATTTGACAAATCAAAGCCAGAAAAAAACTTTCAGTAACACTCAAACCTTAGAATAGTTAGAACAGAATACTGAGAATACCATATAACAACAGCAAATACAAATGCAAAAAATGTAATAAATAAATGCAAATTTCATTATGACCACTCTAGGATTGTTCATGTAGGCCTTGAGATGTCTGTGGCAGTCTCTGCTAGCACTGTCAACATAAAAATCTCAGTTTGAATATTTGTTAAATGTGTAAAAACACTGCATATTTGAATGCAAAAATGTGATATGAATTTTTAACCATGAATTTAAACGCAGAAAACCAACCACAAAAAACTACCAATGGATTATCAAGCAGCATTGAAGGAGATAAAAGCAAGACATGTGGTTCATCTTGAGGAGCACTACCTTCATGACAAGCAATCATTTATGCTTAAGAACACCACTAGCTATCAAAACCTGCACTTCCGTCAGCCGAGTAATTTGGGAAGAGAGCCACACACATAGGTGTGAAGTTCTAAAGGAGATGATGACTACAGTTTAAGAGACCATGGAGCTGGAGCTGACTGAACAAGCCCCATGAAAGAAAAAAAAATTGAAAAAAAATTTCACTCGTTGGGGGATCTTTTTGCTGATGTATATAGCCAGGTCGGTGCAGAGGAACAAAGTGCCAGTGTCTTCCAGCAAGACAGAGGCACCACTCTTTTGTGGTGAAGAACATCTGGATGTGGGAAGTATCAGCGCACAGCTGGCAAAGACACACCTGATCATATCTAGCAATTCTGTCAGGGCTGTGCGTGTCTTTTCCTCAGCTGGGAAAAAAAAGAACCACTCACCAGTCACGGTTGAGCAAGTCCATTTTTCTTTTCCTTGTGCAATTTTCTTTGGACTCTGAGAAGGATATTGTGGATGGGAGAACATCAGTCTCCCCTGCTCATTAAAATGCCAGTTCTCTGAGCTTTAGGTGTTCCAGTGTTTCTTATTTTGCGTTAGTGGAGTTGTCTGCGTTGAGGAGCTGGCTGTTGAACACCTATTTATTCCCCCTCTAATATAGCTGGCCTGAAGTGCATTTCGTATCCTTTCTGAGTCTTTGTTTTCATATGGGGATGTGCTTTTATTTAGTAGCCAGCGTAACTGAAATGCATACCCTTTCATCAATAGCAGGTCTTTTTTTTTTTTTTTTAGAAAATCCAATAAAAACAGTTGTTAAGGAATGCTTTATAGATTATCTGCTAAAACATGGTGCTTCCAGGTCCTATTATTGTAATTAATAAAGGACCATAACCTTCTGCATGCTTATTCTTCACTGTGGGACCCAGAGATCTGGTCAATTTTAATGCAGATTAAAAAAGTTACATTTAAAATCTGAATTTAAAACAAAGTTCCTTAAATTTGTTACAGGAAAATTTCAAGTTTCATTTCTACTCTCCAATTGATAGTGCTTGTTCACTGGCATTTTATATGCCAGATTCTTCCTCCTTGACAATGCTTTTCCATATTATCTCACTGTTCTTGTCTGACTTTGTCATCCCACTCTTCTCCAGAAGGTTCTCCATGCCTGATGATTTTTGCCATTTATATGCGGTTGGGTCAGTCCAGATGAGACTAATTTCTGTCCTTTTCAGAAGACATCGCCACGATCCCTGCAGTCTCTCAAAGGCATTTACAGTGATATGGGGCCTGCAGATGGGCCTGAGATCTTTTGAGGGCTTTACCAGCCATGGGTATTGTGAATGTGGCCAATCCCCAATTATGTAGTATCCAACATTTTCTTCATCAATATCAAAGGTTGAAGAAAGTGTTTTCGGCTAAGTCCCACAGTTTGATAGACAGAGTAGACAGAAATAAAAATCTTAATTTACCCTGACAGTCATGATTTTGATGCCTCAACATTAGGCCTGCTTCATGTTTTTTATTAAAAAAAAACTGTGACATATTGGTTATACAGTCCAATCTCTTTGCTGAACACTGATATTGAGAGGCTGGAGAAAGTACAAGCGCATAGACTCAATTCTGTCATGCCAACTACTGTCTCTCCTGAACAAACCAGATTGATTACTTTTTTTTTAAGACACTGCAAACTTTAATAACTATCGTTCACTCTTCTGCAAGCCTACACCAGAGATCACATGTCTTTAGATGCAAAAAGACCTTTGGTCATTTAAAGGATTTTCATTTAAAGGATTAAGTTCAGTCATTTTCTATTCCTACTGTGTTGACAGTGGTGCCTTGTGTCAATACTGCTGTTTTGCTGAAGTCTCTCTGTGCTGTTACCTGGTCTAAACATAAACTCAACCACCTTTCTTCCCAGAATTCTGTTTATCTAAAATGACAAGAATTCTAATATGTGAGGTGGCCAAATAAAAAGGAGAGCTGAATGTGGCCAAGGAAACAATAGAGAAATGACTGTAATGAGTTTGTGATCAACATCCATATGTCCAAGTCTAAAGAATTACCTTTTAAAATGTCAGACGAACTGCATTTATGTTGGAATACATGTGACTAAATGATCTGAAGGTACGCACTTTGCTATATTAAGATGCCGAATCAAATGAGAGTGGAGTTCAATGAAGGTAAAAGAAATAATGAATGTTCAAGAAATAAATAGGTGTGTAATTTAAGCTATATGTAATTTAATTTAAAACAGTTCCTTTTAAAAATTAAAACTGCAAAAATTGTAGCGATTGTGATATCAACTCAGTAAACCAGAAAATTGAACCAAGAGTTTAATATATCTCGCTGAGCATTTACAGGTCAGAAATACAACAGCTTTTGACTTGCACTCACTACGTCCAAATGAACCAATTCCTGGGGTTCATTTTCAAATAACTGTTGCTTTTAAGAAAATGTTAATAGGAAGTGTGAAGTTCAATTTATGAAATGATCGGTAGGAAATTGCATAAAGGAGTTTGAATGTCAGGGAGCGCTGCCATGGTATCTCATGACAGTCCATAAGAAACAAGTCTGAGTATAAGCCATACGCCCATATACTTTACTTTGCCGCAAAGTGATACATTAGCACAATGCTGTTGGTTTCAATTAAAGCACAATTTAGTCACCACTTCCCTTATGTTCTCCCATTTATAACAATTGTACTTTCGCCAGTTGTACTTTCGTCTCATGTCACTTCACACTGAGAAAATGTTCAACAGTGATTCAAACCTGATTCAAAAACAACGGTGCTTCACTGCAGTATAATTATGTTATTAACAATTGAGCCTAAACTTCCATCTGTGAATACTTTAAACCTGGAACAGCACGGTGTACTCCAGGCCATATTTTAACACTGGGGAAGGCACAGGGGCACGTCCCGATTTTAGCCGAGGAAGTGTTAGCAGTAACTATGTTAAAACTGCATTTCAAACGTCTGTGACATCTGCGTCCTTTATTCCCTTTTTGCAATCATATTTCGAACTGTAAAAATCCCTTTTAATAACCTGACAAATAAACTTAAAAAGCAACATAGAACATACCCCGCTTTCTTGTTTATCTTCTGCTATACCAAATTTCAACGGACTCAGTGAGCAAGTTCTTGCACTGAAGAGATGAAAAGGGAGAACCTAAAAAGAAATGGCACTCCGTTTATATTTTACATGGGAGAGTTGTGAAGTGGCCTTTAGCACACTATGTAGGGGCAGAAACCCACATTCACATGGATTGGGAAAGTGTTCAAAGTGCTTGCCTTGGGGACTTTACATTTAAATAAAGCAAATGTATATTTTGCCTTGTAACCAAAAGCAGAAACCAAACAGCGCCGCTGTAACGCGACTCCAAAAAAAGCACACTAATGGAAAGAATGGAAAAAAAACACTCAGTGGAAAAGTGGCGATGGCTGCTTCAGGAATGCCAAAAGGCACACACTGTACACAAAGAAATTCCCCTCTTGCTTAATCAGGTGGGGTCTCCATTAGGGCCAAGCAGGACCTGCAGGAGTAAACTCAGGATGTGAAGTTTACATTGCGAGATCCCCTTTCTTCCACCGAGTCCACTGGCCCTCCCTGGAGAGCGTGGAAGATGATGGGAAGGGACGGGGATGGAATAGCTATACTCAAAACATAACCAAGTGGGGTCTGTGATCCATCACTCCTACAACCTTCAGCTTCTCAACAAATTAAGAAGAAGGGGGGTACTTGGTCCTCAAAAGAAACATACTCTGGGTGTAAATTCACATTTCACACATCACCCAGCTAAGATTTTCCATTGTCACAAGAGGACCACAAGCTTACAACAGTCCTGCGGTAATTGGACACTGGCACATTCTCTTCTACATAGCTGCACATCAATCAAGTGAACCAAGAGAAGTCGGCACTAAATACAGTATATTCTGTACACAAATCTAACATTATATTTATGCACCCACAATATCCATATCTGGAGGTATTGTAGTGATGTCAAAGGTGCAATTATAAAAGAGTATATAAGAGTATATATAAGTCACTGCATTGTGGAAATGTTTGTTTTGAGTTAAGTAGTAATGTTACAGGCTTTGAGAACTGCTTTCTCGTTTTGATAAAGTTTGAAATTTGACACTGTGCCTGCTAACTAAATGAGAAACCTCTTTGAAATCTCACAGGTTGCATTTAATGTATATTTGTCCCTGCACTCACATAAATATAGTGTTGATAGTTAAGTTCTAGGGAGTGAGCATGCTACCTCAGAAGCATCTTAGCCAGCAGATAATCGCCACAGGAATGCTGAGCGGAGAAATTCAGCTGAAGCTCTGTATGACAGGGTTATTTCAACACTGTCTTTCTGTGTACATATTCTGCCTGTGCTAGTGTGGACTTTTTCCCAAGGTCTACAGACATGTGAGTTACATAGATGTGTGAGAGTATTTGTCTGATACTGTGATGGGCCCTATCCTGGGTCTGTACACTATCCACTATCCTGAGTCTCCCAATGTATTCTGGGAAAGGCATTAGACTTGCTGCAACCGGATTGGATAGAGCAAGTATTGATAATGGATGGATTAATGTTATAAGTTAGAGTACTGTACACTCTGAAAAACTAAAAAAGAGTGTCTGGTGTGACACTTTTTGCAAAATTTAAAACCAAAATACCAATTAGCAGGGGTGGAACTTAAGGAGTTAGTAGCCTAAAATCTCCACTCACCGAGGCATAATTTCACTAGCTCAGTTTACTGGTCTTTTTATGTCAAGAAATAAACAACCAATATCTGTCATATTGTCATTCACCACTTAGCTACAACTGAAAGGACTTTTTTCTGCCATTGCTGAAGGCAAGAATGTTCAAGCATTCTGTTATTGTCAACAACAATTAATTAATTGCAACTCACTTTCAATGATTTCAAGTATCTATGTGGCTGCCTCATGTGGATTAAGTGGCTTCAAGGAGACGTGATTATTTCTTTTGAAGGAAGCAAGCAAGACAGAAAACAGCTTTGACTGTAAACATCTTCATTCTTCATTGCACAGTACTCACAGGCAGCTGGCGGATGCTGATTGTGACTGCACTATCGGAGAGGCAAAGGGAATCTGCTTCAGAGGACCCGCTGTGGAGACAGCCACACAGAGGAAGATTACATTCTATATTAATATTAATGCACGCCACTCAAAAGTCACACTCTGTTTGATTTGTGCAAGAGTGGCTGATCCAGATGGAGTCTGAAGTATTCACAGGACTGCTGGTTGAACTCAGTGAGAGACTACAATGGGACCAATGATCAAATTGTTTTCTATCAAATCTTGGTGCAATACCAAAGGCCAAAATTTTTCAGAAATGGCCTTGGTTTTATTCATCCTATGTAGTGCTTTGAGAAAGAGGTGAGCTTGTGATGATGGACCCAAGACACAGTCCAGAGTTTCCAATGGTAACATTCTTTCATGGCAAAGCATCACAGCAATCTAAATCCAAATATATTTCAATATCTGAGAACATGGCAAACATCTTTCTCAAAATAATTCTGACCTCCACACTGAGTGAGAGGTTCAATCATTTTGCTCTCTGCAGTAGAATAAGTCTTTCTTAAGCCCTTGTAAGCCTTGTAGTTGTAAGCAATACTTTTTACTATGGAATTCATTAATGTCAAGTTGGGTTATAAAAGCTGGCTAGCTAGCTATCTGAAGGTGGCTGATTCCTTTACATTGTTACCTTATCAGAAAATTAGAAATGCCTTTTCGGTTACATACAGATAATGTTATTCCTGGCTATAATAACCACTCTTGCTATTAACTGCTTTTGAGATCCACATTTATTTGAAAGCTTTATCCCTTTATAAATATTTCTGAAGAAGTTGTGGCTATTAGCTAACAACATATTTACCCCGTATGTAAGCATTTGGCTGAGAGCTGGTGAGGCTTGCATGTTTTAGCAGACCACCGAAACTCATACATTTAACAAAAGTAAGTCTCAACTGAAGATGAATTATGAGGCAACAAGAATTTAATGCAATGTAATGTTGGCAATGATATCGACATTACATTGTTCTGCAATGAAAATATGCAAATAAAGCCAACATTTGTGTGTATATATTAAACAAATAAACATGCTCAAAGGCTGAGCACTACTACAGTCTATAAGACAGTGGTACACCAGCTTGAGGGATTTGCACAGATCACTACAGAGGGAAACACTGCAGGCTGAGGATTTTCAATCTTTGTCATAAAATGGCTTGAGATTCTGATGCTTGGACTGCAGTTAGCAACTTATTACACCACTAGGTGGTGATGAAGAGCTGAGCAGAACAATGACCTTTGTGGATGGAACCAAACAGCAATCCGAGGCTGCAGAGCTGACAGGTAGATGTGAGATGTGTAGAGCTTCATTTTATATGCCTTGTGGATATAAGCAAACTACCCCAGTTAAGAGTTCTGAGATGAATGGGGGCCATGACTGTGAACTAGTGGAGCTTACTTGGCTTTGAGGTGCACAGAGGATTCATGAGGCTGGTTTGCTGCGCTGCTCTCAAACTGCAAAGAGAAGAAGCCGACACAGCTATAACATCAGAAACCTCCCTCACTCTGAGACTAGCCTTAACTTACATTAGACAATCTTAATATTCACTCAATTTTAACAAAACTGGTTTACCTTTCTTATCTTCAAGCACACTAATCTTACCACTCAGCAATATTAACTAAATAAGTCATATATACACTGTTTTCACTTAAACTTCAATAAAATGTTTTAAAAGGTTTAAAACATTACCTCTGTTGGTGAAGAGCAGTGTCTAACTTCGCAATATATGCATTTTGTTCAGCCATTTTTCTGCAAAGAATAAAATGCTTAGAAATGTAAAATTCAAAATGGTTGTACTGTGACATCAGAAAAATTCTGAATAATGTATTTTATTGCACTGAAGAATGTTGGGTCTTCTTACTTGTTCATTATCTGCATCTCTTGTTTCATTTTGTTTATGACGCCTTCTAGTTTGTTACTCTGAACACAAGCAAACAAGTCTGTTAGGGAAAAACTATAAAAATCTTTCAACTACTTCTTGGGTCCATTTCTTTTGACAGCTGGTCCACTGACAATTACATGCATACACTGACTAAGTAAAACACAATCCCCTTACGACTAAAGTGCTAAGAAGCAGAAGTTTAAAGAAGATCTTTAAAGTTTATCAAAAAATGAAACTGAGGCTTTCAGTTTTCAGTGTTTATAGATTTTCAGTTTTTAGTATCCTACCCATGACCTCTTAGATTCGTACTCTCAGCATTGCTTTTTACTTATTAAAGATTTAACACATTTTTCTCCTAAGTTTCCAATGCATAATTTGAAAAGCAGTGTCCCATATAGAATCCAGAGGACATAAACTAGCAGAGGGGTCATCCGCCATCATTCACTCTGCAGTCCCTCCTATACAGTGGCAGTAGTGGCAGAGTATACAGCTGTTACAGACTGCATGGCCCTGACTGATTAGTTTTTTTTTTGTTAGACCACCCAGCCATTAGGCACTGTGATGGAGCACACCTGCCAACAATAAATAGTTACAGCCTTAAACATGGAAAAGTTTAACCCTCAACAAATGCATACCATAGGCTCCATCATATAAGGCATGGTGCACAATGAGAGATGCTTATCAATACCAATGTAGAGTACAGCTAGCTCTTTGCATAATGCACAACAGGGGCAGCCTGTAGTCTAGTGGCTAAGGTACATGACTGGGACCCCTTAGGTTGGTGGCTCAATTATCAGGTTGGGGCCCTCTTCCCCCAAATCAAGACCAACCTGGGACACCAGGGTGAGTGTAACTGGCAATCAGCTCCATTATCAGGTAAATCGGAAAACTACCAGTGCAGCTGGCCTCAAGGGCCAGAGTTGAGTATCTCTGAAATATGTATAATAGTGAAATTTGGATAAACTCAAATTACCCTGAGTCAAGGACTGGTTTTTTTTTTACCTGATAATTAATTGATTAATGCAACTGATTGGTTAGTCCTCACCTGGTGTCCCAGGTCTAAATCAGTCCCAGGTTAGAGGGGAGGAATGAAAACCTGCAGTACATCTGATCTCACTGTCACTGCTGTAGAGGTGCTGATAGGAGATCTCGGTTTGAGTGTTCTCCCCTAACCTCTTGATGCTGAGTCATACCATGCCGATATTTAGCACAAATTCTTGCTGCGTCTTGACATTCAAAAGTGGATTTTCTGCACTGAAAGTACAGCTTTAAGATGTTCAGAATGAATATGATGATTTTATATAATTACTTTGACTACCACTGCCATCACAACTAAAGACCTTTTAAGAGCTGCACCTACCTTTTGTCTGTAATGCAGAAGTAGTCTCTTTTGGTGTCTCATCTGAAAAACTAAAACCTGCAAAGACGTAAAATAACATAAAAGCCTTCCATCAATATCCAGTTAAGCCTGATATATTACAAGCACCAGGTAGGGTAAATAGATACTGCATGTACAAATACCATTTCACTTAACAGCTTAATCCTGCAAACTTGGCACTGCAAACTTATCGATGTGGGTCTTACTCAGGCAGCTAGTACATATAATAAATACAGGAATTTGTATAAATTAAAATCAGATGATTGAAGAGTTTCACTTGAATACGTTTTTATGTTCGTTATAGTACAGCATAAGTTGGTCTGGGATCGAAAGTCGCGTGTGCAATATATTGCTTGGATTTAATATGGACCACTTGGACCACTTTCAATTACAAAACTGTTCCAACTGTTAATTTCTTGCATGCAGAACAGACATCAGGTGTTTTGAATGCTTCTCAGTGGGGTTTTTGGGGTGTGGAATGGATTCTGCTCCAGGCAAAGGAGGTACAGTGTGGAATAAATAGTTTTCTCAGTGACAGTGCCACCAATCTCCTCCTCAGCGTGTACACAGATTTAACAGATCATTTAATACAGAAACTCTTAAAAATACTTTCCTGTCTTTCAAGTTACAGCCCCTTGTACTTTTCGGGTTCGTGTCCCTTCTGATCGCAGATGAAATTCTTTACTTGTTCCCTCCACAGGAGACTGCAGCTGAATATGTACTGCAAATTGCTAATTTATTTTTGATGTTCACATGCACTGACATGTGCTGATACATTTTCTCTCTAGTGCACACACATTCCTCAGCAGCGCGTGAACGTAAAGCTTGCATCTTGACTGTACTTAATGCATCTTCTTATTGGACAGACATATCCAAAGAATTACCATCAGCCCAATATCGATAATGCTATTTTACCCCATTATGTAGTGATACTGATTTGATATCTGACACATTACACATCTGTATATTCATTATCAATCAGCATCAGTTAGCTTTAGTGCTGACACAGTTAATATGAAATACTTACTGATTCATCCCTATTTAAAAATCATACTCACAATTTTTAAAAACATAAAGAAAATTAAGAATATGAAGTCCACTTTATATTCAGATCTGGAAGGATCCATTAGATAAATATGTTTTCAGAAAGTCAGGGCTCTGAGAACTATCTTCCCTTTTCAGTGCAATGCTACCTTTGGTGTCTATTTTGCATTTTTGGAGCAGGGGTCAGGTGTAATCTTGTTAAATAAACAGGCCAGCCTGATATCTGCCAGCCAATAAAGGAAGCAAAACTTAATGTTTACTTGTATTCATTGCTGTCTCAATAGAAAACCTTGCAAAAAAGGTTAATAGTTTCACATATTTCTGCACTAGGTATACAATACAATACAGTGTAGTGGTTATTAATTAAGTGATGAAGCTGTGACATCATCACACCACTTGGACCTTTGTGACCATCTACAAAATAATAAAATTGCCTGTCTGTGATGGGAAAGATAACAAAATCATAAAAACCTGCCAATTCACTCCCAATTCACTCCAAATGTATATTGCCAGTACATTTCAAAACAGTTACGAAGACTAAAACAGGATTTAATATTTGCAATATTTGAAAAGGTGTTTTGAATTGTAAAAAAAAAAAACACATGCGAATAATTAAAGGGATATCCGAACCAACAATCTTTTCATATGAACTATGTTAATATTATTGTCAATTTAGGCTTATCAAACGTGAATTATTGTTTTAGAACATCTATTACACCAGTGATTACGAGACATCAAGGATGGCAATAGTCAAAATGAATGCCCGAAGAAGAATAGTGCATCTTGGAAATAAAATGTGAAAAAAAAAAATACTAAAGAATGAACAAATATGTTCCGAGTCTCTGCCTTCACTTCAGCGCCCAAATAACATTTGAAAATCACTGGAATAAGCAGAGAATGCCAAGTGTTCTTTTCAAATGACAATGGAAAAAGCCATTACATTAATGTAACTGAACAAGCAGGTAATTACCTTGCCTATCTCTGCCAGGTATTTGTGTGCAACAACATTGACATCTGAGAAGAGGGCCTTCACTTCAGGTCTGCTCTGTGAAAACAAGCCATCACTGCTGAATTTGGACTTTCACACTGATCCAGGATGTAAATTCAGGAGCTTTAATCTGAGATTTTACACTAATTCTGGGCCTGTGCAGGTATCCTTGGTTTTATAATTGTTCAATGTCAATGAACTCATGGAAATTTTTCTTGAGTTGGTAACATTTCATAAACATGGGGCAGATGAAGGCAAACTAATAATTGTGGATTTTTGGACAGCAGACAGTGTATAGAAGGCCACAGACTACTGGGATGATGTAACAAGAGATACGTGTATGATAGTGTGCAGGGGTCTCAGAACCTCCCCACCATTGTTATCTTTGAAGAGGAAGTGGGCTGCCCTAGAAGATGTGGTCATGTTGATTCTTTCCAATGCAAAACAAATGTAGCAGAATTCTTTTCTTTACTATCTTACCAAAAGTGTGACTACAGAGAATGTAACCCTATTAAATTTCTTTCCATTCATAAATTTCATGTTTCCCAACGGTTTCTCTGCGATGTAACCCCATTGGATACTTGGTGCATTGATTCTAGACTTATATAATTTCCACTGACAATACAACCTCACACTTTTAAAGTTTCACACATTTCCATGAATGTTTTAATGTTTTAGCCACTTCTAACACAAAACCAGGCCAAAGTAGACAGCAAAAACCAAAGTGAATTTACAAAGCACCAGACAGGCTAATCATACCACAGAATTAAACAAAATCACTTTTTCACATTAAATAAAGCGATAATCCACCCATCTTGTACTAAAAAACAACAATGGTACAAACTATCAGTGATTAAACTGGTTAAAAGTACTTACTTTGTCTGAGAGTGGAGAAAATTTGCATTTTGCTTTACAAATCAGGCACTCATCTTGTTTGCCTAAAACAAAAAATATATATACACATTAATCAAACAGGCTTCTGAAGCACAAATACATTACTTATGTGCGCTGAATATTTTTAAAGTCATACTACACTAAATCACTAGAGGGCACCATTTGCTCATTGAATTGATTTTCAAACGGGTTCAAAACGCATACTGTGACAGAGCGCAGTCAGGCAGTACAAAACAAAGTGGGTTCACTGGTTATCTGGATAACTTTGGTAAATACTTTCAAGAAAATTACCGTTAATGAGAGCTAGCTGTAAATCAATTTTATGTGTTCAAAATACACAGCCTCAAATATTTCTGCTGCGGAATGTTTACCACATTAGCCAGCTAAACTTGCTAATCTCTGATGCATTCCAAACAAAAAAGAAACACATTTTCTAAAGAGGCAAGATTCACAGTATTACTCAGAAACTTCCAAACCATTTATGGTGTAAAATCACTAGTAACAAAGCATTTAACAGAATTCGAGCTGTAATTAAAAAGAACTTCTAAACCACCATACATCATGACGATGAACTTAAGATTTATTTGTATTTCCACTGCTCGATAAGTTTGAGTAAATACCATAACATTTCTGGACAATAAAACCTTTACAATACAAAATTGGTGTTTCCCACCATACAGTGCTTTTGCATATCTGCTCTTACATATCCATATGCTATGAGGGCTACTGATTCTACAGCCCATTATTACTCTATTGCATTATATATTGTCACTGAAATCAGATCCAGAAGGTAGGCCTGTTGGAACTACCCTTGGATTGTGTGTAGGTATGCAGTGACTGAAAAGTCGCAACTGGAAAAAAAAAAATGAATCAATGCATGCCTGAATGTGTGCACAGACAAACAATTGGCTCCTGTCCTCTACTGCATTACCATACCTGCATCTGCACATCCTGTTTTTTATGTTGTGCTACTGTTGCAACCCGCTGCACTTCTGTTTACCTGCTGCTGTCAGAACACCTCTCACATACAAGAACAATGATTGTTCTGCAATAATTGTTGTGCAATTTTACAAAAATGCATACATTAAGTGTGTGCCACATTGTATATGTCCTATGTATATTAATTCTACTTCTGTACTCATCTTGCTGCTGTAATTTTTTGAATGATCACATGAACGATCAATAAAGGTTATGTTACCTTATCTTGTATCATGCATTTGGGAGGACAACAACAGTGAAGGCTCATGTTGGTTATCATTGAGTACCCTAAGCAAATGGGTGCTGTACCTTTCTGGAAGCATTTCTGGCAGATGATATGGCCGCAGGTTGTCACTGCAAGCCTATGGTCAGCTGCCGGAGGGTGGAAGCAGGAGTTACAGCAGATCCAATTGGGCATCATCCTGTGGAGCCAGATATGACCTCATTATCAACAGCCAATCAACACATCTACAACCAGTTTACTTCAGTGAAGCAAGTCTTTGAAACAGTAGGCTGTACCTTATTATCAATATGCCTATTACATTGACAGTAGGCAATTTGGCCCATACTTTCTTAGTGGATCCAGGGTTACTTAACTATTTGACTCTTGCATTAAACTGCTTACCTACACAGCTAAAAGTATATGGCAGGGAATAAGGTAAATAAGTCTATCTAAACTAAAGAATTAAACTAACCACTCCATTTTCAAGAGTGCAAAGCACCATTAACATGCAAAGGGCTTAGTGCCAAACAGCCACACGGACCAGATGTCTGTCAAACCTGGAAGAATGTCAGGGGACCTCAACTGAGATAATGAGAGTGCAGAGGTTGAGAAATCAAAAGCAGGCGGTTTTTCATATGTCCAATCAGCACACAGTAGATCATATACAGGAAAAAAGGAAAAAAAAGATAAAGTGCTACCCAGGATTATGGGTGGTCCACTCACAATTGACTAATCTCAGTGAAGTACAAAATTGTTACCACAGTGTGTAAGTGTGTAAGGCTGCCTGAATGAGGAAGGTCTGGCACACAGCAACTGGGCAGATCCAAGTTTCTCACATCGCGGTGTAATGCAAGCCATAGCCGAGGGCAGAGGCCTTCCCAGATTAACGGTCTTGGAAGAGCTGAATCACCCATTCAAGGTGTAAAGTAACTGCAATGGCTAAAGCATGGCTACACAACAGGGTGAGCTGTGGCACTACCAATACTTGAGTGGACGTTGTACATTTTGCTGTCAACTTTATCTGCAGTATGTACCTGAGTATTATTGGATGAGTTTCCTCACATTTGGTCTTTGCTGCCCACCGCCAAAATAGAAACACTTTATCATTATTGAGTGTATATATTTTTTTCTCTTTCTAGACACAATACTAACATCTATAATCCACCAGTCTGACAGTAATCAATGTGTATCCATACCTGCCAATGTTTAAGAAGTCGAACAGGCAAGATCAATTCACCTGTTCATAACTCAGGCAGCCTTCAAATATGGCAGAAAAACTGGAGAGTTGGCTGGTATGGTCTAAACTGGTAGTCATAAAACTCAGTCCCATGGAGCGATGTGTATATGCAGGTTTTCACTCTAACCAATTACCGCTACCTTAATTGGTTAAATTGCTCATTCAGCCGGTAAATCAGCATGTAACTGCCTTAAATAAAAAAATATAGGCAACATTTGATAACACAAATGTTTATTTACAGTTTGAGATCACTGGCCTATACTCGTTTTCTACAGAATATGAGAATTCCTTATTTATATCACCAGAGCTTGGGGTTTTGGACCAAAGAAATGATAGTGTCTAATATTCTTTGGTCAGCACTTCATTACAGTTAACATTTAGCACACAAATGAAAAGATTTGTACATGTTCAGATGCAATATGCCATAAATACTTTTTATAATCAACATGCAGCAAAGCTGATGACTAGAATGTTACATTTTGTTGATGGAACAAGATTTTGAGTTTATGGTGGAAAGCAAAGTAGTGATTACTGGCCTGAGGAATGTGATGTGCCAAGCAAAATACCCACTGCCTTTCTTGGAAAAGCTCATTTCCAACTGGAAATGACAAGTCTTGCAGCTGCATTTATGTGACAATCTAATGTTAAATACTTCTTTAAAATATTTTGTATTTTTGCTCGAGGTCATGACACAAGAACAGTTATTATGCTCTCGTCAAACAACAGTAGTGGTACTAAATTGTGTACTGAATTGGCTTGCACTGGCTGCTCAGTATTGTGAATATAGACGAGGCATCAGCAACATCTCCAACTTACTGCACTTGATTCTCCTGAAGCAATTTAACGTTAGGCAGACTGATACTCACTTACATAGAATTTACATCTGGCATTAACCGATCTAGTTAACGTCGAGTGATGCAATCTATGAATGTGACTTGTTTGCGCCAGATGCCATAATAACGTGCATTTAGCAGTTATCTTCTCTCAGATAAGCAGCTACATTAATATGTATTTATATGACTCGCCAATCCTAAGGTCATCATAAATCCACTTTATTTATTGTATACACATTTCTACTGCAATTAAATCAGATACAACACATACCACACTGATTATGAATAACAACAAGCTATGTTACGTTAGCTAGGTTAACAACCTAGTGACCCACAGTACCAAAACCAAAAGTGATGTAGCTGAAGTTAGCGAAGTCACGTCAATGTATATAACATGGCCTTCTCCAAAACCGCCAATGAAGCCACATCAAAATTGTATAATCCTATTGAATATCTCGTTCTGTAAACTGTACATTTATATTATTCCGTACTTGTAAGTTTATCATGGACATGGTAGAAAGTTCACAAACTAATGTATAAAGCCGTATCAGACGAATTAATCTGGGAGACCAAAACGAAAAAAATTTAGCTTGGATCGGCAAGCTAACTGTTCTATCGAAGTGGGTATCAACTGATAGGTACCCACGCTGAAACGGTATTTCATGACCGTTAATTGCCTTACTTGGCTTATATTAGCTGCGTTTTCATACTACCCAGAAACATCGCATAAAATCTTACCTAAATCGCGACTACTTGTTGATTTACACAGCTAGCCAGGTAGTTGGAGTCAGAGCACTGCCATTGTTGTTGAAGCACACATTTCTCTGCCATGTTTACTTCATGTCTGTTGCGCGAGACCTATAATTTGCCTCAAGAACCCAGTGGGCGCGACGTCGACTAGGTCGCTTTCCTGAAGTCGCGGACGTTATTGTACTTTCTAAAGGTGAGTAAATAAACGTTATAAATAAATAAATGATGTTATAAAGAAATTTTATTGTGTAGCTAATGTTACATTATTACAGGGTACAATTGCAGACTTGTTTGGATGGATTAAACAAGCTTCTTTTCGATGAGGAAGTCTTTCAGACGCTTCATTTGCCAGAATCCCACGGTGAGGAGGATGGCCGTTTGTAGGATGGCCCACCACAAAATGTTTCCGTTGGTCGCTTCACTTATTTGACGAAAGGTTTCCTCGCGCTCCTGTGTGGGAAAAAAACGGTCGTTGAGTCAGTCGCAGCACTGTTACAAGTTAGTGTGTATTGAGTTTAGTTAGTCATGTTAATGTTTATGGGTTGTTTTCACTCATAAATATTTTATTTATTTATTTAATCTAATTTCATTTTGTCAATATTTTTGGTCAGTTGAAACACGTTTTCTAACTACGGTAGTAGCTTGCACATTTCAGTTCAGGGCACATACAATTTCTACTCTTAATTTCGTGCTGATAAACCAAGGATAAATAGCCTCATTTTTCTGTACTGACCTATGTTCAACTATTGTGGTAAATTACAAATGAGAACCCCACTGGTTACTTCGTTGCGGTTCTACTTACCTCTCTTTTGCACTTTAATAGTGTAAAAGGGAACAGCATGGCCCTTTTCCCAGACTGCAGATGTATTTTAATTTTTTTCTGAATGGACTGAGAGTTCAGAACACAGAGAGTGTGATGTATTCTTGCATGTAGTCATCAGTGAATCTAACCAGGCTTTGACACTTACTGACACATGTGGTGAGATTAAGAGGCATAGGAAATCTGTCAGTTAACATTCCAACAGTATACACAATATCGTTCAGACATGTTGATATTTTGGTTGCGTCCAGCATTTGTTGTAAACCTGATATTTCCATGTGGAAACCTTTTGTCATAGTTCACACATTACCCGCTGGAAGTTTTGCTGCCTGCTGATGTACTGCATCTGGTCGACTAAGTGCTGCAGGCTGTACTCCATAGATTTAACTGTGTCCTTAGCTTTAGCATCATCTGGGTCTGTGGTGTGTTCTCCCATTTGAACATCAAGGTGCAACCGCTGAAAGGAGAGATGAAAGGCGTGAGATGTTTTGGCAGAAGCTTCTACCTAATATGAGTATTCAGTCATTTGCAGTCAGTTAAGTTGCATTTATCAAATTGGAAGGAAACACATGTACAGCTGACTGCTGGTTGTTGGAACTCCCAAGCCTATTATACATCTTACATACTGACATCTGAGGTCCCCCAGTCCTGGCTTGTTCTGTAAGACCTCTGGTCCAATAGCTTGCTGATATATGTTATTATTCCTCACTCTGTATCTAGCAATATTTATTAAGTGTTTTTTTTTCCACATTTATGTTATATTTTTTGATACATTTTTTTTATTTTTAAATTATAATGAAGTATAGGGATAGCAAAAGCATTAATTAAGTAGAAAAAAGCATGTTTAAATTGAAAATATAAGTGCCAAAAAGATGAAAACACAGAAAGTTCCTGTTTTGTAAGCTTAAATGTGGCCTCTGCTTTCACTGATAAAGCTCCAGACATTGGTTTGATATGATCTAAAAGTTTTTCTGATGGCCGATCTGGTCTGCCCTGGAGAAACATTCACAATAAGGTTAGGCATTGGGATAAAGCTAGGCAACATTTAGGGTTAGCTTTAGACTTTTAAGAACATATATGACAAGAAGAGGCCATTTGACGCAACTAATCTCACCATTTAGAATAAAAAGTGTTGGTCAGTCTGCCAACAGAACCTCTTTCAGTTCATGTTGAATTCACCCTATTGTTTTAATGCTTGTAATAGCTGAAACCAATAGTTTTGCAAATGTATTACCTGTGTTGTTCATTAGGGATTAACTCATCAGTTATGTTGGGGTAATTAAGTTCCAGAATGCATACAGTCATGTACATAAGCTTCAGACAGGCGTAGCTGTCTGAAAATATCTATCTTAGCTGAAAGAGGAGACCTCAGTTTTATCTGAAAAGGGATAATTGTTGGGACACATTTGGCAGGAGATTCAGTGATAAAGACAGCTGAATGTGCTTATGTTTTATGAGCACTGATATCAGCTGAGATAAAGCAGATCACTTATCTATAATGTCAACACTAGCCAGTTTAATCATAAATAATGGTAGCTGTAGTGGTGGGAGATTGAGATATCACAGAAATTAGCAACTAACTTCTGTAAGGTCTTATTTATTCACTGACTGAAACCAATGGTTTCATTTTTCCATGGGGAGAAAACTGAAGATTGAAAGCTCATTGTTACTTCACCCATTATGGGGTTCATGAATCCTTGTTCTCTCATCATGAAGTGGCCCAACACTTGACTAAGTTAGTTTTCATGGGCCTTTTCATTTTACATTGTTCCCTACGTGTGGCTGACCATCAAAAATTTATTTTTGGCTGAACTCACCAGCTTGTCCCCAGCAAAGACAGCGAAGCGTGTGGAGTTGGACCTCATGCACAGGAAATGTTGCCCAGAGGAATGCGCAGTAAATGTGAATTTCCCCTTTCGGCCATATCTTTTAGACATCAAAGTCTGCCATCATACAAGAAAGAAACAAGAGATATAACAGGATTTACCTGCTTAGCCAGCGCCCTCATCCAGAAAAATGTATTTACTTCACTCTGTAAATATTGTTCTTTAGCCGGGGTTCTTACTAAAGCAGGTTGTTGAAGAAACAGTGAGAGACACTGGGCCTCACACAGCCTTAGCTTTGAAACCCTCTAAGTCAAGGTCACTAATAGCTGTGTATGTCTTGCAAAGCTAATTGCAGGAGGATGCAATCTCAGTGTTCTGACACAGAACAGACATTTGTATGAAGAGAGGCTTTGAAGTTTTCCTTTATACCTCTTGATCTTATAATCCCTTTACCTCTTAGTATTGTACTACTGTATAACCTGGTGGTCTATGTCTTTCGATGCTGTGCATTTTCCGCAAGGTCTGTTTCACCTCTTGGTCAGTCCATTATACTTGGTTGTGGGTCTCACACATGCTAATGGTGTGCCTCGCCTGTTTGCTTTATTTAACTTTTATTTTGTCAGGAGTTTTCCCATTAAGATTAAAAATTTTGAAAATGGTCCTTCTCCTGATGATGTGGCTTTCTAATGTGTTGTTTTATGTGTCATCAGGTATCTGTGTTTCTCACCTGGTACTCTGGATCTCTCACAGTGACTTTCAGGCCAAGATGGGGTGAGTAATTTGGCTTTCCAGTGTCCCAATACTCCAGTAAGAAATACCCTGAGAAGAGCACATATTAAAATGAAGGATACTCCAGCATACAGACAGAAGCCATAATTTGCTCTCCCCAGATAATGAATTTGCCTTTTAAGACAATCCAGGTCTGTTATTGTCAGGTAACTGAAGTAGCCACAACAACACAAATATTTGATTCAACAAGGCCGGTTGTGTAAAATACCAGCATTTTGAAATGATTTGTTTTCAAGGTGTCACCAGTGCATTTTCCACTGATCCAACAAGAATTGCATGCGCTTATGAGACATGGGGGAAATGTATTCTTGGATGAGCTTCACCTTGGAATACATGAATATCATTTGAGCGTTACACAACAAAAGTAGGTCAGCTCAGACACAAGCAGCTGGCTTTTTATTGGGCCAGATCCACGGAGCCAAAAAATAATCTTTGCCCTGCAGTTGTAAACAAAGATATAAATATGTCTCCATACATGGATTTGCATTTGTTTCAAGTCAAGTTGAGCATGACAAACAGGTTGAGTCCATTTTGAATATGGTTATTTACTCACCAGATGCTGTTGTCATACACTGGAATGTAAAATGAGTGAGGTAATCTGTGCAAAGGCCCTGAAGTGGCCGCCAATCCAAATTCGTGTAAGACCACCAAATTCAATCCAAATTCATTTAAGAACGTGACGCACAGCCTTACGTTCAGTGCCTCAACTTACAGTATAGTTCAGTGCCATTGAACAAAGGGGGAACTGCTGTTGTGAAACAACCAACCCAACTCATCTGTGACAACTGTGTCCACCCCACCTTACATAGGCCAAACTCACCTGTGACTAGTGTGTCCTCTGGTACTTCCTCAATGATACACTTCTCCTCCTGCTCCCCCAAGTCGAAATACATTGCCAAAGACAATGTCAAGTAGCACAGAACTAACCACCCAGCAGCCGCAGTCCCCATGTTAAACAACATGCCCCTAACAGTATTTTATGGAAAAAGAAGCGTAATAGTGGCAGATGTCATACTCTGAGAAGTCTACACCTGTGAGCCAGTGTAAAACCTCCTCTACATGTCTGAGTGTTGAGCAGCAGTGAAATATGGAGATAAGCTGCTTCAGAGAAGGTTAAACTGGTGATAATGGCTAATGTATTAACTGCCATTCTTAGTAGTGAAATCTACTACTGTGCTGTTGCAGTAGGATTTACACATTTAAATTAATGTGTTAAAACTCCACTCAGTTCTGTGGGGGTTAAATATTCTTGTCATGAGCTGCAATGCTTCAATGGTTGACTAGAACATAATTGATTAACTGTATTCCTCCCAGGTGAAGTAGCTGGCGTACAGGAAATTTAATAAATTAGCACACAAAAATAACAGAAAATGCATTGTATTCCCTAATTTTCATTTGCATAATTACAAATGAGAAATTTAGAATACTGTTAAGCAACTTATATTACATACAAGGCATATTGTTTATGTAAGTTGTTTTATATCAGACCACATTCACTGAAATGCATTTAGGACTAGGTTAAATCAGAAAATTAAATTAAGCATTGAAAGTGAGAGGTGATTTAGGTGTTTATGCATGCATGTTAAGAGTTTGCATATGAAAACATGAAATGGACAGGGTCTTCTTCTACAGTCTCTGTATCTCTGCTATTATGTCTGCTATTTACCAACAATTAAATTGCGCTGGAGTAGTACTGTTCATTTCATATTTATATTCATTATTCTTCTTGCAGCAGCCTTAATGGCTGGATTTCAGCACCCATTTCTTCTGCAGTATTTTAGAGGATGGGAATTACAGCAGCACAATTCCTAAAACATGGGACTTTGAAGTAGTGCAGAATTTAATGTATTCTTCTGTTGTAGGCTGAAATGCTTCGCCAAGCTTCACTTATTTATATTTATAAGGTTTTGTTTATAGTGTGTATTCATATTGTAGAGAGTCTAATCAAGGGGATACTGAGGACTAATATTAAAATGCACAGACTTACATTTAATTTGTTTCAAGCACATGTCTGTCAGCGTTTATTTAGGCTTGAATGTTCAGGATTGACCCTGCATTTGCACATTTATTATTGTTAATACATTTTTTTGGATGTTGTTAGTTTCTTTGTTTGGCAGTGTATAATTGGTAATGTATCAGAACTAAAACGTTCCCTCACTCATACAGTCCAGTATCATTGTGCAATACTTTTTCCTTTTTTTAATGACTAATAGAGTAAAATTAATGTAAATCACCTGATATAGGTAGTCTTATATATGCTAGCTAGCTCATTTATCAGTTGGTTTTATGTGAAATTGATTCATCTCCTTGCTTTGATTGTCTGTCTCTAAGTTTTACTTAGTTCTGTGAAGAATTGTGTTTTGTTAAGTGTTATTTGAGACACCCAACATTCAGTTGCGTTACATTGTTCAAGCACATAGCTGTTAGGGCTGCCAAATTTTCCTCATTCCTCATGCACTCACAAGTTCCCATGACACCAATGAGAGACACACAGGCGGCGAATCTGGCATTGTAGGGGTACTGTGTTCAACATTGTAATATACAAGGCCCATAGCAGCCACTTGGGAAAGCCAGTTATTTTAAAGGCCCCCAAAGTCCCTCCTTTCATCTCTGGGTATATTAATTAGACTTCACACAACCACAGGGTTTGGTACATATTAGTCATAATTAAATTAGGGAAGCATGAGTCTGAAAAATGGTGCAAAATGGTAGAAGGATACATTCAGTAGTTACTATTTTTGGGGGAAATAACAGTCTGTACTTTCAGATGGTCGGCTTTAGTAGGTAGAAATTGAAATTGGGTTTTTTGTGTTTCCTGGAAGGCAATCATATGCATGAATAATGCTGTGGAAATAGGACTAAACATAAACAAGGATAAATACTATTTTTATCATATTTTGCTTTGATCGGGGTGATATTTTTATATTCTCATTTTGCTGCCTGCTGTCAACTTAACGAGTAATTGTTGTGCCATCCTCATAACAAAATAGGTTATGAAACATTTAACATCTTAACAGTCATAAATTACAGATAGATTAAAAAATTATAGACATTATACAATTATACAAATTAACTGAAATTTTCATTACAGTTGAGAGTCAGTGTTTGTTTATTCATATAGTCATATATTGTGTTGTTTATCAATATCACTTTCTTGGAAATAGAAAAGTTTGTATGTTTTAAAATAACCTTTTATTTGTGTTAAAAAAAAATCATGACCAAAAAATTAGGAACATAGTACATTTATTTACATTTTTTACAGTTTATTACATAATAATTTGAATAATCCTCCATTATAAATTATCCAATAATTTATTTAGGCTATTTCCCATTGGCTTTTTGTCCACTTAACATATGAAAACTCATGAACAATTAACTGGACACTCTCTACCCTTTGGAACTGAATCTTGAAAATATGCAAGATAGTAGAAAAATAATTTTCAATAACTATAGAAATCAATTACTGGTGCAAGTGTGACAGTTCATGATCCTCAAACAAATATTCACATGAACGTATTATATTTGTCTTATCATATTAGGGTGTAGGAGTTTTATAAACTTTTAGATAATAGGAATACCCTACATGTACTTCATCAAATCTTAATTTTTCCTTGTCTTATTTTGATCAAGGGTAGTATTCTCAAATCTGTGAATGTCTGACAGCATGCGTGTTACATACGTTACCACTAGAGGGCATCAGACCTTCAGTAAATACCCTAATCTGTGGCTCCTGACAGAATACACCATTTATCACAAGGGAGAGTGTACGCACTTTGATCATGTCTGGCCTGACAGTTCTGGTTTTTACATTTTGACAACAGTCTTGGTGATGGAATGTTTGTTACAATAGCATAAAAGACAGAAAAAAAATTCAGAGGACACCTCCATGACTACAAAAATATTTACAGCAGATTTACAACAAATCATCGTACTAAAAATGTGTATATACAATCACAAGATTTTGTTTTCCCCCTGTAGTTTGAACTGGATTATCAGCACAGAGTCCCGTGTAGAAATGTAGCAGTGGGACACAAAAATACCGTAAATTTCCTGTGGTTGGGGAAGAAGAGAATTTGAGGAATTCACTGTGCATCTCATAACTGTGGCTAACTTTCAGGGTGCACATCCTATTCTGGCTGCCTTCTTAAATTTTGGTTGGATGATATTAAGAATATAGCAAGGGGAAACTGCCTAGCAAGCCTCAAGCCCCATGGACAAGTCTGCAGCAGCTTTAAGATTTAGGAAATGGTGTTTTGCTTCCACTGAAAGATGGATGGGTTAAGGAGATGACCTCTTCTTTGACCCTCCACATTGGAGCTTCACGGAATACGTGAATACAAGGAGGCTACCGTTTGTAGAGAGAGGGGCACTTTGTGGAGCTGGCATTCTACTAGTGTTCTACCTAGCAGCAAAAAGAGGTAAGTTTGCGCCCACTGGCCCCCTCTTGTGCCCTTATCTCTCACACGCAGTTATCAGGATCGCAGGTTTTCTCTTCCTCTAGTGGGGGGCAGGCTGCCCCGTTGTTTGCGGGGTGCAGGTGGATGTAGCGGGTCCTACGTTTCACACCTGGCTCTCCGCACTTTCCCCTGCACAGGCCCCAGGGCGACCATGCTGACACCTCACAGTCCAGTGGGGTATCTGGAGACAGAGCAGAGGGGCAGACTGTCACTCAAATGGCCTTTGGGACATTGATTATTTATAAGGAGCAGTAATGCATGTCTCAGATCAGACCAGGTTCTTTTATGAACCCAGAATTATTTAAATGTCCTTTTAACATTGAAGAAGATACATTACCAATCCTCTGTAAGACATATGTCCAGATCCACTCAAGATAATTTGCTTGAATGGACTAGAGGTAGAATCTGAGCATGAGATCAACCTATCCATATCATTTAAATATCTGTGTTTTTGTTTTTATCGGTTTTATCGGTTTTTGTAGTTACTCCCCTGTTCAATCAATGTTTTTCTCACATTTAAATGCAAATTCTACTTTTCAACCATATTCAAATATCAGTTTGAAAAAAAAATAAGAATAAAATGGCTTTCACTGAGTGAACACAGCTAGTTAGTGCAGTTCAAATAAAATTAAGTATTAAGTAAGTCAAATTGTGATTAATTCCAAGGGCTTATCTCTAGGGGACATGAACAAATTGAGTGTTCTTCTGCTGAGAAAAAAAATTGCCTTTGGCTAGGCCTTCCTGATCGACTGTTTAGTGCAGTTGTAAGTTAAAAAAAAGCAGAGATAAGTCTTGACCTTACAGTTGAGACCCAGCAGGTGCTGTAGTGCCAGAAGGAGCTTGTATAATGACCAGACTACTATAGGACCATAGTGACACATACTCATGTTTGGCTGTAATTACCAGTGGGCCTCGCTGCAGGAACTGCATACATCCACCTCTTAACATCAAAGGTTAACTTCAACCACTGACCCTACTTGTAAAAACAGTAATATCTATCCCAGATTCAAGGTTTGTTCAAGGGCAAGAAGAACCTTGAGATATAACATGGAAATAAAAGCAGATCTGTGGTTTACATCAGCCTTTGCTTCCATTACAAATCTTTCCTGAATGAACATTGGCCTGAATGAATGCTTGCCCCTATTACCTTGTTTGGGGTTTGTTTTCTGGCTACCATAGCAACTCAGCACAGTTTTAAGTGTGGGGGAGCTGGCGGCCGAGGAGTATGTGGTGGTTAAGGATGAACAGCACAATGCTTGCACAAACACATTACTCTGTCAAATGCAAACATACAGCACCCACACAAACAAGTACAGTGCTTACGTAAACTAAAACAATTCATACCAGCACCAGCACACTGCTCATAAAAATTAAAAATCTGAGCGCTCAGTCATACTGCTTGTTCTAATGCATTTCAGATGTTCTCTAGACCAAAAGATTCATTAACAAAAAATATCAGAGTGCAACTGCTGTTTCTGCATTTGTTATCAATTACTGCTGCATAATTTTAATCTAATTTATTTTCAATGCTCTTAGTAATCACTTCAGTAAGGTTCGTATGAGTTCAGGATTATAAATTGATTGCCCATGACTGCATATGGATCCAATTGATTTCATCACATACCATTATGCTTCATAACAATGGTTCAGTTCATGTGAGGGACAAAACCGGATTAATTCTCCATTAAGCTGAGTGGAGTTTCCAAACCATGTCTTTTGGGAACAAAGAACGGATCTTGGAATGACTCATGTATTCACAGACCTGCTGTGGACTCCTTATCTGAATATGGGGTCAGGCCTCTACTATGAGGACAATGCAAGTGCTACATGTTTTGGAAAGAACCAAAATAAATACTCATCATATTTTAAACAGTGAAAAGACATTTAGAACATTAGAACATATACGAGAACAGGCCATTCAACCCATCTAGGTTCTCCGTTAATCTAAAGAGTATCCAGCACTGCATCAAGTCTGGACTTGGCAAGGATCTCTACCTCAACAACATGACCTGGCAAACTATTCCAAGAAAATTCTTTCTGTGAAGTAATACTTCCTAATGTCAACACAGAATATACTCTTTCCATTTCATTTCCATTTATGCCCCCTTCCACTACAGACTAAACCCACCAAAAAATGTAATGTAAATTTTAAGTTTCATTCCAGGAACCAATTTAGTTGCCCTTCTTTGCACTTAATCAAGACCCTCAATATCTGTCTCATAGAGGGGTGCACACACTATTCCAAGTGAGGTCTGATAAAAGCATTGTAAAACTTGATATAACCTTCTTTGATTTATAATCAGTATTTTTCTATTAATCCCAGCATCCCATTTGCTTTTTTCACTGCTATATTACTTCCTAGGCCCTGTTAAGCTTTGGTCAATTATTATTTTGACCAAATTTTCAAGTTTCTCACAGTAAAATGTTTGTTCCTGTCATGAGTAGTCTAAGGTTCCTATTTCTCACTTGCAAGAATTTACATTTAGCTGTATTGAATGTCATCTGCCAGCTATCCTCTCCCCTTATGAATTCTGTTCAGCTCTTTCTGTATTACCTTAGCTAGAAACCCTAGTGTCATAGCATCTGCAGATTTACCAAGCTTACTTATTAGGGGATCTTTGATCTCGTTGTCTATGGGAATCTGGTTGGACTGGGTAGGCTCAAGAGGCAGGCTGAAGATATGGTTACTCTTTATCTTTGTAAGCGTCACCCGGGCCATGGGAGGCAGGTGCTTCAGTCGAGGGTAGTAGAAGGAATTAGCTGGGTGGCTGGGGAACGATGATGTTATCTGTAGAACAGAGAATCAAGTTTCTGACACCACCATCATCATATCAGTTCTCTGACATTGTTGCATGTACTCCCTGATTTGCTGATGATGTAATAAATGGACAGTTAGTATTGTAATAATGGTGTTAAGTACTGTATATGATTATTACATGGATCATCTGGTATGATCCTCACTTGGTCACAGTGACTATAATTATGATATGTAATGAAATATCTTACTTGAAAGGGTGAGATGTTACCTGCATGACCTTCTCCTGAGGGATGGTTTCAAAGTTGGGAGAGGAGAAGGTAAAGCCGCTGTCAGTTCCAGCATCGAAAGGAAAGAGGTCTAAAGACACGTTTTCCCTCCAGTGGCCACCCTCACAAAGGTTAATGCTGTCCACCCCCACAAACCAGTCTGGGCTAGGCACAATTCGAACGATGAATGACAGCTGTAAAAGATACACCAGATATTGTGTGTAAAATTCCTGTGACACTAGTTTACTAGAAGGAGACAAACAGAATAACCAGAAAACCCTAGACCTACTGTGAAAAAGAGACACTGTGTAAAGGACACAATGGAGATATGATACAATGAAGAAATAACAGTGGGGGAAAGACACGCTGGGGACATCAAGTATGGACACAACACTGATGTGCAGAAGCAATGTACTAGGAGGCATATTGCTCAAATTTTGACTTAAGATTTGTATGCCATCGTGAACCAAAGCGGTTATTGTTGTGGCAAATGACTATTAGAATTCAATGAATTTTCAGTAAGCACAAGATCATTGTAGAAAACAGCTGTACATTCAGAACTATGTTCTCAGTCTAGCTATTTATAAATATTCCTAGAATATCAACTGTTACAGAAACTTGGCAGTTATGCTGGATATAGAGTGTAATAGTCTCTTGTTACAACTTCCAGTGACTAGTCCAGGTACTAGTTTTGGTCACAAGAAAATCAGAGCAAGCTAATGAATACATGTACACTGGAGCAACACCAGGCCTTCTTTCTGTAATGAAGCAATTACACTTAACTGCTGTGCCCAGCCCATACAGAAGTCTGCTACAATAGTTGATAAGAGGCAACAGAGTATGTATGCTACAATATGAGGTCCACCTATCTTCTCATAATCTGTCTTTGTTGCTTGGTGCTGTGGTGATATGGTTTTGCAAGTAAAGCAAAAATTTGACTCCAGAATCCACTTTACTGCAACAACTCCCTTGCTGTTAAAACACCTGGCAAGGTGAGCAGCCATTACACATGAGGGGGCTGATGCTGAAACGTCTTTACAGCTGTACTTGCAATATTTGCAGTATCATCACAGTTATAGCCTGTGGTATAAACATGACTGGTCAACCAGAAGTCTTTCTTGTCTTCTTCTGAATATGAACTAGAGCTGTAGCACTGTTCTGTATAACCTACCCTTATTTTGCACAAAAAGCAGCTCTGCTTCAGATACCTGATTTCTTCTATGTAGAGCAAGTTGGCAAAACATGGAAACACCAATATTAAGTCACTTATATGGCACTGGGCTGCCACTGCTTATTGTATTTTAATACATTACCCTATGCATGCTGGGATGTTATTTGCTGCGCAGTGGAAGCTAATGTTGATCATATTTTTTTTGTCCATGAAATATTTTGTTAGATTACAAAAATACATGTTTTGGCCCCCAGGTTGTTTATGGCTACAACCCAAAAATAAGCCTGCTCAGTAGCTTAAACTGAGGATGAAAATGAGGCCTCAGAAAACTCGTAGTGGTAGTCATAAAGCCCAGAACTTACAAAGGAGTGCCTGGTGTAAACTTCAAACTCGGAAGAGGTTTGGCCTGTTCCCCCCACAACAGCAGGAGCAGAGAACACGCCATAGACGCTCTGGATTCGCTCCCCAGCTGCCTCCACCTCCTTCATCAGCGTCCAGGCCTCACCTTTCTCTGCAAACTCGCGTACACCGTTGCTGGCAAATTCATTGCTCTGCCAGATGTGGTAGTCAGAGCTGTGTGTCACGCCTGGATGGAGGATGGCATACACATTTTGAAACACTGCACAGACTGCTGTCTGTGGTAATCAATACACGTTCATCACTGTATATGACCCTCAACCAACACACACAAGCATCTCCCTCTCTGAACTCTCAGGAACATCTCAACATACATTCACAGTGTCATGTCTCAGGGGAAAGTCAACAGTAGCCATTGGCCAGTCTCTGACAGATTTACATGGCTTTGCATTGTGAATAACCTCTGTATATTGACTTGGACTGCTGAAGATGTTCCAAGTCTTATTTTTTGTGCATCATTTAGTAGATCTTTCTGTCCCATCAAATATATTTCAGTTATTTGCAGCTAGAGTTTATTGAAGTCACTACTGAAGAGGTGCAGTTCCTTTTTGGGGCCAGTCCAAATTGTAAATGTAACCTGGTTGACTTTCCAGTTTCCTTACCACTACATAATTTTGAAGTGTGTATTTATTTAATAAAAAATGTGTTCACGTGACTACACAATGACATTGCACAATCAGTGGTTTGGACTTACCAATGAGATGGGACCACTGTGCGGGGGGTCGGTACATAGGATACTGTTTGGGGAAAGCCATCTGGCTCCATTTGCCTGTGAACACCAGGCTGTACTTGGCATTGGTGCCCTCACTACACTCCGTCTCTATGTCCACTGGCATGGCCAGGATCCCACAGAGCAAGGACAGAGTGGCTAGCCAGCCCAGGGGGCTGCTCCTGTGGACGATGGTCATTTTTGCCATGTTGTTCCTGCATAAGGGGGAGGGGGCATGCTGGGTAGATTATTCACTCAAAAGACACAACTCTAAAGGCTACACAGAAAAATGTGTATGGTTTTCAGAGGACCATATAGTGTGAATGAACAGGGTAGGAATTCAGCTCTGTTTTGGCAAGCGTCGCCTGGTATGAAGTCTTTTCAGGACTGAAATACTGCATTTAATAACATTTAAAATAACTGCACATTTAAAACCATCCATGTATCTTCACAAAAACATTTTTAGTATGTGCTGAAAATGTGTTCTTTCACAATTATAGCTTTCACAAAAAAATTCTGATCCATATCCTTTCCAATATACATTATAGCAAAATCAACTGTGTGACATAACATGCCAGTATTTAATGTAGAATAATCCCAACAAAAGTCTGGTTCGACAGCCCTATAATAAAATGGTATGGGGAAGTAGCCCCACAGAAAATAAAATTAATTTCCGTTAGGACTGTGATTCTGCTACAGATATAACACATTAAAGAGGTTCATGAGTAATTTTGTAATTTCCCAAAAAAGCAGTAGAAGCATAACTGATAACTAAATTAAAATCAGAAGACAATAGAAAGCAGAAAAGTCTAGCTTCTCTGGGCACTAAACCAATCCGCACTCTTGAATGTTGCTGTGAAGTGCTGTTAAGAATTTTTTTTTTTTTAAAGTGACACCATTGCGCAATAAAACAGCTTTCTGAGTAGCTGTTGCTCAGTAACAAAGGGGAGCATTTTATCAAGAAACTGGTATTTTGCAATGGCATTGGTGACTTGAAGGTAAAACTAAGTGCCGCTATTTATTTTGCCTTTAAGATTGTGTAGGCAACTGTGAGAGCAGACTTACTATTTTCTAGGAAGCACTTGGAGAAATTGACCTATAACAGGTATTGCTGCTCTTACATACTGTTTTAAACATTTTTATGACATATTTATGAAACAAAGACAGCTTTACTCCAAACAAATGCTGCAATGGTACAGTAAAACCAACGTTTGTAAGGATGCCTGTTGATTTAAAAAGTGTATTTTGCTTGTTGTTTGCATGCCAAGTGATTCGTACTGAGATTACACATTGCCATGTCACAACTCTGAAATATATAACAGATGCAAATAAATCTTAATATATGCACAGCAGGGATAAAAGAGCATTACACAGCTGCAGAACAGTAAAAGTGTGCAAAGTGAGAGTGAGAACTGGAGGAGTGAGAGAACTGGAGTGTGGCTACTCACTGTGGTCTGCAGAGTGGAAGGAGATGGAGAGGAGAGGAGATGACCTGAGCTGTGGCTGTCTGTGTGGTGGACTGCAAATCCTGGCTGCCACAGTCTGCTATTTATGCCTTCCACAGGTCGTATCAAGTCAAACAGTTATATTAACCTCCTGACCCCCTGGCATGATCCGATCCACGCGCCATGCTCGATGGGACAGCCCTCTTTTCAGATTCCTCCCCATGTGGAGCGGGGACGGATCCAAACTAGAGCCGAACACTTTTTTGGAAGTTTCGCCCCTTCGGTCCATGTGAGTGTGGCGCATGTGTCTGCGCAGAAGTGTACCGTTCTTCATCGGAATGCGCCGAGCGCCTGGGCCAACTGCTTGTCAGCACATAGAGGGCCTCATCTGGGCCGTATGCTTAACACTACGAGCCTGCTGCCCTAATCACTACCACATGCTCACGTTTCGGCTCACATCACCCCCGCCCACACCAGCTTGCCTCCAGATGTCGACCATAAAAGTGCCGCAGCCCCTCTTCCAACAAAAGTCAAAGCCTGTTACTGTCATTGAGGAGGATAGTAAAATAGGCAATGCGACATGGCCTGTCTCTTAAGAGTTTGCAGCACCATTGGCTCAGCACTTAATATACCACAGTCATGCATCTCTTTTGAAAGCATTACCCTAACACTCTGTTGTTTGGGTGCATTTCTTAGATGTAGTGGAACCTGATCAACCATGTGTGCTTCTCATTAATTCATATGATTTCGTGGTTTTTGAATAAATAATAAACAGTAATCTTATGCCAGTGATAATGATGTGGAGAAATTTGTAAACATTGTACTGTTAAGTAAAATTCCCTGAACCTGTACAAAGTTGGAATGGTACTGTATGCCAACTTTTTGATCATAGAGGACATAAGGCCACTCAATTTGTAAGTGCCATTAATCCCCTCATTTACCCAGAATCCCCATACACAAAAAAACAGCATAGACCTCAGCATGAAAATAGGAAGACAGAATGACTGTAGGGGTACAATAAACTTTTTCTCAGAAATGTTCTTTATATTTCTCTATAAAACTAATGCCATTTTCACAGCTTAACTGTATTTGCACTCACACTTAAACTGCCTCAGATGAGCTAATGACCTCATAATTATCTTCCTGAGCAGTCACAGGAGTCATTTTGTCTATATGAAAACACCATGGCTTGACAACAACAGGAAGCAGCAAAAATCTATGCTAGCAAATCTGACGCAGCGTGATGTAGCAGAATATAGGTCAGTAATGCCAGGTGATGCTGCCAAGTTTACCATATGGAATTGAAACCGAGGCCTGCAGGTTGTGTTTTCAGGGTAATAAATCAGAATCCAAGACAAATGTCCTTTCTTATTTCTTTTCTTTCCATCAACAGCAATCCTAAAGGAGTGATCCAACATTATGGCAATTACGCCCTTTTATTTACTTACAAAGAGGAGAGAAACTCACTCCGATGGTTATCATTTCTGCTCGTTCATAATGGAAAAAACCCAGGCACAATTCACTCAACACTAATCAGGTTTCAAACAGAATGAAAGTCAAAGTCTTGTGGCCTCAAGTTTTAAAATGTCTTGGAAGTGTTTGGCAACAGTGTTTTGGACTGTTGTATCTAGCTGGCTACATACATTTTGATGAGGAAGATTTTTAAAAACAAGTTACCATTTTTAACTTTCCAGCAGCAAATATATGGCAGTGAAATTAGTTCAGTGGTATTTAATTTTATGACTTGCTATTTGATGCTCAGAAAAAAAAAACCTTGCTCACTGGCCAGGCTAGTAATCCTCATATCCTGCTTACTTGAGGTATAACTGCTCACCATGGGTGAGTAGGTGAATCAAAGTTCCATGTATACTGTGGCCTCAGTTTGTGAGATAGTTGGTCAACATTACTGCACCAACCAGTGTATTAAGTTTATGTGGCCCTAGGTGTTTTTCAGTGTACCTGTAGCACCAAGCTCATGCTACCATCTTCCTGTTTATTACTTTGTATGGAACCCCTACAAACATACAATGAATGCATCAAATGTGACAGATATTAGATGCCTAGACAACTGTATTAGCTAGCTAAGTTAACAAACTATAAAATATAGCCTATCACCACTTCACTGGTTGCATTGCATTTCACATTTAATTGTGAAAAATGTTAATACCAATTTATAATACATATTTCTTTATCTTTAAGGGATTGCAACTGAGAACATTGATGATTGCAAATATGGGCCAGTATACTGTGTATGTGTTTCTGGTCAGTCACTAACAGTCAGCAAGTGCTGGATAGTTAAGGTTAGTTATCTATATGATTGCAAAATTTGTAATTACAGGTTCTTTGTGTAAAAAATGGAAACTGTCATGAAGTTTGGAATGTTCCCTCCTGGAGCATTTTCCCATGAATTAACATCCAAAAGTGGAAACTTCTGGAGAGGAATAGGATATCAACAAAAGTGCAGTGTTTCATCTTCCCCACCAAAGGCCCATTATGGTCCAGCTTTGTTATTTCAATTTCTTTACTATTACGATATCAGGAGTAATGTTAGCTTTGATGGGAAGACTGCTAACATGAGGAAACAATCTGTTTTGTCTCATGTCCATAGCTAACATTATCTCATTAGCTGTATCTGGCCAATTCCCCAATGTTATTACTTATGTATCTCACCCTTAGCAAACCATGTTAGGTGAACTTCCAGGAATAATGTTGGCTGACTAGCCATCCCGATTGACAGACTAACATCAGGTAGCAGTGTTTGCTGTGCCATATGCCTGTAGATAACATTAGCTAGGTAGTGGTTGCTAAATCTGATTTCCAGATTCTTAGATCTGGTCAAATTTCATTGTAATTTTTAAATGGATAATGTACCATATATGTTGTACAGGTATTTGTTCTGTGTGGTTTTAAAACCAAATTGAACACCCATCTATTCATTATGTATACCCACAACATCCATTTCTTCAGCATACACTGGGTACTTAATATGTCATCATTCCACTGTTGGGCCAGACAGACAAACACTCAGTCATACACATACACTCATTATCTGTGAGCAATATAGAAAGAATGATCCACCTAACCTGCATGTCTTTGAACTGCAGGGGAGAATATGTAAACTCAGTGCTAAATGGCTGTTTTTTCCCAACAGCTGACCTTAATTATGTTTTCAATCAAGATGAGTTAACTAGGGGTGCAAAGACTTTAAACACCAAACAAATGAAAGAAGCACCATAACTTTGGTGTCATTTTTTGACTCTATATACTGCTGAACCCCAAAAAAGACCTTTCTATATTCAGCAGGAATTCAAGCAGGGAGCAATGTCTCAAAAAGCTATACATTTTCCTTGAAGATATGCCTTACCTGGTTGAACGATACAAGCTAATCCTAATTTAACTAATGGTTAAGCAATAAATAAGTGAACAAATAAATTAGAGCAAATTCCAGTATGAGACCAGACTTACATAACGGGCCAGATGGAAATGCTGGACAGAAAGGATAAATGGCATACAGTGTAACTGGGCCAGCAGTGTGGGAGGGAGGGCCACTGCCACAAAGCCCTGTTTAAAAACAGGACTTTGAAGTTAAAGGATGATTGTTTTTACAGTTATTTTTACAGTATATGCCAAGGGGTTCAATGATCTAAAAAAAAAACAATGTAACAGTCAGTAAATTAAAAACCACTTAGTCTCATTTTTTGAAAAAATATAAATGTCCTCTAACAGCATTCTTCTTCCTTTTCAAATTTGTAACTTAGTGACATAATATTAAGAAATGTTGCAAAGTGTATCTGATTATGTTCTTCACACACATATTGTGGACTGAAAAAAAAATTACACATTTGAAGCAAGTATGCCCAACCACTGTGAAATTCTGGTCATAGTTGGGTAATGATACAACCAAGGCTATAACCAACTTGCGATATCTTGGCAATAGATAAAGCCACTATGGACTATACCCTTACTCAGTTTTGAAATGTGCTTTTAAAAACATTACTTAATAGCAGTGCACACTACATGCTGGAGTAATTTGTTGCTGAACAGCCTAAGCTAATAAAGCAGTCTGAAGTACAGGCATGTACATGAATTCACATACTCCAGCATGTTAGAAGGATTCATACTAATAGGCCATCTGTTTCACATTGAGCAGACCTTGGGGGGTGATTGGCCTTGGCGGGGCTGAGGAATGGTCTCTCTGCAGGTGCACGAAGATATCACAGAGGAAGAGTGAGGTCAGACTCCCAGAGAGAATGGGATCTCTGTGGTTTCACATCATCCTGGTGCAAAATAAACTCAAATATTGGACTCCTGTGAATTGTGCTCGGCCAGAGGAGCTCAGAGGGGTGGGAGTTCACGTGGCCTCTTCAGACATAAAATATCAATCTGTTTCTGGCAGATCCAACTTGTATACCATGCAGATTTATGTTACTGTTTTTTTTCCTCAAACTTTGCTTTTCAGGCACTGTAGCTATCCAGATGTTGCAGTCTTCTCTGGAAACACAGGTCAAGGTTAGATGGGAAGGCTTTCTCCCAGAACGGGCCTGTGAACTGAGGCCTCTCAGTGTCAGGCACAGCACTAGGGATTCTCATTCTACAAACCAGCCCAGCGCACAATCCATGTACAGATGAGGGTTCCCAAATGCCCAGCCACTGGCTATGCACTTTAATTAGGCAATAAGGTATGAGAGGCCAAACTGTGCTGTGCAACAGAGAGAACACACCTGTGTCTAGTAAGCTGAACTAGACTGATTGAAAAGTGTGATTAGAAATCATTAACATTACCCGCTAAATATTTTTTCAACTGTTGTCTAGCCAGCTAAATTACCTTTGTTCATGCTATTTTAATTACCTAATATTAATTTGCAAGATAATAATATTTCAGCTAAGTCGCTACTCAAGGTAGTTCACTAGCATAGGTGCCTGCATCTAGGTCTTTTAGTGGTAGCCTTCTGTACTTAAAGTTGCCGTCAAATTACTGTCAACAGCAGAAGTCTAGACCTCTGTCTCATATCTTTATTGAAAACATTTTAACAAAGCCGATCACTGCTTGGACTTGAATGCTGAAGCTTCAAAATGAACCTGCCTTTTGTGTGGCAACTATATACCAAGAGAGGAGCAATTCTGTTGGGTAGCTAGGTTACTTCAGCCATAGTGCTTGTTTGGTCATTTTCATAAATTTAATATCACTTCTCCTTAATTTTCAGTAGCTAGACATGTACTTGGTGGTGCAAAATTAAGAATTAGCTGTGTTTTGTGAGTAAAGGTAGATAGATAATGGTTACTGTGGTTATTTTATCATATTATCAAATGGTTAGTTGCAAATTTAAGGCTATAATTTTCCTACCCGATGTCCTGTTCAAATCAAGTAAAAGTTGTTTATTTAAGTATTTTATAACTTTCTCATCGTTATCATAAAATATAGCTTCAGGTCAGCTGTAAATCAATTCTGATTACTTGGACAGCTTGATGAACAGGTGTTGTTATCAAGGTCACTTGCAGGAAGCGTAGTTCACTCAAGCAGCTGCGTTTACTATAAAACTGTTATATGTCATCTAATGGAGTTCTCATCTGGAGCATTAGTAAAGGGTTGCACTATTTTTAAAGCTTTTAGTATGATCTTTAAACATGATATGCAAGCAGAGCAGCAAGTAATGTCAATATCTTATTATGCATATAGGTGCATGTGCATAGAATAAATAAACATCAGAGATGCTTTGCTACAAGCAGAAACTACAGGAGCTACATAAGATATGGAGTTGCAAGTTCCTCCTCTTGCTGTACAGGTTGACCAAGCTGAATGTTTGGGGAACACCCACCCATATTTGCATGAATTTGCTGCACAGTCTCTCCGTTGCTTCCACTTGAGTCATAGGCATGTCATATAGCAGGAATGGCCATTGAAGTCAGGGTTTGATGCCATACTGAAAGAAACACACCTTAAACCTACCAAGCAACCTGTTGTTTTCAATTGCCTTGAGCTAGATGCTTAGTTGAGCCATGGTGTCTTTGAGGATGCAGCTGTCCTTCAGGGTGCTGTCATAATTCTTTCCAAGGCATAGGACTGCTTGGTCTTGAATCATTGGAATCTCAGACCATTGAATACTGAAGATATTATTTGTCAGCTTTCGTTTTAGGATACTTAGGCTCCTAGATTTTCCTGGGTTTAATTGCATCCGTGACCATGTAGCCATCTTCTCCAGCAAGCTTAGAATCGACTGTGTTCCTTGGATTGATGGAGTCATCAAAGTTATATCATCCATGAAGGCTGTGCAGGCTGGATTGTCATCTGCTTTTGGCCCTCTATATTGTATTCCTCCTGCCTTTAGTAGTAGGTTCATGGCAGCCACAAACAGGACCACGGATATTGTGCATCCTGCCATGATGCCTTTTTTACGCCTCTGCCATTCGGTGGTGCAGTTTCCCACAGTGACCTTCATCTTCAGCTAATCCGGGTGTTACATCACTAGCTTGACTACTTCCAATGGTACTTGGTAGTTGTCCAGTGCATTTTGGATCAGCTGGTGGGGTACGCTTGGAAAGGCTTTTTCCAAGGTCTAACCATACAACTGAGAGTGTGTTGTTATTACTCTTTGCCTCCTTGATGACCTGGATGATCACTGATGTATACTGCAGATATCCAGAATACCCTGGGACTCCTCCTTTTTGGACACTTGTGTCAACATACTCATTGCCGAGTAGATAAGATGTTAACCTTTTAGAAGTAAAGGACCAGAATATTTTCCCTTCAATGTCTGGCAGGGAGATTTCTTGAAACTGGTCAAATCTTGATGAGTTCAGTTCTTTAGGGACAAAGCAGCCCTCAGCGAGTGTTCAGATCCAGGGTTCCTGCTTCTTTTTCCAGAGTGTCCGTAATAGCTTTGATAGCCATTTCAGTAGCTGTGGGCAGTTTTTGTAGATCTTGTAAGTGGTGCCTGATGGTCCTGGAGTAGATCCTGCTTGAGCTTTTTCCACTACTGCCCTTACTTTGTCAAGAGTGAAGTCGGCCATGTTGAAAGGGGTGTGTGGCTTGAGTGGTGGCAACTGGAAAGGACAATCCCCCAGTGAAATATCTCTGCTGGGGATGCCATGTGCTGCTGCCACACTATCCTCCACTTCTTCCTTAGAACATATCAGTCTCCCGCTCAGAGGCTTTCTGTGGAGATCAGCTGTGAACTGGAAGGGGTTGTTAAAAAAGGCTTCTCTGTCTACGCTTCTCTCTCTGTTTTTTCTGGGTTATCTCTGTCCTGCAAAGCTGAGGTTCCGTAGCTCTGTGGTTCAGGGCTGCTTTTTCCTTTCACCTTTTCTTGAGCATCCTTAGTTCTTTCCACAGTTCTGTGATCTAGTGCTTCCTCCTACTGGGACCTTCTGAGGGCTTGACAGTTTTGCCTTCCTTCATGCCAAAGACATCTTGGCATGCCCGATACACAACTTGCACCATGGTCTTTATCGTCTTGGTTGCATCTACTTTCAGGATGTTATCCAGGATGATACTCAGATCTTCATCCAAGTGTGCCCATCTGCGATCTGCTGCTGGTGGCTAATTCAGCCATGGTGTCCTCTCAAAGTCCTCTAGACTTTCGAATTCACTCATTCTTCTTGTGCTCTGACCAGGTTCTGCAAGAGAGGTCCGAGGCACTGTGGTTTGCCTCCCGGCCCAGGTCCTCCACCGACTGACAAGCATTATTAATAAACTCAGAGATAGTTCTCTGGATAATATCAGGTGTAGTAGCTCTTTGCTCTTACTTACAATTTACCTCGGTCAATTTTCATGCCACGTTCATTTTTGAATATTCCACTGCAGCTGTTGCATCTTCTTTTGGCTTTGCCCTCCTGTCTTGCCACATCCAGTCTCGTAGTCTTTATGCCATTGTTCTGGTCTTTGGCTGTGTTATCCATCCTTAATTGCAGATTACCCCCCCCCCCCCCCTCTGTTTTTTCTCTCTGTTTGATACTTGAAGCTGGAAGAATATTCCAGTGCCATATCAATATGAACTGTGTATATTTTAGTTTGGTTGTCCAAAAAGTTTGAGTCCGTACTGAACCAGTAATATCAAAAAGCTAGGGTGAGCGTTGAGATGGGTGACTGTGGCATTCAGTTGTATGCAAATAGATTTGGGTTCAGATAAAGATTTCTTCCAGTAAAATTTGGGTATAATCACAAGATCATAGCCCCCTGAAAATATCTCTAATTTATGATTGAGTGGATATCAGCCAGTCTATGCTAGAAATTATTGAACTGTGTGTGTATATACTGTATATATACACACACACATGCGCACACACGCACACACAAACCTCTTCTCATTGTGTACATGCAATACCTCATTACACAAGAAGACACCTTCATGGTCAAGCAGTGTTGCAGCTATAGGCATGGCTGTTAACATCAGCAACTCTCTCTCAGGTGGCAGACTGGACACAAAATTCAAGTGTGCTGCTGACCTTGAAATTCTTCTGTTTACTTGCACTCTGGCATCCAGGGTGTGGCAGGGACCTACCTCCCAGCCCCATGCTAGTGCAGCTAATCTCATGATACTTTGCCTGCTCTAAGCTTATTGACAACACAAACAGCACAGTGGCACACCTGGGTGTTCAGCTCACATGAAATAACAGTGTGTTCTTAATTCTCATTTTTAGGCTGTTTAAAAGAAAGTTGAAGTGCTTTCACTTTTGCACGCTCATGTTATGAATTATTCTGCAATCCATATGTAAAAATGACTGGTTTATTACTGTGGCACCATGGGGTGTTTCTTTTAATGTTTCTTATGCCCATCTTTAAAACTGAAAATATCTAAGCCCAGCTGTCTCTACAATGACAGCAGCGTTGCTGTGTGGCCAAGTTTCATATTGGGAAACAGCATTACTGGTGGACTGCATTCAGCTCCTGGTCCTCATGCCTTCAGTACTGCTATAGTGGGATTCACCCTCCATCACTTTAGACCATTACTGGCCTGCTCCTTGTGCTTTGTGGTCATCCTGTGAAACACACATTACAGACTCCCAGCAGTGTGTCCCAGCTCAGTGCCCCTTTTGAGACCCTGACCAACTGAGAGTTTCCAAGCTTACCCAGAGTTTACCAGCCTCCCAATAAGAGATCCAGAGATCCTCTAAAGATCATAATTAAGAACACTATTCTGGCAACAGGTACAATTTCTTTCAAATACTCTACTTTCAAATACTCTGGATCCCAGTGAAATCATATGAAGACATGAAATCCTGCATAAGATTTCAAGTTAGTAAGAAGGATTGTGTCAATTCCTGGTTGGGATTTTATAGGGTCTCACTTGATATATCATTTTCTGACCCTGAAGTTATCCTGAAGGATAAATAACTTGTTCCTGGATTTTGAAGGATCCACAAAAGATCTTGACAAAATGACACAAAAAAATAACCATGTTCTTTTTTAAGGCAAACTACAATGAATCCAACAGCTGCTCCAAATGCACCATTGTGTATGTTTACCCTGAAATTCATCTCAGGACCATGAATTCGAGACGCATGACGTGTACCCATCAATGTTATCCTACTCTGAGGGAACAGAAAATACTCTAACCATTAGCTTCACACATCTTATTGTTTTTAAATCATGTTTTCTTAACAGCGATTCGTTCACTCTGTGTGTGTTTTCAACCACATTGCTTGTAGAATTCTATTTGTCTTGATAGTGAACACTATGATAAACTTCACCTTTGTCTCATCTTGTTTGAATTCAGTGTAGCATTAGAGGAGATTCCCTAAATTATTACATCTGTTTTTGGTACATCAGGACTGAGAGGGTGGAAATATTCAGGGACCAAATCTGTCTAGCTCCTCCTAAATAAATCATTAGCCTCTGCATAGCCCTGAGTACTATCCTTAAAAGGATCTTTTGCATGTTGAACAAAAATGTGTGTTCTCAAAATCTGGTCTGGGATTCCCCATGAGTTGTGAAACAACTGCTTAAGTTAACTAAAAAAGGTTTCAAAGGCAAAGCTGGAGTGGAGAAGGGGTTCATTGTCTTTTACAAGAGGTGAATCACTCCATGAGTGTTGTATGTTCCATCAGACTCCCCAAACAGAATTAGATGAAGGCAGCTATAGTTGTGCAGTGTTGCCTCTGCCACAGAGATACCAGTCACCAGAATTTCTTCTTTTGACAGTAACCAAATCTTTTTACAAAGGAGAGAATGGTGGAAGAAGAATTTAGGTCATATCACGTTAAAAATAAAAGTTGTTTTCCAAGGCCCTCAATCAAATAAATGCTTTTAAGGATTTAAGATTAGGAAAATCATGGAGTGAGAGAATGTGATCAAGTTTCCTGTCCAAAATGCTGTCCAGACACTTTCCTGGATGGAGACAAATATTGCACCCAATTGTGGCATTGTGTAGTTTGAAATTAAGGGAAAGACCTTTAGAAATGAAGTCAGAAACTTGTCATGCAGAGCTTAAACTTCCACTCAGATCCTTTGACATATACCCACCTTGAGGAGAATTTACCTGATCCAGTAATGGCTTTTGAAATGCCATTATTTGGATGCGCCACAGGTTTATTGCTGAATTTCAAAGAGCTGGACCTCCATCTAAATGCCAGTAGAGGCTGATTAGAAAACAGTTTATCTGCTTGCCTCATCAGCGTTTTCCTGATAGATGCTGCTGTCCAATATATGATTTAAAGTACATAGGTCATGTTTGAACCCATCTGAATATTCTTGCATTTTGATCCATTTTCCTTGAAATAAGACATCATACAACATCTTAAGCTGATGCATGAAAATGGGAAAACCTGAAGACATACTCTGGAAGTCATTGTACTTCTCAGAATATCATGTTCACCTGTGATTGAAAACCCTGGCTTGAGAAAGTAAAGTTACTACCACACGTTTTCTCCATTCTTGCACTAAACAAGCTAATTCAAATTAGCTCAATTCTTTGGTGTGGTAGAAGTAATTAGTCAGATCACCTGTTTTAGGGCAGTAGGCCAAATAGATTGTAGTACTTATAGTTTCTGAAGCTGGGGTTTTCCACCTCTGAGGCTAAGCCATTCCCATCCTGCAGAATCTTCCTGCTGTCATCTCCTATAATAAAGATCAACAAAATATTTTAGTTGATACCTCCCTTCAATCTCTTGAGCTCCGCAAGCAGGTTGACCACATACAGGATGCTGGGCTGGTGACCTCTTCCATTATGACCACATGTTCTTGTTGCCTATCCCATTGTTTGTCTATTGCTGACATGTATGACATAAATGATTTTTACTGTATATAAGACTGACCTAAGTTGTAGTTATAACTGACCACCCCATATAAAAAAGAGATAGTGATGGTGTAGTAAAACAGTAGGGCAATCTACAACTGTAATTGTCTTGTTACCAACAAACATCTTGTTCTTGTTCTATTTGTAACTTCAACGGTGGTGTGATCAGTGTGTGATTTGGTAGATATTGCTGAGAGATTCCTCAAATCTCCTCACAGGAGTCCTCAATTAGGAAGGGACTGGGAATGCACAGGAGGCTGGGCTCCATACAAACCACCATAAAAGAAGCAATGAGTATTGGCCTGAAGATTAACAATAAATTGGTCCCAGTACAGAACCAGTTTCATTCAAAATTATTCAGACAAGTCAAGTACTGGAGGAAGAGCCAAGGACCCAGTGATTTTCTTGTGCTCTCATTGTTTCAATTAATTTACTTACTTAGCTCTATCAACTATGTTATTTCTGATTTGTGTTAATTTGTTTGTGTTCCCATTGTTTTGTTTCAATGGATTTACAGTTTCAGGTCTATTAGAAAATAATAGATAATAGCAAGGACTAATACATAAATAATTCAGGTTTAATTGAGATTGGGTAAAGCTGGGAAAATTATAGTCAAGTGTATTGACCTAATCAATGCTAGCTAGAAAAAATGTGAACAACAGCTTCACAGCTTAAACCTCATTTGCTAAATAAAGTTAGACTAGCAGTTTGATTCAACTGTTATCAGAGATTTCCCCCAATGACTACTGTTGCAAGGGACTGGCTAGCAAAAGCAGGTTGAACTGCCTGTCTGTTTGTTTTCTTCTCCATTAAAAAAATGGAAAATGAACTCGAGTAATTAGCCTATCATAGATGTTGCAATGAACTACAGGTTGATACACCACGTCAGTCTGTAAAATAGTAAATGCAATTCAACTGGTTATTTGAGTAGTGTATTGCATATAGATAATGAATCACACTTACTTGGCTACTTGCTTCATAGAATATGATAACAACAATGGTCTGTTTTTTGCATTTAGTATTTAGCATTTTTACTCCTGTTGAAAATGATTATATATGACTAATGTTAATTATTATAAACAATCATGGAATGTTATGTTGTAAAGTGAACAAAGTTTTGTTACAAATAGAAAAAATCCTGGATTTTAGTTGGTGAGGACAAAACTTACTCCCTATGAAAATTTTTCATTTCCAACCCATCTCAGGTTTAAAGGACCTAAATAAGCATAATTCTATAAAGAACAAAATATTTCTGACCTGTATGTAAAGCAGAAATATTTTAATTCACTGAACTGGGAAATGCTGTTTAGGACAGGCCCTGCAAAGAACATTTTCTGAGGAGTTCATGTTTATGCTACTTGTGAAATGTTGACCTGCTTGCCTGCTTGATTGTGCTAGTCACCTGAGCACCAGCAGGATGTGTTGTTTTTGTGTCCAGCATAGCTTTATGGGACTTCCAGTATAACACCTCCAGTTCACAGCTACTTTGTGGTCAGCCGGTCCGACTGCTTTGTGAAAGAATGCCCATTTGTACATGTTATACAGCTGTGTAAGTTTGGCGAGTTCAGTCTCACTGTGTTTTCACTCAGTGAGTAATCAGAGCTCATAGCCACCAATCCCAACACAATTACAACTGTCATGGCAAAGCAAATAATTTCTCCTCCATTCCAATAATAAAGTGTGCATCTAAATGTAAAGCCTCCTGTAAGGTCAGTGCTATTGGCTCAGGCAGCGTTTGTCAAGATCAAAATTTGGTCTGATGAATTTTTCACTTGTTGGGTTTTTATTGGTTTGAGGAGCACAGAATGAACATGTAATCTGTGTCGGCGATAGCTGGAAGATGTAAAAATGAAGGCTGAATCATGTTTATTTATTATGTACACTCTGATATTTAAAAGCCTTGACAGAGAGAAGAGGTGGGGATAGTATTGCTGTCATGTGACTGTCTGGATATTACAAGGTGTCATATAACTTGAAAACCAGTTAATGAATTAATATGGATATTAGTATTAGTTATCATGTTTACATCATAACACAAAGGGAAAATCAATATTATTGTGAACCTAAAAAGCTGGAGGCCTTCAGACATTACACAGAATAAAGATAGATGTTCACAGTGCCTGCAGCTCTACATCCAGAGACAGGATTTAGTATTCTAGCCCCTCCATTATCGCTGGAGGTCTGCACTGGCAAGGAAACAATGGTCTCTGCCTTGCCTAGGTAAACAGATGGCAAGTTAGGCTACTTACCACATAAGCTGGAGGAATCAAATGTGTGGTCACTTCTTCCTGCGAGCAGAGTTTCACATAACAGCTGACTACATTGTTCCATTTGGGTGGTTTGAAAAGGGGGGAAGTATAGCTTTTTAAAATATATAAATAAAACTTATTGGAATTGAAAGGTATGGTGGTATGGAAATGATTGACAATGAGAGAATTGCTTTAACAAAGCAAGCAGTCACTTGTTTGCATTTGCATTATCCAGGAGAGCATCAAATTCACTATTTTTCCATCTAGGAGACTTTTCCTCAATAAAACTCCCAAAATAAGGCCAAAACACTGTTTTTCGATTCCCGTGGTTTATTCAGCTACCAGATGCTAATAAAACATCCCACAAACAGTGAAGTTGTGGTGTAATGTCCTTCCTGTCGTTGCATTTGAACTAAAGAAAAAAGAACACTTTTGAAGAAATCTTTAAAATGAATGAACACTCATTTCATTTACAGATTTGGCTTTGTTGGGAGCTTGGCAACCAGACAGTGTGGATGAGCTTGGCAACCAGACAATGTGGATGTGACAAAGGGAAGGTAATGAGTTTGATAATGCCTTCATGAATGACTCACCTTTGACCCAGAATTTAACAGAATTTATTGGCTTTTTGTTGCTGTAGATGAAATGTGTATATGAAGTGTACTCCAGTGAACTCTTGCTAGATTGGTCCACAAATGTTATATGGTGATGTTACTGAGATTGTAAACAATAGACATGAATTCTGCCTCATTCATGAAGATGCACCCGAGGTAAGGAAGCTATAGAGCTTTGCTATTAACAGCGTTATGCATCAAACAACTAGAGTTCCACTACCCATCAGTCTGTGACACGAGTAATTCTCTTTTACACTGAACTGAGGTTCTGTGCATACATATTTGGATGGTAGCTCAGTCACATACAGACAGACTTGGGCTAATTTTAATCTTCAGTAACACTGATATAAAACAGGTCAATGCATCATGTGGTCAGTGCGAACATAACTGAGCAACTTTTACAAGGAATTCTGTCAATGCTTGGCCAATGGGAAGCTGACAACAGAATGATAATACTGCATTCTCATGACCATTCACACTTCCATCGGCTATGTGGAAATCCTGACTCAGGCAGTCTGATGTTTGGTTTACTGTTAATCCTGTATAATTCCTCACTCTGAAAGCTCTGGAAAGGCCTGTGTGTCACTCCAATAAATTCTATAAAAGAAAATTATTATTGCCACAGAAATTTCTCCAGCGGTGGAAAGCCCTGGCTTGAGAAAATAAAAGTATTACAACATATTTGCTCCATCCATGCAGTAATCTATCTGATCTTTTCAGCCTAAATTGTGAAATTGCCTGTTTAAGTGCTCAGAACAAATGAATACATGAGAGTACTTTTACTTCCTCAATGCAGAGTTTTCTACCTCTGCATTGCCCCTCATTTCTCCTAGTTCTATTTTGGGAGCTGAAGTTTAACTCAATAAATGTATAAATAAAATGTATTTCTATTGTTGATTTCAAAATACACTTTACAGATAACTTCCAGTGTTGCGTATCCATTTCTCATTGAGAAAGTGTAGACAAACACTGTACACTGACACACCATACCATATTTGAATAAAACTGAATGTTACTTAGCTTTCCTTTTTTGCGCTGCTTTGTGTCACTCTGTTGCAGTCACCAATGTGGATGTCAATGGGGAAATGACTGACTTTGGGCAATAGCATGCTCTTAGGCAAGGGCCCCACCAGTGACAGGGGAACCAAAATCAGGCCATTAGAAGAGTGCAGTGGGTAGCATTAGTGACACAGATTTTTCTTCAAAGAATTTTGTAACAATTGACCCTGCTAGGAGTTTTCCATGGCTGCATAATGTATGGGACAATGCAGTCATGATAGCAGCAGGAAAGATGCTCTGCCTAAGGGAAAAATGGGTCACGGCTTTGAGAAATGACAGTAAGGAGAGGTTTCCACTACATTCATACTCTATAGCTACTATCTTGTCCAACCTTGTCTCCAGACTAATACGGTTTATATGCCTCATTGTGAAGGTATGTCTTTATGATCAGCCTTAAAATAGTAGGACTGCAACTGACTCCTGTACCAATTTTGGCAGACTGAAGTAGGGCTCTGTAGGAGAAGCTTCTACCAGCTATTACATTCTTTGATGTTGTTGGAACTACTAAATGGCCTTCATCTTTAGAACTAATGGGCTTGGGGGGTAGAAGCTAGTTAGTTACCTACTCTGGTGCAAGGCTTCTTAATTGGTAGCCAGTGAAGTTTGTCTAGCACTAGGGTAAACCCATTAGTTCAGTCGTATCTGAACTCAACAGGAAATTATAAAACATAAAATATGCATCTACCAAAGAGTGCTGTGATACCTCACCATGCCTCATTGAAATATATAGCTGTGAGCTGTCCACATAGCAGTGAAATTATATATGGGGTCAGTATCCCTTATCTGAAATGCCTGGGACCAGAAGTGTTTCAGATTTTGGATTTTTTTCGGATTTTGGAATGTTTGCATGCACAGCCATTCCCCGACATAAATCCGAGTTCCATTCTAACAGACCGGTTGTATCTCTATATGGATGTAAATTGGACCTACTGTATGTTAGCATGGCATGTAGAAGCACACATGTAGAAAATGTACGCAATGTCAAGATATCGTCTGATGGTTTCCGTTGTATGCACTCAGCTGTTAGCACTGGCGGACGACCAAGTATAATGTTTATATTTACATATATTTTTTCTTAATTATTTGTTATTATTATTTTTATTTATACTATATTTTTTTCGGTTATATGTACGGATGGTCGTAAGTTGCATAGGTCAGGTGTGGGATTTCCCACTTGTGGTGTCATGTCAGCCCTCAAAAAGTTTCGGATTTTGGAGCATTTCGGATTTTCGGATTAGGGATTCTCAACCTGTACCATGTTTCTGTACAATATTACGAAGAGGCAACATGTATAATTAGAAAAGTACTGGAAGTTCATTTTGCACAATTCTTCATTTACTTGAACAGACTTTTTCTTATGGTACATATATAATCCGGACCTGCACAGTGCTTGTCCATGCAGCATGGTCCTGAAATTAGTCTAATAGAATCATAGATATGGTCCAAAGTAAGTTAGGCATTGAGTTGCTTTGCAACAGCTTTTTCCAGAACTTTTATTAAGAGAGAGGGCTACAACTTTTCACTGTGTTAAGATCATGGGGTTTCATCAGTACAGGCCTAATAGAAGCCACTTCTACTGAATTCGGTACATATCATGTTGCAGATCATGCTTAATGATTTTACCATGTGCTTGCTTAGCTCAGAGAAGAGTTCTACAACCAGTTTAGTCAGTGTTGTGTCAAGCAGACAGTGAGTCGGCTTTGTAGACATAACCATTTTGGTCAGCTCATCAATCTCAATGGGGATGAAACAGTTTAGTGGCACCTGGTTGTGCCTGTAGTAAACAGGATCTACGCTGTTCGCAGAATTTAGGGCTGAAGCCAGGAGAGGCAGACATTAGGGAGGACTAGTCTCTAATTGTTTTGATCTTCTTGTGACAAAAATCATGAAATCATTCCTTCAGAATTTGGTTGGATAGTTTTCAGTTTGTTACGATTTTTTTTTTTAATTAATCATCAGTCCTAAACAGTGATTAGGTTGTATTTATTTATTAGTTAGGTTGATCTAGACTTATTAAAAATCTATATGCAGGCATGTTTGTGTCATAACCTGTAGGCCAGATGTTTGCTGTGGCATTTAATACAGCTGTTATAGGTTTGTCATAAAGCTGGTAAATCGAGTGTCACTTTACTTGAATTACAATAATAAAAACTACAGAAAGGCCTGATAAGCCAAATGATGCTTTCCTTGAAATCAATTGAAAAACATTGATGACACTGTTGTATCAGTGCCCTGAGTGGCCCAAGCATGCAAATACAATACAATTACTTGATGGGTAATAAGTTCAAATTTATGTGCTTTTATTCTTCTGGGGAAGGATTTATTTAGACTACAGGATTTATGGTGGGATGTTCTTAAACAGTACCCAACTTCTGAAAGAGTAAATCCTGTTGGTTATTAATTTGATTGCTAGTGGTAACAGATATTTAATTGTTTTGTTTTTTAATAAGACAATCAATCATGGGTGTTTTCCCTTGCAGTCCCACAACAGAGAATTACAGGAAGATTCAAAATCATACTGTGTTTTAAGTAAATATTTTAGGTGCCAGACTGAAAAGCAAGTATACAGATGTTTTCCATCATGATATGCCCTTTTGACACTTGCAAGATTACCTCTGTCATACAAAGTGACATTTATTTGAGGTCTTCAGTTTATATGGCAGTAAGTGTAAAATAAAATTACTGGTTTGGTGAAGCACTGGGAGTATATTAAAGCTGTACTTTTGTTCTCCATTCACTATTTCACACACATGCATACACACACCTCATGAATCCAGTTTCATAGCGATTTGATATGAAGAGATGTCACTTGTCGCATACTTAGCATATTTAGCTTGTGACATTATGTGCTATTATGTTAATGCGTCATGCCATTTAGCAATGCATGAATTATGTCAGTGTTGTGTTGTTTGCCATAAGCTGTATGGCACTGTCATGTAAGATTATGACAGGTATTATGTCATGTTTATGACAATGAAAGTGTTATGACATATATCATCATGTAAAGTATTACCCAATATTCTGTTTTTTCTTTCCCAAGCTGTACTGCTTAAATGTTGTAAATAATTTTGTTTTATGATAAACACTGGTACACTTTATGGCAAGTCAGAATACATTACTATCTCACTGGAACCATTAAAATATCTATAAAACAATTGCACTCAAGTTAAACTCAGCAGTAATTGTAAACTTATCTGCTTCATGGCCAATCAAATTAGCAATATATGAACGATGTGCCAGACCAGATGTGCTATTTTCAGTCACTGGAACTGAAAAACCACTACTGCACCAGTCATAAACTAGCAAATCAATAATGCTACTGCTGTCCTTTTTCTCCAAAATGTATTTAAAGTAGCAGAGTATCATTGTGGGGCTACTGGCCAGCTGCCAGAATTGCCTTGGGGGCTGCTAACAGAACTTCAGTGGCAGTAGAGCCCAGTTAACATTGCACAAGTGCACAAAAGCACATGGCTACTACATACTGCTCTGTGACTGACTTTGATGATTGCTGTCTGTTTTCAGCTCCCACTGTGTCGTACCTTTGCTCTGGTTTGAACTATCTGACTCTATGGAGCCCACCAGTTACCACTTCCTCTTTCATCCAAGTCGGAGGGGGCGTTGACTCTTTTTCAATCCTTATTTCAAGTGTTTTTACTTTTACTGTCATTTTTATATGCAGTCTGGATATGCTTTTATTAAACAGAGTGTCTGGTTCATCTCAGCTTTCAGAACCAATGTGGCCCTGACCAAAGAAAATAACCACAGTGCCTTGGCTCTGCTAGTCGTGGTTCAAACTGGCCAGTCGCAGACAGTGAACTGCCTTCGTATGGCGGGCTTGTTTGTACGACAGAAGTGTCTGCTGATCAGTTTCTACGTAAAGCTTTCCTGGACCATTCTGACAACATTAACTTTTTGGATGTGGGAATGGACCACTGCTTTGTTTTGATATTAAAAGTTTTATAGCTTGTTGCTCAATGGCAAAAGTTGCTCAATGGCACCAGTAACAACTGTCTCAGATGTACCCACATTCATGTGGGGAAAACTGAAAAATTCCAAGCATTCAAATAAAAATAATAAGCTAGAGACAAAAATGTGCCAGTTCTAATAAGGGGGCATGTTCCAGATAATGGTAAGTAATTTATGGCTTTCTTGCCATTTGAAAAAATAAGTATGTTGTTGTTGCAGAGTGAGGCTATTTCCATGGAAAATTTTACTCCTTCTTTTATTCAGAGGATGTCACATGGAGAAAGAAGGATTGGAATGTAGGTTATCTGTAAACGTTTGTCTCGTTTAAAAAGTGACACAGTCTTTCCACATGGATTTGTCCACTTCATTTAAGGAATAAACACTAAATAAGAGCCACATTGGCTATGTGTCTTTGTATTCACTTTGTATCATTGTTTCCCTATGACCTCATGTTACCAGATCAGCTTCACAAATGTTTCTCACTATGTCCATAGCAGTTTTTTTTTATCAGTGGTATCCTTTTATTTGCAAAAAGGGGACATTTTAAGAGCTGTTACATACTCAATCAATACGAAAACTCAGTGTCTGGAAGTGTAAAATGATAAATCTCTACTATTACAATAAACACTTGGGAATCTCCTTTGGCAATTATATGTGGATACAAATATTTAATAGTATTTACACTGCTATTTCAATGAATGCTTGTAAATGAACGTTGTGAGTTCATATGTTTAAGGGTAACTAAGACCTCACCCATGACTCAATAATTAATAACCACTTATCCCAGGTTTGGTCCAATGCCATGTCATTCTTTTTGTCATATCAGGAGTCTGTGAGTGATAATACCAATATTAGTCCAAATTTTGTTATTTCAACTGTGTTTCAAGGAACATGTTTACCAGTTACTTTGATAGGGTTATGCTGAGCAATTTACAGACTACCTGTTTAACAAATTTTTTACAAGTCATATTGCTTTTCACAACTGGATCAGGCAGGGCTGAGTGACTCCACCTGCAAATTCTCTAAATGTTATTTAGCTAGCTATAGATATATGCTATTGCTACCAAGGTACTTGGAATCTCACCACTTTTAGCTGTTATCTGAGATGTGGTGAAAGAAAGCTTTATATCATTTATTTGAACGAAGAAGCATGTGATAATTCTAAATAGCAGCTAGCTGGCAACATTGGATGCTAAAGTAGCCAGCTTGATCACTACCGAAGTAGCTTGCTATTGCAGCTGCCAAAGGTAGTAAGATTCAAGCTGTCTAGCAATAAGACATGTTTTATTGATACCCAACAAATGTCTTCGTGCATACTCTATCCTTAGTATTTACTAAAGTTTAATATGAAGCATCAATCAGTGATTGTATACAGCAAGGTATTTGTTGACCAGAATAATTGATTAGAGAGTGGTGGGGGGTGGGGATGTTGTTGGTATGAAGGATATTTTAAGAAGCTTAGTAACTTGACTTAAGAAGTGGATTAAGCAAGTATGAAGGCTGTATAAATGGTTTCATTATTAAGTTGTGTTTAGATTTTTATTTTATACGGATATAACATTTGCATAGTTTTTCTGCTATGAAGTGAGTATTTGCATTAATACAATTTCTGGGTTATTTCAGCTCACTTCTGAGGCCAACACAGAGGCCAAACCATGCATTCAGGAAGCCATAGACTGTACAGAATTACATTTATAACAGCACTGAGGTGTCGAAGTACACACAGACTGCACTGAATGGAAGCACCTGTAACCAGAACACGTGCTTGGCACGCTGGGATTGCTTGGCTTCATTTGGTTAACTTTAATGGTGTTGACATGGATGATGAAGTTATGCTGATGTTTTCATTTGCAATATAAATGAAAGAGCAAAAAATTCCTTTATTGTTTGCCAGCATTTCGACTGCCCAGATTGTATCTATTAAATTGACAAATCATTTTCGGCTCATGAAATTTTTGTTAACAAAAGGTTTCATAATCCCTTGGGATATTGACTGCAGTCCCCTTCTTTGCATTCCCCTTAAATATTGCAATAAACATGGTAATACTTCAACTGATGTTGGTTGATGAACATTAACCATCAGAATAACTTATTTTGCTGACATTTACTTGTGTCTGCTGCAAGGTAGGTTCCCTGTTCCATGGCCTCTTGCAGTGAGAATGTGATTTTCACTGGACAAATAAACCTATCCATCAGTGAGAGTCACCTCTTTCCAGGATACATTGGCAGCCACAACTCAGGAAACAAAGGCTTCCAGAGAGGAAGGTGCTTTGAAGCAGATGTCTCATAGCCAAGTGACGAGTTCCACTCCACCAGCCAACACTGCGTTTGCTGACAGGTTTCTGGATGGTCTGTCAGCTATGGTTGGGCTGAGGACAAGCTAAAATGGGATTATATGGGCTAGGAGTGAAGTTCTGCTTTATTCTCTTTCTGTAGCATACATTGGCATGATTACAGAACAATGCTCATTCACTGTAAGGGAAGCTTCTTATTTCACTGAGTGACCACTGCATTAGGGCCGCCCACTTAATAGCCAGTTGATTTCGCCTTTGTCCTTTGTCAGGTCGTACATTCAGTGAGGTGTTGAAAGTTTGGCACAGGGATGCTGGGCCATGCTGACTCCAGTGCTGGCCATTGCTGTTGCAAATTGACTGCTGGAAGAGCTCTACTATTAGTTGCTTGTATTATCTCATTCCACAGATGTTCCTTTAGACTGATATCTGGTGATTGGGCAGGGCACTGTAGTAAGCTGAATTCATTGTCATGTTCCTGGAATCAGTCCCAGGCAATCCTGACCTTGTGGCATGGAGAATTAAGGTGCCGAAAAAGCCAATTCGCAGATGCTGCCATGAAGGGGTGCTCCTCATTGACAGTTCAAATATTGCATGCCTCTCAAAAGGCAATGTGCTCCTACAAAGGGTCCCAATATGTGCCACAAAAACACAGCTCACACCATTACATCTCCACAACCAGTTTGCACTGTTGATAGCCAGGATAGAGAGGATGGATCCATCAAGCAGTTTTCACTACATCCTGGTCCTCCCATCAGCGTTAAACAGCAGCAGTCATGATCCGTCTTATCAGGTAATGTTGTTGTAACCTCCCATTCTCCAGTGTTTGTGTTCCTGCGCCCACTGCGACCACAGCTTCTTGTTTTTCGCTGACAGGAGTGGAACTCGGTGCGGTTGCTGGCCGCTATATCCCATCCATGAGCAATGATGAGTGGTGCATTCTGATACGCCTCTTTTGGCTTCATTGTTATACCCAGCTGTTTATAGCACTTCTGTTACTCTGCATCCTCCATTTTGGCACTACTGTAGTACCCAGCTGTTAGCTGACTGTCTGTAGCATTCCTGTTACAGCCTCCATTGACCGCATTCATCAACAGCCTGTTTCAAACCACAGGACCGCCATTGGCTGGGGGTTTTTTGGGCTATGGACTGCCCATGATATACTACATTAATGTATTATTTGTCTAATGAAAGACGTGAAGGATGAGGATAAGATGAAGATACACAGAGCCAAGTTACACAACATCATTGTAAGAAAATGTAGAGAGCTGTATATGGGACTAATCCTTGTTTAATATGTTAGTTCTATATTGATGAGGTGACATGGTTATTTAAAACAAGAATACAAATTCACCACAGTAGCATGGATTGAAACATACTGTTATCAAAGTCCATGACTCTATATAACACCTTTGAATCTATGACCAGATCTATCACCTGCTCTCTGAGGTAATGACTGCAGTTGCATGAAAAAAATACAGGAGGACCTTAAGATTTCAGTGGCTCACTTATATCAGCCAATCATTTCATCCTTCTGTGGAGATTCAAACATTTTGTCTATTTCAAATAGTCAGTGCAGTAGTATATAGTACCCTTGATTGTTGTGGAACATCTATAGATTTTCCTTGTATTTCATTCAAGACTTGGGATGTTATGGTTAAGAGGTGACATGATATCATATCACAAACAGCAATTTAAATAAGATGTGCTGTCAGTGTAAAGTATGTGCAAGTAAGTCACTGTTCACCCTGTCCTCATACTAAAGGAAAAATTATTATAATCATTATATCAATGTCATGACTTAATTTCACCCAATAAACCAGGTGTCCTTGTGAAATAAATCAAAATAGTTTCATGGGTTCTTGTGTCTCTGAAAAAAAGAAAATACACAAAAAGATCTAGATCTTGTATGTGACTGAAGTCTGAGTTAACAGAGTTGTGCTCTGTTTCATTTCTTACATCTCCTGTTACCTGTACAGATTTCTGAGAGAGGATTAATATAATACAGTCTTCTCAGTGAGTCAGGGTCACTGTTCTCCACAAAATATGACAACTGGTTTCTGGGTTTGCTGGAACTTCATTAACTTATGTTATAGGCTTATAAGTATTGGTATAGTATAGTTATCTTATTTATGTCTTTACCTTTTCCCACAATTTCTAACAACAACAGTTCCAGCTTTGCTCTTCTGTTAAAATAGGGTTTGAATTACTAATCCCAGATGTTTCCACACACTACAAAAAAGGAAAAATACAGACCTTCTGCACAAGAGAAGGAAATCCCCAGTCCAATGCTTTCTTTCCTCCTTTCTCTGATTTCTGTTGGATATCCACAGCTCTGGAAGGCTTAGTAACCATTGTGAATGAGTGTGAACTCTCATCCAAACAGAGCTATCCTGCCAGGGGTCTCTTTCACAGCTTCAGGAAATGTTAATCCAGTATAAGCTGTACCATTTCCCAGCAGAATCACAGCTGCTATTGGGAAGGGGCGACCTAGGGCTCTAGATCTACAAATGAAAACGTAGGTTTTTCCAAATCTTGATTGTTCATCTGCTGACCAACCAGTCTCTTTGTGACAATGTTTGTCAATTTATCAAAAAGAACCTTGTCACTATTGAAGAATGACCAGGGACCCAAATGTCTCACTTTGAATAAAAACTAGCATTGAGGGACATGCCAAATAAAGCATACTAACAAAGGCAAGACCATTGTGGTAATAGATACTTACCATTGTAAATCCAGAAAACACTTTGTTTGTTGTAAGGTAGAAATGACCTATAAAATTGTCTAAACTAGTTCTGAATTTGGCTCCTCACTTGCGACTGAAAACAGAGCCAGTTTGGGCACGTGTATTCCCTACTCTGCTGATTTAGAATCAAATGGCAAGTTCCTGGATTCCTGTGATAATTGGCTAAACCACTGAATGAATCTTGTTTTACTACAGACTCAGGGCACACCAGTGGGCTGCAAGGTATACAAATTGTACAGCAATGTGACAAGGTCTAGCAATGGGCTACAGGGTACAGAAATAGCACAGAAATTAGGTACAGTTTACAGAAAATGCATAGCAATGGGATACAGGGTACAAGAATATCATATGCCTCAAGAAACTTTCTTAAGGTTTTAACTCTCCAGATTATCATTCCTTTTGAAATGTTCATGAAGCCTGAAATTAATCAAAAATGAACCAATATTCATGTGTGTTTTCAGTTATAATATTTAGGGAAATTACCATTTTTTTTTAGAAATCAACCCTCAGCTACCTGTCCATCCTTCTGTGGAGAGTCCCCCCCAGTTGAACCTGGGGATCTAACCCAAAATGAGGTTAAAGAATTCTGTGGGAATCATAGCTAACGTCTACCCTGCTGACATGTCAGAGGAAACCTGTTCTCAAAAGGCCCACCATGTAAAGAATTATCCACTGTGCAATGAGCCCCTAAACTCACCATTCTACAGCTTCTCTTCATCCAAATACATAATGTTACTTTGCTTTAAAGAGGCAATCGGAAAGTTCACTATAGGATGTTCTCTTGGTGCATGACTGACAAGGCCCTGGATTTGGGGGATTACATAATCACCTCCGCCTTGTGAACTGGAGCCCCAGAGTGAGAGTACTCGCACAGACGTAATGTTTGTGAATCCGGAACCTCAATAGACAACTTCAGGGACTCAAATGAACATAAAAATGAATCATGGTGAGAGAACAGGCTGTTCAACCCATCTAGGTGTAATATTTTGCCTACTGTCTAAAGAATATCCAGCACTGCGAGAAGCCGGCTCTGTGCAGCCCATGGGTCTGTGTTTCTACTACAGCTCATCATGTGCTATTACATCCAATAATAACTATCTGTGTGGAAAAGTACAGCATCGGTAGGAAATGTGTATTTCCACCCAGGCTCTCTAAGGGTTCATTGGTAAGGATGAATGGAGGGACTCCGGAGGGGAAGGAAAAGGATGAAGATGAGTCCTGGAAACCTACTAGAGACCTGCTGGCAGGACGGAAGGAGGGAGGACTGCACTCCTATCTGGTTCCCCCATTAAATGGACCACCTGACTCTCGCCCCACTGGCTGTGGGCTGTGGTGCCCAGTACCCATGATCTGAGGGCCTCTTTCCATTGGTGGATTGAGCGTCTGACAGACTCTACAGCTGCTACAGACATCACCTCAGCTCCATTACAGCAGGGTCAGGCTTAGGGCAAGGCAGTCTGCCCGTTCTCACCCCCGCCTGCTGCATCAGCACTGCTGCCTGGAAACCTAACAGCCACAAATCCACAGTGCAGAAGCGGATCGCAAGGGAAGGCTCACAGGCAAGGCCAGGCCGGCCCTGAGAGGCTCAGTTTTGGGGACAGCTGACAAAGCAATTTCATTTCCTCCCCACCCAATAGCCAAAAGTTCAGTATTAATAATGAATTGTACACACCTTCGATACAACACTGTGTGTCACTACCATGAAAAGAAGACAAACAAAACTGTAGAATAAATTGCCTTGTGCTTGAGTCATCATTGAAGATGTGGTATCAGACTGTCTGTCAAAGCATGGTACATGGTAAATGTTATGTCCAGTTATTAAAAAGAAAACCCTAAAAAAAATAACACTGACTGTAATTACACTTAATTATGGGCGATGGTAATTCAAACAATCAATACTTGTTTGGTCTTAATAAGTTCTTTGAAAAAAGCAGACTGATAAGACCACTAGGTGCCTCTTTGATGATAATAATAAGAAGAAGTGTCTGGCAATTGCCCCACAGACTCGGTTAGATTACAGGATCAGTAAAACGTACACATTTTCTTGTAAATGGCTTGTGTGGGATACTTTGTGAAGTGTATTACACATTTTCAAACTGATGTTAAATCAGCACAGATCTCCAACACAGGGTTTCTTCCCTTGCCCCCTTGTCTTCTTCCCCTTTAGAGATGGCCAGCTGGATTTTGTTCATGGTGGAAGTAGCAATGTTTATGACTAACCTGACTCACAACTCATATTTGTAATGTGACAATTGTGAGACGGGCTAATAATTTCACTTACAGTCACTTCAGCCTCAAAAAATGTTTTTGTACCGGGTTATTCTAATGACCAAGAAAGTTCCCACCTATGACTGTTGTGTGCAACCAACCATAAACCTAATATAAGTCTCTTATGATAGCCTGTGAGCACATAAGCGAAGAAATAATCGCTGGTTCAAAAAATACTTACACTGCCATGTATGAAACTCACAAAGCCAATGAAATAAGGCAGACTCACAATCTCCAAATAGTTTCTGAAACATAAATCCACATTCCCAGAAAGCAACTCTAAACTAAAGGGATATAACACATTCTAACTATTCACTGTTGATACAGGTATTGTATGCTTTGATATGGATTTTGGAGATTTTGTGAATACAAGAATATTTTACAATAAATCCTTGTCCAGATTATATGGTATTCAGCTCTGCCTCCTCTGTAAGATCAGTTTTATGTGCAGCTGTGACCAATAAATGTTAAACAAATGCTTGTCTATAATAACCACCAGTCTTTGACAAGAGCCTTTGATTGTTTAAGCAAATAAATGCCTCGGCAAACATTAGAAGGTTTACAAAATAAACACAATCATTACACACAATCATTACACAATAGCTGTTTAATATTAACAATATATATCATCAGTTTGGAGCAATAAACAATACTTGAAATGAGAACATAATATTAGTATGCAAATGAAGCAGTAAATGTAGGCATGCTTTGGAGCTGATTGTAGCTATTTTCGGCCAATTGTACAAGGTCAGTAGTTTTTTCTGAAGCCTGACGACTCATGTGGAATGAATTTGAAAATGGCTACACTAAAAAAGACTGCAATTTATCAGATAAAATCTTATACCCCTGGAAAAACAAATCAGAATGAGATCTCCATAATGTTTTGTTTTCGTCCCAATTTGGAAAGGCTACATTCATGTGTTTCAGCGCTCTGCTGTGCCACCCTTGCCCAAGCGAGGAGCTGCACAGCTGAAAAGCTTTCCCTCCTCAGACACATGTTCCCTCCAGCCAGTGAATATTTTCCAAATGATTCCCACATCTTGCATTAGACAGTTACCCACAATCAGATGAGAGCTGTATCTCTTTCAAAAAATAAGTTTATACTGAAAGTAGCCTTCTTAATCCTTGGTAGAATACTTAAAGTAAACTTTCACTTTACTTTACTACCCAAAGTAAACAGAACAAATACAGTAAAATATGGTGTTAAGAATACTTATTAGAAGAAAAAACATGTTTAAAGTAAACTTTTTATGCTCTACTTTTTTTTGTAAAGAATCTCTCCCTTACCAAAACTGCAATTTTACAGACCTAAAAGTATGACTGATCATTTAAAATGTGGAGAAAGAAGAAATATGGAATATAAACAGAAAAAAATTAAGCCATAAGCCAGTTGACTCTGGCACATATGTTTCATGGATCAAGGCGCATGTTGTAGTTATAACTAATTGAAAATGGAGGCCCTATTTTTCTTGGCATGGCTATCCCTATCATTTGAGGTAAGTTCAGTTAGTCTCCTTGAAATACCAGAAAGATCTTATGATTTCCCATGTACTGATTTTGAATGTCACTGAGCAGCATGCAATCTGCATTCTCTGTTAGCCAGTGACCTGGTCCATAATGTCACCCATGCCACTCAACCCATGCCTTTCAAAATGGTCTCATCATTTGGGATGGTTTCTGCCAGGCTTTGCTTGGCAGCAGCTGGGAAACTGTAAGTGGGTCAGATTTTATTCCTGTAAGGAAACGGTCTGGCCGGGATTTCCTTCCTCGCCCCAGCGGGGTCTCCTGAAGGAGTCAGCTTCTTTTCAGCCTCATTTTCATTTAGTAAAACTAACAGCTGCGAGTGGAATTTTGCTAAATTGATTTTGATAGCCCTCACGTGGAGTCTGTTAGTGTTTTATGGCTCTTTACCTGTTGTAAATGGTCAGTCTATAATGTGCTGTGTTAATGGAATGGCCAGCTGTCTTTAACTGTACAACTGCTGAATTGACCCATTTCAGATTTCTGCTTTATTTTCCCTTACACAAGGAATTTCATACCCCCAACACAAACTCACTAATAATAGGGTAAAAGGTGGGAAAACCAGCAGGGCATTGACACGCCTCATATTGACAGAATAGCCTGTTTACACTGCAGTATTCACTCCCCCTGCATCTAGAATCCTGCAGGAGGAAAGCGTCACTGTTATTCCTGGAGGAATGAGCAGCCACATAGTCCATGGAAAATGGAAACAAAGTCTCAGACGTCATTCCAGAATCCCTCGTTAATGAATGATTGGGTTCAGATCTGGTGGCTGAGAAGGCCGTGTCTTATAGATCACATCACTGCCAACCCCGTGGGGGAGTGCATGTCCTTTTCAGATGGGGGCTTTGTCATTTTGGGATGAAGGTGATTACTTAGAACTTATCTTAAAACGCATGACTCCATCACAGAATCCCCAGGGCTATTCACGCTGTGGATCAAGTACTCATACTGTAGGTTTCCTCAGGGGTTCTTTTATCTGTTTGTCAAGAACATGGTGAGGGATGGCTTACCTGAATATATCACATTTCTCCACATCATGGTAGTTCATTGCCTGTCACTTTGAATAGTTATTGCAAATCATCTGGTGGCGGATCTCTACTCCAAATAGCTTGCTCCGTCCCCCAGATGCTCCACTGGACTTTTTGAGATCTGGTGACTGGGGAAGCCACTGCAGTAGGCCAATTTCACTGTCATATTCCCATGATCATTCCTGGTCAATCTTCTCCTTGTGGCATGAAGCACTATTCTGCTGAAAAGGATTATTTGCAGTTAGATAAAGGTTTGCACAAAGGGATTCACCACATAAGCAATTTTAAGATATCCTGTGGCACTCAAACATTGCTGCACTTCTGTCAAGGGACTTAATGTGTGCCACCCAAATACACTGCACCCTATTACACTGCCACCATCAGCCTGCATTGAGGACACCCAGTAGTATGTATAAGCAGACTCATGTGGAGTTTGTCTGGTCCACCTATCTGTATGAAGCTGGAATTCAGGTGATTTTTTTTCGAATCCTCCATTTTTCAGTGATTGTGGTCCTTAGTCCACTGCTTTGGCTTTCATGTTTTTTTCTGACAGGAGTGAACTTGGGTCAAGTCATGGGCTGCCGTAAAGCATCTGTAATAGAGTAAATAATATGTCTCTTTTGGCATCACTTTTATACTCAGGTGACAGAAACTCACTGATCATCTGTTCGTCGACGCTAGTCATGTTAGCCTTCATTGGGGTCTTTTCATTAACTGTGTGCCTCCAACCATAGAACCACTGTTGATGGAATGTTTCTTAGTTTGTGGACTGTAATTGATTCATTCATGACACTGCTATATGGGAAACCTTAGCAAGGTTGCTGTTACTGGCAGCAGGTTGCTCACCTACAGCCACAAGGAACTACTGTTACTCCGGACCTCCTTGCTATGCAACACCAAGCCTGCTGTGGTCCTCCATCAGAGCTTTGGCTGAGGGAAAGAGGAAGATGTGGAGGAATCCGCAGCAGAATGAGATGGCATCCATTAAATCCACCTCGCCCGTCCATCATCCTGTTGAATGTCCGTTCACTCCAGGATAAAATGGACTTGGCGACTGGAAAGGGCTTTCAGTGACATTTGCATCATCACCCTGTCTGAGACCTAGCTTGATGAGTCGGTCTCCAATGCCGTCAAGAATAGGCTGTAACAACATTAAGGTGCACTGCAAGCTGTGCACACCTGTCTTACAGAAGTTGACCCTGTCTCTGTGTCCCTACTATCTGTCTGTGTCCCTACTAATTCTCAACTGTTGTTGTCAGCTGTGTTTATATCCCCCCAGCGCAGACACCAAGGCAGCAGCAGAGCAGTGGAGGATGCTAACGCTATGTTGGCTAAGTATTCTGGAGGTCCGTTGTTTATCTTTGGGGTATTTTAACAGTTGCAGCCTGGACAATATGTATTACCATCACTGCAACAGTATGTGGACATTCCCACCAGAAGTGAAAAAACTTGGACTTGTGCTACGGTAACGTTACCAATGTATTTTGTGCCTGTTCATACCCACCACTTGGACTTCCAGACCACAGCCTGGGTTCCACCAGCAGCAATAAGAAAAGTACTTCCGGCATGGAGCTCAGACCACAACATCATTTGCTTACTTTCGCTGTACAAACAGGAACTGAAACGTCACAAGCCACAATCTTGCAGTGCCCCACAAAGGTCGGAGGACACCATTACACAACTTCAAGGCTCCCTGGCATGCACTGGGGTATATTTGATGGAAAATTAATGAAAGTGTTACTGTCTTCACGTACTACATACATTTTTGCATAAATACCAATAACAGATAAAACAATAAAGATATATCCCAATTCCAAGCCTTGGATCACTTCCCAAATAAAACAAAACCTGAAAGAGAAGCATAAAGCATTTAGGCTCAAAGACTGCAAACCATGAAATTAAAAATGAGGTCCTTAAGGCAAAATTAAAATTCAAGGAAAAATTGGAACCCAAATCCAATCCATCAACAATAACTGACCCAGAATCTTTTGCCAATGAACTGAAATCATTCTACGCTCGCTTCGACACTCGGGACTTCTCATCTGAATGTGTCGAACAGTTGAGAACCAGCCCTCTTCTCAGAGGAGGATGCACAGCCCCAGCTTAACCGGTGTAAGACAGGCAAGACCCCAGGGCCTGACGGCATCCCAGCAGGGGTACTTAAGACATGCGCCACGGAACTGTCATCCATTTTATAATTCACTCTTCAGCAAATCCTACCAGTGTGCAACGGTACCCACCCTCTGGAAAACTGCAACAATAATCCCAATACCCAACCATAGCATTCAATCACTACCGCCCTGTCGCCCTCACATCCAAATAATGAAGTACCTGGAGAAGCTGCTGATACACACCATCCTGCCAATTGTCAACCCACAACTGGACCCCCTCCAATTTCCCAACAGGGCCAGGAGGGGCACAGAGGATGCTGCAGACCTCCTCCTCCAGCATATGGATTCTCCAGGCACCTTCGTCAGGATCCTCTTTGTGGACTTTAGCTCTGCTTTCAACCCCATCCAAAGGCAAAAGCCTGGTACCCGCGGCCATATAGCCCTAAATGGTGTGCCTCACTGAGAGAACTGTACGTTTTGGTTTATGATATTTGTAGTTGCTTGTCGTTGTCATGTGCTGCTGTGTATCAAGTGCGTTACTGTTGTATGACATGTATTGCCTGTTATTGTTGTGTGCTGCTGTGTGTCAAGTGTAATGTTGCTGTACATATATTCCCTATGTGTTTTTGGTGTGTTACAGTGCTGTGGAAAAGATCCCTCTTTAGGGACAATAATGTCTAATAACTAAGGAAATGTTTTAGTTAAATGCATTATTTATTTGTACTAATTTTAAAGTGCATTTGAAAAACAAGTTTGCTGCGGATCGGCAATTTTGTCTAATAGTCATGAGTTTTTATTATTATTTTATTAGCCAGTTTTTTTTTTTTTACAAAGATTACACCTTGCCCTTGAACCAAAAAAGTGCAAAATAGAAGCCATAGATGGAGGGCTTATGATAACTTCATGAAAAAAGATCTAATGAGATTCCTCTAAGTGTTGGTTCGAATTATTGGTTAAAATGACCTGAGGTTTTTGCAGAACACAACAAGAGTAGGCGGCAAATTTAATGTTAGGAGTTAGGAGCAAATCCGATGAATCTTTCATTTGCTGATCTTTTTTGCCACTTTCATCACAAACAGTAAAAATACAGATTGCTTTTTTTAAATGGCTGTCACTCCTGAAGCTCCCTACTTCCTGTGAATGTGCATCTTTTATACAGTACTGGTATTATCTTATTTGGATTGGTTAGTATCATCACGAGTAGTGATTGCATGTTGTACAGTTTCACAAGCTAAGATTTCACAAATTAAAGCGGAGGTGGAAAATGTGTTAAATTAAAATTAATACCATGAATTTGTCCCTCCCATGTGCTAATTAGCTCTGCTAGTTGAAGAGTCGTGCTAATTAGAATCAGCAGTTTTGTGCATAAGTAAACACATGGCAATACTTTTACTTTCTGAAACGTGGCTTTTCCACCTCTGAATTTAACATTTTAGGTTCCTGCCCACCTGCATGTGGAGCGGTGGAGCGGTAGGATTTAAATCAGGAGTGAGCAGTACCAGTAATGCCAATGCGGTTACGACGGCCAAGGATGAGGATGGGAAACTATGCCAAAGGTCAAGGAGGAGCAGAAGCCAGACTTACAGAGACCAGGTGGGACTGGAGTTGGCCTGCCATCTCATTCTCTGGGATTTTGGAAAGAAAGGGGAAATTTGCAAAGAGCCTAAAGTTGTTTAATTCATCATGACCAGCACACGGTCTTTAAGTGTGGGATCGGCAGCAGCTGCCATAAGGGTTTTGATTACAGCACCAGAGGGCTGAGTTGTGACTGCAAAGAATAGCAGGAAAGGGGCAATGCAGGCTTTCATGAGCGGGGAAGGGGGTCCAGTTGGCAGGTGGAGGCAATTGGCTGGTGGATGAGCTCAGAAACCACATACTTGATGACCTGCAGGAAGTTGGAGAAGCTGGTGCAGTAGCTGTAAGTGATACCGGTGGATACAGCAGAGTTACAATATAGCTACATAGTTTAGTGAAACTATTGTATGGGGCTGCAATGATTTGTGGACTATTTTCAAATGAGTGAACTTCCTTCAGCTTTCCTGTACATGCATAATGTCATGGTGATGGTTAAAGCCTGGTTCAGTTTATTTATTTGTCCAAGGAAGAAGTAACTGAGACTGCACTTTGGTGCTGTTGTTGAGATGCTAACTGTTTTTCACATTATTTGTCATGTGAGATTAGAAAAAATAAAGAAAATTAATATCCCCGGTGTAATGGTGAACTTTGACCTCTAGCACCCAGCTAAACAAAATAGAAAACTTGTGGAAATGGATACCTCCACGAGGCACCAAACTCACAGCATCAAGATAAAAGAAAAACAGATGATAAACAATGAGTCATATCCAAATCCAGATGTTGCTCTTTCGCAACAAATATGAAACAAACATTCGAACTCAAGCTCTCAGCAACATGCATTTTCTTCCTCTCTGAAGCATTGCCTTGCTTCAGATTGCATGTATGGAGCAAATAATTGCGATGAGTTGTTTCACTTATAAGCACCATGCACAAACAAAAAAAATATGTACGAGAATATACTGTTAATGTGGCCACACAGAAAGGCACATTCAGAGTCTGAGGAATAAAAGGATTTATCTGGCGTTAAAGACAAAGGGCCAATCAGGCCACCATTTTGTCCGAGAAGCTGATTAGCTCTGATTAGCTCTATGCCCTCTTTGAATCTGCATCTGGCTGTATTTATAGAATGATGTAAGAATTGTCCAATCAGATTGCTTTTGCATGGTGTTATTACTCCACTAGGGCTCTGGTTGGTGATTTAGACACAGGGTTGGACATGCAATTGTGAAAACTAGCTGGTGCTTCATACTTGCAAATTAACAACACTACCAAGTGTTCTTTTCGCTACCAGTTCTCATGGAACATGGAACCAGGTAATTCAATACTTTAACAAAGGCCACTAAATTGCATGAGGATACCCCAGTGCACCTGTGAGCAACTGAGAGAAACCAACAGAATCATAGTTTGTTTAAGTCCACACTTATTGGATACTGTATAGACTGTAGGTTGACAGGCTGAATAGCTTGTTGTTATCATCATATGTTCTTATATTCTCCTTGTCTTCTTAAAAAAGGCTTAGCTGAAAGTAGCTGATTAAATATCTAAGTTCATTTTCTGTAATGATGACTTGAGAATGTGCACTGAAAAAGCTGACATTTTCTGTTTTGAATTTGGTGGGAGGATTGTAGTCAGTTTTATCTTGCAAGGGGCAATAGACCTCTTGATCACACAATCCTGAGATTTGAGGAAAAACACCCATCTGATGGTTTACAAACCAATGACCTGCCTTTATGCAATTTATTCATTTAGCATTTCTCAGCCAATGCTGGATTTTTTTTTACTACGTGGTTTGAACTTGGACCTAGGGGAACCACTGCACATTATTGAAGGGAGCAATTCACTAGATTTCGTGCCACAGCAATTCAGTCTCAGATTACTGAAAAACACGTGATTCTTAAGTGACGATTACTTGGTCCTAGAGCACAGGGCCCATAGACAGTCCATTACTGAGCAAATGTACATCATGAGCTTTAAGATCATGATCAGTTAAAAATGAAGTCATTCTTTGACAGTCCTGGGTTTCTAGCAGATATGGATTTTTAACATTTTAATAAAGCCACACCTTCACCTGTGGGCCGTCCCTCACACAGTGTGCACCTCGGGCATCGATTGATGTGGGAGAACTCCCTACCCAAAAAATCCCCTTCACTTTCATGAGTGGAGCCTGAGGTGTCGGATTTGTAATCTTGGAAGCTCGCACTTTTAGGGATAACAGTCGTTTTTGAAGGGATCCAAAGATACTTTTTATCTTGATAATCAGTTATAAAATCAATAGTCTCTCTTAATTTTATGAATTTACATCTAGTGCAGGTCTGCACAGTAGCTACTTTCTGTTCATTAAAATATATGCAGTATGGCCATTCCCAATGGTGGAATTAGTGTATGAAATATAGGACTGTATCTTCAAGCCTTATTATGGATTTCGCACCATTTTGCAAAATGTAAGGAATAAGATGTGATCAGTTTGAAAAAGACTTGAAAAAGCTCACAGTCTATCTAGATCTAAAGCATTGTGCTATAGCAATGAAAGGCCAGTGGATGCTGGAATATGTAGCAAGAAGAACTGAATATAAATTTTAAGAGATTGTAATGACTTAGTCAGGCACATAGTGCATGTATCTTCATCAACCCAGTTTGGGGGTTTCTGCAATCATGAAAATTAACACCATATAATTCTTATTCAATTGTCTTTTTTCCAATGAGAATGGAAGGGCAAGACAACTCCCTCTATAACAGAACAACACAAAGAGCCAGCAGTAATGTTGAAGCCAGAGAGCCCAGGTCGGGTTTGATTGGGTGTAAGGTCCTTTGTGCAATACCCATGAGTCACAGGGGTGGACAGGCCTTTGTAGGGCTGTCACACGGTACGGGAAGAGGTGCGCAACACTTGGCAAAGACCAAGGCGCAGATACTCTGGAGAGAGATAAGAAATGCCAGGTCAGTTCATTTTAAATGTTAAAGAAACAGACTTCACAGGGCAAAATTGTAGAAAAACAAGAAAATGCACTCAATTCAGTTAAATCCTGTTCTGTACCTTTAAGAGTCTGGCACCACTTTTATGAGGTGATAAATTTGGGTTCTTCTCAGTTAGGGCTCTTTGGTTGTAGTAGTTCAGGTAGCAGGGCACCACAGGAGTCTGGCTAATGGTCCCACCACATTGGACTGCTTCAAGCTGGCAGGCTTGCTTTCTGTAAGGGGGCGGGGGAGTAATCGCCTGTGTGCATTCGAGGTCTCTCCTACCAAAGCCTCTGCCTAGCTCTCCTCTTATGCACCCACATCTGATTCGCTGATGGTAAACAGCTGTGAATGAGGAGTGTGATTGCTCTCCGCCGTTTCCTTGGTTCTGCACTGGCGCTTTCCTCGGGCCTGACAACCTGCCACCTCTCTGTGTCACAAGGACGTTTCATAATTTAACAAGAGTTTCAAAAATGTATTCCCAGAACTCAAGCAGGGCATGACCAAAACATGAAATAAGAGGCTGGGTTAGCCTTAAATCTACCACCTCCAGTTACATTACGTTATGGATCAGATAGGGTGAGTGACCTGGGTTAAAGTAGGACCTAGGTGTAGGAAGCAGTGTAAAGGGGCAGCTTCTCCAGGATTTGTGGTGACCAACTGGTCCATACTTATGCAGCAGTAGTTGGCTCACAGCTCTGAGGGTGTGAAGACTGATGAACCCTAGTGCACCCAGGCAGGCTTAGGAAAGGGGAGCTAGTGGTACAGGAGGACTCAAGCAATAGAAGCAAAGATTGCATAGTGTGTAGTTCAATATTTAACTTGCGGCTTCAAACCTGGTGCAGGGAAGAGCAGTACAGCTTAATGGGGCACTGGGACTCCTTCTGGAACAGGGATGACCTGTACAAATACGGTTGGGTACAGCTGCATTGGGCCAGCATATGATTAAGATAGCAGGGGGTTAGTTAAACTATGACTCTGGGGTCAGGGAGGTTAATTAGTCTCACAGGTATGGATCTACTGCTGAGGTAGACTGTGTCATCACTGAGTACAGGTTGAGTATCCCTTATCCGACATGCCTGGGACCAGAAGTGTTTCAGAGTTTGGATTTTTTCAGATTTTGGAATATTTGCATATACAGCCATTCCCCGACATACGTTCGAGTGATTCCAAATGATTCTAAATACCCGATAGAATCATTTGCAGGAAATCAACAAAAGCATGGAGAAGTGCTAGATATAATAAAAAAAGTAGGAAAAATAAGGAAGCGGGCCATGATAAAAATATCCAAGAGTTCTCAAGGAACTAGGGTATTTTTTTTACAAACCTTATACAGTTACTTTTAAGAAATCTCTTAAACCTGGAGAAATCAGATGACTGGAAGCATGACAGCATTATACCAATCTACAAGAAGGGAGACAGTACTGACCCAGGAAGTTACAGATTTGACTGCTTAACTTGTGTCACATATATATTACTGGAATATATCATTAGGGACAAATTGGAATCATTTGTTGCTGAAAAATAGGCCCCAAAATATAACCAGTGATGGTTTATCAGAGAGAAAGGACATGCCTTACAAACCTCATGGACCTTTTAGTACAATTTGTCTGGACTTATGTAATATATTTGGACTTCCCAAAGGCATTTGACAAGTTGTGACAGAAGGGGAGAGTGAGGTGTGTTGAGTCTCTGTTTTAAACATTTTTCATACACCTCAAGTATTGTTCCCTGGTACCAAGACAACCTGTAACTAATGCAATTTTACAGTTACTACCTCTTGAAACAAATGTACTCCAGCTCAAATTACCTTCAGTGAGGGTTAAGGAGGTAAAAATGAGCTACAATGTTGTATTAAAGCAATTGCTTTTTGATAAACAATGTAACTCATTTATTCAGCAACTTCAGTTTACATTATAGTTTGTTTGTCAGTTTAGATCTGTTCTGATCCTACTTTCTGTGAGCTCTCTCTAGCTCTCGCTTCACAAGTGTGTCTGTTAAAATTCTTGCTTAGACCTTTTTTTGTGTTGATCTTTCAGCAGATGTCTTTGGCAATGAAATTATGTAATTGTAATGACCAGGGGAACATGCAGCGTTGCTCTCAGGGATGGGGTGAGGCATTATGGGTGTTTTTGGTGGTGCAGTCAGGTCAGTCAGAAGAGGTGGGCGGCCTTTTAGAATATAGCCTGTCTGTGTCCATGCTTGGCACAATTTCAGCATCAGGGAAGATATACCTATTAAAAAAAATATGCCCAACAGAATGCTAACCAGCCATTTTTCAATGTTTCTCATTTGCTGCTGACTTTCAGTTGCACATATCTACCGGTTTGTCCATATCTCTGCAGTCATTCTAAAGGACCTCCAAAAAAAGAAGCCTTGATCTTAAATTTGAGCCATTTTCAGGTAAATATGTCAACATTGGTTGCAGATCTTGAATATTTCTTATATGACTGGGTAAGGGAAACAATCTTATTCTCTAAGGGAGAGAATACGTCTAGACAGACTTATTCTCTCTGGGCGCAGTCATTTTGTTTTCAGGTATGAGATTTTCCAAAATCTGGCTTAACCTCTGTCTAGTTCAACAAATAGTGGCATTTTATCAAGAACAGTAATAATCTTTCATAATGATTGCTCAGTTTTTGCCACATCAAAACTAGGCCATATAAAATCGTTGTTACATTTCCTCCTCTATAAGCAGTCTATATTAAGAAAATAGTAACTCTCAAGTGTTAATAACGTTGTGGAGGAGGGGTGGCTGAGCTCACATATCTGTTATGGAGCCTTGTAATTATGCTAGCTAAAAACACATCTTTCCCCTTCATTTCTACCATGCAAATTAGAGACAAGCATGCCACATCCTGACCATGATTATGCTCAGTGTCCTCTGACACTTGAAGAGTAACTTCAGGCAAGAGTCCCTCCAGCCGATCACTCATCAGGAGGAGGACAGTCAAAACCATAAAAGCCACCACTTCCTCCTCAATCACTTCCAGTGCGATGACAAGCAAATCCTGTTTTACACACAATTTAAAGATGACAATGCACGCAAGGCCATTTTTATGGCTTTACAGCCAACAGTGGAGAACAGGGTTGGATGGGGCACACTTTTGGACGATCTCATTGACCAGTTTTAAATCTTTCTTTAAACATGCACCATTTAGATGAACAGATATCAAAATAAATCTGAAGACTTATTGGACGGAATTCACTCACAGGAAGGACACGTGTATCATCTCTTTTTCTGGGAGAGGATTGTTGAGGATCAGTTGTTGGTTGACTTCACTGAACCACGGAGGACTGTATGAACATTTGGAGCTCTGCATTACCAAGAGCTGAAGTTGCTGTGGGCAACTCCATTGTGGTTTGTACAGTCAAAAATTATCCAAGCTCATCGCTTTGGGTGCACTGACTAACTGTACCAAGTAACTTGATGTGAGTGGAGCTACTGTATTATGCTAATATTTGATGTTCCTTTTGGTTACTCATTTGGTAAAATCTCTGTCCATTTGCTAACTATGCCCATGGGGTTAATTGTAGCAAGGTTGACTAGACTCTTATGGCCTAATTTCAGATAATGGTTGACAGTACGTATGTTAGGGCATTATTTCAGAGATACTGTGTGTAGCTGTGAAATTTCCATCCTCACTTCTCGGGCCCCACCAGATGGACCCTGCATGCGCTCACCCCTCTCCACCCTTCCAGATGGGCAAGAAACCGAGGCAGCGCTGCGGAAGTCTGGAAAACCAAGGTCCGTTACTAGCTTTCTGGGCCTCCGTCAGCAGTGGCCACATCTGCCAGTGTGTCACCGGACACATGCACGCCACAAACACAATGCACCCTCCACAGCAGATAAAGAAATTACACACAGTGGTTTTTGCATTAGCCCATACCCTAAGTGCATTACCAGGTTGGATGGCGCAATAAAGGAAGGGGATAGGTAAGGTAGATCCCAATCAGAGCTCAGTCGTCTGTTTTTTTACAGCTTTGAAGTAAATCACAGGGCTTCCAGCTGCCCTTTTAGCTTTCCAAGGATTTTAATTTAGAAAAAGCCAAGTTTCCAATCCCCTTGCCAAACCACAGCCTTTAAAAAGGTAACTGGGTTTGCTGTGAATGCAGACTGCAGGCAAGAATCTAACAAAGTGAGCACTTTTTGCATTATTTGCACAACTAGCAATTATTTTCAAACACATAATACTGCCACAAGAAAGTTGACTTTTTATTTTATACTGTATGAACCATTATTTTGTACTGTAAGTCGTGAAGGTGAGATTTTGTTAATATTTTCTCATAAATCTTCTAAGATCTTTTGGGCATTTTTAAATGTGAAAATAAGAATAAACTGTCTTCTGAATATTTTTGCACTTATGCACGGTGTCGTGTATTTCTCTTCATGTATTATTGTTCCAGTGAGTTCAGAGGAGGTCACAGAAAACATTGAAACCATTGCAATTGTTGTAGGAGAACGTCATCATAAACACCAGTCCAAGAGATGGATAAGGATCAACATTTCCTAAAGATCAATAATATGAAACTCCCCAGATAAAACTGAGGTTGAAAAAGCATTACAAAAACAATGTAAGTTATTCCAGAAAAACGCCTCTACTGGGCTGTAAGTTGATGTAGCTGTCTCTTGGCCATACATGACCAAGACACAGAAACAGCACTACAGCTGTGTCCTCTAAGTCATTCTCTTCTTGCAGAATTAACTCACAAACTTCACTTGGGAGGATGTTATACATTGTTTAAAAAAAACGCTCACACTTTTTGCCGCCATAAAGTGAACAGCGTTGGTGAGAACAGAGGAATAATAATTTGAATTGAGATGTTTGCCACAGGAAGACCAATCAAATTTTATCACATCTTATATCTTATATCATAAAATATAAAAAAATATAAAGTGTAATCTTATGCACACTGTGACATATGGACCCCTCCTGTGCATCTGTGCCTGTGATATCACCATGCATCCTGTGCAGTCTGCACCTGTGATATCACTGAGCATCCTGTGCAATCTGCACCTGTGATATCACTGAGCATCCTGTGCAATCTGCACCAGTGATATCACCGAGCATCCTGTGCAATCTGCACCTGTGATATCACTGAGCATCCTGTGCAGTCTGCACCTGTGATATCACTGAGCATCCTGTGCAATCTGCACCTGTGATATCACCATGCATCCTATGCAATCTGCACCTGTGATATCACTGAGCATCCTGTGCAGTCTGCACCTGTGGTATCACAATGCATCCTGTGCAATCTGCACCTGTGATATCACCATGCATCCTATGCAATCTGCACCTGTGATATCACTGAGCATCCTGTGCAATCTGAACCAATGATATCACTGAGCATCCTATGTAATCTGCACCTGTGATATAACTGAGCATCCTGTGCAGTCTGCACCTGTGGTATCACAATGTATCCCTTGCAATCTGCACCCAGTCTTCTACACTGCATAAATACCATACAACTACACATGGAAAGGGTGTTTGGAATAGTAAATGTTACTAATAAATTCAACAAAACTGCAGTGTGCTGCTAAAGTAACATCTATATGGAATATGATGCTCACTTGAGATCTCCAGTAACTAAAGGGGCCTATGTAATCGTCCCCACAGACGTAGTAACAAAAATGTAATCCAAAAAGGCTCAAAAAGATCCAAGCAACATTGGATGATTCACTGCTTCAAGTATTCCTCCGTATGGTTTTCATTCGTCATGCATGTACAAATATGCGCCATGCAAACTATTTAGATGTTTCAGCATCCAGCATTCTCTGTTCCTCCCTGGTCACCTTACATGTTTTTCCCTGTGCCTTCCAGTCTCACAGCAGAAGGTCTCAGCTCCTCTTGACATGCCATGGAGGGAATTGAGCCCTAATTTTATAACAATTTGTTGTGTTCATCGATAGCTTTCCTAATGATTGGGTCTTTGGGCTGTTGTCCTCTTGATGGTATCTGACCATGTTCACGGACCTCTCTGTAGCACAAGCTCTGGCTCCTTTGACTAGGTAAACTTGTCTTTTGATGCTTTTTTAAGACTTGAAGTGGACAAGCTTTTAAGACTTGACACAGCATCAGTTTCAACTGGCCAGTATGGTTGATAATAAGAATAAGAATAATTGTTGTTTTCTTCTGTTGTCATCATCTTTATTTATAGAGGATCTTTTAAGCAGAATAGCACTAAGTAAACAAACAACTAATTCACTATAAAGAATAACACAATACACTGAACCCTCTTTATAGCGGGCCTCGTTCAAATGGATTTCGGTTATAATGGACTATTTCTGGTGTAACAACGTGTGGTCTATTCTGGTTAATATCGGACAAGTTCAGACCTCTAACCACCAAAGTTTTGGTATCAGCAGTGTGGGGATGACTCAAAGGTGGGTTTAGAAATACAGGTGTAAGGTCCTTTACCCATTGTGCAATAAATTTTAGATTGCATAATACATCAAATGAATTAATTATTCAGATTTGTATTAAAATTGCTGCTGATAATCTTTTGTTTTGACTGTGCATATCACCTATGCCTGAGTTATTATTGTGTCAGAGAATGGGGGAACTGTATGTTCAGAACTTGTGTGTGCTAGAAGTGATCAATATAGAGTAAAATGATTGTGCTGTAAACTCAACACAGTGTTTGCTGACGGTGGACCTCTTGTGTGCAGAGGACAGACGCCTTGCCTGAATAACAAAGAGTGTGCCTGGGTGAGGCGGAATAGTACTGGTCAGCAGGTAAGGTGGTCTAATGTAGCTGGTAGAGTATGGAGGACCTCCTGTGTATTGTTGTACATCGAACTCTGAGTAAATGTGGCTTGGAACAGCTGTGTGTGTTTTTATTTTCACCCAGCTATATTGTACTATCGGTTATATTGTACTCCCTATCCCCCCAATTAGTCCGGTTTAACAAGGGTTCACTGTGCCTAAAACATATCAGATGGAGATGATAATTAAAAAGGATATTAATCCATATTACAGAAGAATGTCTGAAGTTCGGTGTTAAAAGAGGACACTGACACAGCTGTTCCGATGGCCAAAGGAAATTTGTTCCAGATCATCTGACTGTGTGCACCCGTCTGCTTGTTTTCCAGGAGTTTCTCAACCACAGTTATGGACTAAAGGAAAAATTTTCCTCTTTTTTGTATTGGCTGTGGGTTTCCGCCGTTTTTCAGTTCTCTCGAAAACAAATATTCATTCCAATGTGGCAAGTTCTTATATTTATGATCTTACGTTCAGTGACCCCTCTCATGCTTGTAACACATGTGGAGCAAAAAATATGGAGCAACACACCAGGATGAACTCACCTGGACTAACACAGACATGCTGCTCTCTGGTCAGTAAGCATGCTACCTGGAGTCATTAGTGCTTTAGATACTGCAGGGCTGCCCACCCTGTCCATAACACCACCCGACAGCATGCATGACCCAGCCCTACCACCCTGATCATAACAATACCCTGATCATAACACCACCCTGTCCATAACACCACCCCGACAGCATGCATGACCCAGCCCTACCACCCTGATCATAACAATACCCTGATCATAACACCACCCTGTCCATAACACCACCCCGACAGCATGCATGACCCAGCCCTACCACTCTGATCATAACAATACCCTGATCATAACACCACCCTGTCCATAACACCACCCCGACAGCATGAATGACCCAGCCCTACCACCCTGTTCATAACACTACCCTGATCATAACAGTACCCTGTTCATATCACCACCCTGTTCATAACACTACCCTAATCATAACACCACCCTAATCATAACACCACCCTAATCATAACACTACCCTGATCATAACAGTACCCTGTTCATAACACCACCCTGTTCATAACACTACCCTAATCATAACACCACCCTAATCATAACACTACCCTGATCATAACAGTACCCTGTTCATAACACCACCCTGTTCATAACACTACCCTGTTCATATCACCACCCTGATCATAACAGTACCCTGTTCATAACACCACCCTGTTCATAACACTACCCTTTTCATAACACTACCCTGATCATAACACCACCCTGTTCATAACACTACCCTGTTCATATCACCACCCTGTTCTTAACACCACCCTGGTCATAACACCACCCTCTTCACAACACTACCCTGTTAATAAAACCACCCTGTTCATAGCACTACCTTGATCATCGCACCATCCAGGCTCCATGCCCCATGCAGAAAAGTCATTAAGAATATGGAAGTGAACCTGAAGAAGAATGTTTTGTTGCATATGTAAAATCAATGACATGCAGAAGGGTAATGTATAAATATTGAGTACACTCAATCAGTTTCCCTGAAGAGATTCGGTTTTTTTTAGACTATTTGCAGGGTGCTTCTGTGCATAATAAAAATTATGAGGAATAGTTTTTGTGTGATAAAAATCATTTTATAGACATTGTTACAGTCTATAACTTATAATGCACCACCTTATACTGCCTATAACCACATAATGATTCCATTCTGTCTCTCATTAACATTTCCTTCTCCTCTGCTCTCCTCTGACATTAGGGTATTCAGTATTTTAATTAAGACAAGCTGTAATGGCAACAAGATTCAGTGCGAAGACTATGAGGGCCTGCTAATGATGCTAAAAGCTAATTCCACCAGACGCCTTGATTTTTTCCAGTTACCTTACAGCTTACCATGTTTTTGTCCTGCCATTGGACACCCCTGAGATGCACCATGTTTCATGACATTGTCTTAAATCAGCCAATCACTGCTCTGTCCTACTATTCATATGCATCATTCGTTAACTACAAAGTCAACCAATTAAAACTCTACTCCGCAGCACACTGTCAGCATGCACAGTCATTCACGTGTTCACATTCATATTTTATTACAATGACAAATCACCATCCTTGCTGCTCCAAAGATGTGCTATAGCAAAGTCTCATTAGACTCTCACCTCAGTTTTCATTATATTGACCAATTACAATCTGTGTTCTGATGACATGAAAAGGTCAAACAATACCTGTCTGCATCACTTTTCTTTCCCTGCACCAAGGACATCTCTGCTCTTCCAATAACATTCTATAAACCAAAACACCATCAATAATTATGGACTGGCTGCTGCAGTCAACTAACATTAGTTGACATTTAAATTGCAGTCAACTAACATTAGGAGCGTGTTTTCAGAGTATAAACTGGAAGGATTTTCAACCATTAGTCCACAGAACAACATTAGAACTGGAAAGATTACTCCTAAAAAGTGAGAAAGCTGGTCCAGTTATATGCTTGTTCCTTGAACCCTTAGGTTTAGAATCCTGTCATGTCTTCACTCCATGATGTCTGTGTTCAGGACTATACTGCCATTACAGACAGCCACAGTATGTGTGTGATTGGAGTAGGTAAACTCTAACATTTATCAAATGGTATTATCAAGAGCAACTTGCATTGGTTTACATCTCTGCACACTATTCATTTATACAGTTGGACACACCAAAGAAATTTGGGTGAGTACCTTGCTCAAGAGTACAAAAGCAGTGTCCTGCCTGGGCGTTAGGATGTACCAGCTGTGTTTTTGATAACCTGTAGTGCAAATAGTGTAATTCATAATGCATAGCTATGAAGTAGCTCCAGAAAAAGTGGAATAATTGCCTTTTCAAATCCATTTGCCAGTGAAATAACAACATCATAATCAACAACAACATAGCGCTATGACAATTTTGTCAAATTTATTTTGCAAGTAGCTATGGTATAAGTGGAATAAATCACAATTGATTAGTTGTATGGAAACCTCCTCAGGTTTGTTTGCAGGCCATTGGTTAATGTTTCGGGACCACATTTTGGGACCAACCCCTGTTATGTTTTATTTTCACACAACTTTGTTACAAAATTATACCTACATTGAATTTATCTAAAGTTCACTTTACAGAGTTGCTCCAGCTTTGCCTTTGTAACACTTTCCATTCTTTAACACACTGTTAATGTGCTCAGTGCAATGAAAACAAATAGGAATATTATTTGTTCTGTAATATTGACAGAGATTATTGCAAAAGAATCTTGAGTGGTTTCAATCAGCAGGCAAAGCCAAAACAAATCACAGCACATTTAACTGATTACACTTCAAAACAGTGACACCATATTGCGAAGTGAAAAAACAACAGTCTAACAAACAATTTAATAATAAACAGCCTATGAAGGAAAATATGTTGGAAAACATTTGTGAAGCTGCAACATCATCAGTACTGGTCGCAGTTGCCGTAGGGGGGGTTCCTCTATCATGCACCCCTCCCATTTATGCATCGCTTCCTGGATCCCCCTGCGAATAAAGGCAAATTATTCACAAAATCAGGCTTTAATTACGGTTTCCAAAGAAAACACAGACCGAGCCTGGTGAATTAAAACAACACAGGCAAGTGTAAAGGGCTAAAGAGCCACCGCCCAGCATGGCTATTCCTTCATAATGATGAATTTGTTACATGGAAATTTTGAAACAGGTCTGCACTCATTCACTCAAATTACTATAGAAGCTTGGTACAAAATGAAGTAAAAGAATAATGTTATAGGTTGAACCTAGATGTTATTTATGCTCCTGAATTTGAAATATTACCATCGTCTGGTTGGTTAAAACTTTTTTTTTAGATTTTTTAGATTAGATTTTAGATTTTAAAAAATAAACAATACACTGCTTTTTCAAAATTTTATTACAAGAAAATATTAGAAATACTTAAAACAAATGTAACTGACTGGTTTTTAATATTTTGTAGCCCGTAGTAACACATCATTTTCCAACAAAGGCTCAAACTATTGGTTTTGAAGAAGATATATCAGTTCTGTCTTTAGTGCATTGACATTCATGTTGTGTTGGAATTCGATGGAATTGAAAAGGTGCTGGGAGGGTTTTGACACAAGTTATTTCCAAAAGTTGCTGTGCTACTGTGATAAAGGCAAGGGGTGGTTATTTTGATGAAACTCATATTTAAGCATTTGCATTCATTAAGTTGCACTTACAATGTATATTCTTACATTACACTTCAAAACCAGTCAGTTACATTTGTTTTGTAAGTGTTTGTAACATTTTCTAGTAATAATATTGAATTGAAAAAGCAATGTATCTTTTTTTTTTTTTAAATCCAAGGGTGGGCTCAAACTTCTGGCCTGTAGTGTAGCTACTTTGGTTCTCGGGGCTGCAGGGTCTACTTTACCAGTGACATACAGTACTTTTATACTGTCATACATTTTTAGCAAATCTTCTCTCATTATGCACTCTTTTATCAGCTGGAAATTCTGCCAAGAGACAAAAAGTTGAGGTAGTTATAGTGAAGGTCAGCATTATTCCATGGTTTCAAACAGTGGTCATGATAATTTAATGTTTCAGTTAAGCTGGATCTTTCTGTCATTGTCATGGTTGGTTGGTTTGTTTTTGCTAGAAAAAAAATAGACCCATGTTCAAATACACAATTTTTTTTTGCATGCCTACATGTTCAGAGGTAAATCCTTCTCTACAGAGTGAGTTTTCCTGTAGTAACTTTTAGAAAATACCGGCCTGTCTTTCACATAACTGCTCACTTCTGATGATTCGCTTTGGAGCCACCTGACAGTTTACGCCAAACTTTTTCCATCACAAACCAGGAAATGACTCCGATTTCGAGGCCTCTGTGAGTTTAGGCATTCAGAAACATGTCTGCAGTTCCCATGGTGATGGAAAAACAAACAAGATGCAGCTCCACTGTCCAATTTACTGACCTGAGACTTTTGTAAACAATAAAACCACGTTTCTCTGTTTTAGGTCACTGACTGGCTAAAGCAACACCCTCTAGACAGTGCCACAACATGGAGAGAGGTACAGATACTTCTGAGAAAGGTACTTTTGAATTATTCTTCATATATTACAGTACATTTTATCTTATAAAAATAACGTAATAATGTAGGGGTAAAGGTCCATATGGTATATAAGTCACTTTTTCCTGAAAGATTTTTGCACATGGTATCAAAATGACACAGTTGAAGTTTTAAATCAGCATTGTGGCAGAAGTAGTTTGAAGTTTTAAATTACTTCAAACTACTTTAAACTACTTTGTCCAGAGACTAACCCTAAAATTAAGTCAACAGTCACTCATGTGTACATGAATAAAAAGTATTAGAGTTGGAGGTTGATTGGAATAACTTTCAAAAATAACAGAATAACATCTCCATTACAGCATGATTGCATAACCAACCATTTTCAGAAGATCCAGGACATAAATTACTGTTATTTTACATAATCCGCTAGGCCCAGTCCCTTCCCTTGAATATAATGTTCCAGGCTGTTCCAACAGTAAAATGTGATAATGGCCTACATGGGTTCACCCAAAATATGACTCAGGGCAAAATCCCTGTTACTTTCCAGCTTCCTTTTAATATGAATATACACTTTGAAATTTGTACATCAGCAGGGCACCAGTTGCAAAACGTTTACAATTCCCCATGATCTGTTCATTCCCAAAGAGCAGGACCTCTCATCATTGCAAGAGTGAGTACAAGTATTATAGACTAGAGGCCACCAAGCCCCTTTCCTGTGGAATGAATTACGGGGAGTTTTTCCTTACCGCTGTTGCGTGCTTTTGGTCTCTAGGCTTCCTCTGAAGTGGTCTCCAGCACTAAACAAATACAATTGAACTGAATAGCATGTGCAAAGTGAGTTAGCTGTAAAATTATGCATTATGTCTGGTAGCACTTCTGACTTGGTGATCGTATGTAGTGTAGTATAGCATAGCATATCTGGCTAATCGTAGTGATATAGCTATAGATATGAGTAGAGATTGTAATGTAATGTATCATAGCTTGCTAAGTAATTGTAATGTAAGATAGCTTTCAGAATGATTGAAATGCAATGTAACGTAAAGTATCTTAGCATGCTAAATAATGGTATTGTAGTGTAATGTAATGTAGCTTACGAAATGATTGCAATGTAATATAGCATAGCTGTGTAAATGGCTTTATTTAATGTAATGTGTCATAGCTTGCTAAATAATTGTAATGTAAGATAGCATTCTAAATGATTGAAATGCAATGTAATGTGAAGTATCTTAGCATGCTAACTAATGGTACTGTAGTGTAATGTAATGTAGCTTGCAAAATGGTTGTAATGTAATGTAGCATATCTGGCTCAGGCACTGAGGTAGAGTAATGCAGGAATGCACTGTTAGCTGCTGTGGAGTGATGCTTCACTGGTATCATCACCCAGGCAACAGGTATGGGTGGGATGGTGGTCCCTGTCTCCTCCGGTGCACTGAATCCATGATGTCTGCCTGCTTCACCCTGTGGAGTCTGAGTACTTGCCTCAATCAAACTGTATTTGTAATGTTCCTGGAAAGAGCTGGAATATTCCAATCCATGCAATTTTGTATAGATTGCTGTTGTTGGCTTTTATGGACCATGATAAGAATGATAACTGTTTGAATGTCTTATCATAATTGAAGTTCAATTTATTATGTGCATTATAGACTCAAAATGTATGATATTGTACTGTTTTGTATTTCATTTTAAATGAATTGTTTGGTTGCTCCCAGGTTGGAAGGAAGGTATTTAAGGGAGTAGTTGGTTGGTTGTATGGGGAATAGGCTGGTGAGAGCTGGTTGTTGCTTCAGATGGAGAGCTGGCATATGGGTGTCATTAAAAGCCCAGTGTTCATACTGTGGGTTTATGTTTATTTGTTTTGTTATTTTTTTGTTTGGTTTCTGTGCTTGTCTGAGTTTAATTGTTTATCTGTTTGATACTTGACCACATGAATCAAATATAGTCCTCACCTTTACCTGCATGTTTTGAACCAATAAAGCTTTTTGCACATATTTTAGTTAATTTGGCTCTATTACTGGATTCGTCCTTGCTACTTTGGGCATCCCACCACAGCCAGTAATGGGATGGCTAAGGCTAGGACTCTACCCAATCACAGGATGCACAGAAGGATTACGGGCGGGTGCATGCATTGTGTAAGCCAATCAGAGGCCCCATTGACTAATATATACTATACAGAACAAAGTAATGCATACATCCTAACCTGAGTAACAGTATTTTAGGAGAGAGCCAGATATGAGCAGGAAAGATGCTATATCATATGCATGCACATCTATATTACATTCCATCTGTTAATTTAAGGGTTAATCAAAACAACCTGTCAGCAATTAAAACTAACAAGATTGCCAGTTTGCATTAAAACATTTTAATTTTGTGGAGGGAGAAAAACATTATTTTATAAGCCACCCAATGTGTGGGCCCCCTCATAACTTCAATTGTTATTGCTCTCCTGGAATTCCTGCAGGAGTAAAAGTCAATAAAAAACCAGCAGTCCTGCCAGCCAGGCCAGCATATTATATTATATAATGTTTTGTCAACAGTGACTGTTAGGACAAATAGGACAAAGCAAATTGTAAAGTTAAGAGAACAATCATCTTTTGAGCCTATGGGGGTACCTTCCAATTTTACGCTTTTTGTCAATACAATTTGCAGCCATTTTTGCTCCTGACACTCCTATGATGAATATTAAATCTCAGAATCTTCAGTTTTGCATTGATTTGAGCAGCCTGTTCCATGTATATACCTTTCTTAGATTATCATTCTTTTGCAATGTAGCATTGGTCTCAGTCAACAAATACATGAATTACATTACGTTGCATGCATTTGACAGAGCATGCATTACATGCCTCCGGAGCGCCTCACAACTCAAAGTTCATAAGTCAGAGATAAAAGTCCATGAGTTGAGTAGAAGTCCCAAGTGCCAGCAGAGACATCAGAAGCATAAAATATAACCCTGTTGAAAGACCTGTTGAAAACAGAGAAAAAGAAACTATCATAACATCAATGCTAGCGAAATTAGATTACCATTAGTAAGACAATGTCTATACAGCAGAGCCAGGGAGAGATGGGGCAAGGTTTGATAGAAATGAGAAAGGAATAGCTGGAGTCATAAAAGTAATTTAATAATTTTATTTGAGCAGTGGTTGGCAGGGGCGTAGCACCAGGGGGAAAAAGGGTACTAAATATACAGGACCCAAGGGTTTGAAGGGGCCCACGAAAATCTGGAAATTTGGAGGGTGGAAATTGGAGGGGCCCTCAGAGCCTGCCTGTGTACAGGGCCCAGAATTTTTAGCTATGCCCCTGGTGGTTGGTACTGTCTTTCGGCCATATATACTTTAGAAAGGTCCCCCACTCCCCCCCCCACACACACTCAGTCAATGCCCTCTGTGATGCAATCCTTCTTCTCTTATGAGGTCACCCCGAAAAAGAAAATGTGAGAAGGAGCGGACAGTCAGAATAATGCCAGCAGTAGTGAAATTTAAGGACCGGAGGAAACACTGAGGGCCTTGTTTCCTCCTGGCTGGCAGGGCTGCTGTGAGTGTCACATGTCAGGGGCCCCTCCAGCAGGCCCCTCTCATTTTCGGCCCCTGATGGGTTTCTCATGTGTGATGTCAAATCGCTGGCCCAAAAAACGCCGCTGCGCTGGAACCAGAGACATGAGGGCTGACATTAATGTGCTTTTGCAGCCACATTGCTCTCGCAGAACACAGACCCTGCAGGAAGCACCATGAAATTACATTTTTTATTTCTCTACGGTATCACTTTAAACTGCCTTTTTTTGATTTTATGTAACAGTTTGGTAGTAATGTGATTTTTCTCAGTTTAATACACTTTTTGAATCTGTTCTTTTTTTTGTGCTTATTGCAACTTTATTGCTGTGCTGTGTTTTATGGTTCAAAAATCCAAATGAACAAAATGGTATTTAATTTCAGTGAAACTTTAACTTTATAGAACAAATGTATGATTCAGCTCAGCACAACAAAGCCCCACTGACTGTGTTCATTGCAGATGTGTTATTAAAATCATGTTTTAAAGGATAATAACATGCATTTTGATTTCATTGCTTCCAGGTCAGTTGTAGTTACAAATGTACATATTTTTTTTTAAGCACTGCACAGATATCTTAAAGACAAAAACTTATGCTCTGGTACCCCTTTAAACGTTTTTTTTTTTTTTAATTATTTTTCATGGCACCCTAACAGCTGAAAAAGAAAACAGAAATGGCAACCATGTGACATGCTATTGTAAGAATATTTCGATAAGCATGTATAGTTTTATGTACATTCAATTGAGGTGAAACAACTTCTGAAAATGAATGCTTTGCATTCTCAACTAGTTCCAGTTACAACACAAATTGTGTCAAAGAAGCTTTATATAGCTTCCAGGCCTAAGGGCAAGTGTTGGGAAATGGTGGCCGGGAAAAAACAGTCAGACTAACTGTAAGAAACTTTGAGCAGGCCCAGCTCAGAGGGGAGTGCAGCACAAGACAATGGGCTTAACAACTGAGTAATTTAATATTATTAATATTAATCAGTATTGGCTGGCAGATTCTTGGTGTAAAAATGGAAGGAGAACAGAACAGGCAGGAAAGCTGAACACAGCTAAATCGTACAGAAGACAATCTGAACTTCCCAAAGTTAGCTCTTAACTATCCCAATCTCTGAATTTCCCTCTCTCTATCAATCACGTTTACATTCTGTATTTGTGCTCTTCACCAGTAAACCAAGCTTTTGGTTTCCAATAAACTATACTCATCCTAATTTCAGATGAGGAAGAAACCATATTTTGAATATGATACAAAGCAAAGAGGCCTGTGAGGTCTTAAATATTTCTGGAAAGGTATGCCCAGCTAGCACTATGCTGCCGCCTGGTGTTCAAATGCTATATGACCGCTGTACTCTGCAGGCTAAAGAGATGAAGATACAAACAATAGTCACAGGCATCCAAGCTTGTAAAAGAAAGAAACACAATTTTTGAAGGACTCTTGCAGTCCCATGTAATTGACTATATTTCATAAACATGAGACAAAGTTTATATTGTCTACACATTGTTAAAAGATTCTGTATGTTTTAAGGTAGTATCTTGTATGTGGTGTGTTAAAATAAATGAAAGAGGATCACAAAAACCCATGAAGGCAATATCTGTGTTTGGTGTGCTTTGCTGTACTTATGCACAAGTGTGAATGTGAATCTTGCTCCATGTCAGTCTAAAAGGTTCTGGAGGTTCAGAAATACATTTTTTTAAGTATTGATTTTTAGTTTACCAATTTGCATATGAATCATCCGCATACAGTTTTATGTAATTGGCTAGAAAGTTGACTTTTTCCAACATTTTGTCAAAAATACTTTGAAAACATTTCATATTTATTTCTGGCCTCCAAAACATTTCTGTTTTAGCATGCCCTGTTACAACCCAGGCGTGTAAAATAGTTTTCTTTCTTTCTTTGCTGTAGCCAGCCTCAGTTTCCCACTGTCCCAGAATCTCTCCTGAGGCAGAAAGCACCCTTTTTCATTCACAAACATGGGCCTCATTCATCCACATACTGTTCAAACACAATTGAAGGAAGCAGGGTGAAACAGCTGCTAAATAACCTGTGAACCAATGTGTATGTGCAGTAGGCCTGTATCTGGGAGTAGTTTTTAGTTGGGAGGGGTTAAGTGGGGGCCAAGGACCAGTCAAATGGGGACAATGGAAATTCATATTATATGCATACTGTACAAGCGGATACTGTTGACACATAGATGTGTTCTTCATCCATTCAAATGAATGTTTATGAAACTGAATATTTATGTAACACAGGGTGTCCACTTATAAAAAAACCTTGAAAATGTCATTGCCAATTCTCTTAAATGAATATCTGGAAGAAGCAAACAGGCTAAATTACTGGGATATTTAAAAAGACCTTCAGTACATTAAAGAACTCGTATTAGTACAAGTCAAAGTAATCATAACTTTGAAATGTTATCTTATAGGTGTTAATAGTCTCATTACTCACCATTTGTACAGATGAAGGACATGAAATAAAGATGTGATATAATTGTCCTCCAAAACCAAAAAATAACTGGTATGCCATCATATATGCATGTATAACTGAAACTTCCATTGTCTGTCTACTAAACATAATTTTGCCCCCTACAAAAAATGTAGTCTGACAGAACTCTAAAATTCTATTTGGACACAATAACTGAAACAACTTAAGTTAATAGGATCCCAAATTCAGGACTTTTGGGACTGTACCAGCAGAACTTAAGCCCCAATGATATTAGACCAGAACACAAAACTCTTCTGGTGCTTTTTTCCAAAGGTGACATCCATACATATCTGATGTATCTATTATTGATCACTGATTCTCAGTATTTAGTCAAGAGCAAGTGTCTGCAGGTGTTATATAGCAAGTTTCAACTGTTCTGGGGTTGTGTCTCTCCAATTTGAGTCACAGCATTCCCATGTAGTGCCAAAATCACATTCTCAATATACATTTTGGTCATAGATGGTTGTCAGCATTTCTCTTAGTTTCTGAATTAGGCTGTGTGCCTCTCTCAGCCAGCCTAACTCCCTTTCTTGTTCACTTATTCATTCAGCTAATCACTCATTCACACTCACTCTCAGTCAGTAAACCATTCTATTAGTCGGTCAGTTGGCCACTAACTTACCTACTCTCCCAATCAATCAGTGAACCATTACACACACATATACATGCATACACACACTGGCTACAGTCAGACAGTCACCCATTAACTCATTAAGCCACTCTCCTAATCGGAGGGTCAGTGAACCATTCACACACACACACACACACACACACACAGGCTACTGACCAGTCTTAAGAATCTATTAATGTCCAGGACCCTGACTCTTTTACACTCTACACTGAGCACTCCGAGGTCACTGAATGTCTCATCAGTCATAGTGATACACAGGTGAGTTTTAATGAGATTCAGGTTAGAGAGCCCTACCTTCACTGTCAGCGCTACTGGCAAGTACGGCCACTGCAACAGTGTGTAAATTTAAAAGTTCAGGGATCACCTCTTTGATTGGCTCCAAAAACACAGCGACCTCCAGCAAGTATCTAAGGCTCTGCAGTCTGCCTCTCTACAGCTTGGTGAATCTCATGTTTCAGGTCCTCTCTGCCAGAGGAAATATAATGTCCTCTCCCAAAACCCATGTCCTCTCCCAGTGCTTCTAGGATGCACTGCTTGAATTAGCCATTTGATATGTTACAGCTGGGGTTTTGTATAAATCACATTACTACACATCAGTACGTGAGTACATTATGTAAACAAAATCATTACTTTATTCGGTCAAAATTTTTATGACACTATTGACAGATTATTTCATACTGCCACACTTACAGTGACAGCCTTCTGCTTCCCAAGAGCTGGGTCTTAACAGGTATACATGCTGAGGAAGACTGATCGTCGAAACGTTTGTTGAAACAAGTGGAAAAACTGCTGCTTTGTGTAACATGGTCTATCCCAAACAAAAACGAAAACATTTCACAGCCACACAGCACACTACTTACATTTTGACTTGAATCTTGAATCTGTAACATGGATCACAACATAGACAATAAAATTAGAGCCAGACAAATGAAGATAGAGACAAAGTGAAGAAACAATTATTTATTTTCACAACAATTTTCACCTTGTGCTGACAGGGGGCGCTGCTGCACCCTTGTTCTCTCCACTTTCTATGCCCATGTTTGTGAGGTAAATAGCATGAGCGTCTCGCTCAGCTACCTCTTCCTCTATAAACCCTCAGCTACTGCCCCCGTCCTGCCACCACAGGCATCTGTCTGTAGGCAGTGGTGTTTATCCAATAGTTTCTCTTCCCTCATTATCCTGACAGAAAACAGTGAACGCAAATGCTTGTGTCTTTGGCCACAACATCCTATGACATATCAGACCCCCAAAGAACCTGCCGATATGGCTGCCCCCTATAAATCAAACCCAGATTTTGTTGCAGATTAAGAGAAAAAACCCTGCTCGTTCTGAATTACAGTCTGATCTCTGAAATAAGTAACCTTATTTCAAACGGCACAGTTTTCCTTTAAAAGGTATACAGTTCATACCTCTCTTTACCCCACTGGCTGCTGTACTAGAAACTATGGTAAAGCTGTAACACTAGCTACTGCTCGGTCAAGCATGAATGTACATGCAGACCAATCAAACATAAAAATCTGGCATGAAACCAATGTCCAAATCTGTACATTAAGTCACATTAAAACACTCACAAAAGTCATAAGTGAATACAGAGTATGTTGAATATCAGCACAGGTTCACACATTTTTAAAATTAGTCATACGAATGAGTAGATTAATTTTTGCATTTTCCAACTGTTTATTCTTAAAAACCACAATGTACCTTCATGAATTGGGATTTATGTTATAAATATTCTTGTGTTTGTACGTACCTTTGACACAAATCTCTAAACCCCAAGGCCTCCTCCTTTAGCATTAGGTTGTAATTTCTGCACCGGAGCACAGACCACCATATCTATGTTTGTTGGCTAAATGTAAAGTTATGCTCAAAAACATTGCAAATTTGCTAGCTAACCAACTGCCTCTGCAAAGTGGTGCTGAAGTTCAAAGTTCACAGTCCATAGTAAAGAGACACTCGTGACCACAGCCCCAGAAAGTGAAGCATGGGAAGAATGGGAGACAGGCATTAAAATTCTGGCAAGTGAATAGAGTGATATTTTTAAACCATTAAATAACACATTTGCAGATCCATGGCCAGAAGCCATTGGAGTAAGTTCATTGCTCTCTAGTGACTCCTGCTGGTTGACCAGGCACTTGCAGGTACACAAACCAAAAATACACTGACATATATAATCATGTACCACCGCAGCCGCCTCCTAAGCCAGTGGTAGCAGCTCACTGTGTTAAGGGTGGGGAAAAAGTCAAAAAAAGAATGAAACTGCTGTATATATCCTACTAAACAAATTGTGATTAGATTTACTGGAATACAATTTAATGTGTAATCCAGAGCCAGTCCCTATTATTTTAATAAATCTATGCTAAGCTATGCTAGTTTTCATTAGAGAGGTCCCACAAAGAAATCTAAAATCACATACATTTACTCTACCTGAAAACATGCTTTTCTGACTTTCCTGTGGCAAACATTCACCCTTCGCACTCACACACAGACACCAACTTTAACCTTTAACTGATTTTTATTACTTTTTAAAATAATTCATACAAATGGATACAGTCACAAACATTTCTTATTTTTTTTTGTTTAACCAAAAAAAATATTGCTAGCCTACGACTTTACCAGGAGGGAACCAATGTAGGCAAAGAAACTGAGCTACTTGTCCAACTGTTTGGTTCTGCCTGTTGGACACATTTCCACCAATAGAGTTACACTGAAACAGGTGATGCAAGCATACTGCCAGGTTTGTACAAGACACTTTTTTTTTACGTTTTCCAAAATTTCTAAACAGCTTTTTATTGAGTTGTTGAAATGGAAGGAATCCATGCCCTTTAAAATGAAAATTTAAAATAAAATGTTCTTATTGTTGTTATTCTGTACTAAATTACTCTAAAAAAAGACAAGCAGGTACAAAACAATGCACTATGTGGTAAAGAGAGGAAAGAAAGAGGAAACGAAATTTAATTTCCTGAGAAAGTTTGCAAAAACTGCCGCTTTTGGGGCCTACTGGAACATATACAAACAAATACGAGTTATTTTGTTGACTCTGAAATCAGTTGGTTGAATGCCTCCCTTGAATTGACATTGATTTTTCTTGGTTCTTTTTCAGTGCTAAACAAACAAACCCTTTAAATGGTCTAAAAACTGTACACAGACAGGTTACATTCATGATATAATTAACTACTCTTGCTTAACATGGAACCCAAAGGACACAGAAACAGTTAAAATTAGCCCACTGTACAGGGACAAACTACAATTTATACTTAAGGATTTCTCTTCGTTTCTTTTTTTCTTTTTTCTTATCGATCCAGGACATTGTTCTCCTGCAGAATAACAGTTTTAAAAGAATCAAAGACGTTTTCTGTCACTTTTTCAGACTGGTCAGCGATCTGCACATCCTGTGAGACCCTGGTCTTGTTTTGTAACTGTTGGCATATCCAGCCTTTTTCGGGGAGAAGGGTGGGGTGGGGGGGAGGGAGTGTTCTGAGATTGGACGGGGGCGGGGGGGGGCTACAACTGGTCGCTGGGGTGCTGCTCTCTGTCGGCCTCCGGTTTGCCAGTCTGGCCAGGGGAGGGGGCGTGGGGAGGGTGGGTGACAGTTGGCAGGCCGTGGGAGATGGGCATGGCGCTGGGCACGATGCCTTCCACCGCTGGGGGGATGCCCCCGGAGGCCAGACTCACCACGCCAGGGGGGTACCTGGAGGGGGGGGATATGCACAGAGAAAGAGAGAGAGTCAGAGACCATCAATTGTAATTCACAAATCCAAAATCCAAACACAATTTCATAAATTAAAAATACTTGTTTGAGAAGAGACCACCACAATTGAGTTGGCAGCTCAATAAGTTTCTGCCTACCATAATTTCACAGATAGTATAGGGCAATAAGGAACATACATTCAACTTGTAGCCCTGCAGTCCTGAAAAATAGTGTTGTTATTGTCTTTTGAGTGTTGTTATTGGCTTTTTTTATTGTTCTTTGTATGTTATGCTTTACCAACAAAAGATCTTGTCATGCAAATAAAGCTCGCTTACTGTTTAGACATAAATTTAACACATCATGGTATTCTCAAACCTACCTTCCCTCTCACAATAAAGGTATTTTACTGCATGAATCAGGAGCAGGGCTCCAAAATTGCCGGTGTTTGAGAAATTCGAACTTTTATTTAATTTGAGATATAAGGTTGGACATTTGCATTAGAATTAAGATATTTTCAAGGTAAGACAAGATATTTTCATTGTATTTTAGGGTATCTTCAAATTAAAGAAGGATATTAGCATGGTAAAGTAATACCTGTGAATAGACAGCTAAAATATTTGCGTGGTAAGGTAGGATATTTGCATGGTAAGGCAGGGTATTTGCATGGTAAGGTAGGATATTTGCATGGTAAGGCAGGATATTTGCATGGTAAGATATTTACATTGTTTCATGCTGTGCTGCTTGATGACCCGAAATTGGGGTGAGCCCGGTGTGTTATTTCCAGGCAATACAGATACTATCTACATGCTTCATCTTTTGATTGCTGGAGGGTAGGAAAAAAAAAATTATATGATGCAAGTAAGAAACCACATATTAAAGCTTATACAAGCTTTGCACTACGGTTTCCCTTCAGACACATACAAAACCCTGCCGCATCAACGTCATAGTGGCCACCAGAGAACCACATAGGCCTGAATGTTGCAGCAACTCAGAAACCTCAGCAAACCAGCAATGTCCTCTGAACATTTTGTCTTTTAAGGCCATTCCAAAACCAAAACTGCAAGTTCTGACCAATCACAGGTCATAAAAGACAGGCAGTGCACTCTACAATGAGGCTAAAAGATTCAATGTTACAGTACATGACTTCATTACTGAAATTTTGTCATTCTTTGTTATCTTTACATACATGACTGGAAAACTACACTGAGGTCTAAACTGTGGGATCATACACAGCAGTGCGAAGGGGTGTTTGGGTTCAAATCCAGATTAACGGACAGTGGAGGAGGCTGAGGGGAAGAGAAATGAACCCCAGTATAGAGAGAGAGACAGGTGGGTGGAGTCGTAGCAGGAACAGCTGACAGGTGAGAACAGGTGGCTGTGGGGTAGGTGACAGGTAAGTACAAGGGCTGAGGGGCAGATGACAGGTGAGTATAGGCAGGTGAAGGACAGTTGCCAGGTGAGTACAGGGGGATGAAATACAGGTGACAGGTGTATACTGGCGGGTGAAGGACAGGTGACAGGTGAGTACAGGCAGGTGAAGGACAGGTGACAGGTGAGTACAGGGAGCTAATGGCCAGGTAACAGTTGAGGACAGGTGGCTGAGAGGACAGGTCTCTTACCTGTAGGCTCCATTGAGCTCGGGATGAATGGCTGCAGGGTCCATGTTAGCCCAGTGCGTGGCCTGAGTCAGATAGTCTTTATTCACACAGTTCTTCAGACTGTCAGGAATGCGACCTGCAGACAGACAGGCAGACAGAGAGAGATGAGAACGATCTAATCGCCCACAGTGACCCAGTGAGAAAGCAACAGACAACAGCTGGACCATGCTACCAACTATTCTTCTTCTTCACCTTCTTATTCTTATTATTATTATCAGTTAACCAGTTTTTAATCAGTTTCAGCCTTTTTAACACTGGTTCAAAAGGGTGAGAATGATAATGAAACACTACCACACTATAATATCAATAAAAAAATGCTAAGCTAAGTCAGGACTGGACAAAGAGACCTGTCTTGGCATTATTGATAAGTAATACCACTAGGGTAAATGAAAAAGCTATTTAGAAAAAGTTCATTCACATAAAGCAATATGCAACCATACTAGTGTAGGGCGTCAATATCAATGCAGATCCTACGCCTTCATACACAGACACAGACACAGACAGAACAGTGACATGGCCCATCATGTGAAAGTTAGCAGTCAGTTAATACTCTCTCCAAAAGCTGCCTCGAACTGCCTTTCCTATGAGTGAGGAATACAGTGACAATGTGACCCATTCATTTCAGTGGACAGTAGTGAATCCATGGTTGGGGCTACACGAATATTTCAACTGAAACAGTGGGATGTTATGCAATCAGAATGACTGGAAGCTGCCTTCGCAAAAAGGTTTGTGAAAATGATAATAATATAATATACATACTATTTTACATAATATATGATGACTATATATAGTATAAACTATATGTGGTATAAACAGGAAATATAATTGTAAAAATATATTAACTTGTATAATTATGATCACATTTTCTATGGAAGTGTTGTTCAGCTCTTGGTGTGACCAGTTTTAGTGTGCCTCAGTAGAACTACTCACTAGGTCCTGTAAATTACCCAGTTTGTGGGAACAACTGAATTCCTTGACTATAATTTTAAACAAATATAATCTGTGACGCTCACTTTAATTTTGAATGATGCAACTCCAGTGCAAGTAATGTTTCATAAGCCTTTTAAGTTTGGAATTTACCTCTTGAAGCTACCATATAGAAACAGTTAAATTTTGTTATTAACAACCTCATCGCTCAACAGCAAATATTCTGGTCTGAAAATTGAGATTTCATTGTTGAAGCGTTTAAAACTATCCAGCATTAAGTATACGTTATAATATCATAACAACGACTATTTTCATCATCATCGTCATTATAATTGTTATTACCATTATTATTATCATCATCATCATCATTATTATAATCATTATTATCGTTTTCATTCCTACAGTGACGCAGCCTGGCTGCTCACCTGTGACGGCGCGGCGGATCTCCCTGGCGGCCTCCTCCCTCATCTCTATGGAGGCCTGCTCACTGTACCAAGCGGCATGGGGCGTGCAGATCAGGTTCGGAGCGTCTTTCAGCGGCCCCTGGCTGAAACTGTGGGAGAGAGAGAGAGAGAGAGAATGAGAGAGAGTCACTGTGCTGACCTGGCCATAGCAGGTGTGGTTTATCATTATAGCAGGCCAGGCTCATCACCATGGTGACCTGCATACACTGCTGCACACTGGCCAAAGCAGGCATGATTCATCACCATGGGTACCTGCATATGGCTCTGTGGACTGGCCAGTGCAGATACAACTAATTTAATGTGCTCTTATCCTCCTCTCAAGTCAAGTGTATACTATCTTAAGATGGATGGTTTCTAAAGAAACAGAAGTTGTTAACCTTGTCTTTTCTTAATTTTCCCCCGTTTTCTCATCTGAACTGCACCATGGCTTTCTGTTAGCCCAAACAGTCAACATAAAATTAGCTGGTGAAGCTGCAGGTGCCTGGCGGGCCAGCAGGGGGTGCTAGACAGCGATGGGGAGCTTATCCCCTGCTCTTCCCTGGTGGGGCTGAGCCAGTGCAAACCTCCAGCCACAGTCAGATATACACTGGCTTGGAGTTCAACAATCAGCTGTGGGACACATTAACACACCACAGAACCTTGGATGTTTGTAACTTTTAATTTAATGTCAGTGTACTGTACACCAGTTTAAACATAGTGAAAGTGAAAGTAACTGGGATTTCATTAGAATGACCATTATGTTTCTCCCTGGCTAGTTTTTTTCCATATCACACTTTATTTTCAGTTACAGCATCATACCAACTTTGGTGTATTTGGTTCAACCTGCTTGACTTCAGGCCCATCTTTACATCAAACACGGTTGATTGTATCACACTGTATTCTTTAGCACTAGTTCTGAGAGATTGTATAATGTTGTATTATTCAGAGTTTTTATCAATGGTGTGTGACTCATTTCCAGGAAATGAGGGCCTTTTCCAATATGTGAAAATAAACAGCTTGACACTGACACAGCACAATAGTGTGTGCTATATTGGGGGTAAAGCTGGTCAATCTGAAACTCTGAAGCTGCTGGCACTCTGGTTCAGTTGTGCATTAATGTCATTGTGTCCAGACATATTTTATCTGCAATTGTATACCTCTCTCACTGCATGGATGAATGGACATTTGCAATGTCAACATATCACCCTGCAAGATGAAAGCCTGAACACAGTGAGCAGCATCCGTTCAGCTGAAACTATAGTCTGTAGGGGGCAGCGCTATAATAAAACCCAGCTTGCAGACGACCCTCACCTGAAGGGTTCGGACTCGTGGACATCCAGCGCAGCCCCTCGTATCCTCCCCTCCTTCAGAGCCTGGGCCAGAGCTTTCTCATCCACCAGCCCCCCCCGGGCGGTGTTCACCAGGAACGCACCCTGTCGCATCTGAACAGGACACACACAAATACATACACACACACGCACACACACACATGTACACGCACACACGCACAGGTACATACGCGCATGCACACATGCATGCGCAGGCACACACACACACGGACAGAAACAGACACACATACACAAACACACAATGCATACACGCGCGCACACACACATGCACAGTCACACACAGAACATAGACATGTTTAGTGCAATCCACAGCACTGACACAATATGCAAAGCGAATGGCTTTGCTTTCAAAAGGTACAAAGCAAAATAAAGAGAATATAACCTTCAAAACCTCCCATAGGTTTGTAACATTTTAAAGCAGCAGTTGATACAAGATCTAATGCAATGAATGGGTGTGACCACTAGATGGCAGCACCCTGTATAAATTGCTGCCAGATAATGAGTGCAAAATTCACAGAACAGACTTGCCCTGCAAAGCAAAGGTAATTCTCCCATCAACCTGTGCTTTGGAGGACAGTGCGAATAAATAGCTCTAATCCTATTGGCGAGATAACAGTGAGCCTGATTCAATTAATTATTCAATCGTGACTGTTCTGAATTGCTGGAGACTTTTCCCAGTCGTGTGCAGTGTGAAAAGGTATTCATGGTTTCATTGCAGGGGGTACATATACAAGAACTACAGAAGGAGTTCAACATGCTACATAAATAACATAATGCTTAGCCTTGCTTTCAAACCACTTACAGGTTACTTCACAGAAAAGGTTCTTTTCAAGACCACAGATGAGCTAACTTAACCCATTGAACAAAATGCTCTCCCTTAGCACCACCCAATCGGGGCTGGGATCCCTGATCCTTGCTGGGTACGAAGTGTTGCTGGTTATGATGCTGTAGAAAGTCACTGATGAGATCTAGCTGCACATGTTTGATTAGGTGTGATTGTATGTGTTGGATGGTGATTTCATTGATGATGTGTGAATATACCTGTCATTGAGGTTTAGTTGTACTTTGATGGTGAAGTCATTAATAAGGTGTGGTTATACCTGTTTGATAAGGTGTGGCTATATGTGTTTGATGAGGTATGGTTGTACCCATTTGATGGTGAAGTCTTTACTGAGGTGTAGTTGTACCTGTTTGATGGTGAAGTCGTTGATGAGGTGGTGGTTGTGCTCGTTTAGGCTGCAGTGCAGGGTGACGCAGTCGCTGTGGAAGAGGAGGTCCTGCAGGGTGGTGACCCGCTGCAGCCCCAGCGCTCGCTCCATGCCGTCCGACAGGTAGGGGTCATAGAAGATCACGCTGAACCCAAAGGCTTTGGCTCTCAGGGCTACCGCCTGGCCCACACGTCCTGCAATCACAGAGAATCCCAAAATAAACTGAACCGCTATCAGACCAAGAATGAAGAACATGCATTAGCAGAGTATCTCCTCTCCATCAGAGATACATATCAGAGTCATATCTTGATCAAGTACCGGCTCACCGACCACACCTCAACAACCGAAAGAGGTGGCTACAAAAAACACGGCTCCACACAGAGGAACCATATGAGGTCAACGCAAGACAGAAACAGAGACACACAGAGTATCCATTTAGGAGAAAGACCGGCAACCCCATTCACAGCTCAGTATGTCCTAGCCTGCCACAACCTGAGCGAACAAACAATCATTAATCCAAGTCTATATCATATGTTACCATTACAGATATGATTACAGTATCTGTACTGCATTGCACCTATTTTATGTCACTGGTATAAGGCGATATTTACAGTAAGTATCTCATGCCAATACAGCATATTGAATTGAGACAGAAAGAGATTGGGGATTTCTACCACTGATACAGTAACAGAAGCAAACAAACTAATTAACACATCAATTCATACCACATAATGGCAGCAGCACAATGGGGCAGCTAGAACATTCCGCAACATACTAAAAAACGCCATTAAAGTAGTCAGTACTCCTATATAGCTCACGCACCATGACATACATTCTAAGCACATTCCTCTACTTTATATTTTACATCCAATCCTACCATCTAGTGAACTGTGAAAAATCTCTTTTCGCTTGTGGAGAAATATTATGGGCATGACTGGCAAACAGCCAGTGCACTGTAGCAGGGGGGTATGTATGTGCCTGTGATGGAATTCTCCCTTTATCACACTGGTGCAGGGCAGGGATATGGGAGAGCAGAGCTGTAACTGTTCTGGAGGAGGCACCGATAAGGGCGTGCGAGTCGCGCGTCACATCCAGGACGTATGCCGATCCGAGCGATCGGAAAGGTGTGACTTGACACCCGACAGCTGCCCGCTTGCAACAGCATCACAGTCATAAAAACAGAGAAACACTGTGAGTTTATGAAATAAATATGTCATCACACCGAGCGCCGTCCAGTTGTTTTCCATTTGCTCCGCCATTCAAATGCAGCAACTCTGCTCTCTGTTTGAGTTGGCATAAATGTACTAATCATGTGAGTGATTTTCATAAGACGTGGGAGGGAGCCGAGACCAGCATTCTTTGTGCATGGAACACACTCTCAGCTCTCAGAATTACTCTCCTTGGCTCTCTAATTATGAGTTTCAATTTGCCTCTTGAGCCAAACTCTCGGTTATACGATCATCGGCCAAAATTCAATTCATCAATTTATTTATGACATGCTTAATATAAAGATACAAGTGTCCAAGTGATAAATATTCATGTATACTTGGGTCTTTCCATTCCTTCACCCACCTCCAGTTTCTCAAAATTCTGTTGTTGAGGGAGGCAGAGCTTGTATGGGAAAAGATAATATAATATTATCATAAAACGATAATATTTACCTCATATTTTTATAGTCTGGCTTTCTGAGGTCATGCGTGACATTTTGAGTATATACTGTCAGCATCTATTCTAATGGACAGTTAAATGATGCAGGGTTTTTTACTGATTACATATCTGTTTGCTGAACCATACTGCGCATAAAGGCCAGTTCAGAGTTTCACACTGAATGCGTTTAGGTTTCCGTTTACACGGCTCTATCCAGGCTGCCTGTGGGAGGCAGAGCTCCGCACTGAAACCACTGATCTGTGAGGAACTCAAATGAATCTGCTGAGCAAATAACATTTGCTGGATTCATGCTGTGTTGTCCACATGCTCTATATTCAATCATACTCTTACCCATGTACCTTTACTTTGCAAATATGCCATGCAAAATGATAGAAGAAAATTGCATGATTATTTACTTGCTATGGGCTATTAAAATACGCAAACATAACATTAATGCCTTCACAACATTTTGAACGAATCAGGATTTTTATGTCGCTTGCTTCTCAATGAAGAAGTGTTGGATTGTGAATCTGGTATTGGTTACCTCTGCAGTTTTCTGGTGGCAGAATTTTCAGACCCCTTGAATGAGTGAAAATAGCACTGCCCTGTGTGTCTGCAACAATTCACACCCTCCCGAACCACTGACCAAATGCAAGAGTGGAAAAAAAGTCATGAAAATGGAAAGTTCCAAACTTAGCACAGAGCCTTATGCAGCTCTGCACCTCTCCAGAACAGCAATATGCCCTGGGGACAGCTATGTTTGAGTTAGCATGGCACCTTCTGCATCCTCAAAGTCTCTTTCATATTCCTCAGCTCTGAAAAGTTATTGGCCTACATCAACTTTCTTATAATATTCGACAGACATTATCAGAACTGCAAACCTCTTCCTGCTTCTTGGTGCAGCATTTTACAGAAGTGGGTGGACTTCAGAAATCAATTTTTTGTAGGCTCGTTGTAATTGCTAGTGCTCCACAAAAGGACAGCACGCCAAGTTAGTATTGATTTCTTTTCGTTTGCAGTAGCCTGAATAAGTTTTATAGCTAGACAAAAAGAAGTATTTTCAGTTCAATTTATAGAACAATCAGGACAAAGAACAACCAATTAAACATTTTAAACCAGTTAAAATCCCCTCAAAGGATATTATCTTTACATAATTTTGAAAGATAATTTGAGCATGAGCTCTTTTGCTTTTCTCCTGGATGGCTGTGAAACAAGGGCCTGCATGTATTTGAGATAAATATGATAAATTACTTATTTGATGTGGTTAAAAAGTCTGTTGGACACACCATAGTCCATAGAGTTATATGACCATAAATCCAATACTTCACGATCACAAACACTCACAGAACACTGCATGATAAGCCTGCTGGCCCAACATGCTATATCCATGGGTTTTTGATCAATCAGATTTTGATTGGTCTGTACAAACCAGCTTATCAACCATAGACTCCACCCACATTCATCCAGCCAATGAGAATCCCATGTTCCCACCTCAACTATGTTCCCTAGGACACAGCAAGGATGACAGCATAGAGCATACATCCATCATTCCAGGCCTGTTCTGTACTTGCAAGAACAGACTGTGGCAAATGGTGAGACTTCTAAAGACAAACACTACCATATTACTGGCAAACAGCAGATGCAGATCTGCACCCAGGCCAGGCCTGACTTAAAGCCTCCTGCATCATTAAGTAAATAGTGAAATCATTAACACGCTGCCCTAGCAATTAAAGACCAGCACTGATTAGGCGATAAACACGCGGCTTATCAAGCCAAATGCTGCCTCGCCAGCTTGTTCCATATTAGGAAGGAGGCAGAGGGGACATTTGCTTTGGACTGCCCCCTGTCTTCATTAGTCAGTGAGGGAATCTGGCCCGTTGCTTTTGCTTGTTCTGCTGGAAGGCTGCCTGGGGTTCCACATCACAGTGCTTTACAGTCTGCCAGGGAAGTCAAAGGGAGCCCATCATTAAACAGGCTGAATGTAGCGGAGGCAGGAAATACGCAGCGTTTCTGAGTCCAATTCCCAATCCTGCGACCCCCGTCTTTTAGCAGAGTGGAGAGAGCATCTCTCCCAGGATATACAGCTGGTGAGCAGTGCTGCAGGAGGGTCAGTCAGTGCGTCAGGGAGTGTGTCAGTGCTGTTTGTGTGTGTGTGTGAGTGTGTGTGTGTGTGTGTGTGTATTAGTGCTGAGTAGGGATGAGACAATATAGTTATCTCGCGATTTGGTTTGATATGCGATACGAGGTTCGCGATTTTATATCACCACGATTCGATGGAGCCTAATAACAGTTCAGTGACTAGTATGAAGTATGAATATGTAGATGTTGATTGATATTTAATTTTTAGTATATAATGTGATTTCAGCATAGCTGGAGCTTTCTTGAATCTCTATTAAAACAGACGTTTGATTACTGCCTGCAGCCATTTTCAAGTTCTAGTAATCTAACTGCTGTCTCTACAGTTCTGGTTGTAGGTCCTGTTGCATACAACATGGTGATTGCGCCCCCTGTAGTCCAAAGTGTGTAATTGTGACAGAGAGATTTTGGTGGTTGTAAGATCATCCCTGATCATCTTGTTTGTGGTTAAATATCAGGGTACAATAAAAAGTAACAAATATTGCGATATCATTTTCTGACTTACAAAATGGATCGTATTTTTTTGGATCACGATATACCGAATTTCGATTTATTGTCCCTTCCCTAGTGCTGACTGTGTGTCAGTGCCATGTACGTGTCAGTGCTGAGTGTGTATCAGTGCTGACTGTGTGTCAGTGCTGAGTGCGTCTCGGTATGTCAGAGCTGTGTGTGTGTGTGTGTCAGTGCTGAGTGTGTGTCAGTACTGTGTCTCAGTGTGTCAGTGCTGTGTGCATCAGTGCTGATTGTGTGTCAGTACTGACTGTGTCTCAGTGTGTCAGTGCTGTGTGTGTAAGTGCTGATTGTGTGTCAGTACTGACTGTGTCTCAGTGTGTCAGTGCTGTGTGTGCATCAGTGCTGTGTGTGTAAGTGCTGATTGTGTGTCAGTACTGACTGTGTCTCAGTGTGTCAGTGCTGTGTGTGCATCAGTGCTGTGTGTGTAAGTGCTGATTGTGTGTCAGTACCGAGTGTGTATCAGTCCTGACTGTGTCTCGGTGTGTCAACGCTGAGTGTGTATCAGTGCTGACTGTGTTTCGGTGTGTCAGTGCTGTGTGTGTAAGTGCTGATTGTGTGTCAGTACTGACTGTGTCTCAGTGTGTCAGTGCTGTGTGTGCATCAGTGCTGTGTGTGTAAGTGCTGATTATGTGTCAGTACTGACTGTGTCTCAGTGTGTCAGTGCTGTGTGTGCATCAGTGCTGTGTGTGTAAGTGCTCATTGTGTGTCAGTACCGAGTGTGTATCAGTCCTGACTGTGTCTCGGTGTGTCAACGCTGAGTGTGTATCAGTGCTGACTGTGTTTCGGTGTGTCAGTGCTGTGTGTGTCAGTGCTGTGTGTGTGTCAGTACTGACTGTGTCTCAGTGTGTGAGAGCTCAGTGTAATGCATCTTTGCTATAGCCATAGAATTGTTGTGTTCTATATATTAGTGAGGGTGTGGGTATGGGGTGATTCAGGGCTCTTGGCACTGACCCAGTCCGATGATGCCGAGCGTTTCTCCGCGGATGCGCGCGGCGCCGGACGCCACCTCTCTGATCTGCTCCACGCTCTGCACACGCGTGCCCTCCCGCAGGGCCTGGTGCAGCCAGGTGGTGCGTCTGTACAGGTTGAGGATGTGGCACAGTGTGGAGTCCGCCGTTTCCTCCACCGACGCTGCCGGCATGTTACACACCGCAATGCCTGCAGGGGAGCGTGCAGCGTGAAAACACAGTCACACACACACATGAACAGGCATGCACACACACACACAGACACAAAAGCATGCACATGCACCACACAAAGAGGCATGCACACGCACACACACACACCCTCAGGCATGTGCTGACCCAGCACACATTTTCAGATGAGAGATGCATCCACAGACATAACCCAGCACAGAACAACTAAGGCTTTAGACATTTCCCACTTTTGTCTGCCTTACAGCATTAATGGGATTACTGTGACCCAAGAGTGTGGGGGAGCCTGTGTGTGTGTGTGTGTGTGTGAGAGAGAGAGAGAGAGAGAGAGAGACTGTGTGTGAACATGACAGAAAGGGAGATTGTGTTCACATGTGTGTGTGTGAGAGAGAGGCTCTGTGTGTATGTGTGTGTATGTGTGTGGGGGGTGGGTAGGGTTTGATCAGGACAGCAGTGTCAGCACCCCCTAAAGCATTGACTAATTACAAGCCCTGTTAATTAGCCTGCCCTCCTGGAGAGAGACAGCGCAGCGTGTCTGTACGTGGCACTGGGGCTTAATCTGATGTGGGATGGCCCAGGCTTCAGAGGGAGGAGCTAAGGAGGGGTGGGGTTTTCTGTGAGGAAGTGGGCAGAATTATTCAAATTAATGGACATATGTGTGAGACATGCATGCAGAACTCTGAGTGTGAGAACTCTCTTTCAGTGGGAAGTGATGGGGTACCAACTTATACAGCAGTGTGACTCCATGATATAGGTATTAATTGGTAATAAAAAAACTAATTTACTAAAGGAGACTCGAACTAAATTTTTGGGTCCAGAATGGTAGAACAAACTATAAGGGGAACTTTACTCTGCTATTCTGAAGTACTGCAGCTCTCTTTAAAAAAAAATACTTTTAGGAAACAAACAGCTCTTTTATGTTCGTGTTATATTCCGAGTTGATATTCCATTTAGTGTAAGTAAATGTTTCAATAGTATAGTTTTTTTACTTTTATTACACTTTGCCCTAGAAAATATGATAGGTTTGGCCTCAAATGATCAAACATAAAAGACTGGCACTAAGGCAAACCGAACAGTATAGCAGCAGTAGGACAGGAAGGGGAGCCATTTTGGCTCAGTTGGGGAAGGTCCAGGCCACATGCGAACAGAACATGTGAGACGTACCTAACTCTCCTGCAGACTTAATGTCGATGTTGTCGAACCCGCTGCCAATCCGGACGATTATTCTGAGTGCTTTGAACTTCTCCAGGTCCTCCCGGGTTAGCGTGATGGTGTGGTACATGAGCGCCCCCACCGCCTCGTTCAGCACCTGCTCAAACAGAACCGTGATCACTGTGAGGTCAGCCTAACCAGGCTGCAGCACCAGGGCCTTCAGAGCTCTGCACTGACACACATTCCCCACCAGGGGGCGCACATGGGTGCAAAGCCAGCTACACTGCCACGTATCCTGGAAATGAACAGGGAGAGAGGAATGCAGTATCCCTGAGAGGAGGCTCCACTGTGCACCCTCTGTAGGTCAGGTGGGCTGGTTGCACACCTGTCCTGCCTCTCTGATGGAATCCGCTCCACACTCATGCACAGAGTCACACCTGCTGAACAAGGCCTCACTAAAAATAACACCAATTGTTTTTAATCAGTTTTACACAGGGCACTCACAGGAAGCACGTAATTTCCTCTTTGAAAGCAGTTTCTCCTCGAAGTGCACCACTGCCAAGAATAGCTGATCATCGAGAGTACTGAGAGCCACACTATGACATGATGAGTCATTTAGTCATGACATTTAGTCACCAGTTATCCAATATGAATATGGTATGACTAAAGTAAATAACATGTAACGATACGACTTAAATAAAGTCACATATTTGGATAATGACCCATTCAAAAATTACAAAAAGCTCAAAAGAAACCAATGTGGGAGTTGTGTGCATTTTAAGCAGGTTTTCATAGTCATTCCTCACAGCCATTCCTTCTCTGCCCCCCTCAAAATCCACCACACCCCTCCCAACTTCCCAGTTTCACAGTTTAATTGGTTCTCTTTGGTCAGCTCCATGTCTTCTTTTTCTGTTTTTGTTTCAAAGCAGCCATGCTCCGTAATCAAATTAAAAGGGGAAACATTAATTAGGGAAGAAACACTGCTACTGCTTGCTTGTGGACGAAGATCCGGGCTCCGTCTGTTTGTATGAGCCCACATCAGTGTTTCTGCGATCAAACCTGGCAGCCGGCCAGAGCGCGCCAGTGAAAGCGCGCGGGGAGAAACCATGCGTCAGCGCATTCGGCGAATGACTCAGCACGGCCTGCCGGTTGTTTAAAGATCTGTCGTATTGCACTGTCCCACAGAAACAGATCAAAGTGCAGCGCTGACTCCCCTCAGTTGTCTAATGATGTAACATATCGATCTATCACATTACGCGTGCAGTCTGGGTGAAACATTTAACCAGATAATTAATAATCCAGGAGGATGCAGCTGTCGATGTGTTGCATAAGGACCACACAATACTGCGTTGGTAAATATGCAAAACGTGAAGGTATTGTGAAACACTGAAGTACATTTTGGCCAGATGTACTAGATGAAAATTAACCCAAAAGCGCAATCACATGCGATAAACCAGCTGTCATTTTTTAATCTCTCGATTGTATTTAGATTACATCAGGTGTGATCAGGCAGTAGGTTCTGAATTTCACCATAGTTTTAATACATCTGCATTTTTGTGACACCGGAAAATTAGGAGGACAGTGTGGAGATAAAGGAATATGAACTACCTTGTTTGATTTATCAAGGCCGACTGCAGTCGCTGAAATGTTAATTGCACCGGTTTCTTATCACTTAGGGAAGACAGGTTTTAACTTTGAATCAGATATGAGAATACTGACTCACTACTGTCATTGTAGCTAGAAGGAGACATCGTCTGCATCAGGTATTAATGTTAAGACGGTGACAATTCTCTCCTCTTCTCACAGTCGCCCGGGGAAGAAAAAGCTCCCGCGGTATGTAGCTCCAAAAACTGGATGATATAGATAAACTGCGAACAGCCTGCTACAACACTAAAGTAATTATATGGTATTGTCCCTATAAATAAACGTATTGCTTTTTTCTGGCTCATTCAAGCCAATAGTTCATCACTTAAATGCTAAACAGCAAATATTTAAATACATAATTTGTTTCTGTAATCATTAACATAATTATTAGCCTTTAGCCTGATCGTGGAGGGTAAATTAGATTATTTTCCATAATGAGACCCCAAAGACCACCCCTCCCCCTCCCAAATAATGTTTCATATTTCAGAAAAGTACCAGAGATCCCACCATGAAATGTGCTTTGCTAATTTAATACAGAACACAGAATTATGTCTACAAAGAGGTGGATTTTCTTTGTACAATATAATACCTTTTATAAAGTATTTTAAAGTTAGCAACTGACAAGACACCACACAGATGTGGCAAGTAAGGTCTCTGATCATAAGACAGCTATATTTCTTGATGAACCCATTAAGAAATCAGCAAAACTCGTTCGCTATAGAATCATAAATGATGCATAAAAAGTAAACACCCTGACAAAATTGTATTTTTAAAAAATGATATTCATGTTTTGGAATTGATACATATAAACAATATCAGCTGACTCAAACACAACTGCTATTCAGGAACAAAGAACGAGGTGTCATACGACATAAGATATATATTTTTCTATCTTTAAGTAAGGACCTTTATACGAGATTTCTCAATTTAAAATTTGATTGAAAAGCAGAGTGGGTCATGCGGATTTCACCTTGATTTCACAGGAAATGCCAGTTGTGTTGTCTTCCTGTCTGCTGTAAAGGACGGAAAGAAAAGCTCAGAAGAGTAAACGACTATTCCGATTGCTTGCATCGTCTGAGAGGTTTTTCCCCCGGGAAACAAATACATACAAGATCAAACTTATGCAAAGACACACACGTAAATAATAGAGTTCTTCATTTCCACTGAAATTCTCAGCCGTGTCGCGCTAAAGCACTCTCCAGATCCACATGAATAATGCAGCTGGCAAATGTGGCACTGCAAGTGTTTGCATTTCGGCATATGCCCCTGCTTTAAGTTGCAAGTGATGCTTTTGTCACACAGACACATTGCTTCCTTTTATCAAAAGACAGACACAATGGCACTTTCCACTGACATGGGAATGCCTGGGTCTGTATGGTTTTCTGTAAACTATGGAGCTCGTGTGTGTGTGTGTGTGTGTGTGTGTATCAGACGGAAAATCTGGCAGTTTGCAGCTAAGGCCCATAGTTCATATGAGTAACTATCACATCACATTGTTCTTCACCACCAGTGACTTACCCCTCTATAATCAAAAGCTGAGTAATCTTTCAGTTTCATAAAAAAAAAAATAAAAAAAACACTCACTTACTGTAAAAAGTCTGCTGTTACTCATTTATCTGAATTGCTTCCTTCTCCTAACCTTTCTGACAACTTGAAGAGAGAGACATTGTATGGATATGAGAGTTGCCATTTCGGCAGAGAGATTACCACATTTCCTTTCCTATTTCATTCCTAAGGCTCCTTTTGAAACGTACCCCTGACTCAAGGGAGGCTCATTGAATCCTCTGAGGGTTCTCGGGAGTGTATACATACAGATTGAGAAACAGGCACAGGGTGACATTAACATAGTGACTATCTGACAGATCCATATTTCAGAGCCCACTCATGTCATCTCTTGCACTAAATTGCAAAGCGGCCTCCATGTTTTTCAAAAAATTTCAGGACAAGTTAAATAAGCACAGGACCAGTATCGGGCACTCTGATTGGAGGATTTACAATTCACAAGTTGCACAAAAGGGAGTGCCAGCAATCAGATTTCTCTGGCTAACAATTTTCGATGTTCAGTGAAAAACATTTGGGATGATACTGGGAGGTAACGTTGCCTAGCAACAGTGGGCAGGACATAGCCCTGAGTGTCATTCCCAGGCAGAGTAACGGATGCAGGTACCTTCTCGTGGATCTCCTGGGTGGACTGTGCGTCGCAGAACGCCACCGTGGCGACGTCCTTCAGGATGGGCATCTCCACTGTGCAGTCCCGCCCGTCCAGCAGCGCCACCAGGGGGCGCGGGTGCATGGGCCCGTTCATGATGGGGGGTCGAATGCCTGCAAAAACAGAGGAGTCGTCAGTCTCGATCACCAATACTGCTAGACACACTTCAGCGCATTGACTACGTCTCGCCACCCTTCTGAGGTCTGAACGGGAACATTTTCAATCCAAGTGGGAGATTTCGAAAAATAAATTAGGTGAATTTCAGAGTTAAAAAATGAAAGGGAGTCAATGGCAGTTGCGTAATTTTGACAAATATTTGGATTGTGAAGTCACCAGGACCTGGCAACTCTACTCACTGCTAGAGTACGTAGGTTCTGCCTGTGCGTTCCACTACACTTTGAGCTAAACAGCAGAGGAAATCCTCTTACTGCACCGATAAGGCTGCAGATGGATATCTCTTTGTACTTGCAGCGGGTGAGGCACAAAAGACCTGTTCTTTTAACCTCAAAGCTCATATTGTTCAGTATCAAAACCATCGAAATGTTTTCTGAGTTCCGTGGAGCTTCCGTGTACATCCGGAAGACCTTAGACCCACACACCAAATAAACAGTCATACACCAGCACACACTGTAGGGTTGTAATTCCGTATATTACAATTTTTACTAGCTTCACTATAACACCCACTGTCCCCACATAACCCCTACCAATTTTCTTGATTTTCTGAGTACAGTAACTACTGCATAGATTATGTAATCTTCTAACATAAACACACTTGGTCTATAGGGCCTAAAGTGACATGCACATTGACTGTGCATGTTCTTCCAGTTTATTTGTCTGACGATCTGAAATAAAATCACCGACTGTTAACAAATAGTTGCATATTGATGAGAAAAAAAGCAAAAAAAAAATTAATATATATTTTGTGTGCTGTTTGGATGTTTATATTTGCAACTGGGATGAATGGTTTAGTGACACTGACTATCTCAAATAAAAATGGATATATATATATATATATGCGTGTGTGTGTGTGTGCGTGTGTATGCACGTGCATGTATAACAAGCTTATTTTTACCCAAAAGTTCTTAACACAATATAAGATATATAATAATATATCTTAACACGAATGTCTTCGTTCTGCATGGAGTCTCCCACCAAATGTGCAGTTCAAGGTCCCACGTTGATACAGAAATGTTGAGGCACAAAAGGAACAAAAGTATGTTTGTTTCGAATGGCAACCCCGAGCTGGGAAGCTCCAGAAGGCCGTGTTGTTGGAGGGCACTGTCTGATAAGTAACCGGCTCTTGGGAGATGACAGGTGATATGTAGAAAGAAAGTGCATTGTACTTATGTCTGCAGAATAACAACAGGTGACAATAGACATACCCTGGACTGATTCAAAGGCCTGAAGAGAAGGAAAGGGCCTGGTGCAGAGGGATAGCAGCAACTAAATCACAGAGCATGCAGACAGATATTACAACAGCAGACACACACACACAGACATATGTGTGTCTATACTGACTTTGATACCCTACTTTGGAGTTAACATGCAGATCTCCCATTGTAAACTAGCAGCCATTATTATATTACATTTCAGCAATTAGTAGCCACTCTTATACGGAGCAACTTGCACAGTTTACATTTCTACGCACTGCTTATATGTACAGCTGGATATTTACTGAAGCAATGTGGGTTAAGTAGCTTGCTCAAGGGTGAAACAACTGTACCTTCCTGGAAACTGAACCTTGGGGTTAAAAGCCCAACTCCCGAACCATTATACCACCCATATGCTCTGGACCGCCAGAAGGTACATCACAATGGCATGCGAGGTCAGGTACTTCAGAGGGAGAATCTCAGCATCACAGTGGAGACACATCAAAAGAGAGAACCGCCCCGCCCCATCCTTCTGTGGACTTCAAGCCACACTTTTCACTGCTTCTCTATGAAATTTTGCCCAGTCCAGCTGTATGTACTTTTTTTGTAGCAGTGTCCTGTTTGCTTGAGGTCACACTATGACAAAGAGGCTGGTGCATGCACAAACATAGGTACTCTTGTAAGTTAATGCCACCAGTTTTATAGCAGTTAAATAAATGAACTCTGTTAAATGGAACAGAGTCTGGTACAAATAACACTTTGAGCTAGCTTTATTATGCTTTAAACACAAAAAATATGGCTAGCTATTTGCAGAACAAAGAGTTGCTGATAAATGTAGACATCTTTCCAGGTTGGTGGCTGGCTAGCTTCAACTTGAGAGCGGGAACACCACAATGTGAACAGACAAACATTTTGCTTGTCTTGTTTGTCCCTCAGTAACGTTTTTCTGAGGTTTGTTTAGGCCATGAGATGTGGCTGCCGCAGGCCAGGTAAGCTCAACCACGCCCATCCTGCTTATGTTGAGCGACAACAACAACGGCCTCACGCTCAACAGCGGCCACACCTGCTAAGAGCAGCCCCGCCAAAAATAAAACTCGTTCAGTCTAATCAGCTTTACATAACACACTCACAGGAAGTGTGCAATTTCCTCTTTAAGAGCAGTTTCTCTTACAAGCATATCGCTGACAAGAAAGATGAGACAGACTAATCCTCAAGGGTACTGATGACCAAAGTGGTATACACAAAGGCTTTATGGAGGAGGAATTCTCTGCTTAAATCCAACTGAACTGCACCCCAGCTTCACCTCCCTACAGGGTAACTTCACCTCCCTGCTCCAAAATACAGGAGGCCCTCAACACCTCAAATCATCCTCCATCTTAACACTAAAGACCACTAAAACAGTCACACATGGTTGTAACCGAAAGATAATTTTCGGAACTTTGAAGGACATGACGTAATGAATATCAATGTGATTTAGCGTGAGCGGAAGGAACCCTTTGGTACAATTTTTGCATACTACCATATTTAGAAAGTAAAGCAGGGCTTTGCATATGTTTCCTCAATACTCAAGAAAGAATGAAGAACAGTCTTAAATGAATCTTTAATTTATTTAATGTTTAATAATAAAGACATTAATAAATAAAACAAGTCTCAATGTATTAAATATTACAAGCAACTGAATTTTCAGAGCTCGAATTTGAGTCTGACATCAGTACCCGAGAAACAAATTTGCAGATTTTCTCCCTCTACTTTGAAGGACGATTCAGAACTTCGTGCTGCACCTGAATTCTGTTGACTCCGTGACATGTGAAACTTCCGCAATCAAACCACCGGTCCCAAAGCAGTACTTCCGAACTTTTAGCTGTCTCATTCGCTTATCGGGTTTGAAGTTTTGGACAATGATGTAACCAGATAGTTTTCCTCACCCAACCAGAAAACATTGAACGCATGTAGCCGAAGACCTGATAACACACAAAGGGACAGCGCTGAGAAGTGAGAACCGTGAGTCAGTGTGGCAGCACATTTCAAACAGTGGATTGACCAACACATTTTTATAAGAGATTAAATATTAATCATATTGAAAAACATTGAGTGGGACGAATTAATTCACAAATAGGGCCCCGGGCCACACGGCCCTGACCCCTGATGTTCCACTCTGCTTTCATTTACTGAACGAGCGTTTGGCATATTAAATAATTATCACTGGAGGGCCCAGTTCCACACACACACATTATGAGCCTCATGTTTTGTGCCACTTGAATCACTGGTACATTTACAGTGGTGAATGAAAGAGCCTGTGTGATCATAACCATAAGGACACAGGGATTACAGGTTCAGCAAAAACTCATCTTTATTTCCTCCAACACTGCAGGTCATATGCAGTACTTGACCTGCTATAAGTAAACAACCAGTCAAGCTGCGCTGGCCTCCAGGGCTCCGCCCACACCATGAAACCTTGTTCCCATGACAACCGCCACACTGATGTCACAATGGGCAGTAAAATCCCAAGCACTCCTACACTGCACAAATACACAGCAGATGACCAGGATGCACAGTGCACACAGTCAGTCAATACAAAACTATAATACTATAATGCCTAACTTCATGCTTTGTACTCCAGGCTTGTCACACGTATGAGATAAACCACAACTGACTCAGCTCTTAAAGTCTGTTCATTACCCTGATGTACTTTGCTTTCATATAGCTTCACACCCCAGAGTGGTTTACACCACTTACACCATGGCTACTTTTAAAAGAAATAATTAATCTTAATTGAAATTTCATACTCCACTACAATTAAACAACAAGTGTTGCTAATTTGCTAGTTTTTGCCATTATATTCAGTTGAAAATAGAAAGTTAATTTGTAATGGAACACTGAACAGTCTTTTGTATTGATTTGTAATGGCAAATCCCCTTTTGCTGAACTGTTTCTCTGTATAAAAAAGTAACACCTTCTGAGTCCACCAATCAGAATTGAGTATTTAACAAAACTGGGGTAGAAAGTATTACAACAGCTGACAAAACAAGGCTTCCATCTCTGAATCATAAATCACAGGTTGCCATTTTATATCCAAGATGTGTTAAAAAAAAAAAAACTCCTGTCATGTGGAATGCAACATATCAATGGTTAAATAAGTGACAGAGTAAAAGTTCTTTACTATCAGCATCCCAATTACACATTATATACAAAATAGAAGAGCACATCAATGTATACTCCCATAAGGTATGCCGTGAACTGCCGTGTTTCATTATCAGCTCATGTATGCTTCTGACAATACTGGGTCCTCCAGCCTCTGAGAGCAGGGAGGTCCACAGTCCTTCCTCTTCCCAGAGGCAGTTCGTAATACCTCATCTATTCTCCCACTGTATCTATGGTGCAAGGACCACAGGAAGGCAGGAGGTGTGTGTGTATGTGGGGGAGGGGGGGGGGGTTGGAGAGAAAAGCAATTTCACCAGTGCTTCCTCGCAGAAATGGAATGTGCTGGAATGTCCGTGGGCTCTCACCCAATTCGCCGTGCTGCCACAAAGCCCTATTCTTTGCGTGCTAAACGGAGCCCCCCTCGCATAAAACACACGGCCCAGCCGGTCAGACCAAAGCACCATGATACACCTTTATCGCTGCAGACAGCTTCACACACATGGCTTTTACTTACAGGCTGGTTTGCCATAAAGTCATGCTTGCATGGAGGACCAAATCTGCCATAATTACAAATAAATGAATAAATACTTGCATGCCCACATAAATTAATTACATTCAAATATAGTGAAATGAATAAATAAATGAAAGACAAAATCCAAAATCACTGATGGAAAACAAGAAATGGGAAAATCCATTCATATATTTATCTATTATTGTTATTAGTTCAGTCTATCATTCACTTATTTCTGTATTTCTTCATCTTATATGACGAGAGGGAGTTTGTTCAGCTGCATAACGAATAGGCAATGGAACTGTGTTATACACAGGCCAAGCCATCGCAACACGCTGCCAAGCCAACCAGGAACGCCTCCAAATGAAATATCCAGGCTCTCTCAACGGAACAAAGCTGTTTGTGATACATACTTTTCCGCTGTCCTGTTAGAACGCTGCGGTGAAGAGTCTGGCCAATCGAGTCTGGCACAGGTGGGTGAGTAGGTGTGGCAAGCATTGTGATGTTATAACTCTTACATTGTCTCTTCTGTAATGACTTCTTCGCTGGCTCATAATGGTACACTACATAGACTTCTGGGGCATTATTACCATTATTAGCTGTATGTTTATATTACACATAAAATCATTAGTAATATGTTCTTGGGTCAGACAATGTTTCTGTGTCACATGGCCTGGGTGCCGGGTAGATTCTGAGGAGATTGAATGATCTGCACTGGAGTACTGATGTGCTAATACAGGGCCCATTCAGATGATATAAAGATCAGTGAAATTGATGAAATTGTATCTTTTAAGCTCAAAAACACGCTCAAAAACAAACTGCGTTTTCACGGTAAACTGTGTTTCCAAATTATACACGTTGAACTGGATGAACCGGTTAAGGTTGTTGCTCGATCTCTAATGGCCACTCCTGGTCGGTAGGGGAGGGTTGCTGTGGGAGGCAAACCAGTTAAGCTTTGTTCGGTGTGGGGAAAAAAGGTGTAAAATATTGATGGAAATTTTTTATTCTTTTTTAAAGTGTTCCTTATCCAGTGGGCATATAATTGTGAGTCAGCTACCTTCCACTGCAAAGCACCAAGTAATTGGCCAGCCCTAGCGCAAAGGCTAGTAAATGTTATTGCATTGCTGTTAAACCTTAGCTTCTTAATTGTCCAACTGCCATAGAGTCAGTTTAACCCAAACTTTGATTACCTTGCTACCCACAACTTGCTATCTAGCCGAGAAACTGGAGAGGACTTCTCATGCCAGAAACACACCACACACATTTTCCAGAGCCTCTATCAAAGATTGATCACCGGGAGTCATAACGAGACAGACATAGGCAGTCAGCAGCAATGTTTAACCATCTATCAACGTTTCAAAGACTGGACTCCAGAATCCTGCCAACTCAAAATATGACCAACACATATGAAAGAGAGGCTGTGACTGTAACATCAGCCTGCTGGTTCACTTTTAATCATCTGGTTTGGAAATTAGACCTTTAGTTTCAGTAAAATCAAGGGCTACAAAAGGAGAAAAGGAGACCGTACTTTCAGCAGTGAGTCCAGTAGGTCGTTTTAATGCATCAATCCCACGAAGTTCTCACAGCAGATACAGATTAATAATGCAAACCAGAGACACCCTCACACAGCCTGGACAGTGCTTCTGGTACTTCCCCAACAGCACTACGAAATGCATCAAAACTGAATGACCCGCATCAATCCAGAGATAGACACAGATGTTAGTATGTTATAATAATATCTAATATATCACCACACAAGGTATTAATAGGCCTCTCCGATATCTCTGCACAAACCGGGCTCGGGTGGAACCGTCTTCTGAAGATCAATTTTGGGGACTGAGCACAGGATTGGTGGAGCAGTTTAAACCCTTCCTTGTTGCCATGGGGACCTGGATACAGACTGGCATTCGGTGGATTGACGATAAAGTGATCCACTGGACCCGGGAGTGAAACGACAAGTATCACGGTCACAGACACGGGAGTGTGGGTAGGGGTGGGGGTGAGTTGCGGTTAAGGTTACGGTTCCGAGAGCCCCGAATCTTCATCATGTGCTCATAAATCACAGCGTTTTAGAGCTGAGACACCCCCCACCCATCACCTGCCCCCCCCACTCACTCCCTCACCCCCTCAGATGAGGGGATTATGTTTATGTAATTAGCCAGGGGCTCCTCTCTCTCTCTGGGTTCATCTACATTAATAGGTAAATGAGTCCTGCTCTCCAGGGAGGTTTATTATGCATTAAAAAAGGTGGGAGGGGGCAGCAATGCGAGGGTGGGGGTGGATGCTTCTCATTCAGTTACATCATAACACTGTGCACAATACTGATACGCATATTTTGACATGATAGCCATTTCTGAGAAATTATTTTTGTGCATGTACAAGTGTGTGTATATGGATGGGTGCGTATGTGTGTGTTGTATGTTTGGGGATTTATGTGTGTTTGTGTGTATGTGTGTGGTTGTGGATGTATTTGTGAGCGTGTGTATTTGTGTGTGTGTTTGAGTGTGTGTATGTGTGAGTGTGGTTGTGCGTGTATTTGTGAGTGTGTGTGTGTGTGAGTTTGTGTATGTGTGTGGTGGTGCATGTATTTGTGAGTGTGTGGTTGTGCGTGTTTGTGTGTGTATGTGTGTGGTTGTGCATGTAATTGTGAGAGTGTGTGTGTGTGTATGTGTGCATGTATTTGTGTGTGTGTGTGTGTTTGTATGTGTATCAGGTTAAAGACTGCTTGTGATTAAAGGCTGTGCGGTTGACTCTCAGGGTAACTGACATCTCCTCCCTACTCCCTCTCCCACTCAGGTGAGGCTCTGAATGATAACACACATGCCCCTGACAGCCTTCCCCAGCCCAGCATCACAGACATGATGAACTGAGCTCTCCAAACCTTCGCCCCTGATCACCTCTAACGCCCTCACTAACGTGCTGCAGTCCGCGCACATAAACACGGACGCAGCCAGCAAACTAGGCATCAAGTACAAATCCACTTACAGTATCTATAAGTCTTCCATATTGTTTACTGATCTGGGATCAGCTGCTGGTGACACCAAATCCAGCGGTAATCACGGGAGCTTTGGCTATGAGAGGAGATCTAGTATGCATTTAGCACAAGACTATTAGAAAGCTGCCGGTTTAATACTGATAATCTCCTAATCCAGTATAATCTGTAATCTTTTCTATATTATAACCAATACAGCACTCAGTTATGAATACACAAAGAGCTGCGAACATCTCCCATGGGCAAATCTGCACAAAGGTTTGTCAGATTCATTTCCCATTAAAAAATGGAACAGTAGAAACAATCTGAATGAATGAAAACTGTAAATCTGTGTAGTCAGCAGACACAGACATGGATCCTGATCCTATACACTATTGTGCCCATATACACAAACCATTACAGAACACTTACATGCCTACATACATACATGCCAATCTTGAGACTTGAAAATAAGGATCTTCTCTTCAAGATAGGGGAAGAGGGGTCATTTCTCTCATCGTTTCATTTCAGTCTTCTACCCCCTGACTGTGTTTTGGAATGTGGTGACAAACCTGAAGGTGTACAGTAGTAGCTGTTTAGTGGTACTGGTCTAGGACAAGCTCTTCCTACACAAATCCTAACCTCAACCATTAGGAAGTGAACATTAAAAGCTGTCCCTGGAACAGTGCTTACAGGCAATTTCAAAAATTTATGGACTCCTGCAGCAGAGACATGACTTAGCACATACATGAATATGTGTTTGAAAGTTACGATTTGTTTAATGGGCTTTCAGCACCAACGCACATAAAATCCAGGAGAAATGAAAGACCAGGGACATGAGAAACAGTACATTCCAGGTACAAAATGGGAGGGTTGACAAAGTATGAGAGACACACACACACACACATACAACAAAATCGAAAACTCACTTTTGCTCACACAAGCACATTTGCTTGGGGATTTTGTGGTTAACTCTTCTACAGAGCAATATAGACAGCCTGTTGTTAGTATTATAGACACATAGACCTCTCCCAGCCCCTGGTCCTGGCTCTCACTATTATCCTGTTTCTCTTCCTATTACACCCCATGAGACAGAGAAGGAAAGAAAGAGAGATGAAGAAGGTCTTTTTCTTTCTCTTCCTTTCCCTTTACTCTCAATATCTCTGTCCCTATCTCTGTGTCTTCCTTTTAACTTTAGAGGCCAGAGAAAGTGGTTTTATAAAAGGAGGGTCTTTCAGCATATTCAATTATGTGTCCAGTCAAGACAAACGGGCATTTTAGGAAGACCAGTAAAAGTAAACTGCCGGGTTTTGGTACCGCTGATCCTCTGCAGATGAGGTCCATTACTGTATAAATGCATACAATTAAGCATTCATCATTTGCTCTTGTAGAAAATTCGGCTGGTTGTATAATAACTTGGGCCGAGGGGCTGGTTTTATGTAGTTTCGACCAACAATGACCGGGTATTCTGTTTTTAGTCATAGTTTTCAATTGACTGAGTCACTGTTTGCTCTTGCATATGTAATGACATATGACTCCAGTCAGTTACAGTCTTTTGGCTGCCCAGATGAACCCAGATGACAGGGGTGTGTGGGGCAGGGGGAGGGGCTTGTGTACTCAGTACGAATTGTAATTCTGTGGAAGCAGTTTGAACATGCTCGGTTTTTGCTTTTTTGACTTTTGTGTCAGTAAAGGCAAGGTTGAAAAGTAATTTCTTTTCCTGTCCCTTTCCTGTGTTATTGTCTCCTTTAACAAGCGTTTTACCCACAAGGCTTAGCTGATATTCTAAATGAAGTGCATTAATGAAAAATGTGTGTGTCTTTAAACTGTTGTATATTTAAATATTACTTTTTTTTACTTACATTACAATATTTACATTTAAATAGCACAACCACACACAAAGATATACAAAGCAAATTATTTTAATCTGATAAAACATAATCAAATTAAAGTACAACCAAAACATACCACATACTTATTACAGCTGTCACGAAGAATATGTTAGCTTTATTCCAGCATGTTAGTGTATCTACTTACTGAAGTTCAAAAGTGCGATTTTATTTACGATGAAAAAGATGCTATTTGATTTTATATACTTCTTTTTTTGTTGAGTTTGATGCTTGATTTACTTCTAAATGTAAATATTATTGATTTCAAAAGAAATATTCTTACAAAATACAAAAGTGCAATTAATCACAATTAATTACAGCTAATCTTCATTTTTAATTGATTGACAGCTCTAATAATAACATATTTATGTCATGCAAGTTGCAGATGTGTCTGTTAAGGTATAACTACTTTGGAGAAAACAGGCCGTTACCAAATAAATTCAAACAAGGTAACACAGAACAAGATTCAGCAGTATTACGCGTGTGAAAGAAGGCCAGCCCTGTTATGTGTTAGTAACCATTCAGTAAATACACGTTATTACACCATGTAATATCACTGGGAATGGCAGGCTCCTTATTACATTGGTAACTGCACTACTGTGTTATCACATAAGTAGCATACCCTTGTGTATTTCCACACTAATAACTGAGCCCAGAATGGTTCACTGTTAGCTGTAACTGCAAGGGTATAAGACAGATGGAATGGTAAATGAATTATTAAGCAGAACTAAACCCAAGGACAGTTTTTTTGCTCTGGACCAAGCAGAAACCCAGTGCTCCTGTGCAGAGATGTGAAAGGGATACTGTGTTGCAGGAGATGGTCTGTTTTGGAGGATACAATAAACCAATGTCCCGTATCATGTGATAACACACGGCTACTCAGCTGACAACTAACTATGCGGGTAACAGCTGTACATGTTGTATGTAAAATGGAAGACCTGGAATCATCTTCATAGTTAATATTTGCTTCGCTAAATGGTTAAGATTAATGTGCACTGGAAAATTAACTAATGTGTAACAGTTAATGTGATCCAACTACCCCCTTGATATGCCACAAAAACCACTGGCATTCTTTGTTGCAACCAATGGAAGTACAAATGTGTGAAGCCTTATTTATGCCTCCAATGTTACAACTTACTTGACATGCAGTCAGCACAAAAGTATCCAGGAGAAAGAAAATGTGTTTAAAGGAGGTACAACTGTTCATGTAGTTAAGGTTGTTTTAGCAAAGGATGATAAACACAAAAACTGCAACTGGAATAACCATGCAAGTACAATGGTATGCAAGAAAGGGCCACTCCATTCCCATATATATATATATATCCTTATTTCATATGAATAAATACTCAGAAGCCAAAAACTATTAATAGATCTCATCATTTCAAAATTGCCAATTTAAAGCAAATTGTGCGTCCACTTTATACTTGACCCAGGTATTACATACAAGCACAAATGCAAATGCACCACTATTCTGCCCATATATTAGTTACACACTGTCTGTCTGGGTTCCTATATAATAGTTACACACTGTCTGTCTCTGTTCTCATATAATAGTTACACACTGCCTGTCTCTGTTCTCATATAATAGTTATACACTGCCTGTCTCTGTTCTCAAATAATAGTTACACACTGCCTGTCTCTGTTCTCATATAATAGTTATACACTGCCTGTCTCTGTTCTCATATAATAGTTACACACTGTCTGTCTCTGTTCTCATATAATAGTTACACACTGCTTGTCCGGGTTCCTATATGATAATTTCACAAGGCCTGCGTTTATGCCCATATAATAGTTAAAACACAGTGCCTGTCTGCATCAAGTGTTCCCATATAATATTAATGCACTGCCAGTCTGGTCTGGGTTTGTTATTCACTGCCTGTCCGGCATTGGGCTGCACGATTCTCCAGTCATGGGGAAGGGGTAACCACAATGCCCCCAGCAGCAAGCCATGTTTGATGATCTATGTCGCAATGGGAAGAAGTCAGCCGATACCTCCACAACAAAGGCTGCTTGTATTTTGTACCAGGAGTGCCTTGCAATTCCAATTAGAGAAGATTCTGTCTTTTTTTTTTTTTTAGAAGACCCAGGGGCAATTACACTGAGAGTTTAAGGAGTGCTTCCCATTTAAAAATAAATAAATCAAACTCTAATTAGTTGAGGATTTCAGATGGAAATACGCTCCCTTTAAATCTTTCCATTTAGTACCTACAGTTGCTAGGGTGACGGATTCATGTTCTCTTCTTTTCGTTAGCCATGTCTTGATGGTTGCGTGGGTTTTTTTTTTTGTGCACATTTAGCTGCCTTTCCCCTGATACAGGTACAGAGCAATTATGTTTGGAGGGTATGAGGCAGTGGTAGTGGTGGTACTTGCAATGGTACACCACTACAGACTGTGCGTACCTTTGGGGTTCTCAAGTTTTTTTGGCCTTTAATTTCCGTGCATGAAGCTGAGCTGAATTTCACCGTTTCCAGCTCAGAAAAACTAAATGATAGCTGGTGGCAATTGGCAAGCTGATTGGCTGAAACATCCAAGGACAACAGGGGGGGGGGGGGGGGGGGGGGGGGCGGAGTTTAGCAACACTATTTTGTTAGCATAGGTTTGTGTGTGCCATGACGTCAAACCCTGCAGGCTGTGCGTGGAGGAGATTGGGGCTCTCGTGTTCTTAACACCACAGACAGTCATCTGCCATGCTGGTACAGCAGCCAATCACAGAGCAAGACAGACCTGCTGAGACTGTGCCATAATGAAGCCTAGCTGACAATATGAAAGAAGGCTCTTATTTATGTGAGAAAACATGTGAGAGATGAACAAGGACAGAAAAACTCACTTCTGAACTTTCAGTTGAGAAATAAAATCACAAACTACAGAAGAAATACAGTCCTACAGTATATTAATTTTAATGAACCTGAAAATGAAATGTGAAAATCAGGCAATTAAAGTATTATTAACAAAGCAGAATATTGTTGTGATTGTTCATATATAGCGCTATGGAAAAGTATTTACTCTGTTGTGACAGCTATATGCATTTTGTAGTCCCGTCTGCTGAATTTCAGATAGCTCTGTTGTGAATTTAAGGGCAACTTCAAAGCCCAGCCTGGAACAGTACAGATAATCAGACAGAATACAAACTACAGCAGATAAAAGAAGGAAAACGGCAACTACTGCCTACCATAAATATAAAAAAAACCATAAATAAAAAACCTCAGGCCCTTATTTTAAATTAGTATTTATTATTTATTAAGAATAACAATCAGGTTCTCATTTGAGATCATCAAGTGAATGTCTAAATTGCCAGGTAGGTAATGGGTATCGCTGAGGAATTCACATGCTTATGTTAAAATCCACTGTGTCCAGTGCTAATGATATTTTCACCTGAAAATGAACATTTCACAACTAACAGCAGTAATATATCACTGCATTCAACCTTCCTTTCAGTAAGTTCCTTTTTATAAAAAGGTAACAAAAAACAACCACTCGCACATCTCTTTATGGCTCTGAAGGGCAGTTAATATGAGTATCTGTATTTGCTTTGGCATCACTCAGGCACAAATAACAAGCACAACCCAGCTTTCTTTCATTTCATTCCATCTCTAAGCACAAAACTGGAAATCCCCAGCTCAAGTATTAGTTTTATGACTTAATATAGCACTGCCTGAGCTAGTTTCTTAGCTTTAAAGAGAAACGACCATTGTATTAATTACCAAACCTCTTGGTATAGCCATATTTGGAGTATGTATACTGCTCATTAAGACTTAAAGAATCAGATATCAAAATAAGAGTCCTGCGAGGATGCCTTGAGTTAACACTGATTTGAGAGGGTTAAAACGTTGCCTGTGATGGCTCTCGCTAGCTTTGCAACCGTCACACTGACACAAATCAGGGCATGTAGTTGGGCAAGCAGCAGGATGTTCTTGGAATTAAGTGGGAGTGCTGGAGTCTAGGATACTTTGCATTCTTGTGTTTTACTTTCATTGTTCTCTGTGGTGTGTGGACGCATCCTGTACTTTCTTGAGTGATACTTCGTTTTTTTTTGCTTGATCTAGTATTGTTCATCATTTTATTGAGCCTACTGTCTTCTGAATTTCATGTTTGTTGAAATATTTACACCCACATCTACAGTTTAGCCATTGAATTGTCTCCTCATCTTCGCGTTCTAACTGTTTAATATGCATTTTCTTAATTTCGGTCCAGTGGCGAGTTGGATATTTTGACTTGTGTTGATGGACCAGGCTTCTCATTGCTAACAATTAAATTCTGTGATTTAATTGTTGATATCTTTTACAGTTGTTATTAAAATTTTATTAACTGTTGTTTTCATTCAATTCTAATTTTCAGTGGCCCTCTGTCTGCTTCCCCACAGCTTCCACATTTTATCGGCTGTAGGTGAATATAGGGGAAGTCTCACAGGAAAAATGACACCAAAGTTTGGTGCTTCTTTCATTTCTTTGATTCACAAGGTAATCACAAATGCAATCTGCAGGTGTGAAGAAAGTTAGGCCCCTCATCGACCTCAACGCAATTAAAGCAATGATTGGTGTCAGCTGTTGGAACATTTTGATAAACAATCAGGACCAATCTGGGCCACCCCTGTCCAATGTAAGGCTGGCTGACTATCCCTCTTACCCACAAAGTGAAGGGCTACATCCAAAATTGCACACTACACCCTATATAGTGGGCAAAAATCAGTATGCGTAGTTTGAAGTGTGTCTGAAATCTCAAACCGGCTGAATCAGTACGCGAGCGTTACCCGGATGGCGTACTGCTTCCAGTAAAATTATGCAGTGTGCAAGGACTGCACACTGCGCTATCCCACAAGGCTGTTGGGTGGATAGATATCAAAGAAGAAGATGGTAGAGACAGTGGAGTTCTATGAAGTTTGAGGACGGATGTAGGACAGACTGAAGGAAATAGCGACCGTTTTATCTATGGTGGTATGTCCAAAAACTTGTGTACGGCACCGAGTAGTAGGCACTACATTGACGTCAGAGCAGTATGCTTTTGTTCAAATTTAGTAGGTACTGATCTGAGATTTCGGACTGAAATGACCTGTTGATGACCTCCAGCACACAAAGCCCATGTCTGATCAGTTTTGAAACGGTTACAAAGTGATTTCTGAGGCTCTGGAACTCCACCAAGAGCCATATTATCCAAACCGATAAAGTTCAGGACAGTATTGAATTTTCCCAGGAGTGGTTATCCTACGAAAAGTCAGGCCTAAGGTCAGTGCGCATGTTCACCATCAGATAGATACTTGGCAAAAATTGGAGTCAGCTCAGCAAGGCAGAAATTACTTAAATTACAAAGAACACACATCCATCTACCATAAGGCACCCGTATTATCCTCTGCTGTTCTGTAACAAAATCCTATGAACAGATAAGTCAACAGTGCAACTTTCTGGGTGACATGAGTCTCATTACATCTGGCTGAGACCACTGTAAAAATACTGTATTTTCACACTGAGAACCTCACAACAATGATGGTGGTAGTGCCCATTTTACGGCATCAGGGCCTGGATGACCTGCAAATATCAAAGGAAGCATGAATTCTGCTCTGTATTCTATATGAAAACATTTGACACAAAACTCCTGGCCATCCACTAGGGAGCTGGGTCATGCAGCAGCAGAGCGATCCAAAATACACAAGCAGGTCTACTTCGGAATGATGAAAGTACAATAAATGTGACATTTTTGAAGTGCCTAATCAAGACCTAAACTTACAGAGGTGCTGTGACAGTTGATATCCAACTACCTAATTCATGTCCCAGGTATTTATGTCAATGCTTTAAAACAAGCGCAGCATCTTCTTTACGCTTTTTCTAATTAGACTTTCCAAAATCCAACTGAACAGCCCACTGAAACACAAGCAAATGCAAAAGAAAATGGTGCAATCAGTCATAAGACATTAAACTCACACTGGGATAGGTCAGACTGGAAATGATGCCCCCTGGTAAGCAAAACAGTGTGGTCATTACATGTAAATCTGCCGTCTTTACTCAACCGTGAGTCACATAAAATATTTAGCTACATACTACACTGAGGATGCACACTCATGTTTACCCAACAGATTATATAATCTGAAATACTGACTCCTGACACACGTAAAGCATCTAACATCATAATTATACATCATCACTATCCGTAAATCAAAAGGCAAACAGGGTCCCTTATCTCCAGAGCCATTTGAGCGCAGGGTATAGCAGCAGTGTCCAGTAAAAACTACAGGACAAATGAATCTGTCACGTACACCTGCTCTACGAAGAGCAGGAGAGATAAAAGCATCCATCAACTCAGTGAGGGTGTGACAGAGTTAGGTTATAAACCCATTCCCTAATCACATACGAAGAACAGCTGCCTCAGTTTCTAAGAACCAACACAACAGGGATATCCACAATGCTAATTTAAAACATATAACCCATGCCACAAGAAAGGAGTGGTGTAACTCATAGGTCCAGATTTATCAAAGCCTTTCGCACACATTTAAATTTTTGCACGTGCTATTTCTGTGATGTGATTGGAGATAACAAACTACCTCAACCAATCACATGCTCTCTTAAGTCTTTTTGCGCCAGCAAAACACTTTTGCACATACTGAATTCTGAAGTAAATCAGACCTTAAATATTTCAGTTAAACTTAACAGTTAGGTTTCAACAGTTCTAACAAAAAGCTATCAATCTAACGTTTATCCAAACCCTTGTAAATGCCAGGTACACAAACTAAACAATATTGATCATTGTAAAATCTGTACAGTTGACTACTGACAGCAGCCAAAGCACAGACCTGACATAATATTAGGCACTAAACCAGAGTATACACGCAACATGAGTAAGCATACAGACAGTAAAACATACCAAGGTGTTCTCCTATTGCTGCACATAATAATAGTGTACAATGATCATAAGTTAGTAATATGATTCTATGAAAATAGTTTGTGTCACAGAATGAAGTATCCATAATCAAAATAAAATTAACAATTTCTGAATCAAATAACATTACTCTGTTGAACATATCCAACATCACTGCAGTGAAGAAGTATATTATCTATAGTGAGTTGCTACACTGACCACCTTTGTAAATTGCGAAATGTTGGGCTATTATTTCCTGAGGAAGCAATAAACCCTTAAATGAAAGTGCTAACGAAATGAACGCGGGTCATACAATTGCAACATAAAAAAACGAACACAAAGCAAGCTTCTTTAAAGCTTGCTATAAGGTCATTTTAAAAGGTCCACATTCAAAACGTGTTGAGTGTTAAAATCATAATTTATGAGTGGATATGGTTTACGCTCATGGCGACGTAATGCCCAATAACATTTGATTTTAAAACTAAATTTGACTCCGATGTAGCGATTGTGATTCTATGTAGATCACCGTGGTTTAGCCTATCACTGGGTATACCCGGCGTGTCCAAAACAGGGGCAAATGTATGTTTGTTCATCACAAATGTAATTGGGAACGTTAAGATTATTTCTGGCTCAGGCTACTTGTAGCGGGAAAAAGGTAGTGAATGTATATGCCTAGCTCCAGACTAACAGGTTTAATCGATCCCAGCGCAAACAATGTTTATTCCTTGTATACAACACCTGGCCCGGAGGTACGCGATGTGAAGATCATACAACATGCATTTTTATGGGGGCGGCGGCAGTCAACGTGAATTACCGTACACTGACTAACTACTGGCCACAAACGATGCGATTCCCAACCGGAGAAATCAAGCACAGTGGTGAAGTACTCCGAATGATAACATTCGACCTCAAACAGTGTTTGTTTACTGTTTGCACATAAGGACTCAAAATACCCATTACCCGATTATAAAGCAAGAAATATGGTAAGTATTATCTGACAAAATATCTCCCAGACATTTGCTTGTACACGTGCGATGTTTAATCGTAGCTGACTGTAAGGGTCAAAAGTGTTCAGGCCTTGGGTAGTATACTATCACATTTTAAACTCTCTTCTCTGTAAAATGAAATCGGGGTTTAAAAAAGGACCATTGCAAAGGTATGTGTATTTTGTACTACTGGCCTTGGAATCTGTATCAGTACAAAACAATCGAATCAAGTTTAATTGATAAGACTGCACCACACGAATACATTTCGATTTAGAAATACACATTGGGACGAAAAATGGGACACGTTCAGTAAAACGACGGGATTCACAAAAATGCCATCAAGACACCGGCTACCCAAAAAATATTTGCGACAAAATAGCAAAAACTATATATAAAAGAAAGAAGAACGTGTTGACAGAATACCAACAGTAGTTGTTTAAAGGACAAGCTACATTTCTAACCGAGTCTCAATTCTTCCACGGACGACTGTTCTAGAACCAGCATTTCCCTCCTTCCTGTACAGGAAAAATGAAACAAGTTGAGACGGGCGCACTGTAGCAAGCTAGGTTAAACATTCCCACTGTAGGGCCGACCAAAAGCATTGACTAGCTGCGGAAAAGCGCCTCGAATTCTCGCCTGCTTCCCCTGCTGTCGCTGTGTGCTTTTCTCAAGTTCAATCTTAAAATAGTCACTCGGGATGGTGAATAATAAGGGACAAGTTCGACAAAGTGGCCTGTTCAGAGACGCTGCTATGTACGCCCTTGCTAGCCCATCGCAAATCTTTCGGTGTCAAAAGGGAGAGCGCTTCTCCCGCTGTCCTTCACCCTTCAGGACAAGGAATTACGCCTCTGTCGCCACACTCCATTCTTTCTCGACGCACTGCAAACGTTCAGGCAAATGAAAACACACGGAACGCAGAGAAAGCAGGCTGTTACCAGACTGACCGAACGATAGGAGTGAAGAATGGAGAGATGAAGAGAAGGGGGAGGGAGGCGGGGGCAGTGGGGGGGAGGGGAAGACAGCACGTTCGATACAAATATGACTACATGCTAGAGAAAATAACTCACGCGAGGTCCATGCAAAGAAAGCTGAATATGTTTACCTAAAGGCAAGCCTTTGTTCAGCAAATGAGAGCTTCCCATCTAGATGTCCTTTCCTCCACTGAACAAGCCACTTCAGCGAGACATTCACAAAAAAGTACACAGCATATGGCGGCTACTTCTGTTTTTCTCCCCCTTTTTTCTTGCCCTGAAGTAGTACACACACATATGCTCGCTCTCTCTCTCTCTCCCTCTCTTGTAGACCCTCCCTCCTCCACCCCCTCTCACACTGAACGCAAGTGTCACCGAATGTGTGAGAGAAAGGGAATGGGGGGGTGAGAGAAAGGAGGAGAGGAATGGGGTGGAGCCTCAGACACAAAAAATTGATCTTTTGTTTTCTGAAGAGAAGCAGTGTAAAAGAGCTAAGTAGCTCAGTATAGACTGTTGCTGGGCCTTAGACATCTATACTTGCAGAAAATAGATAAGAAGAGAGGGGTCTTTTTTTGGGGTGGGGGGGGGGGGGTGCTGTGGTAGGAACATTGATAATATCAACATTTGTACCACACAAATCAACAGAGCAGATGTGGTTGCAAAATCTCTTTCCATTCCCGCTCAATGTCTTACAGTCTGCTGAAGTCTTTGCACAAGCAAACCGCTGTCAACTTTGGTTTGCCACCTGGATGAGATACCCCTTTGCTGTGAATCTATAGGTTCCCTCTGGGGTACAGTACAAAGTTAATTAGATTAACCTCATTAAGCTTAGCCTTATTACAGGGACAAATAGAGAGAAACAGTGCTGATTAGAGCTATCTTCGTTTCAGTTTGAGTCATTAGAAGTTAGCGAATCTCTGCTGACAGATGACACAGTCCGTGGTTTTTTTTTACGAACAAACATGCAGGGAGTTTCACTGTGGGGTGCTGTTCACACTCTCTGCAATTACGCAGAGCTCAGCGCTTTAAGGGAGACACTTTGGATGCTCATTTGGAAGGGAGAAAGTTTCTAGTGCAGGCCAGAAATCTCTGTGATGATCTGTATTCATCTTCTTTATGTAGCTGAGGAATGTGGGCACATGTAACACACTCAGTTTTACACCAATAATTGAGCCTCCAAACAAAACACAAATCATGTCCAGCATTGCAACACATATTTTTGCTCAATCCTCTCTGTATTACATATACAATATGTGCTCTGTGGAAGCAGACAGCCTCTTGACACAAGCTTTGGAGCAGGTTACAGTATAACGTTTAACATGTGGTGCAGTGTCTGAATGACAATGGTGCAGGCATATACATTGTGAGAATAAGAGCCATGTGGATCTGTGAAATTCTGGTTTTGCCTTCTTTTCCAGACCAGTCACTTTAGCTGATACACAGACATCAACAGCATTGAACTTAGAGTGCCTCAGGTGTTGCTTCTGTTATCATTTTCATCTTGAAATCAGTCGTCAAGTTGGACCCAAGAAAACTGATATACCAGTTAATGATTTAAAGGACTGCTCTGATTAGTCTATTACCGAGGGATTCCAGTGAAAAATGTAAATAAGAGAGCCTACTCCTTACTGACCAAATGTTTGGCAGAAAACTCATGACTGTGCTGTGGCACTGCATTTTATAGATTTTAGTGGCTTAAAACTTCCTTATGACGTCAACCGGAGAAACCATACTCCAATTTAGAATGGATAGGTAGGCTACTTTCCAATATTTTCCACTGCTGAATTAAAATATGTTTAGCATCCCTGAAGCAAATGCACGAACTCAAGAGTAAAATATGTTCCAGGTTGAAACCTAAGAAGAGGCTTAGTTTAGTTCATTGTTGAATGACACATTTGCTGATACGGAAAAAGTAGCAGAACATGTCTAGCACTGGTTTTGCCATCTCACTTGGGCAGTTTTTTTATTCAGGACAAATGTCTAAAATACTGGTATGTTGTTACTGGCTTGTTTATCACATTATCACAATACACAGGTTGGCTTACAATCAAAAACTGATATTAGAGAGAGGTTTTGTGAGTGATGGAAAACAACAGAAGGCAGCAGAAACTGGATCAGGGTGCCAGACGTATGTGTTATTGGCACTAGGGTTAATCAGAACCAGGAACCATTAATTCCAGCAGTGTCTCATCTAAATTCTATTTTGCTTTGCATATTTTGTGACAAGGTCATGGCCAGTCTCATCAGGGTAGATTGTAGAGGTACTAGCTTTCCTCCAAACTTTCTCCAGTGGTAAGCACTATCATTATTTTTGAAAAATGCTCTTACCTGAGAGACCAGGAAAAGAAATATTTAAAAAGCAATTTGCTTAAAAGCTTTCAAGTGCTTTGCTACAGACACTGAACTCTATCTACTGTAGCTCCAAACACCATTTGCCCTTGCTTTGACTGAGTTTGTATCCTATTTCTGGCAATGAACACATGCCTACCAGAGAACAACCTCATAACTGGCTTTTTAAGGCAAAAATAACAGCGAAATGACTGACTAAAATCTCATAGTTCCTTGTTGTAGAAAAAAGAGCCTACTGTCCACTCCATTTTTAGGAAGTTACAATGCATATATATGTTGACACATCTGTTTATATTATCCAGCAGTTCAGCCATGACATAAGTCCTGCTAAGCACAATAACTGAAATATGTAATTATGTTGAATTGCCAACACCTACAGACAAAATATAATCGTCCTTTAACCTAACTGTCACTTCTGGTAAGAATTTTCTGGAGACAATTAAGGTCATGGTATCACCTATGTAGCACAGTGTAGTACATTGTTTCTTTCTGCTATGGTTGAATTTCTCTTACAATTTTAGATCTTACTGAAAAACCACCTAAGTTCATGGGCATAATGAGTTAGGAAACCACTGCTTTATAGATAAAAATGCTCAAACTCAACATATTTATATGAATCAGTTATAACGGAAATAAAGATTACTACCTGAATAGAAGCAATCCGATTCAAGTGAAACAAGTTTCTAAGATCTACTACCACTACTAATGAATTTATATTATCATCAGAAGCAGACAACTTTGTCCAGGTGTGGCTTACAATAGCATGTAGATAAACTGAAGGCTAAAATAGTAATAAAAAAAAATAGTAATAAAATATCAGACAATGTTGCTATGTTACAGTTCATGAGGCCACCAACTTAAGCTAAATCTGACAGGAAAGTCTGCTTGAGACAATGCAAAACTCAAAGGACAAATATCCTGCTTAATTGCTGGTAACTATGCTGAGTCACATAACCAAGTAAACAGAATGGGATTAACAAGGCATAAAGAAATCAGCAAGGTCACGGTGTGGTGTTAAATGTGTAGTTCGAAGCATTGTACCTTCAAGAGAGGAGAGATGATAACTATGAGTAATCAAATAACCTGTCATGGAAAAAAACACATAAACCAGAATGCACCCTCCTCAGATGAGATGATGAAATGATCATTGAACATGTGACCTGATCTGGATAGTTCCCTGTGGAGTTGTTTCCGCTCCAGAACACGACCCCCTCTCTGTGCTCTCTCTCTCTCTCTCTCGCTCTCTCTCTGTCTCTCTCTCTCTCTCCACTGCCCATCCTGCTCCCGTCTCAACCTCGGGCCACCGATGGGCTCTGATGCCAGCAGCCTAAATATGGAGGTCGGGGGTCCTCTGGGAGACGGAGCACGGCTAACAAGCAAATCTGGGAGCATAAACAGATCTTCCCCTCACGCTCGAGCGGAAAAGTCATCCTGATTACAGCTGAAGCACAAGATCCCTTTTTCAGTGGCTTCATTAGGGCTGAAGGGGGCCCTGGGCATGGCCAGCCCTCAATGTACCATGTGACCTGCTCTTCCCACAATCCCCAGCTCCACAGCACAGGTAATGAAGGCAACTTCCAACCCTCTCTGCAAAATCTGAACAATAACCATTCTCTGACTCTCTCAGAAAACAGAGCAAACCAAAGCTTCCCACATGCTGAAAAATAACATGAAACTATTTAATTATTTCTGTTGTTTTCTTTTCACAGTTTTGTTTAGGCAGCATACTTCGACTTGTGATAAGGCTTGTAATGCAATGTCTGCTGCTTTTATTCTCCTGTATCCCTGTGACTTGGGAACCGGCTTAATCTGAATCTGCTCGGGTGCAAAGACGGCCAGCACATTGCATCTATACAATCTGAAACCATAACATTGTTCTGTGGAATCCCTGCTGCTGCATGGGTCTTCAAAGGAAACTGACTGTAAGCCATCACTGGAGCAAACACTGATCTTTTGGAAGTCAAAATTCATATAATAACATCATGTGGGAGAACAAGGTCAAACACAGTAATGTGAAAGTGAAGTGAACCAGGAGGTGAAACACATACTGACACTGCAGAGCATCTTGGCAGGGAGAAACACACTGTGACACTACATATGACTACAGAGACACACACAGTCAATACTACAGGGGCGTGCAGAGTGAAAAAAAGCAGGATGATGACATAGCGGTGTGCTGGAGAAGAAGAGAAGAGGAGGAGAGCGGAAAGAGAGTGCAGGTAAATCTATGTCTGCCCCCCCCACCCCCCCACACACTGCAGCGTATCTAATGGGCACGCCACTGTAAGAGAGAGAGAGAAAGAGAGGCCACATTCACATTGTGTTACACCCAGGAGAGAGACAAGGAGAGATAGAGAGAAAGACCACATTCAAAATGTATTATACCCAGGAGTGAGAGAGCGAGAGAGAGAGGGACCACCTTACCCCACCTACACCCACCCCCAACCCCTTTACTCCATATCAAGACCAAGATCCCACAAGAAGATTCTCAGCATTATCACACATCACAGTACAGCTGGCACTCTGTGCCCGTGGGTTCCGTATCCACAGATTCAACCAACCACAGATCAACATTTTTTTTAAACATTCCAGAAAGTTCCAAAAAGCAAAATTTAAATTTTCTTGTCATTATTCCCTAAACAATAAAGCATAACAACTACATTGTTGTTTTTACATTGTAGTATTTACATTGCATTTACATTGTTTTAGGTATTATAAGTAATCTAGAGATGATTTAAAGTATACGGGAGGATGTTCGTAGCTTATATGCAAATACTATGCCATTTTATGTAAGGGACTTGAGGAACCGCAGATTTTGGTATTTGCGGGGGGTCCTGGAACCAGTCCCCCATGGATACTGAGCGACGGCTGTATTCCATAGAACAACACATATACGCAAACACCAGCTCACTCATCTTACTTCTCCACAACTGTGCTCTTCACTCAATGTATAGCCCATGAATGCTTTGGTTTAAAGACTTGTCCTGTCAACACTAATGTTAGTGAGGTCTTACATACAGTCATTCAGAATTAACTGGTGTGAAAATGTTGCTTGGCATTGTGCTAAGAAACACAATAAGCATGGCAGTCATTATCAGCCGCTAAATGCAAATCGTTGCTCCTCAGTCTTTTTTGTGACCCAGAAAGGTCATTTGTGCTGTCATAATGATATAAACATCAGCAAGTACAGAAACAGTCATGGAGTAGAAAAACTGTTCATAAAATACATCCTTTTATTGCTTGCAAATCTGGGTATAAACAAAATGCTTGTCTGTTGTCCATATATTCCTCTAATTCAACAATGCATCTGTCTTTAAAGAGGGAACAAATGGTTGTAGGAAAGGATTCACAGTTTAACACATAAGACACTATGCTATATAAGAACCTCACTGTTAACACAGGGTTCCCTGAGAAAATACCCAGGAAACGTCTTCAGTTTGACCCCTGAGCTTCACTTTAAAATATTTATTTCCTTTTTCCCCCTGAAAGGTAAGCTCTCCACTGTGCTTCTGATGGGAGTTGCTCTTTGGGAGTTGAGCTGAGAGTTGTCTATGTTTTGCTAAAGTGACCACACTCAAAAATGGCAATTATCACATCAAGAGCTGCACAAATCAAAGGTTGAGTACTGTTGACAGTGGCTCCAATTAAGTAAGGCAATTAAACGGTGCTATATTTCATTTATTGCTAAAGGGTAAATGCAATCAATCTAGTTAAACTTAATCAACCAGGTGTATAGTAGTGAGTATATTAGCTTTTAGCAGATTGGTGGATTGACCTCTCTTTGTCCCACTTTAAAACAGAGTGCATTTCCTCCCCTGATAACAAAATGGCTGCCATGATGAAGTACTCCCATTTATCTTTACATTTAGGCATTTAGCAGATGCTCTTATCCAGAGTGACGTTACATACACAGTTAACATTTCTTCACACCATATTTATACAGCTGGGTATTTTAACTGAAGCAAAAGGGTTTAACAGCTGTGCTCAAGGGTACTTCCTGGAAACTGAACTGGCAACATTGCAGTTACAAGCCAACCAACAAATAATCTTAAGGGGAGGAGAGGTACAGAGAAAAAGGAAATGGAAACCAGAATAATTCAGGGCACCACAGGCCTGCAGTCTCACTCAGGATAAATAGCTTCTTCTTAGGGATGACAATGGGGCTTAGGTGGGCATTGTGTGTCCCACATTAGAGTCTTTCTGTTGTCAGCTCCTCCCTCCCCCTAAGACACCGAGGGATCACCATGACCGTGATAAATTCGCTCTGTGAGGATCTGATAGAGTAAATGTATGCACACATCTCTCAGTGGGTTTTGCTTCCACATACTGGTATCAAACGCGACGCCTCCGTTCATTCGGCTACATTTCCCTCATGCACTCCAATGCAGTAACTCACAAACTCGACCCTGACCATGGCTTAACTGAAATGCAAACATGAGAACACTGTGTGGTTCATTAGGGCAGATGTGCTAAGATGCGTGAGCAGAGATAGGGACGGAGTCGGTGGTCAGACGCTGGTTTGGTTTGCGGTGCGGTAGAGCAGTAGAATAAAAAAGGACTTGGCGAGTCCTCCGGGACAGAGAGCCACAGAGCGGCCAGTCAGCCGCACAGATGAGTAACACGTTTCCAGCCGAGGCGTTTGTTCTCAGCCGAGCAATCGGTGCGAGCACAATCCTACACTTAATTAGCCACACCGTCTCCCACGGAGCACGACTTCTCCAGCTCATCGCTCAATCCCCTGTACGAGCTTTACACAACACCCATTTACACAGCTGACTGCCCGCTCAAGTTAGACATAACTCACGGGTTCCCCCACCGGAGTCCCACCTTGCTCTGATAAAAAACATTTACAAAAGGATTTATAAAAGGATGTAGCTGGTTGTAGCATGTACCTAGGCCAAGCTCATTTCCATGGCTGTAATCTGAGCTAGGCGCTTACCCACTCCTGTTTCAGTTCTGCAAATTACACCGGGGTTTGTTACAGCAGAAACATAATAACGGTAATCAAATGACTATGGATTTTGTTAGCAGGGACCCAATTTTGTACTAAGTGGCTTAAAGTACATTCCATGGCAAGATCCAGCCTGAATCCACAGATGGAACATACACACACACGTTTCTAAAGAGGGAACCAGTTACTGTTGCGCGTTTGAAATCCTTGCCAAAGGACAGTGATTTTTTTTATGCGAATTTGAATATATATATATTTATTCAAATATATATATTTGTAGCTCTCTAGTGTCACTATGGATTTCATCAGGCCAGTCTTGATGCATATACTAGGTTTCATCACTATATGTAAAACTATCTTATATTTATAAACATTTAAATGAAAATCACATCATTCATCCAATTTTTGACATAACTGTTATAAGTAATACCTGGGATGTGCATAGATGCTGTACACCCAGCTTTTGTTAAATTGGTTAATTTCTGTACTAGGTCCTTGAGGCAAAAGTGTTCCCTATGAGAGGAGAGACTACTGTACCAAATGAGTGCATCTGCCAAACATGCACTAACGACAGACTATCCGCAAGCTGATAGGTGCCCTCAGATTTCTGCGGGTGGATATGATTGGCCAGGAAACTTTCCCTATATTTATTACATTTTAACCACAGGAGAGTTCCCTCGCTCTAGAAAGATAGCGCCAAAATACATATGATGGTTAGATGTAGTCACTGGTTTATTAGCCAAGAAGTTGAGCAGCCTTAAGCCACAGCAGAGACAGACATTTGTCAAACCCATAGTTATGAGCCTGAAGAATGTAGCTAACTTAGTGTAACTGCAAAGATATTTGGCATCAACGACCAAAAAAAAAAAAAAACTCCAGAATCAATATGGTCTGTGTCCTAGGACCCCTGATAAAAATGAAATAGAGCTGCTATAGAGAGCATATTGTCACACCCAGATTTTACTGTGCTGCAGACTTCCTGTTTGTGTTTTTGCCTAAAATGGATGTCAGTTTTTCTTGTAATCACAGTGAGAAGGTGAATTGTGAGCCTGCTGCTGCTTGCCCACCTCAGATGAAAGCAGAGCAGCTGTTTGGAGAGGAGCAGCTGAGTGTCTACACAAGCAAATTCCAGGTCTGATAGTTACAGCAAATGTGCAGAAATCCCATCATCCACCACTCTGCTCTTCTGACAAACTAGCTGATGAATGCTGACCTATCAAATGACCTCATATCTTCTGTTCTAGATCTAATTTACTGGCCATGTCCACACGCGCACACCTGCACACACACGCACTTTCGCTCATAAGCGCACACTCAAACACACACATGCACATACACACACAGACACATGCACACTTACACCCAATTGCATGTGTGTACACAATAGGGAGAGCAAAAAATCAAAATGTGAACACACACTTCTTCAGTAAATATAGAAAAATGGATAACACATTTAAAAACTCAGTCATATTAGTAGCTGAGCATAAAATCAACTGCAGTCCCATGCAACAGAATCACAGCAAATCAAGGAAATCTTTATCAAAGTATTACTGTGATGGAGAGTGAAATGAATGAGGGTGTCACACCTCTGCGAAACCCACAGTGGATGCATTGCTGAACGTGCCTCCCACACACTCGTAATTTCCAGGAAAACGTGCCGTTACAATGACTTTGCATCAAAAACAACACCGTACACAACCTCAGCACTGGGGTTTTTGGCTTATAAAGTGGTAAATGTGACTCATGTCTCACCACCAAAGCGTGGCCATAAAATCTCAGAGATTTTCTCCACATCTGGTTTTTACAGCCATAATCTGGGTGTTTGAAACATGCACAGCGAGTCTAGCATATGTTGCATGATTTCTGTTATGATAGTGGGTAAAAGAATCTCACTTCAAAACCTTAAGTTCATATTTTTCATCTTCACGATTTAAGTCACGCATTATGGATGGACAAAGGATGTGGTCATTATTCCGTTCCAGCTAAACCCTGCTCTCATACCGCAAAAGCCTGCTAAGGCCAGGGGCGGGTTAAGTGCATAGGAACTGTGTTTACAAACCTGGACCTACACATGCAATTCAAAAACACAAGCCACATTTCTGATCGTTTTTGATGAGCTGACCAAAAAAGTATTTTCAATCTTTTTTAGTTAAGGATATTAATTCTAAATTCAGCATTTGAATGATTATAGATTTTACATTAAATCCTATTTGGCAATGCAAAAACAGTACTTTATGATAGTGGGCTAAAAACACTGAGATCAAGGACAAGATGGTTGTCAACAGAAGTTTTGGTTGGTTGTACTGACCACCAGAGATAGGCTACTGTTTAATCCAATGCATGGAAACCCCCAGTATTCTATTTTGTGTCAGCAAGCAAATCATATCAATTGATCTGTTTACATATTTTTGAAGATAGTTACTACAAGGTGGATTTTTCTCCAACGTCTTTGTTCCATCAATAACATTTCCAGCAGTCAGTGATGTACTTCATGTATTTGAACAACATATAGGGGAAGCAGATGTTTACATTAATAAATATTGTGGTGTTTCTATTCAATTCTTGTAACAGAGGCAGAATTGGAAAGTACAGTTCTGTCAACTGAATATATGCTCTGGAAATTTGACAGTAATGTATTCATTTTTAATGAGCTCAGTTCATCGTCATTGTGTAGGCGATACACTTTAGGCTGTTATTGTAAGTATTGTGAACATCCTGACATCCAAATTACATTGCATCATTAAACTACTAGGATATACAAGAAAGTATAGCTCAATAATGGTTTTAAGACTTGCTAATTAGTAGAATTGACTAGCCTATCTAAAACCCACATCCTTACATCTTGCTAGCTCACATTTTATTATATAACCAATGAAGCAAGATTTTGAAAGACAAACTGTCTGAATAGCAATGCTTTCTCACCCAAGGTTGGTTACATCAACAAAACAACAAATTCATTATCACCCAAGATGTGGACAAACTTGTTTCTCTTGCACACAACATGACGCAAGTTGGCAGCGGTGAGAAAGAGAGACAGACATTTACTTATTTATCATAAGATGGTATTTTGAGATGGTTTGCTTGAAAAACAAGATAACCTGAAATTACATATCATTGTGAATAAGGCTATGACACAATCAAATGTAATCAGTCTCTTTAAGGGGATATGCAATTCAATCAAATCATCTCATCAAAACTGATCATTTTCCAGTTTAAAATGGAAAGTTCTAGTGACAAGCAATTATGCGAAAGTACATTTTTCACACTGCAGTAGCTTAGCTGTTCAGAACACAACCCTCCCAGTTTCATATCTGGCCAATCACTGAATACAGCAGGCATTGAGCTCACTTGTTTCTCTTTGCTTGAGTCAGAATAAAGTTTGTGGGTAACCTAGTAAAACAATGCCACATTTAACCTGTGTGACCTTGAGAGCATTATGCTTGTATCCTTTTAGTTCACCTGAAGTATGTTGAGGCCCTATGTCAGGCACAAGGCTATTTCAATAGTACTGTTAAAAATAACATTCAAACAATTGTGACTTAACATGTTTTTGCTTAGAGGTGACCTATCAGCTTAGTGCTTAATCAACGTAGCAATTTATCTGACCACTGCTCATTTATGGCTGACCTGCCTACCTGGATGGCAAGTGACAGCTATGTCAGTCTACAACTAGAAAATCGACTACTGCAACCTAAAAACAGATGGGAAACAGAGCCCTTATATGTATAGCTATTAGATAGATTTGATAATACATCTGGACTGATTAATTTATATAATGAAACACATAGTTGGGGGATAAAGTATAAAATTAGCTTCTTTATGTTGCCAACACTGTCACCCAGTTAGCACACAAGGTTACATTGTGTCAAGATAAAATAATACATGTCATAGAAGCCACATAAACAAAGGTAAAGACAAACCAATACAAATGATCAAGTGTCAAACTGAACATAACAATCCATTATTTACCTCATTAAAAAATCATTCTGACATGGACCAATCAACAGTTAGTCTCTGTAAGCCACATATTCAACCTAAAGTTTGGATTGAATTGCATCCCTTAAAGCAACTAAGGTCCAGATATATCAAAGCCTTCAGCAAATGTTAAAATTCCAGCACTTTAATTTCAGTGACATGGTTTGTGATTGGAGCAAATGATTTACCTCAACCAATCACATGCTTTCTGTGTCTTTTTTACATCAGGAAAACAGTTTTTCAGGAACTAAGTACTTAAGTAAATCAGTTTGCTTGATAGGGGTCAAGGTCCTGAATTATCTGCATCTAGATAAGATACAATCATTTATAAGAGCAGAATTATTCATCATGACTTTAGCCTGCTGCCAAATGCACATCCAGGTGAGCTCAATTACCCCACAGTACGGTGCCATGAACAGTGACAAAGCTGATATGCGCTGCATCGAACATCACCCAGGGTTTGGATCAGTTAACAGGGTCTGAGGGCAGTGAGGGTAGTCTGCATTTTAGGAACAAAGATTTCACCTAAGTAGGTACGTTTTCTGTCCACATCACAATATGGTGAGCAGTTTTTCACATTGGTCCCTCGGCCTATGAGGTCGTGGTTGCAAGTTTGCATGGTACATTCTAGCAAAACAGCTCCATCTATTGGATATGCTACATCACATATGACTGCAATAAGCATAATTAGCAGTGCTCTTAACAACACTCGGATATCCTAAAAACCTGGTTCCTGAGGAGATCTCCTCTGTACCAGTTATCACCTCTAAGCAAAGATTGAGACTGACCACCATTTGAATGTTTTTAACCACAGCCATTGTGGAAAAATCTTTTTTCTACATTTGCACTGTGATCACAGAACTGACATATGATTAGTCTGTAGGAATATAGTGCTTATATTTGGTTATCAATCACCTTTATAAATGCAAAAATTGTTTCTGCCACCTGACTAGAAAAGAACCAGCCTATCGTTCAAAGCTGTGTGTTATACTGTGTTTGCATGCCAACAGAACAGAGAGACAATTGCAACCAGTGCAGTGAGGCTCGACAAGAAGATTCAAGAACATTTTTGTCAATAGTTACTACTTTACTTTTTAGCTTAATTTGGTCTCAGCGTCTTGAGTTATACACTTCGGATAGACCAGGTGCTGTACTACTGTGTGTGTGTGTGTGTGTTTGTGCACGCGGTCTGTGGATGGATGTGGTATGTGTCTATTGCATATGTGTGGGGTGTGTGCTTGTGGTATTGTGTGTGGTGAGAGTGTGTGTGTGAGTGTGTGTAAATCCTTTGTGCTAATCTGTTCTTTACAACAGCCCTCATATTAAATTCATTTACAGCTCATTTTATAGGCCTTTTTCCATTACCATAACACTGCTGGGGGCAAACTACATTATGTTATCCTGAAACTTCAAATCAAATTGATTTATAAACCTCTGAATATAGTTAGAATAAAACCTTTACACAGAGAGAAGAGTTAATTCTACTCCTGGCAATGAATAAAAAGCCCTTCCTCCGTACAAGGAGTTGAGAATGAATCCTGCACTGAGTGTCGGGTGCTGATGCATAGTTATTTGCAAGCTGGCTTCGGTAAAACTTCCCAGAGCACAAAGCTGATCGAGAAAAGGCAAACCCTTAACATGGTGATTGGCCACAGACGCAGAGAAGGAAAATTTTGCAGCTGGCTGAAGCCTACTTTGATCCAGATTACCAGGAAAAAGGAACGGCAGGGTCATGCAAAGGTCAAGCAGCTATTCAGACCGTCAAGTCCGTTACGCTCCTGCTGCCACAAAAAAAATCAAATGCTTGCCCTCGTTTTCACTTACAACCCTTAGCCTATGATCTTGCACATCACAACAAAAGCGCTCAAATATCTTTCCGAAATGACATTCAAACACATACACTCATCTGTCACAACAAGGAAACACTTACATTCTGTTATGACAAGCAAGTACCGTACAAGCATCCCTCTTTGTCATGACATGCAATATGAAACAGTCGTCTCCATCACAGGTCACAAACACACGCACTCTCCTCTCTGTTATGACAAGCAAAGCTATATACATGCACATATGAACAAGAAACATATCTTTCTGTTTCAACAAGGATATGAATAGCATCCCTTCCGTTGTGACAACAAAGTATAATTACTCTGTTGCACTGGTTATGTGGCCAGGAGTAGGCTATCAACACACATAAAGGGGCTGTTGAAAGAATAAGTGGCTCTGAAATCACTTAAAAATTACTTATACGTATGGATATTACATTACCGTCATTACCATCATTATCTGACACTTTTATCCAAAGCAACTTACAGTTGATTAGGCTAGCCAGGGAACAATCCCTCCTAGGAGCAATGTGGGGTTAAGGGCCTTGCTCAAGGGCCCAGCAGCACTGGTGTTCCTGCTGTGGCTGGACAGACTGCCCATATATGTACATATTCATATATTATTACATTTATATTACCAAGTATACACTTGCATGCATGTGTGTACATTTTTACAAAAGGCACAGCATAATCTTCCCCTTTCTCAGCCTGTCTGTCAGTGTCACAACAACAGGATAGATTAATACGACCCTCCCGCCCCCGACAAAGAGTCCATCAAGAAATGTGTTAGTCAGCAATCACCAGTGACACGGAAACTCTCTGGAGCACGCTGGCTGGAACGGAGCCAGGGTGCGAACGAGTGGAAACATCGCCACGGACATGCCGCGTTAGACAAGTGACACTCAGACGTCTCCTACAACACGCGCGGTCCAGCGGGGGAGGGGGGTGGAAAACGCAAACGCCGTGCTGCAGGAGCCTTTAACCAAACTGAACTTGCTATTACTCTTCTGACCTTCCGGAAGTTTCCAAACCGGATTTCGTCCTAAGAGCAATGGCAGCTGAAAGAATTGTATGGGATTTAAAAAGAGAGGGTTGTTTTAAATGAGGCGCAGAAGGGTGGGGATGGGCGTGTTATTGGCTGTGGTAAGAACTGGCTTTCAATTCTGAATAAGACACACCATCTTAGTTACACCCAGAGCAAGACAGTCAAACCAAACCACCTCAGCATATATTCAGTTCTGCAGAGGACATACAGAATTAAACATTCCTGCACATGTAATTTTTTTCCTTGGCAACTAATAAATATAATGAAACACTGAAGCAACTTACAAGATCACAATGAAAATCAACATAGTATGCAAGACCATCATGAATATTGCTATTTTAGTTTTTAAAAATAACATTCAACATGACCTTATTGCTATCATTAGAATTACATTCCCTTAGTAGCACAGACGTGCTTTGAAACTGGTGCTAGTAAAGGGAGTTCAGTTACAGGAAACACGTTGCGAAGGACCTTTTATTCCATAAAAATATAAGAAGCTTTATGCTGCTTTCCCCCATAACACTGGCAGACAGCTCGGGGGAAGAAAGAGGGAAGAAAGCTCTCTCGCTTGAGTGGAAAATCTGGAGGCATTAGTAGAGAGAAAAGACAGCATGAAAATACAGCTCCAACGAAAGCCTGAAAAAAGCAAGAGCATGGCGCAAAACGATATCCATCATGCAAACTATTTACCCGGCTACTGTTGTACTCATGACAGTGAAGCTGTTTTCAAAAGATAAGACAAGTAAGATGAGCTATTAAATCCTTTAATTTGGTACATATATGCATCTACTGACGGTTCTACAGAAGCATGTTTCTCACACACAAACACAAGTATGCGCTATTCTCATTTGTTATCATTCATTGTTGCTCACGAAGCATTTCACTAGACTTCGGTTTTCATAGTTCAAATTCTAAAACCTCTTTATTTAATAAATGTACCAGGCAGTAACCACTCCAGTGAAGGACACATATGTCCTGAAAGGCTGGGTGCCAAGAGGGAAAATGTGTTCCTTGGCGTTGAATTATTCTTTCTTCTGGTTAAAAAAATGTCTCTCTTATGTCTCCTACAAAACCTTCTGTATCTTATCTGAGTTTCCCAAAATACACAGAGCATTAAACAAGGGAACAAATGTCAGAATGGATAGTTTCCTACTTAATGAATTAAATAGCCAAATTGAATCCTGGTCTTGCAGAGGGAGGGAGAGGGGCTGAGAATGATTCTTTCACGTTCCTGACACCATATTTTATCTTCAGGTCTCTACAGTGAATCTAATGATCTGCTTTAGAGATGCTGCAAGGAGCTCAACAGAGTCACAATGAGCTGAAACTGAGATTTCAGTTATATATTCAGCAAAATATTCTGAGAGAATAACCTGAGCGATGTGAGACTACTTCAGACACCTTGGTGCAGTCTGATGGTGATCTCATTTTGTCAAGGACAAGTGCAAAAGAAAACTAATCTCAATGGCGTGTTTGCTATCCATGAGGTTTTTTTTAACACATTGTTATAAAGGCTTTGATTTGATATGTAGAAGGTGTGTTAGTTCCCCTCTGGTGCTGTGTTGTTTGGAGCATGCTTGAGGTGGCTGAGGCAGGTCTTTCTGACCAGAGTGAGCCTTGAATATAAGCACCTCTCTTCTGCAGGCTGGCAGCAGAAGCACAGCGGAGGCTGCAAAACCAGCAGCTTCAATTGAGGGGTTTGCTGAGAACGCCCACCTCCTGCCCCGCTTACAAACATCCTGCACATCAGCAGTGGGATTCTGCCTCAGCTGTATGCATGTGTGTGTGTGTGTGTGTGTGTGTGTGTGTGTGCTAGAATGTGTGGCGTATGCACGCTTATGTGTCCAGGGGTTGTCACGTGCGTGTGTGCATGCATGTCCGAGGATGTGGAGCATGCATGGGTGTGTGCGTGGGTGCCCTTGTCTGCAAGTATGCGTGCATGCAGCTGTATGTGCGTGTACAAGGGTTTGGGTTCATGCATTCTTGCATGTTTGTGTGAGCGTATCTACTAAATCTCAGCTTTTGTAGAGAGGGGCGCAGGGAAGGAAGGAGGAGGGGCGGGGAGGAGGGGAGGTGCAGAGCTGGCCTTAATTAATCAAATGCAGTGACACATCAAGGAGGAACACAAACAAACACATGTGCTCGGAGTCATTATTCACTCCTCCCTGAGGCTGGAGTCAGGGCTACAGCACTACTGAGCACACAGCAATACAGCATTACTGAACACAAAAGCACTACTGACCACTGACCACACAGTGATACAGCAATGCACACAAAGGGATACGGCACTGCTGAAAACACAGCCCTCAACAAACAGTGGTCAAATCACACTACACACAGTACCACTGAGAAAAGGGTCTGGGTTTCCCCTTCAATTCAGGAAAGTATTTTATTTCACTCACACAACAGTGTTTGAGTTCCCGGCATGCCATAACAAGCTAAGTCCACATTGATGAGGGAACAACTGGCTAATCCTCTCGGCAAGAATAAGGGTTAAGTCAGTTCAAGTCATCAGTGTAATTGCTCTGCAGCGCCCTCTCCTGGCCAAGTCTGTGAACTGATCACATGTCAGCTTTGTGTTTCCTCAACAACACAGGGATGTGTGTCTTATGTTGCATATGCAGAGTGCGTTTTCATCATCAGATCTCCTGTTTCATCTTCTCTGTGCTTCATTTTGGGATCTGGCATCTATCAGGGAAGGTAAACTAGGACGTGAACTTGAATGCAGCCAGTGTAGGTTCCTCCCCCTTTCAGTACTTCATTCCCCAATTACCTGATTAACAGTGGACCCACAGAAGCAGCAGTAAAATATTTGCAGCAGTTTACCATTGCATTCTGGGTATAAGGAGATGATAATAGGAAACGATCTGACCTTGCTGAGATACAACAAACTGCGCCCCAGCTATAGCCATGGGACCTCCACAGCCCACCAAGGTGGCCCACAGGCCCCCAGACAGAGTCGGGTTTGTAGCGAGGTCACCACGGTACACTGCACTGCCTTTATTTATTCATGAATTCATCCTCCAGGGCCATGGGCTGCGCATAGCTTTTACCCTGACATCTCATCAATGGGTGGAAGCACCTTTATGAAGCCAAGATTTCGCTAAGGCAATCAAGGCAAAGTGCTAAGCTCAAGGATACTAAAGTGAAGGCCTTGTGTGGGGGATCTTTCAGATCCAGGAGCAATCCGGACCCTCTGACCTCAGTGCATCGATGGGAGGGTGATGATGATGTGAGTTTTTCAGAATCCAGGCTCCACCCGCCCTCTCTTTAGCGCCATGCTGCTACATAGCACACCGTACTGATGACATGACAGTGCCTTGGACTGCAGCGACTCGGCCCCCTCCAAAATGACACTGATACTCCCCTGAACAACCCTTTTAGAGAAGCTTCACTTTGGCTTCCTTTTCTGAGCCATCAAAACTTCAGAGGCTGTAATCTGATCTCGGAGGATTCAGAGTATGATGCCCAGTGATCTCATCGGGATATGCACCACGCAAAAGAATTTTCCTGGACTGTATTTGTGGTCTGGCAAAGTTTCAGTAAAAAAATACTGTACTAATATTTTACTGCAGCGTATAGTTCTATAAGGCATATGAAAGATGAATGTGTGGTACTCTAACCTCAAACATGCTCATTTTTTCCATCTTTCCTGGAGGTTAACTTATCAGCCAGACTCAGCAAAGAGAAGCCAAAACAGTGACTATCTCGGATCGATGTGCCCGCAAGCTTGCTACTTTTCGCATAGTGATACGGCATAAGCATCAATGAAATGAAAAAGGAGAAGGAGGAGCAGCTCTGTAGAGTCTTGCTGGAGCGGGAGGACTGTGTCCTTGACGTATCCTTTGTCTGTAGCCTATGGACAGAGCTGATTCGGGGGACAGATGGACTATCCCCTCCATCTGAAGGCTGGGATGATCCCTCTGGGGGATCAGTCCTTCCTCAGAGGGATCATCCCAGCCTTCTGCTGGCCACAGTCAACTGTACCAGGCTGAGGACTTCAGTCTGAGGAATCTTGAAACTAATTTACCTCATTTACTGTCAAAACTGTAAATTAGGTAAATTAATAACAATAACTATTATTATTATTACTACTACTACTACTACAGGTCTAAACACTGCAGGTGCTGTAACCCCACTGTTTTGTTAGGGTTATTATGTCTAATTTTTTTTCCCCTCCCATTTGACTACAAATAACTTTTAGCTGGTACGTCTGAAGCTTACCAAGGTTATATTTGTAGGCTTTTCACAATAATTCCTACATAAAACCATCCAATTAAATATCATGCAACTCTTATGCATAAATCTTCTTACACCAGGATATCACTTCAGCAGAAGGGTGCACCAGCCCACCCACACTGTGAGATTATATTATTATAACAATCCACTAAAAATCCAGCATAGTTAGATTCCAAAACTGGCTTTAGCAGTGCACCCAGCTAATGTGCACTGCTAATGTGTGATGTTTTATCCTAACTGTCTTTGCCAGGAGGCTAAGACTTGGCTACGGATGGACCTTCCACGATGACAATGACCCCAAACACACCTCAAAATCAATGAAGACATGGTCAACTAAAATAAATATTTTACAAAATATATATTCCTAATTGAAGAGGGCCGAAGTGTAGAGTAAGTGTAGACCAAAGGAAATTAAAAATCTTGAAAAGTTCACAATATGTTCTCAATCATTATACGTTCTCTCAAAACCTCTCTTCGTACATTTTCTCAGAAGAATCAGTTCCATTATCTTTCACAGGGGAAGTTGCACCAAGTGCTAAAACTAGGGGTGCCAATTATTTTCACGGCTGTGTTTAGGGGAAAAAATATTACACTACAGAACTATTATTAATCATTATCCATTTTAGTGCAGATTTACAGCAGCATACCTTTCAAAAGCATTTTATGTAATGAAAGTTGACATGATTTTCTAAAGAGAGTGCTCTGATGTTATTGCACATGCTTGCAGTATCATCATGAGACCGATCATGATTCAGATCTATCAATAAATGATTGAACACAATCAGGACTGTGCTACTGCACGTCTTTACAGTGGATTCTGCAAATATTACCAAATCTGGCTTGTTTACCCTACACATACATGCTTTAAGAGTTTGTAGTTTATTCATTTTTCTCTCATACTACAAGATACAAAATTTGATAGGATATAGCCCTCCTTTCAATGAAAGGTGTCTGTAAGATCAAAAAAGGAAAGCTCACAAGAAAACATACATCTGGAAGAAGTAGAAAGATGAATTGCACCTTGTAAACACCGCAGTGGGAAGTGAATCTTTATCACAGGAGAGGAAACAGCAGCTCAGCCAGATGGTGCTGAATGATGCATAATTGAAAACTGTAGAGATTACACAAAGTGTGGGAAGGGAGAGGAGACCGGCAGAGGCCCTGGTCCTCACTCTGCCCAGCTCTGTTACTTAACAGTGAGGCAGCAGGTAGGCCAATCAGGGCTCAATCCCAACAGTGAGGCAGCAGGTAGGCCACTCAGGGCTCAATCCCAACAGTGAGGCGGCAGGTAGGCCAATCAGGGCTCAATCCCAACAGTGAGGCGGCAGGTAGGCCAATCAGGGCTCAATCCCAACAGTGAGGCGGCAGATAGGCCACACAGGGCTCAATCCCAATAGTGAGACAGTAGATAGGCCACACAGGGCTCAATCCCAATAGTGAGGCAGCAGATAGGCCACACAGGGCTCAATCCCAATAGTGAGGCAGCAGATAGGCCACACAGGGCTCAATCCCAAAAGTGAGACAGCAGATAGGCCACACAGGGCTCAATCCCAATAGTGAGACAGCAGATAGGCCACACAGGGCTCAATCCCAATAGTGAGACAGCAGATAGGCCACACAGGGCTCAATCCCAATAGTGAGGCAGCAGATAGGCCACACAGGGCTCAATCCCAATAGTGAGACAGCAGATAGGCCACACAGGGCTCAATCCCAATAGTGAGACAGCAGGTAGGCCACCCAGGGCTCAATCTCTGACCCTGCAGAGTGCTTTCAGAACCAGTCTTGTAAGCAGCAATACTGACTGCAGGGAGGATGAGGATCAATAAGCAAGGGGTAATGTAACAAAAATGCCTTTGTGGAAAAACTATATTCAAAGCCATGTGAATAAAAGCACACTACACTTTAAGTTAAAAATAACAAAGATCACCACATTTTTGTTTTTTTTGTTTTAATGAGGCTTATACGTTTGGCATGTGAAGACATGTTCATTAAAGCATGAGATCAAAATATTTTTTTTTACTCAGACAGAGTATCTGCCTTTTGTTTGGAAAACCAAACATAAACAATCCGTTTGACCTTTTCTCCCTTCCTAGCCACCCAAACATTGGGTTGCCAGGCAGTGGGACATGCTTATTGACCTAAACGTGACCAAAGTTCAAATGGGTAGGGTAGCAAAGTTTTCAGGAGGAAGAAATTTTACCTCACAACTGAAATAATATATCACGCAATGACAGAACCAGAATGTCTAACAGACAATGAATATCACATCCCTTGCTCTACTTTGTGAGTTTCAGCCCAGATATTGCCACATTCTACCCAGAGATGACAATAAAAATACATTTTTTGTAGCGCATTCCTGAATAGCATCTTGGTCCCTGGTAGTACAGGAATATCTGCACAACACACACACCTGCAGAGCAGCAGCACAGAGATGTAAAATGTACAATCTCTGCCACCCTACCATGTATAATCTTATCCTTGGCCCTCGGAATGTGCATCTATTGGTCTTAGGCCGTTCTGCCTCTGCTGTGGTCCCCCCACACTGCAGCAGCCAGAGAAGTGACCCCCCGCTGTGTTTAAACTCACACCCCTGGGGGTGGATTCTGACCCCGTTTCTAAATTTGAACGTGCCACACTCATTTAGGAGTGCAGAAAAAGGGTGAATCTGGGAGAACCAAAAGCCTGGCCTGATATTTATAAAAAAACAGGAGGCTGATGTTGCAGACGACAAGCCAGTTTGCGGTGTGTTAAATTAGAAGACAAGTGCAAAACAGGGCACAACATCACAGGAAAACATAGGACTACCACTAGCTCAATATTTCACATGTACAAGTTGCTGTCTGTTCAGCCTACAGCAACATCTGACAGATGAATGCAGAGCAGAGGAACAACAACAACCCAAGAGCTAGAAACTGACACCGACTTACAATTCTCCATTACCAGGCCCCTTCTCTCTGTATTCCACTCACACTCAGTGCATGAAAACCTGTCATACTGACTAAAATAGTATGCTATGCTGTATTTCACTTTTCGACTGTACTTGACCCTCACATTTATTTATTCCCTCTATGCCACGATTATAGGGTATTGTTCAAGTAAACTATTTGTTAGGTTTAATGTTAGTTGACTGTTGGTTCATGTGTTTCAAAAGGGAAAAATGCTATTACATGAACTTGGTAATGTGTTTAGGTTATTTACACTTCATACAATTCACTTTATTATGGCCAGTGTTGGATATGTTTTTTGGTTTTGGAAATTGTAAGGGTCCTATATGTCCTATATTACTGCAATTTCCCCCTTATAACTGCTTTGGTTTCTTTTTTTTTTTGTATTTTCAAAAACAAGGACTGTGCTTTTAAAATTCTCATCAAACATACTTGTCGTGTTTCGGATTCATGTTTTGGAGTAACCGCTCATGAGCACGGTATTACTCACACAGCCCTAAGCTCTGACTGGTGCTCACAGCAGGAGGCGGGGAAGTGGAATTACAGATTCAGGACCCCATCCTTGTGCTCTGCACCAAGAGATTCTGAGCACATTAATGCATTTTACATACGCACACCTCCGCATCTGTCCTTTTGTTCTCTGTGGCTTCAAACACGGTTTCCGTGTCAGCTCAAAGATGTAATGTTCCACCTGAGTCACTCCAATGAGCCGGTGTTACATCACAGAACATCGCATTGAATGGCAGCTGCAGGCAAGCCAGCAATGGAGTTCACCTCCCTAATGCAGCCAGCATTAAAATTAAAACCAAGGGAAGGTGTTTGGTTTTGCATGCACATTTCAGCAATGGAGGCCTTTCCCTGGTCTCTGCTTTTTGGAATTAATCTCAAAGTATAAATTGCAGGTTCAGGAGACACAAATCAGGCTTAGACATACAAGATATAAACAGTAATTATCATGTTCACAGTCGTACTGATTTTAGAAGGCTTTAAAAGGACAGGAGAAGCAGCGTTGAAGACGTTAGTCTCAGAGGATTGGAGGGCTTCTGTTCACTTAATTTTCTTATTACCGGAAAGCACAGTTATGACACATCATACATTGGAGAGGAACATGAGATCTCACTTTCAAAAATTACAGCTCTCCACCAATTTTCAGGCAAGGTGTAAAATTGAGGTTTCAGAGGGCATGGAGGAGTTAGTCTACTGTAAAATGCAGATTTCAGGGGGCACAGAGAAGGTGGTCAAGCCTAATTCTAATTTCCTAGGTACTGTCTCACCCTCTCACTCCTCTCTCTCCAATTCCATACAAAATATTTACTGAGGAGTAAAGAAGAACTTACTAAAGTTTCACAAAGCTGTATTTGCAAAAAAAAACAAACAAAAAAAAAAAACAAAACAAAAAACAACTTTCAGTTCAAATATGAAGTCAAATTCTAAATATGTATTTGGGGTAAGCGTCAAAGCAGATGGGATTTAAAATAATTTCAAAAACTCTTCTCTCCTCAAGTCTCTCACTTGATTCGGGTGAAATCTTGCTGTAAATACTTTTTCAAATGGGAAGAGCCAGGATACTACAATGTGCCCCAGATAAACATATGAGTGTGTGTTAGACATGTTACAAGCTCATCACAAGCCAATGTCTCTGTGGTTTCATTCTTTTTCATTCATTTTAAGGCAGGTATATTATTGTATCATGCCACTGATTTTCTATAGCTCCCTTTCACTCCTAAAAACGGATCTGTAGACATTGCAAATCTGTAAAAATTGGTGAGTATTTCGTTTTTGATCTTTTTGTAAATGTGGAACTCATGCTGGCTCTCCTTACAGGGACTGATCACACACTTTGCTTCATGCTACAATACATTATGTCATTTCCTTTGTTTTGTGTGCCAATGTTCCTGTTACGCTGTCTTGAGGCGGCTTGGTATTCCTCATCGTTTGTAAGAAACATCTTGAAATTAGTTTTTGTGTTGTTTGCTGTCAGGGCCCATGTTTGACAGTATTGCTTCAGAAGATCCAGGCCCTGCGTTAGCCATGTTCTAGGGGTTTGGGGGGGGGTGGGGGGTGGGAAAGAGAGAACTAGGTCATCAGCATAGATCAGGAATTTTATTTTCTTGTCTTGTTGGGCAAAACCAGTGTCTGCAGACTGAGCCCTGAAGCAAAGAAGTCTGTTCTTTTATTTCCAGTTCTTCACAAGTATTTCTTGTGTAGGCATAGGTTTAATAATGTAACTGATTCACCCCCCCCATAACAGCTTCAAGGAATTTGTAAAACATTCCTTTATGCCAAATTGAATAGAGTTCTTTTTGAAAAAGGCAAATAGCTTTTTTGGTTCATATCTTTGTCTTACAGAGTGTAGAGTTTAAATATGACTAGCTGTGATGGGATCTGGCAAAAAAAACTACTTGGGTTTCTGAATTTTTTTGTTAAGAAAATCTCATGTTTATAACATTAGGGGTTGTGTCTACAATAAATAGTGCTCACTCATGTCAGCGATTCAAAACACATTTGAATTTTACAAGCTATTTATCAATACAAATTAATGTAATTTTCATTTTATCAGATGTGATAACTGAAGAGATATAATGAAGGGGTTTTTTAAAGTACACAACTTACCACTGAGCCTATGAGAAAATATAAGCCTCTTGACAATGGATACAGAATAAATCTTTGCAGCAAAGAACCGTCATTTTACTGAATTGCAACAGTTACATTTATATTGAAGGAAAAAACATGGGGGTTGGTTCTTGGTGATGTAGCCATTGACAGCCCCAAGTTTTACTCTAAGGATGAGGATCAGTGGCTTGGAACAGCAGCTGCTGCTTGTTTACCAGTGTACACAGGAATTAACCAGAGACCAGGAAACACAGCGTGGCAGGCTGTCTGCTCTGGTGACTACATGGATAACATGCTTACGTTCGGTGACTGCCTGCAGGTCACCCTTGAGCTCACTGAAAAAGGCAGTGATGTCATGACCCTGTGAGCTTATATGTGTTTGTAACCAGGGTCTGATGATAAAAATTTGCCCAAAAAATGTAAAAATTTATTTGGGTCAAGTAAAACCAACCAGTGACTCGCCCAGTCAGGTAAGCAGCAGGCCAGCATGTTATTTTATCAGTTGTCGAGCTGCTGCAGTCTGCCTCTCCGACTTTCTGGGGATGACGTGGCTGCTGGGATGGACTCACCAATCACAGAAGGATAAATGCTCCAAAATGCCTCTGGCTGACCAATCGCAGCAGGAAAAACACTCTTCCTCGTGTTTGACTGACCAATCACCATATGTTCCAATATGCATAACTACTCTAGCCTCTCATAATTTAAAACACAGATAAGAGTTATTCTGCTTATACTATTGGCCAATTATTTTCAATGAACATGTGATGACCATGGGGAGACGGGTGCTCTTGACACATAAAATTGCTGTTAGCTATCGACATTTAACACTTTGATGCACACAATCACACAATGCACACAATCACATGTGACCACTGTTTCAATGGTCCCTGCAGCTTACAGTTGTACGACATGTGTGATTGCAATATTGCTAACAGAACATATTCAAAATGTGAATAATTGATTTCTGTTTAAGGCACACTTAAATGAACAACAAAGATTTTGACAACTCAGTTAATTTAACAATTTATTGCAGAGAATCAGTGCAGACATTCAGCAAGTCAAGTTAATGAGTATTTATCGACAGCCTACAGAGCAAAATCCATACAGGACTAATGTAATACATTTTCACATTTAATGTAATTCTGAAATAAAACAAAAATAATCAGCAGGCTGATAGCTAGCATTGCCTACAATAAACACAATGAGGACAAACATACTGTAGCTGTGTTACACTATTCAGAGAAAAGAATATTTTCTCACTCAGAATATTTTGCCTGTGATAGTACCAATGTTACAAATGTGCTAATCTGTATTGCATATGACCGGATGATACAAGCATCCATTATGCAGGTATCTGGTAGCTATCGAGCTAGAAGTAAAAAGAAAAATCTGTTCTGTTTTAGCTTTGATAGGGTCGATGACAGGGAAGTACTTTCAATTAATGTAATTGTACTGTAATTACAGCCATATTAATTGACTATTACCATGGGCAGCACCTCCAGAGTATACATACAGTCCTATACATACATTCCCACTAAAGGCAGTCGATTGAGCCCTGAATACAGTTTGTTAATTAAAGGGGTTGGGCTGAAAGGGCTGAGACCGCCTGTGTGTGAGAGGATCACCTGCCCCTGCTGTTGGGGGGGACAGGCGGAGCCCACCGGAGACAGCAGACAGGTCTGTCACCTCCAGGGCTCTCGCAGAGAGACACAGACACAATGCCACACTGGCAAACATAAGAGTACAAGGACTTGAGTTTTTACCACAAATTAGAACTTCTGACCTGGGTGTCTGCATTGCTGTTTCTGATCAGAGAGTCACTGATAAACCCTCAGTAGCTTCATCCATAAAGCCCGGCTGGTCCATAGTACCATAGAACTACCAAACAAGCATGAATCTCTAGTACACAGCACTGGCCTTTGGGAAGAATAGGCCTCACAGAGCAGCACAAACTTGACCTTTGACCCCCTCAGCTTGTCTCTAACCTGAGTCTTTCCAACACACCCTTACGGGGTCATCTCCAGCAGCCCACAGTCACCATTGCCTTGTAAGTCGCTTTGGATAAGAGCGTCTAACAAATGTCCTTCAATGTAATGTAATGTAAAGTGGACTTTCTCTAGTACCGTCTTACAGGAAGGAAATCAAACAAACTTCAGATGAATTACATGATCACCACCTTCTGCTTCAAACACAGGAACACCACGCTTTCAGACACATATTCTCTGGTGAATCATTCAGGGAAGTACAGGTGAATAAACAAGAATGACCCCTGCAGAGGCTACCACCACAAGAATTTAAATACTGTAGGTGCTTAGCTAGTTTTTGTGTCCTGGGTACAAGAGACAAGCAAATAATATCTTCATCTACAGTGCCTGAATGACCACCAAGGTTAAAAAAATCTTCATACATGACTGCTGCAGTTCACCACATAGAATGGCTGGTTTTTAAGGCGTGCGTGACAGTTAATAATGAACACAGAGATTGTGGCAGATGGTGTTAGTATCATGATGAGAAGGCAGAGTCCCCATGCATGGCACATGAGATAAGCCTTGGGTATCACTAACCTCAGAGGTATATTTCATCCAAAGGTAAAAGGTCTATTTATACTAGACTTAAATTTCGAAAATTAAAGTAATGTTTTTTTGCAACACTCTTTCCTTGCTGGGACAAAAATTTTTGATCAGTAAATCAGTAGGCTGACGGTGTATTGAGTAAAACAGTGGTGCAGCTTCTTGCAGCTGGCTTTAAAGTTAAAGCTTGCTCTGCAACTGAACTGAAGTCTCTCTAGAACAGATGCAGCCTGTGATCGCGGGGCAAGCGCCCAATTTGTCGAGACGTTCCCGCTCTGTGATCTGTCTGCAGCAGTCAAGTCGGTTCCCGAAGCTTTACAACTGTCCTCCAGATAACGCGGTTCCAAAAAAATGTACTTGGAAACTGCGGAGCAAAGCAGAGAGCCAGACTCTGAGCAGTGGGGATAAGTATGCAGAGGAACAGCGGAGCAGTCTTATAAGATGAGGCTGCATTAGAACGTTCTGAGCACGTGCAGCCTTAAGAACTTAACCGCCTTGAGGAGTATCCTATGGAACATGGTCTGATGGTTAGCCAAACTTCACCCACGGCTCGTCATCTATTTCACTTTCAACAACCCACAACATGTACTACAAATGCATATATTAAATAAACTAAACTGCTTCACTGGCCCATGCTGTCATCAAAAAATTAAATTGTGGTCTTAGAAACTTAATAATATAAAATAACTTTACTTTAATGGGCCAAATGTAATCAAAATTAGACCTTATTTTTGAGTGCTTAAATTTATAATATCTAAGAAAGTGTTTCATATTAATGACTGCATTAACTTTGGTATAATTTATTTATAGTACACCAAAACTGATGTAATATTAATTAACTACAACAAACTCAAATTTGTTTTGTATCTGCCAGTTCTAAACTCTCATTTAACATTTTTATGAGTTTAATCTTATCCATCACATTTTCCTTATTGTTTTGGTTAATGACATGTTCATTCCTGGTCCGTATGAAATGACTACTTCCTTGTGAGAGTCTGTTATTTCTCAGAAACACCCAGTTTGTGTGAATTGAGCCAGCAATACAGGTACATGGAGTTTTTCTGTGTCACCGTTTAAACTATGCTGTGTTCTATATAGGCTAGCAATGGTTTAACACATCACAAAATTACCAAATTACCAGCAGGTTTTATGACAGTTTATGTATGTCAATCTACACACAAATGATAATCTTGGCATAATTTAATGTCCCTATCAAAAAATCACATCGATTTATTTTTCAGAGGAATAGTACGAACACTCTTTCATTACATGGTGCACAAATGTAAGTTCTTAAACAAATAAGACTATCTATAGCTATTTTCACACATACTTCACACACAGAAATTCTCATTGGCTCGGGGTGTGAGCAAAGCTTTTTCCCCACCATATGCATGTGTGTTTTTCATGCCGCTGATGCATTTTCTAGCTGTTCGTTCACCGTCTCGCTCCTTAATTCGATGTAAATCATCCTCTGAAGTCAGACAGAAAGGGCTGGAAGGCATCCCTCACAGACGGGGCAGAGCGCACAGCCTGGGGCGGACTCTCCTCTGTGATTACACAGCCCTGTCAGAAGCACTGCGTCATCCTGCTAAAGACAGTGTTAGAAAGTTAGGGAGAAGCCCTTTCACAGGCGCACGGGACTCATCCTGCCCTGCCGCTGGACTCCACACGTCATGCTGATGACATCATCACCAATAAACTTCAGCCCACTGTGGGTGCCATTTCACAATGCCATTAATAACGAGTGATAGTATACTTTCACACGTGAAGCCTTATACAGGGGTTCTGTACCTGTGTGTAAACAGGTGTATAAAGTTGTACGTTTGTTTAAATAGGTGTATCTGTGACTGCGGGCGTGTAAATCCGGATAAGTCTCACTGTGGGTCTGAATAGCGTATGTGAAAGTTTGTGAAGCTACACTTTAATTCCCCTCTGGGGTTAAAAGGCTAGAGGGCTGACAAGTTCCTCAGCAGTCCTGATGTAGAACCACAGGGTACAGGAACAGGGGGCATGATCTAGGCTCAAGGATTGCTTTGTTCTGACAGCCTAAATTTAATGAAACTGACCTCCAGACACTCAAACCTCAATAGGGGCAGGAGGGCACCACCCCCCTGTGTGTGCCCATGTCTGACAAGACCTGGGCTGCCCCAACAGGTCCTGTTTCAAATGCCCACCCAGCGCACGGCCAAATCCAGTTCATCGCTGTCCGATCCCTTGGACCGGCACTGAGACCCAAGGCTGGGCTCGGAGAGGGTGTAGAGACTGAGCAGAACACTCAAGAAAAGCCTTTGAGTATTTAGCAACAGCCCTTTTTCTCTAATACCGCTAACACTTCTCTGTACAAATGGAACAATAAAAAAGTGCCTGTTAGCTGAACAGATGTCCTTCTCATAAATAGCTTACGTATAATGTATCTGCACATAATCCAAACATATACCCTGATATATTTACTGGTGTAGCTCCGGTTAAGTTATTTACCTGAGGAAGAAAAGCTTTACTCCATCAAGGATTTCAAACTTCAGGGTTCTTATGAGTCCAGTTCCTTAACCATAATGCAACCCCACTATATTCTTAGGGTTTTAGGGCAGTCAGACAGACTAAAGGGTATCATTTACATGTTTCGTCAAAGCACACTGAATATAATTATACAGTGTTCCAACCTTATCATGAAGTAATTCCATTAGGATCCTCAGCCTGATGGGAAAGCGACATCATAGCTGTGGGTCGTTCAGCAGGTGTCAGTCCTGAGGACACTGGGACTTTCCTGAAACTTCTGACTGTCTGGTTACAATTTCACAAGGACAAGAAACTCTGAGCAATGATTAATTTGGTGAGCTAATTTAGCTGCACAAAAACACTGTTGATCCCCCAGGTTTCTGTGAGCAATGCTTTATATAATGACACCTCTAGAATATGGGCCACATTCTACTAGGTTAGATACACATAGCTTCTGTTCAGGTCCATTAATCTTGCAGTCATTCGGAGGGCTAAGCCTGAGCTCCTCTATAGGAGTCTATCCACATATAAACACACTGCAAAGACTTGTGCCTTTCACAAACCTGGGAAAAGCAGAATGTCAGGACAATGGAGAGAAACATCAGTGTATGAATCTTCAGTTTGAGGAAAGCTGTTTCATGATCTATTCAGATTATCCTACCTTTACATTATTTAGCCTTCGCTTGGAAAACACCAAGTAACATGGCATGCAAAAGGCTAACGTTCAACATGGTATCATTCCCTAACACTGCGTGTTTGCTGAAGCTAATAACGGCAGATGTTAAGTGATATACTCATGAGAGGAAAATTGCATCAATAGGGCTTCAAACCTGAAACCTGGTTCCAAGCCCAAAACACACAAGGGCAATCAGAATGAATTTCAAACGGAGTAAAATTTTAAATTGTACAAATTTTGAAAATTTTAGAGGTTAAAACTGTCATCTGAAAGTATGAAAACCGATGTTTAGCTCCATATATTCCCGCATATATTGCCATCATGGTCATATCACTGGCTCATTGTGCTTACACCTAAGCTCATTCATTGTCACAATATTGAACTAGCTAACCAGTGTTGTTGCCTGCACATGTACCAAGCACCAACCAACTACTGCAGCATCATAGCAGACAACACATTGCCAGTGCAGGACAGCACCACGCCTTAATATTTCAGAAGCTACGTTACTTTATTATTTAAAAAAAGTAAGTGATGCTCCATGTTCTCTGCCCCTTCAGTGACTAATAAAACGTGTTGCCAACAGTCATGCCTACCAGCTGTTTCCTATCAGTGAACTTCCCACGATAGTAATGGATAAAACATGCAATGAACTTGGCCACTCCAAACGCTCGGTGAGCTGCTTGCACATGTTAATAACTGTGAAGTTTAAATATAATTACATTTTTGATCATTTCAGTAACTGACTTGGTAGTCTTGGAGACAACTGACAGCCCTAAAAGAGAGAGAGAGAGAGAGTGAGAGTTAGAGAGAGAGAGAGAGAGAGAGAGAGAGAGAACCAAAAACAATAGAGCCATCTGTTCCTACCTCTACCTCATACTGCAGAACAAGCGCATTATTGAAGGCGATGAAACACAGCGCTCTCTAGAGACCAGGGAGGAGAATGCAGGAGTTTCGGGCCATGAGATATTCTTCTTCTACACTGCTGGGAAGGAACCAGTTCCCACACTCCCAAGTATGTGTGTGTATGTCTATGCATAGCTGTGTATGTGTGTGTATGTATACGTGTGTGTGTATGTCTATGCATAGCTGTGTATGTGTGTGTATGTCTATGTGTATGCATATTTGTGTGTGTGTGTATGTCTATGCATAGCTGTGTATGTATATGTGTATGCATATGTGTGTGTGTGTGTTTGTATGTCTATGCATAGACGTGTATGTGTGTATGTCTATGTGTATGCATATGCATGTGTGTGTGGGTGTATGTATGTCTATGCATAGCTGTGTATGTGTGTGTATGTATATGTGTATGCATATGTGTGTGTGTGTGTGTGTGTGCATAGGCTGTATGTGTGTGCTGTTTAAAATGAGTGTGTAATGAAATGGAGATTTAATTTCAGTATGGAACTAGAGTGACAGGAATAGGGGTACAGCATAGTAAAGCATTCATTTCATTTTTCTGTTCACGCACGCACCTTAACAAACAATCTTTGGCAACAGATCTGTCACACATAGTTGAAACAACCTGATAAAAACGTTTTCATTCTTTTACATTTTTGTTTTTCGCAAACAAATTCATTATCAAATTCATAAATGTCATTTTTTTTCTTCTATTGATGCAACTGGTTTGGGCCAGAAAAAGCTGTGCTTTTTTGGCAGTGAATTTAGATTAGGATGTTGCATAGGAAAATACATCATCCTGTAAATCTGTAATCAATGAATCTGTACCTACAAGGCCTATTTGTCTCTTACAGTCACTCTACCATGAAGAGTTGTGATAAGACATCCTGTAACAGCCAGGTGCCCCAGCACCTGCATACACACGTCCTGGGCTGGGAGTGCCTCCCTCAAAAGACATTTCGGAGGCCTGTGGCAGAGGCATCTTCTCATTTATTGTGTTTGGGTTTACAGAAATGCCCGGGACTGTAGCTTTGAGGGCTGCAATCATACTCAGTTAAATACACGAAAAACATCGAAGTTTTGCTTCTTTCAGAAGTCCATTCAGAAGAGCTGGGTGGAGACTTAAAATTATCATCAGTATACCAGACCTCCCTTTACATTTTGGTTTTGTAGGTTGATTGTTGTGCCAAACTGAGGAGCTGATTGGGTTCTCCCATTTTGTCATTTGTCTTATTAACGAAATGCAAATCAGCAGTCTTACTCTATATTCTCTTTTGTGATGTTCGGTAAAGCTTCTGCATGGCTACGTAACTACTTGGCAAATAGAGCAATGGGAGGCATCATTTTGCCAGGGAATGCTGGGGAAACAGTTTTATGTTCTCAGACTACACATGCATGCGTGCATGCACACACGCACGCACGCACGCACACACACACGCACGCAGAAACACAAACACACATTCATTCATTCAGGGAAGCTGGGGCTGGGGCGTGCTTTTAGGGAGTGGAGCCAGAAACCATAAAACACTTGCACATATTATATAGCAAACAGCTGTCACTGATAGCAGTGACAGATAGCAGTAACATAAGCATTCACTGAGTGCTCCTCTGTGCAGCCATTCTTTACACCCTTCATCTGCTACCTGTATTATTGCATGACCTGTGTCCAGGAAGAGTCCCACAGAAGAACAGCCAACACACTGCAGCAATGCACTCTCAGGCTGGATTCCAAAACGGAAGAACAGCTAAACACTCTTAGCCAGGACTCAAAGAAAAGCCAGCTGTTATAGACGGTTTTTTCAAGCGTGAGATTCAAATAAAGAGGGAAGAGGTCTTTTTTTTTGCTCACACAAACATTACATTATTTTTATTTTCTAACCATACAACAATACGATAAAATGAATGCTGACAAGAATAAGTCTGGTGAGCTTGAGAATGTGGTGGGCAGGAAAGGGGTCACATCTTGCTATGTTACAGCATCAGGCCTACATTTCAAAGGAAAGGCATCTAGCGAGGTGGAAATGTACGTACAAATTATGTGTGATATCTATGACAGCATGATAAAGGAGAGGTATGAATAATAATACAAGACAGTCAAATGGCTTCTGCTCCACGACTGCAAGTATCTGTATGAGTCTGTGTAACAAGCAACCAGGGTCCCCACAAAGCACATTTACCAGCAGCAAGAGATCACATGCCATAAATGGCAAATAGGAGTATGATGTATGACAACAAAGGAAATTACAAAGCTCAATTCAATTTGTATTTCACAATAGGTGCTGCAACAAAGAAAAAAACAGGACCAGTGCCCTTTTTGTGATGCTCGATATGAAATCTCATTAATGTTTAGTGAAATACGAACCTATTGGAGGGAGGAGGTTCACCTCATATTTTAAATTTACAGAATATAATCTAAATAATATGTTTTTAATGTGCATAATGTGGAGCAAGGTCAGTTTTAGTCCATACAATATATTATCTGTATCATGTATGCTTGGGAAATGACAGTATCTCACTGAAGGCATCTACTGGCTCAAAATGCCCATAACCTCCCTCTTCAATTGCACTTTCAGAAAGTATCTTATGCCAAATCACAACCATTTGTTAGACATTACTTCGGTTACTTCGGACATTTACAACGGTAAATTTCTTTGCGGAAAATTTCAAGGTAATCAGAGATGTCATGGGAAATTTTTGTCAAAAAATTTCAGTCCGAAAGTGCTTAGAGATCAGTGTGGAGTAATGATCTTAACTTCAAGTACTTCATTTTCCTGCTGCAGAAATAAACAACACACACAAAAACACAAAATACCTCATTATGGAGGAAAATGTCCCCTAAAGAAACAATTTACCCACTTCCTAAAGGCACAGCCATGTCATTTTTACTTAACATAAAGCACACTCACATACCATAAACCTTTGAATGGCCATCCGTTTGTGCTCAGAGAGCAATGACTAGAACATAAAAGCACAGAGAACAGGAGGCATTAGAACCCACCAGAGATTTATGTTGGAAGAGTGCATCTGTAAACCAAAATACTGTCCACACTCCACTCACAGATGAGGGCAAGGAAAACAGATGGAACCAGTCCTCTGGTTTGGCCCATATCTGTGTTACTATTGAAATACAAATATATGTGTTCAGTAAAACAGATCATTTATGAACCCTAAGCTAATATATTATGAAACTAATGAATAAAACAGCAAAAGCGACGTTTATAATTGCACGCTAATTAGGCTAACTGGGTTATGGCTCCTGTTGTGGATGGTCTGAGCCGTTTTGCAGCCTCGTTCACACATATGTCAAAAACGTGCAGAAATTACAGTTTGGCTTATACTCCACCAAAAGGCATTTGGCTACGTTAACTGGCAGGATTTAAGCAACTGCAAACAGCATATTTACAAGTTGGGATGAGTAGCATGAAAGAATAGAGAAACTACAGAGCATATCCCTAATGCCAGCAAATAGATCAAATTTAAACAATATGAAAGTAAAGACATTTCTTCTACCACATTTCAAGCTTGGGCGATATCACAGTTGGTAAATGGCTCGAATGTGATGCCAAGTGTGCTCTGTTATGACATATTTATGTTTATTATCCAAAAAGGAACCCATTCTGGGTAGCACTTATCCAAACCAAACATTTGAGGACAAAACCCCTGACATCTATCCAACTAGTCCACACTCCGTCTGCACAGCACTCATATCACCATAATCCAACAAATCACCGAGAGCCAAGGCCAAACACTGCACTTACATTTAGCAGACACTCTTAGACAGAGTAATTTACACAGTTTACGTTTCTGCACAATATCCATTTGTACAATGTCCATTTGTCTGAAGCTATTCAGGTCTAGTACTTTGCTCAAGGATATAACAACAGTGCACTTCCTGGGAACTGAACCTGCAACCTTGGGGTTGCGAGTCCCCCCCCAAACATGACACTACACTAACAGGCATATCCTGGCATTGTTCCATACATTGCCCTTTTATTAAATCAGTGACACCTTACTGTTCCCCTACACATTACTTACACAGCACAGAATCCACCTGCAAGGTTACACAGCTGTGAAGGACACACTATACAACAAGCCAAGACACACCAAACACTAATGAATTCTAAAATGAAGGCTCATTCTGTTCCCACCACCCCCTACCATAACACCCTAGTAAGAGGGTGGCTTGGGCATAATTAAGACAATGGTCTAGAGGGAAATCTGTACTGCAACCAGAAGATAATGTTTGAATCCTGCACTACAACAACTACCACTACTCACAATCCTCATCATTTTAAAGACCAGCCTGTGTTTATTTTGCTGACAGATTTACCTCTTATCACACAGCAAGACCACTCTGCTTGTGTTCCCTTTTTATTGAGAATTTTTTGTCACTGGTTTTTAAAAATCTTAACTGTTTCCACTCATTGTTTGCTCCTTGTTTCTAGAAATTGCAATCATGTAGGATTTGTCTTTGTAATAATTTCTTTATAGCCTATTTCAACATGTACCCAGCTGTTAAGTGCACAAAAAGACCGTGGGCGTGGGGATTATGTGAATCCATGTGGCAGTAGGCTGTAGGAGAGCGAGAGCAATTGCCCGCCAAAATCGTGTCTATTTTGTCAGAACTTGTTCCTTAGTCTCTCTCTAGTGTTCCTCACTCTGGGCAGTGAAAGGCGGGCCTGTTCTCCTGGCAACAAGGGGCAGAGCCCACCCCCCCACAACCACCACCACCACCACCCTAAGACACCCAATCCATATAAGGCACCTCTGCCAAAGCAGTCCTGTTAGACCCCCACGTGGAACCAGTGCGCTGAGCGTGTCACAATTCCGCCCGTCTGTGGGACAGGGGAGTTGCCATGGAAACCGCCGGGTGGGCTGCCGCACCTGTTCAGGGAGAAGCTCCATTTCAGCAGAGACTGGCGGAGGAGGCGCGGTATTCTGCTGTCCTTTTTTATCCTCACCTTCTTTTTTTTTCGCCACATATTTTTTTCACCCCATCATTCGTTATCTCACACAGGTACTTCTAAGTCGCTCACACAAATAAGGGAATAGGCTTACATCATCCAAGTGTACAGAATGAACTAGGCATTTGGGGTGGGATGACTAAATTCCCTTCCATTAGACTACGCCACAGCCATCTTCTTCATCTCCTCTCTGTGATTGAACCCCCACTGTTTTCTTCCTTGGGGTGGCAGGAGCATAGTGTTTCTGTAACTCAGCTTGCACTAATGGGGTTGCAGGTGTAAATCCGTTGAACACTGCTTCTTCACCCTTAAGGCAGACAAGTATTTAACTTGAATTTCCAGGTTTAGAAACAGACATGCGAAATGTCAGACATGCACTCACCCTAGACGATAGCATCTGCTGAGCAGATATGTAACATACTGCATGATGGTTTATTCTCACAGGTCACCATCTTTAAATGACTCACTTATCCCCTGTGGGAGCATGTGCAGATTTTTCACAGCTAATTATTCTGTAAGAACAGTATGTTGCTGTTATCATTTTATTGTTGCTATTTGTTCTGTTTATAACCTTATTTTTTAAATCAACCACAGGACATGATAAAAGCAACCTGAATTACATATAGCATGTAAATGCAGCATACATTTAGTCAGTCATTACCATCATTGAAGTATAATGGCGAGTTGTGCTTGTAGCTCACAGGTTACAGCATAGTATAATAGCTGAAGCAAGTTTAAAGCAAGCAAGCTTGATGCAAGTTCATTCATTTCTCTCAGTGAGATTTCTGCTTTTGTGGGACCTTACTGGAACATAATGCTGAGAATGCTAACGTACCCCTGGCTGTGGTGAATAAATCTGAACTGGTGGTTGGAAGCAGCACTACCTGAGACATTGCTGCAGCACCCCGGCAGAGGAACGGGGGTCACAAATCCAGCACCTCACTTTACCTGCTGCCATGGCAACCTGCTGTCTGCCTCAAAAAAAAAAAAAAAAAGGTGGCCCGCCACAGTATTTGCTGCAGCAAAAGCAACATCAAAATGCTCCAGAGATTAGAAAGCCATTTGACAAAAAGGCTAAAAACCTTATAACAACAACCCCACTTCAGCAGAAACCATGAATAGAGTCACACTCAGCTGAGCCATGACACACCACAAGAAATCATTCGCTTACATGCCTATTTAATAGCACATGCTGTCATTCTGACTGTAAACATGTAAGAGACTAAATCCAGACCTGCATTTTCCATTGAAGTCTCTCACTCCCACATTGATAAGTTGGTGGAAAATACACTTTATCACAGGTCTGGATTTGGCCCATAGGGAAAACCCAAACCCCTGTCAGAGGACATAGGACATGTCAGACAGGTTCCTACAATCCTTCCAGTAAAGAACCCCATTAGACCCCATCTTAAACTGCTGTTCTGCCCTGGACTGCTCCAGCCACCCTGGCTTCTCTCTCTGGATGTTTCGCTCCCCTGGAAAACATGCTCTAGCCAGCATTTTGTGACAGCAAATCTTTAACAATGTACTGTGGCAAATTAGCTCTGAAGGACTGATTGTGGGTAGAATATTGTGGCAATCAGGGTCTGTGGAGATAGAGAGCTAACCTGACAGACGTGAGAACTGTCTGCACACTTACGCAGTGTCATTACCTTATCTCAAAAAAACCGAGGCCCTTAGCACGGAATAAATGACTTCCTGTAAAGCTATTTTTTAATAGTATCACCCCAGCCTGACAGGCAGATTGCTATAGAATACAGGATGGTGTTCCTTTTGCAATATACAAGGTTAATATATAGGCTATAGCAGGGGTTCCAACTGTATTTCAGCCAAAATGAAGACTATGGAGCAGAGACAGGAGCAGGCCATAGGCTTTACCCACATTTACTCCATGTATCTGTCAGCATCAGACCACCACACAGGTTGAATGACACTGTAATGAGAGCGATCTATTCAGAATGTCTCCTGTTTGTATAAAGGTTGCTTTGTTTTGTAGAAACATTCAAGAATATTTACACCATTTGAGCTCTCAGCTTTTATTGATGGAAGGAATTCTTTCTTTTGGCTAAGAATGAACAGATAGCCCAAAGCCACCCCAGCCTGACAAAGACAAAGATAAGAAGAGAGAGTGAAAGACAGACAGTGAGAGGCAGAGGGAGAGGGAGAGAGAGAGAGACCACCACATCCCCCTGTAGCTTTCACTGCATCAGACACTGCAGCCCTGTAGCCTGCTCTCAGAGTGTGACACTGACACTTCACAGCTAACTCATGAGGTGAGACAGTGCCACTCTGTGGCTAACACAAGGAGAGGGACTCTGGCACTCTGCAGCTAACTTATGAGGAGAGACAGTGTCACTCTGTGGCTAATGCAAGGAGAGGGACTCTGCCGCTCTGCAGCTAACTCATGAGGTGAGACAGTGTCACTCTGTGGCTAACTCATGAGGTGAGACAGTGTCACTCTGTAGCTAACTCATGAGGTGAGACAGTGTCACTCTGTGGCTAACTCATGAGGTGAGACAGTGTCACTCTGTGGCTAACGCAAGGAGAGGGACACTGCCATTCTGCAGCTAACTCATGGGGTGAGACAGTATCACCTGCAGTACTCCAGCTCTCAGAGCCAGTCATGCTGTCCTGTAGCCAGCTCAGATACTCTGAGAAACACGCTAAATGGAATGCAGCAATTTCATTCTTGCTGTTGCTAGAGGTGAAAAATCTAGAATGTGGGTCATTGTTATGGTGTGCAAGTACACAAATATGTAGGCTATATGAAACCCCATGAATATTTCTGTACAGATAGAGATTTTGTGTGTTCCCTTTAGATGTTGAACTTCACCTGATACATTAAGGATATCATAGCTGCTATGTTTAGGTCATTCCATCTATTGATATTAGAGTGGTGTCCTTTCAAACCTGAGACCTGGAGTAGAGAGTGTATACCTGTGTGTGTTATCATGTGTGTGTGAACTGCTTTATTAGTATATGTGACACAATTTTTATTTGGTGTTTCCCAATTTGAATTAGGGATATGATTGACAGATTTTTCCTCATTAATCAGGTAACACTTATTTTCACAATTTGTATGCCACAACCACACATCATACAGCTGTCGGGACATTTTGATACAAAGGCAAATGTTAGTGTTCTGAGATATTAGCGAAATTGTGAAAATCAGTATACCCTGATTAGCCTACATCAGGAAAATTCCACACAATCACATCCATTTATGCACCCCAGTCACTGTATCTGAATGACAGACGCTACAGGGCAGGCTATTACTTTCAGACGGGGGTTCCCCAGTAGGGAACAGGGAACATGGTGTGCAGAGCTGGCAAGAATTTTCCTTAGTCAAGGTGCCGTTAGGTGGAAAAGACTTTAATGGGTACTTTTCTCTGCATACTCCATAGTCAGCAAAGCCCACCGGCTAACATTCTTATTCTACTGCATGCAGTGTTTATATATATCTGGAACTGGGGCCACCCTGGGTGGGTGGCTCACACAGTAAAGATACTCATTTGGGAAGCAGACAGGAGCCCCAAGACTGGGAGTGCAGGTCACACGCAACCTTCATGTAACATAGCGCATTACACTCGTCAGCGTCAGTCAGGGAGGGCAGCCCATGAGCTTAGTGGGGCAGGCCTTCCTGTCAAAGTAATACACTGATTAGGCTGTTATCAACAATACATGTCAGACTTTTATTTGATCAGTGGATATGTTTGATATTGATTTGTGTCTAACATTTCGACAAGGGCATGTATTATTGATAATACACATTTTAGGAGCCTTTTTAGGATTTTTAACCAGTTGTTCAAGTAGTGACATTGCCTTGTCAGGCAAGCCACTGTGGCAGTACATTGCTGCAGGGCTCCTCAGTACTGATGGTTTTAGTCATCACTGCCCAGGGCCCTTAGTCTCTGCAGTCTGGGAAGGTATCCTTTCCAGGGAACTTTGAGCCTCCGCCTCAGATATACTGAGAATGAATTAAACAACCTTCCAACGCCCTATGATTTAATGACTAGCGAAACAAATGAAACTTTGTGTTTCATTCAAATATAATCACATTCTATACTGTGATAACAGAAAAATCAACAAGACATCCCTGTGAAAAACTACCATTCAGTAACCGAGCAAACCAATTCTTCGTTGAGCTTTGAAAATTGGGACGGCAGCGTGAACGCCAGCTTGTGTAACTGTGTGTAACATTGAAAGCTACCTGGTAACTGCCAACACCGAGAGCTTAATTTAGCATGTCTCTGGATGCCAGATAGCCCCCAAAAAAACCGACGATCACCGCATCGAGACTTCACTGAAACAGTTTGTTTGATCCATTTCCACGGAAACAGGCAAACACCATCCAGGTATAGCGTGGATCTGCATTCCCTTGGTGAGAAGTCGAGAAAAATTAACACAGTAATTGGGAAGATTAACTCTCCAAAATTCAACTGTGTGGAAAAACAATATGCTACGATGCAACTCAACTATTACAAAACAGGCTGCCCCAACATTTCCTCATGCCAGTTATAGACGTTCACAGTTAATCTATGACTGACCTATGATGAGAATGACCCAAACAGATAAAATTGACTAATAAAGAACAATGAAGCACTGAATTAATGTCATAGCAGCCTGGGTCCTCCAAAAGGCCACAGACCTGCAGAGATTTTTATTCAGGAGTCAAATTAAATTGCCTACAGCAGATTGGATTCACAAGTAACTACTCTATATCTATCATTATAATAACTTCCAACTCCCATTTACTTTCATACTGAATGTGATGTTTCCTATAGGTATGAGATAAATGGTGGGACATGAAAAACTGCTGACACAGTAGCCTTGCATGGCAGTTTTATAAGTGCTGTGCTATAACCCAAGTCACTTCAGCACATAGGCTAACTACTATTTTCTTACCAATCCAAATAATATTTGAATTACCTGCTCAATGATTCAAATACAGGCTTGAATTGTTCTGAGCATGTTTCAAATGTGTCAGCCAAGCATACACAAATGACTTTACTCAAGCAAAATAATTACCACTGAATCTCCCTCACAAAATATCATGAGGATATTATGGACGCCGGCTAATTCAAGAACACTGTCTGCTGGCCTCCAAATACTCAAGTCAATCCAACATCTACCACATTTCAGTTGTCACCTGTGATTGGTCACTGCAATGTACAGTCACATATGAGTGACAGCAATGTTAATAACTGAATGTTCTCAAAATTCAGGCAACAGTCGTCCCGACATACTATCGATTTCAGTCCAGCTTTTCCAATAAAGGTTCATCTGTGACGGACTCAAAGGCTTTCTCCAATCAATTTCATAATTTAACAGTTCATTGGAGATGATCAATTTGGATATTCATCCAGCCGAGTCAATGAATACAGCTTCCAGTGCTAAAATACAGGACCAAATGTTACAAGCTTGTAAATTTGAGGTTACGTTGAAATGCTCCAAAAGAATGATGGCAGACTTAAAGTCAGACTTGTCTCAAAAGAGCACATCTACAAATCACACATCACATATCTGTAGTGCTGCTCAAGAGAGACGGAATCACATTCAGAAATAGTTAATAGTAACTATTAAATCTTTTCACTACCTAGCCAAACAGGTAACTGTCACAATAAGGTTTTACCTGTTCTCAGCTGTTTAAAGTCCCACATTGACTCATCCTGACATTTACCAACTATATATCATATCTTGTAGTCTGAAAGTGGTGTTGATTATCTATCCAAGTCCTAAATTAAAAAGGGTAGAAAGAGTATTTTGGCCTTTAAAGTCAATATTCGAAATAACCTGTAAAACTATTCACCATATGTTGTACGTCTTTGTATTACAGATTTAATGGAACACTCCTGATGATAAAGTAACTGAAGAAATGAGTAGGTGTTACCTTTTAAACTATTTCTGTGAACCCCTAAATCGAAACTCATTGCTTTTGTTTTCAGAGTATTTCTTTGAGTAAAATTAGCAAACAAGATTGGTTGGAGTACACCTTCAATACATCATTACATAAATACCTGGCATTAAATCTTGCTTAAATTCTGCTGATAATCAAATAACAAAAATACCCTGTGACATATAATTCGGAGATTAAAAAATAGATTAAGCTGTATGGTTTACTTATATTTTGCAATCTACCTTATATCTGAGAGGTAAGGTTAAACCAGAAGTATGTGGAAGTGACAATGACCTGACCTCCCTATTTATCATTGCAATCAGACAATTCAACACAGTAAATAGCTGATCAACTCAAGTTTAATAAGCAAAATATAACTTCTAACTCTGCAATCATATGCTGTGATAAACAGCCCTAAAAAATTACAGCAAAATTTTACAGCAAGGTGCTGCTTTACATTTTTACAGTGCATAATTCATAATTGCTGTGCACCTTCAGAGTCCATAACCCAATCCAAATAATTGCTGGAAAAAATATTTTGCAGCATAATTGATCACAGCACAGAATTATGGGATATGATTTGTCATTGCTTTATTTGCATTCACACCTCATTTGCATATTCATGAGCAATGAATACAATTTTTCAAGCACTTCATTGGATACTCTAAATCAGCATATTACCCAGCATGTAGTATTCATGAAATTCCACATCCTTTTAAGATTTTAATGTGGATACTTAAGAATATTCCTCTGAAATATGACCATGCCACATATTGCAGATTCTACACTTTAAACAGTTTCAATAGACCATTTCTGTGTCTACTGTGTTGAAAAACAAGATTTGGAGACTGGCAGGCGATGAATAGTGTTTAGAGAATGTTTGCTTTGGAACAAATATTGGTGTGTGGATTGGTGTTTGCCCCAACATGCTTTATGCAACTGTTTTAGATTTGAAGTGTTCACTCCTTTTTCTTATCATATAAACTGTTTGAGGCTTGACCTGCACATGCACTATTTTAACAAGGCAAAATTTACTTAAAATAGTGTTTCTAAATACAGCTTTTACACAACTCAACTAATCTGCACATTTTACATGTAGGTCTAATTTGCATATTGCCCAGCACAGCCTAAATACAGAAACTTCCTTACGACAAAAATAATTGTTGGACATATTTATCACATATTAATACATTAAATGTATGCATCAGCACAAATGTACATGCAGTTTTCATAATATTCCAGTGTTTTTGAATACATTATAAAATTGTATAACAAATTAATCTATCAGAGTGATTCCTCATTTTTTTATAGTACTTTACAGGCAACATTATGGCAGTAATTTAATGTAAATTTTACAGGATTTTTTTGCTGAATATGATCTCATCTTATTAGATCATATTATTATTATTATAATTGTTATTGTTGTTGTTATCATTGTTATTATGGATCTCATTTGGACAGTGACCCAGATTTTTGTTTGAATGACTAAAATGGCTATTCCACTCTACCAATGACAATTTAGATAATGTTAGGTAGAAGTGGATAGCGTTGTCGGCCAAGATGTTTCATTAAACCAGATTTGTTCTACAACAGAACACAGAAATAGAATAAGAGCAAAGCGTTACCCAGTTTGCTTTAAGCATGTCTATACAACAATTTCGCTGTGGTCTGTGGGCAAATTGTTTCGTGAAGGTGAACAGGGAATTTCCCCTTTCACATTTGGCCAACCTCTGAACACACTGTCCTCAGTCACTGGCCAAACATGACAGTGGGAGGGTTTCTGGTGGTTTCAATTCTCTGACTTTTTCATTCATCACAACCACTCACCTGCTTAAGTGTGAGTAGCTTATAATTCTGCATGATAACTTGTTACAAGAAATTTCCAATTTCAACTAGAAAATGAAATGTTTTGGTGAGAAGTTGGCTGAAGCCAGTCAGGGGATCTAACTACATTGTTATAATATTCCCTGGCTATCTCTCAGAGATGCATTTTCCTGGCTAGGGGTAGTACCTTGCCATTTGTTGCAGAAAAAATTGCTACAAATGCAAGTATAATCTCTCTTTATCAACTAGCCAGCTATATCTTTACGCTCAACTGATAAAATAATATTTAGTTGCATAGCATGGTGGGTACTGGTTTAAGCGGTTTTGCCAGTGCTGACCACACATCATGTGGGTGGTTTGGGAAATTTCTTACACTCCATTCCAGTCATTTTTACTTACCTATAGTAAACCCAAACACATTCACTTGCAACAGTTCCTATAATTATGGGTAAAACACCAACTACCTCAAGGTATGATAGGAACAAACTGAACACATCAGCTGAAAATTAAATGAAGTGGGAAAATGCTTGTTTCAAACCAACTGTGCACCAATTGAGATGGGACAGGACAGTTATAGCTGAAGTGTGCAGCATTCCCATCAAGGAAATGTCAGTTTGTTACAGTATTTTTGCTGTTCAACCCAATGATGTAGTTTCCAACCACTGCCAAGAGTTCAGCCCAGGACAGGAAGAAGACATAAGAACTGGCTTAACACACATTTGAAAACACTTCTCAAAAGCTAACTGAGTGAAGGGTCCAAAACTACACCATCATTGACATCAGTGCAGATAGAGAGAGAATGTTTGCAAACAGTAATAACGTCAGTTAGGGTAATGGGAGAGAAATTAGGTGGAGTAATTAACAACGGACTGAGAGTGGGTGCGCCAGACTGTTCTACCAGTAGGAGAAAATACTGAGTACACTGTACCACAGCATGCATTCTGCCTCTCCTTGCAGAGACCAATTCCGCGCAAATAGGCCGTATAGTTGTATGCAGATATTAACCTAATGTTTAAAAATAAATCTGAAAATCTAAAGTAAATATCATTTTCCGTAACACTGTCCGTTTATATACAGCATGTTTAAAACGCCGTACATTAAAATGTCATATAGTCGCAGTTTTGTCAAAAATGTGACAAAAAAGTATGAAATATTCCAAAAACTCAGATTAAAAAACTGGGGTAAACTAAAGCCACAATTGTTCTCTAACAATCTAATGCCCATTACATTCAGATCAAAATAACAGGAGCTCTGTGAGTGAATGAACCCTGTCTGACCCTGCCAAACCCTTGTTTTCAAATAGCTCCTGGGTCTAACGCTTGTGCAAACAGTCTTGTAAACCGGAGCGTTGTTGACACAGCAGTTGCGGTGTGATGCAAGGAAACACAATTCATTTCAAATTACAAAAACGTGCTTGCCTGGGTTAAACATGCACAGCATTGCAACTCACCCCAACTTACTTTGACATTAATTACCTGAAAATGACAGTTACCATTCAAACACTAAACCACCATTTAGCCAATTCGTTTTTATCTCCAAAAACTGAAGCCCAGATTAAAGTAGGCCGTGTGGCATTCGGTAAGACGTTCAAAGTAGACACCAGCAAGTCTTCACGCTGCCTGTGAATATACAGACCTGCTCATCAAAATGTCTATACTTTAGGTTTGTAATGTAGGTTTGTTCAACGTTACGAACTTGATGAAAATATTAAAGCCATATCGGCGCCACTATGGAATTGTTTGGACAAAACCCGTAGACAAGTTTCATTATAAATATGATGAATTAGGAATAGAAGGTTGAAATTTAAAACTCACTCGGCTCACCTAAAAACTACAATCAAACTTCCTTGGTTATGCCGGTAAAACTGGACTCGCTTGAACAGCACGCAAACAGCATGTCAAGAGCAAGCACATCATGGTTCACTTGAAACACAACCTGGGTTTTAAATTTAACGACAAAACTGCACAGCTGATGCTTTCAAAATGAGACGATGCTTTTACTACATCTGCATGAACCACGAGGTTGTGACAACTCATAAATAACAAAACTCTTGATAGTTCTTTATATGCGTTCCCAACCGTGCTCGATCAGACGCAGTCGACAGGGGGCGGAGAGTAAACGTCATTGCACTCGCGTTTGTTTAAATCCCGACTTTGATTTCAAACGTAAGGGACTGACTTTCAGAAAGTAATTTTCCCGTTTCAAAACCAATACTAAAGTCGGCAGGAGACAGCGAGCAAATTAAACACCGGTGAAAGGAATTTATCCCAAAATACACACCGACACACTCAAACGAGGGCAGGTAGACACATGCACCACCATTCAGTCTCTCTCTCCTGAGCAAGGAGCAAGATAAATGGAAAAATATCCGCTGCTACACTCGCTGCCCCTTTAGACAACAAGCCGCCCCTGTCACTTTCTCTAACTCTCTGGGCTTTAACTTGACTTCTCACTGCTCGGACGTGCCCGTGCTCCGCAGCTACCCCACCCCGAGCCGTTTCCGAAACAGGCAGAGCAAATTCCCTCCCTGTGCAAAATGCAAGTTAGCCGTCAGTCTGCCCCCGACCGGCCCACACAGTGGCCTCGCTATCTGTATTTGACAGCCACACACATCACACAGGAGGAAGGTAAAACAAGAAAAAAAACCCCACAAACCTTGCATCACCAGCTTCGGTTTTCCAAATCTAGACTGTGCCTATGTTTCGGTAAAATATGCAACCGAAGGGACAGTATCCAATCATGGTGCACGAGAGCGGAGAGCCAGCCAATCAGGATTCGCTGCCTTTGGACATTGGCCAACCATATCGTGGCTCATTACTCTGCCAAACCAGAGAGAGGTCGGGGGGAGGGGACAAAGATGCATACAGGAAAAAGAAAATCCAGCAAGGGAAGAAGGGAGGGAAAAGGCACGGGTGTGTTTGCGAGTGGTTCAAGTGCGCCACAGGGGAGCGGAGACTAATAAGGACTAGCTGCCTGCCTGTTTGGGCGCGTCACTTTACCGGGCGGGGGCGAGGCGCAGTTGTTGATGATATATGGGTTTTTAAAAACATGTAAAACTAAAAACGAAGAAACGACTTGCACTGTGGTAAAAGTAAGTTCTTGTATTACCACAACTGCATCTCTACACATCAAACACACACAAAATACCCAGTGTTAAATCACTTATCGAGACCGCTGCCACCTCCACATTGTCAAAATTGGAGAAACGTTGCTGTTGGTGTTTGTCTTCTCTTGTGTTGCAGTGTATGATTTCACACAAAACAAGTGATCTGGATAGGAGATGATCTAAGTTATTTCCCATCCAGGGAAAAAAAAATATTTTCCTGGACAGAGGGTGTAATATCTGGGACAGTTTTTCTACCTGTCTCTACCTGTCAAGTATTAACTTTCATTTAATAAAATTGCTGTGACAAAACTAAGTCACATATTTCTCAATGCCAAATCCATGTAAATGTGGGCATTTTACAGTCTCACCTGGACAGCCTATGCTAGCTGCTCTGCCAGGCTGTGTCAACAGACAACTGTCTCAGAAAGCTGCAGCAGGCATGGGGGGCATACTAATTCCCCATATTACATTCTGTAAGTATACTATTTGAGTATGCCAGATTAGACATTTTTACAGTATGCAAGAACTGCAAGGATTTTATCCTGCATGAGGTGAAATGTGAAGTATGGATGGTATGGTTGCTGACAGTAGTCATGTCTTTCCCACAATTCTTTGTGCAGGGATAACAGATTTGGTGTTGGGTGTCAAAGTTTTTAGATGTATTTCTATTCATTTCACCTTTAGAGATTTTGTATGACAAGACGTAAGTCTAAATGTTGCCTTGTTGATCACTCTGATATATGTCTAGTTTGTAAGAGGTCAGATTAGCTCATTTTCAATTATTTTATTGATTGTTAGTGAATAAGTTAACCACCTGACACATAGCTGTGGCAGTATCACCTAGCTAATAATATCAGTTGGAAAACAAGCATGTAGCTGGAACATTCACCATATAGCTGGTTGAAGGATTTTGTTTTCACCCTACATGAACCAGTCCAGATTTAGGAAAAAAGATGATTCATCATCCCTTTCTTCTGCTGCTCAGAAGTCCATATTTCATGTTCATTGTTATGGGTTATTGGACTTAGTCATAATCCTACAATACTGAAGGGATAACTACTTTTAGTATTTTATTTGTTGCCCTTTATTTCACTGTGATTGCTGTATGCACCTCCTGTCATGTAATTTTCCTTTTGTTTTCTTATTGATTGTGTGTTACCCATCATCCTTTGTGGTATGTGTGGGTAAGCTGTCCCATCCTGGGTGTGATGGGTAGGCTGGGGAGGGGGGACCCAGTGTTGTAAAGTGTTGTAAAATTGCATTTTGTGTTATATGTTGTATGCATTATTGCTATTGGTGGATATAAGTCTCAGGTCAGGATGTAGAGACTATGGTAGACTGGAAGGAATAAGTGGCAATAGTCCTTTTAAGTAGTCAAGTGGATGGATTTGAGGTTGAGCTGGTGGCACCGGTAGCTAAGCATACGGGGGGCCCCTATTCACAGCCACCCAGACCATGGAAGCACTCCGGCAGCAGCCAGCAGAGTTTCCTAAGCCACTGTCTGGGCTTGGGAACTCACCAACAGCCCCCAACTGCAGTGTTCTGGGGGCAGAGGAAGCTGGCAGGCATACCTAATGCTTTTTGACCTCATCACGGAAGCAGCCAGCTGGGACAAGCAGCAGAATGTTGATATCTTGGCTGCATCTCTGAAAGGCAAAGCTCTGCAGTCGCTTCTCGACCTTGACCCACACAGACCTGTAATGGTTAGTCTCCTCAGTACAGCTCTGAATAGACGCTTTGGGGAAAACACCACGGTCATCGCCCCTAGGGAGCAGCTCCACTCTAGAGAGAGGCTGCCAGGTTTGGCCAGCTTGCAGCGGATGTGCAGGGGTTGATGGGGCACTCCTACCCCCCCAGCACCCAGCAGCAGCAGCGAGGGGCAGCTCATCCCTTGACAGTATGAGGACACTATGACTTTGACCTATGGGCCAAAGCCAGCAGCACTAAGACAGCAGGTACAACTCACACACCAAACTCAGTGAAGCTCTGAACTGCGCAGAGGACCCGGAGGTGGTCGTCAATGACAGTAGTCCCTACTTCAGAAGGCAGGCAGTGCGCAGAGGTGACAGCACCTCAGTCAGAAGAGTGACAAGGAGAAATCGCCACTGCTGATGACGCAGCAAGAGGGGACACCTGGCAAGGGGCTGCTGGCTGAGAAGTGAGGCAACCAGCATCAGGAGAGTGGGTCTCCTGGGAGATCACAGCCGGGGTATCTGCGCCCCGCGCACAGCGGCAGGGCTTCCACTACAGCCTTCCTTCACACAGGATCTACCTTTAGATCCAGCTTCCTGCTCAAGTAGATGCCCTGGGGAGCCACACACACTGTACTGAAGACTGTGACACAGCAATCTGATGAAATAAGCAGGCATTGTTGGCCAGGCGTGTCACTAGGTTTGGCCATAATACAGCAGGAAGTCTCTCAGGCAGACATAACGGGCCCCTGTATCCCGGGTCTTGATGCACCGGCAAAAGTGGCATTTTTTTTAGACTGTCACAGAGGTATAGAAACAGTGCTGCTGAGATTTTCGAGGCCATGTTTTGGTGATTTTAGCAACTCTTCTATGAAGCATCCCATTTGACAGGATGCTTTGTGCATGTTATTTTGATTTTTGACACGGTTAATCGTTACACATTCAATTATCTAGCATTTTGTCATACTTACACCTGCAAATCAGGCACAGACTAAAGGACCTCTTCAAAACCTAACATTTCTCTTGTGGTTTCGAAAGTTACATACAAAAATGTTGATTTTGAAAAGTCTTTTATAGCAGAAACATATTACTTATTAGTATGACACCTCAATGAAACACGTAGACTCCTTTTTCATATGGTGTTTTAATTATTTTGTCCATACATTGTAAATGTAATATACATTATATATATGGGTCGTTCCAACAACCGATCAATATTAATGGACTATCTAGATGATTATATTCGCAAATACAGTTGATCAGATTTGTAATTGCGACTGGAAATAAATGATAGTGTACCTTACTGACTTTCTAAGTGACAGACAGGATGATTACATAAGAACATTTCATGACGGGAATGGAATTCAGCCAAACTAAGGTCGCCATTTCAACTAAAGGATGTCCAAGACTTTGTCAAGTCTGTCCTTGAACACAGCAAGAGTCTCTGCCTCAACTACATGACCTGGCAACCTTTTCAAGTATTGATAACTCTTTGTGTAAAATAATATTTCTTTGTATCTGTGCTGATGACAGTGGGAAATGCCACCACATTAATTGCAGGTGTTAAGTCCACCTGTTCAGTTCTGTGTTCCCTCCATGCAGCTGTGGAGTTATCCTCAGAGAAAAAGCCACTCTAGTCTTTTACACACCTGCCTGTATTTACTCAGTAATCAGCCCATGTTAACCATTACATGACAGAGAAAATAACCGCCAAATTAGAACCGGTGATTCATTGCCAAACCTGAAATCAAAAAATAATATTAAGTGGAAAAAACATTTTCTTGGTGCATACAAAAACAGGAGCATTAATGAAAATATAGAATGGAAAGAATAACTGAAACATTTTCTCATAGACTAGCGTCATTTTTTCAGAATGACTCAGAGGTCCTCATGTCCAAACACAAGGAGAACAAATTCCATCACAACACAGCCAAAGGGGCAAAGAACAACTCACAATTTTCCAAAAGTCAACTGTTTCGCTGCAAACAGAAGCTTAGATATCAAACTGCTCCAAGGCCTCACCCCACTGACTGTAAGCAGCCAGTTTTCTGCCTCTGATTGACAACTGCTCCCATTTCTACAGTCTACCTCAGATTTCAGCCTTAAATCAATATGCCTTCCCAGGCATGTCACCTTTAATAGAGTCACTGTATCCATTTCCTCAGCACCAGTGTGCAATGCATTACAAAACAAAAAAATGTGGGTCAATAAGAAAAAATATAAACATGAAAAAGCAAATATTTTCAATATAAGAATTCTAAAAGGAAAAAATATATAGAAATTATTATGATTGAGTTATACGATTTTGTTTATCAATGATACAAAATTGTACAAAAATGCAAGCATAATTACAAATACACCACAAAAATATGTTTTTTGTGAATATATGAAAAGGAAGTGCATTGACATTGATAAACACATTATTCTGTATGCATTTGGAACACAGCAGTTAGACTAGGAGGAGTGATAAAGGTACAGCTCAATGATCTGAGGTTTGGACTCATACATTCACAATATTCATATGTTTCTCATATGAATGAAACACTCATGATAAAGTGGCAGCCTTTCCACTACCAGTGCATGAGAAAGAGGAATGAATGTTACATTCTTGAGTTACGTGAGTCTACAACTGCTCTGCTGTAGGGCTGTCCCCAGAATAATCATTAATATTTTGTGAGAGTGTAACGGTATCAAAACTACAGTTTGGCAGAAGAAATAAATGGTAATATGGTGCCAGGACCGGTGGAGGGAGGAGCTAGCTCCTCTGCTCCTCCCTTTGGATCGCTGTCAGCTACAGTTCCCCCCCCCCAGCCTGGGGAGCCAACAGGAGCTGCAAAAGGAGTGGCCTTCACAAACATGCTCACCTGAGGTGAGTTTTTAATCATCACAGGTGTCAACACTTGCTTTCATTTAGGCTCATGTTGGTATTTGACTTTGCTGTTCTTTTCTGGTTTGTATTTGAACTGTTCATTGTTTGGTTCTGTGGTTTTTCTATTTGTCTCCAGAAAGGGGTTAATAAAAAAGGACTTTGGCCATTTTTTTGGCCAACTTTTATTGGTGTTTTCCTTCCACTCACCACCTGGCTCAGTGGCCACGCCTGGCATTGCTTGACAGTAACAAATAGCAATGCCTTTTTTACACTGTCATTCTTAGCTATTGAGAGGATGTTTTATTCTTCAGCATAGTGTAAGCTACATGATTGACTAAATAAGTAGAATTGATCCTCTGGAATAACAATGCTGCCTAAAACCACTGTGCATCACCATAGATATAGGGGTACTCTAGAGTGGGTCCTTGCCTTGCTATAATGTCCCATTGGGCTCAGTAGGAAAGTAGCCAGAGGAAACCCTATCTAAGCCCTATATCTGTGGTAACGCAGAGTGGCAGCAGGGTGATGTTTATCGGCTACCTTGCTTAATCAGAGTTGGATGTATTTGTCATACATAAACTAGATACCACGACTAAATTTGCTTTGTTTCTTCCACAGGTCATCCACAGGGTTTAGTCCATGCTAACCCTCCTGGCACTGGAGACTTTTACCCCCTCTAGCACTTTAACATCCTTGCCCCGACAGAAATGCACTTTGTGTTGTAAGTCACTCTGGATAAGAGCGTCTGCTAAATGCCTATAATGTAATGTAATGTAATACCAGTTTTAGCCCATGAACTTAAAGTCAATATCTCAGATGGGACATTGGCCTCATTATGTAGAGAAAAAAGTTCTCTACATAATATACTGTACTGATAACATATGTAGAGAATAAGTTAAAAGTCAGTTTGAAGTTAATGAAACATTCTAAGAATTTTCTAGGAATGTCAGCTGCCTCACAAATATTGAAAAATTTTAGGACCCATTGGCTGAATCCCTTTTCACTATTTTAAAGGAACAGTTGATTATTCTATATTTATCTTCATTCTTAATACAGTACACAGATAGTGTTTGAATTAATAATTGCACATATTTAAAGAAATTTGCATTATTTTCTGGTACCTGACATTTAGGGTATAATCATAAACTTGCTCGTAAGGTTTTAGCATATTAACAAGAGACTTTCCACCTAGGGTATCTTTTAAAACCATTTGAACCCTATTAAGAATTTAAAACCTCAATCAATTTAAAACATCAATGAGTTTTTCCCTCATAGCTTTTACATTGCATGCCAAGAACCAATTTAGTTGCATTTCTTTATTCTTTTTCAAGAGGCTTGATGTCTTGCTTGCAGTGTGGAGCCCAGACCTGCACACATTATCTTAGTGTGGTCTGACTAAGGTATTGTATAACTTTAATATGACTTTCTTTGATGTAAAATTAAGAGTAGTTTCCACCATTGTCCTGTTGGTCTTTTATACTGCTCTATCACAATGTCTAGAACCTAATGAACTTTAGACAGCTATTACTCCCAAGTCTTTTTCAAATTCAATGCATTCTAATTTTGTTCCTGGTAGTCATGTTTAAGTTCATACATCATGTGCAGACATTTGCGTTTCGCTGCACTGAATGTCATTTGCCAGTTTTCTACTTCAAAAAAGTAATTTGCAATATTCCAGCCACATATGGATGCTATTCAAATTTTCTGGTATTGCCCTAGATGATTCTAAAGTCATCCCCATCACCTGAATCAAGCCATGTCCCTGTGATCTCAAATATGTGATAGCTTCCACTATTCATGTAAGCGTTCACATGCAAAAGATCTTTGGTACATTTTCTAGCATTTAAACAGAAACGTTTCAGGGTACTACATGTAGATCTCTAAACCTCCTTTCCCGCTCTGAGGTACTCTATGCTGAAAGGATACATATTACATACCCTAATCTGTCCTATCCTGTCTTCTCTTGTCATCAATTAATGCACACATTAATTTTAAAAAATCTTTCCAATGCATAATTTTATGTGGCTTTCAGTAGATGATGGTTGTAGGGTTTCATTAAATCCAATTATAGTTTACACCTGTCAGATCATGTCTTGTACTGTACTGCCTGCTGATCACAGGGTGATTTTGCCACATGGTCATTTCCCTACCTGACCTGGTTAACAAATCCACAGCCCACTCTGAAATCATGTGAGCTGAGCACAAAGATGGCTGACATAGCTGTGAAACCGTGTGAGCTGAGCACCAAGATGGCTGACATGTATTAAGGTGCGTCGGTAGGCGAAAGCATTGTAATGGAACACAACAGGAACATAGCTGCATTTGACTTAGTGGTATCCATGGTTGCTTAACCAAAATTGACTGTGAAATGTGGCCGGAGGTCCAGTCTGACTCCTGAGAGAAGATGAATGAGGCATCCCCCTGTCATCTTGAAACCATGTCCTCCATAACTACAAGCCATACTCTGGGACACAGCCCCGGATCAAAGACAACACCGTGCATGCCGAGCATCTCCAAATGAGCTGACAGGACCAATCAGCATCAGCCGCATCTCCTCCCAGACCCCCCCCCCCCTCCAAAATATCTCATCTCCATACGCAACAAAGCATCTTCCTGCTTGGCCTCAGACATGCACTGGTGGATTGCCTTTATGCTACACATAAGCACCTTCCATCCAAATGCACAGTGAAGCTGTGAATTCTCACCTTGCGCAGGTCCTGCGGAGTTCTCTTTGTTGTGAATGTGGCCAAAGTGATGAGTGATCTCTGTCCTCTATATCATCAGGGTCTTACAGTAACAGGCCCCACTCCCACAATTTCTCTTTGATTCTACCAAATATCGCTTTTAATGATGTAAATACTGCAGCTACAATAACATACACAAGCTATGCATTCAAAGTCCTTTGCTATAATTTCCGATACAATAAATAATGTACATCTGATACTTCAGGGAATTCAGTTTAAGTTAAAGCCCAATTGGAAACTAGCATGATCCTCTCCTGAATTCCACTCCATAGAGGTCATCACTGAGCCCTACCTTCTCCTCAGTTCTCTGATAAGGGATACTCTTTTGCCACCTCCCAACTGACCCTGAATGATTCAACTTAACTACTGCTGAGATGTTATTTCTCATCTAAATTGGCATATTTGATTTACCATGATGACAACATGATATTGAATAAGTAAAGTTTAAAGAGTAACTCCTCTGATCTTAAAAGCTATTCAAGCACAAAAAAAATTCACCCTGTAAAGTGACAGTATATCATGGTCCTTATAGGGGTGCCTCTTTTGCAGTCATCAAATTCAGTTTGGGGTGCAATCACCCCCGTCCCTGTAAAAGAAAATGATGCGAAAGTGCCCTACTGGATGCCCCTACACATGAGAAAACATGATGAATTTCCCTCTTGGGTGCCCTTCCAGTGGATAAAATGTTATGGAGTGCCCTCTAGAGTTGCCTTATGTATGGGCAAATTTAATAAAGTGCCCTCCTTGGTGCCCCTCTAGTGATAAAAAAACTTGATAAAGTGCCCTCTATGTAGCCACGCATGCATCATGACTAGTGCCCCCCCCCTATGGTGTGCAGGAGGTGCCCTTTTTTTTCGCCCCGCCCCTCTGACATCCTGAGCACACAGCTGCTTCAAAACATAAAGCACTCTTAATTAATAAACCATCATTATTTTAAAGTCCGGATAAGTCTTTCGAAAGGACCAGGGCCCAAAGTGTTTTGGTTTTTTTTTTTTTTGTCAGAGCAGTCTGTACTGTACTTTCCCGTGTGCCTTCTTGCACTTTTAGGATTCGTAAATTCGTTTAGCATTCTCTAATTACAAATGACTCAGTAACAAAGAGTGCTATGATCGTTGTCTGTGCGAATGCAGCCTGTAAGTCATTCTGACCCTAGGGGCTCATGCGTTTCATTAGAATATTCTTCTCTGGGAACCCAGTGGAGTACGTACCGTGTGTACCGTGTTTTTGGCATATTTTTTCCAAAATTGGAGGAGGTGGCAAGGGAAGTAAATTTCATGTAAATCAAGTGGGTGCAAAACTTGGTATATGTGCTCAAAGCAAAAGAGTTCTTCAGTGATCAACCCAAACCCAAACCCAAACTGAAACAGGCACAGACCCAGGCAGAATGCCTTAGGCGTCATTATAAATCTTAAAACTAGAGCGATTCAAAGTCCCTGAACACTCTCTGTGTCACTTAGATTACATTACATTAAAGGAATTTGTTAGACGCTCGTATCCAGAGCAATTTACAAGGCAAAGTGCATATGAACGGTACACAAAAGTGCAAAGATAACCCTAGAGAGGGGTAAAGTCCCATATGCCAAAGGTGACAGAATAGATCAGGACCCCCTATAGACTAATCTAGTAAAGGAGAAAATTAACAACAACTACCTAGGTTAAAAACAAATTACAGTTAAATATACTATAGCCTACATGATACCATTTTGTATCTCTTTGGTGGGGTCACTAATGCAGCTCCCTGCTGTTTGCATTTGAATGTGTGTGATATTAAATATGGTTACATAAATTGTCAAGTCATTTTAATAAAATACTGTTTACTTTAAACAATGCTAGGAACATCCCACACCCCACAAAGTAGCCTGAATATGTTCAATTATTTAATTTTTATGGTCTTAATATGGTTTGAATCTGTTTTGGTTGTGTGTCTTTCCAAGGCAGTGGTGACATTTTGCATTATTGCTGTGTAAATGGCAAGCGGCAGCTAGCTTTGTTTAGCTCAGATTTGAGGTGGAAGATCACATGTCAGTCATCTTCCCTAAATTAGTTGTACTCACTCTCATATATACAACCACACTCATCTAACCATTGCCTGGACACTATGGGCTCTGATTGGAGGATGCTAATTGAAGGTGCATGGTGCTATCTGCTGCAATCATGCATCACTTCAGATATGGGGGCACTAGAGTAGGACACCTTGTACCTACTTTTCTATGGAATCTGATTGGACATTAGCCAGACAGAATCCTGCTCCAAAGTACCCTCACATCTCTCTTGATACACAGTGGCACCAGCGTGATGGTTTTTGGCCGCTTTGCCCAATACTGTCCTTTGATTTAAGCAGTTATGAAGGTCTCCTGAGAAAAAAATGATTATTAGTTATTATCACTAATAGATAAGAATGACATACATTCAATTATAAGAGAGCCTGTCCAAGGGAAGCTAAATCACTAGATGAGTGATTTTTACAGAAACTTGATTGCATACAAATGGAAAACTGATTTTCTTCATGCCTTTGCAACAGAAGGTAATTTTGACGCCCAGTCTTTTGGTGATTTACTTGGTTATAATTATTAATATTATTATTTCATTTTATCATTGTATATGTCAGGTAAGTGATGAGCTTTTCCACTCACTAGTACATGTCTTTATTATTCAGAGTGCTAGAAATTAAACACTAAAAATGACATTAATTACTAAAAATCCTGGGTTCCGAAAACTGTTATTTCTAAGATTACATCTTACAATTTCTTACACTTTCTTATGATCTGCACTACAAAGTATAACTGAGTTTTCATAACCAAACTACAGCCAAATGATCAGATTAGAAATAAAATACGTTCTTAAAGCATCACTAGAACATAGTGAGGTAATATTAGGTCAATTCATCGGTGGTGTATGAGTTGCCTTTGTTTCCTTGGCTGTGGTGTCTGCTAGCATATGTGTGTAATTAGCACTGACACATAGGTGAGATGCATTGTGCTGGGGGGTGATTCAGAGAGGCTGAGGTGTAATTATGGGATGCGGTCGTAACCCTCCCTCTCTCTCCCAACTCTCTAATCAGCTGGATACTCAGCACACAGGCTTCCGCAGCACCCCAGCTCGTTGGCACTCAAAAACAACCAAATATTACTTTTATTAATATTACTATAACTATTATTGTTGAGGTCATTTCTTTGTTCCTTGCATTCTTGCCCCCATCATTACTGTTCTGCCCCCAGCTGTGGTCCAATGGAGGACTTTGCTCAGCACCAGTTTGTTATGGGGTTCATATTAATACGTTTTCCAGAAAGTGTTATGCCTCTGTCCTTTGACTTATACGTACGCCGACAGCAGAAATTTGAGATTACTCCATTTTAATCTGCATTATTGTAGTAACTCAGTACAGTGATGTTCAACTGGTCTGAGATCTGTAATATCACATTCATGATATGTGAACACAGCAGTAATTTTGCCTCCTCTACATTTAAAGGGTGCCAGAACTTAATTAAACCTAATTAACAATAATAAAGAAAGGAGCTGAGATGCACATATTTTAATTACCTAGACTCATGGCACAAGCGTCAAAATTAAGTGTATAGGGCATTACCTTGAGTAAATGCCAAGGTTATTTAAGAACCAAACGACATTAATTTCACAAAGTCAGACAGTTACATGCATGAAATGGCTAAAGCCTGAACTGCTATGAAATTGGTCTTCTTTGTTTTTCACACAGTGAAACACACAAGAGCCAATTGTTTCTTAAGCAAACCCCCCCCCCCCCCAAAAAAAAAAAATCCCCCCACAAGATCTGGGTATTCAGCAACAAATGAGAACTAACTAACATAACTAAACAAACAACGAACTAAAGTAAAATTTAAAAAATGTAATACAGCTTTTCTGTGGATTTTGAGGATTTCTCTTGTATTTGTCTGTTTGTTTGTTCTCCCAGTTCTCATGTGCCGAAGGCTTCTCCTTAGCCCCGACAGCCTGCTGAGAAAGAAAAAGCACACTTTTTCAGCTGAGAGCTGATAACAGCGGATAACAGCATGGCTGTAATTCTGATATCATATAAAACATACAAAAAAATCCCCATCTGTGCTAAGTCAAAAATAGTTTCCATTCCAAATGAACACATATAAATAAACTGACTCCACTTTTCACTGTTGCTTTCATGTATAAACATTATAAATAAAATTTGTGCTATGAGGTTAAAACTGGTGTCAGCCTCTTCTGTAGTCACAATTACCTGCTGACAATCTTTTTGAAAAATTACTTACAGTATTAAGAGCAAAGAAAACTGAAGGTTTGGTTGTGCATTTTTAAAAAAAATTATAACCCAGCAAACCCAGTGGAGTTTTAAGACATGGAAAAAACAGGCATGATTTAGCACCCACATCTAGAAAATTCTAGAAAGTATTTAATGGCGCTCACTAGTGCAAGCTGCTGACATGTTTCACCAGTGGAAGACAAAGCTGCAAACGTCTGGACAAACACAATTTACATTCCTGCGCCCCCCCTCCCCACCACCACACCCCCACCTCTTACTCACTCCCAAAAACCAAACAAGCACACAAAGCTGTTACCATGGAGGCAGAATTTATGACCGCCTCCTCTGCATAAAGCCCCCCCTCCCCATCCGCCTCCCAAACTGCAAAAAATGAATGGAATTTCTGCATATCTAAGCCAAGTTCAGACACAAAAAACTGTGGTATGTGCTGGAGACATGTAGGGTAGGTAATAGAACTGGTGTTTGTGTAGGGGGTGTGGTCTTCTTCGGCCAGTGGTGGCTGAGGCGTGGGGTTGTTGGGGGGCTTCTGAGTCGCATTAAATATTTTCTAGAATTTTCTATCATGCCTGTTTTTTTTCCATGTTTTCCAATTCATATTGACATGTGCTGTACGAAAATGTAATATTTATAATAATTTTGCATTCAGCATAGTCCAGTTATAGTTAATCAATCCTCTACATGTCTAAATGTAGTTTTACAAACACCATAGAATTTGTAAATGGTTGCCAAATAAATTCTGTAATAGATATGTACTTGGATATTTCAAAGTGACTGTAGTTTTGGTATTTAATATTAAACGGAATAACATAAAAAAGAGGGGTTCATGTCCATCTTATACGGTAGGGATGGGGCAGATTTTGGCTGGTGAGTTGGAAGATTTATATCAGATTCACTCCTCCTGAGGACTGTCCATTTTACCCCCGTCCATCAGGGATTGTTCAAACATGAGACAGCGATGGACACCTCAGTTTTCAACACTGATCTTAATGCGAAGTGGGGAAAGAGAGCAGAGAACAAAGGAGCGAGCAGCAGGACTGGGAGACAAAAGGCGACAAGCGTGGAGCTGAGCGTGCAGGAATCTGTGGGCAGGTACCATAGCACATAAGCTGTGACATTAGCTGGAGGGTGTGTGTGTGTGTGTGTGTGTGTGTGTGTGTGTGTGTGTGTCTCCCTCTCTCTCTCTCTCTAAGATCCTGAGTCAGATTTGCTTTTCTGCCATAACTACCCATTGTAAAATATTGTCAGCCAAATAATTTGTTAAAACCAAAATGCTGCAAGAACAATAATACAAAATCAATTATAAGTCATACACAGTGAATAATTATGAAAGGTCAGTGAATAATTCGATGAATTATTTGAACATATTAGTGGTTTATTTTGTTTAGGAACACGGACAGTCTCATCGTCAGAAGAATTTGCTGTCTATGTCTGACTCTCTTTGCCTTTTCTCTCGAGGTCACACGTTACTATCACACAGATTCAGTATTTAACCAACTATATGGGAACATTGTGGGTCATGCACCAAGGTCATACACACCTGCAGTGGAGGGTCTGAAAGGGAGGTCATTCACACTCTGCTCTGGCCCCCGGGGAATTATGGCCATTTTCAGCCTGTCAGCCCTGAATCTTCAGGCTTCACTAAACACAAGGTGTGTATGGATAGCCAGCAAGGACAAAAAGCTTTTAGCAATTGATTTCTTGATTATGCTAAAGTTAAACAACATTTTCAGCAATTACAGCAATGTCTGGGATACTCTTAAATGTTATTACCCAGCTTAATCTTAAACTGCACGAGAGTGTCCTCAGTCCAGTTCCAAAAAACAAAATATATGAAACCACAATGAATTGTGACTCATATAGTACAAGTACAAGATACTCATATTTTCAAACTGTAATTAAAGTGCATGGATCCATTAAGGATCATGGTAGAAGAAAACAACCTCATGTATCCCTAACTCACCTGCCCCCCTTGTGGCCAACTGACGCCAGATCAGAGAAATGCAACCCAGCTAGCAGGGGAGATGAAATATGACGCCAACATCAAAGTCAATATTCTGTGAGTCTGACTTCACAAAGAGGCATGCTGAAAATCAAATAAAATCCTCAGTTCACCCCTGCAAAGCTTCATTATCTGAAGCGGCATTGTTGATAATCATGAAATAATTGTGGCGAATACTTATGCTTCCATTTAAAAACGTCATTAGGAATAATGATGAAATAGGAACTTCATGTTATTCATACAATACCATCTGTTCTGGATGCAATTCTTCATATGCAAGTTATGGGTGCTATGAGTTCAACACACATTTACTTATACAACCCTAAATCTAAATTATTTAAGTGGCAAAGTAATAATAACAATGATTAATTTCTTGCCAAAAATGCATTAATTTGCCTTTGATCTCAGTAGCAGTGCCTAATAAGCAAAGACTATATCTTCCTCTTTCTCTTCATCGTTGACTATTTTTAGCCAACAGAACCAGCACCCTGGCAACTTCTCCTCCTAGGGTCCCGTCCTTCCTTTCAAATGGCTTCAAACCACATCTTCACAGAAGAGACGCTGCTACATCAGACCCTGAGGACAGCACCATGCTGCAGATCGGGTTCCTTTATCTAATGTCAGAGTTCTGCTGGACAGAGCTGAACGCGTTATGGGAGATTCATTTTACTGACATCACTGCAAGTGGAAATGAGACGGGAACAGCCTGTGGCTCAAAGGGTCGTCTCCACACTTCACATCATAGTGCACAAGCCATGTACAGTGCAGTGCAATGCCATGCTGATTATGGTATACACAGGCAGATTGTCTTATCAAGACTGACTTACAAAACAAAGTGCATCGGTCAGGGACAATAGTATCAAAAATCCTTGAGGGAAGTAAAGTCACCTGTGCACAGAACTGACGACATAACATATGCTATAAAGCAACCTGTTGATGTTAATATTTATTGTCATTTGTCTTGTAAATATGATTCAATCTCACAGTCTCACTCACCACTCCTTCAGCACAGGTGAACTGGATCTCGAGTTATATGAAACACTTCCCCCTGCTGGTAGGTTTGGGGAAGCACATTGCATGGAAAAAAGCTCTGCTTTCAAGATCTTTGGTCAGCAGCATGAGCAATAGCAGTGCATTACAAAGGCATGTTACTGGCAGTCCATTCCACCATGGGAATGCAAAATAAGGAAATGGGAGGAGCATGTGATGAGGTCATCTATGACTAGTAAACGCAAAAGGAGGGGAAGGCAGGACTAATGGAGTGACAAAGATGATCAGAGAGAAGAAGAACCCTTGACTCTTATGATTGGCCTCCACTATGTTTTAACAGCTATCACCATTTGCTAGTGAAATTACTTTTATTGATTTTTACAGTTTCTCCCACAACAACACTTCCCTACCCCTCACTTACGCACCCCCCCCCCCCCCCCCAGAACTCCCCAAGACCCCCAACCCCAGTGAATAGAAAAAAAACAACATACTAATTGTATTTTTTTTAGTATAGAGAAGAAAGTACAGGTCTGCCCATGGTCCGCGGGCCTATAGATGGCTCCAATCATCATACTATTCATCACATGTAATGTGTGTCCCTTATCCATGGACACAAGGCTGACCACCTTGATAGCCCTACTACAAAACAGTACACCTGTATATGGGCAAACGTGTGAGGTTTTTGCATTACAATGAATCTGTATATGGACAGACCATTTTGAAGTTAAGAAATTATGTAAACCGTATTCTAATAAGTTATGGCAAACGCAATGAGAAAAGCAACAAGACACATTTAACAGGAGCCATTTTTAAGCTTAGTTTAGCTTAGTTTATCAATATTCAGTTACATTGCATGAATTACTGTAATGGATTCTATTGTATATCTACAGATATTTAAAGGGAATTTTTTGTTTGTATTTTTTTCGCCATTTTTCCCCACCCTGAACTTGTGGATTCCCCAAAAGCAGCCCTCCACCACTGTAGGCTTGTGATTCCTCCGAATCACAAACACCTAACCTCACTGCTTTCCACACTGACATTGAAATGAGCACCACATCATCAATGAGTTCCAATATTTTTGCTTCTCTCCTCCTTTCCGACCCACTACCACTTGTCTCCTATCAGGAAGGTTATGGAGGGAAGGAGTGAAGGAAATGAGAGGATGGAAGGAGGAGATGCTAAGAATATTGGAACAGCTAATCTGCTTCCCCCATCATCAAAATCGACGTTGTCTAATGATGAAGTAGCAACTTTGAGTGATACCAAGGATACCTAAGTCAATCACAATTCTCTTCCACCACCAGCCATTTTGTATGCATTAAAATATAAATGTCAGGTACTCTCATTATGCTGTTTGAAGTGATGACTTAACATATACATATGTACAAAGAAATCAATAAACCTGCTACTACAGTAACACTCTCAGTTTTACATTACTTAAATTACCATCCAAAACTCAAATATGGATATGACTGAAAAAGCAAAAGGTACTATTTGCATGTGAATACAAATTTGCCAGTTACTGTTTACTGTTCTGGTGCTTGTATTTGAATGTTGGTAAATTCCTAGTATTGTTTTTGAATTTTTCAATGGTAAAAAGATTCTGTGGGGTGGTCTTTTAACAAAGTCCTTAATATATACAGCTCCTTTGTTCTTGGTAGCCTGGTGACATTGAGCATGAAAGCACCTGGTGAGGGAGCAGAACATCAGCACCCCAAGAGCCTGAAATTCTGTCACGAGTATTTCGAAATTTCTGTCAAAGACAAACAAAATATCAGGATGGAAACTATTTCCTTAATCTGCCCTTTGCAAAGGTTTTCTTTAACACCTAATGACTAATAATATAATTGTGCCTCAGGAAGAGCTGTAAGCTGTGATTGAAGATTGCTGTATATACCACACCATGACCATTACCATTAGATGAGGGAAAAGATGGGTAGTTTTTGACTGGAGTGGTTTCAAGGAACACCACTGAACCATCAGCTTCTGTAACGATAGTAGATATTGACTCAATGTTTCATCTATCCAGATTCCCAGCCAACGATGGCCAGAAGAAGATGGTGACCAGAAAATAAATAAATAAATGTTGACAAATGACAGCTAGAGTCAAGTGCGCACTATCCTGATTGTCATTTACCTTAAACTGAATAGCATTTGAGTGGCCACTTTTGAATGTACAAGTCAAATGCCCACTTGATAAAGGGTCCAGTGGTTGAGTGCTGAATTTGGGTTTCATCCAGTCTGTGCAGTTGCATTACATGTTGGATGTTGCACTAGTTGTGTGCAATAGGTGAATGAATTGTTCTTTTTGAATGACTCTTTTTGTGAGTCATTCGTGTTGATTCACCAGCACAGCTGGGTCATTCTTTTTCTTATTTCCTATTCTGAAGCAATCAGTGCCTATGGTCTAATCAGACAGAATTGACAACCATTCACATTTACCGTCTTGTGCTTATGTCTTGGTGCAATCATTATTTTTATTTTATAAGTGATAAAACAAATAATGAGACTGTAGTTTAACCACTGATATTTTTGTCCAACAGCCAAAAAAAGCCTTTTGCTTAGAAGCTAGGATGTGATTCAACACGGACATGACCATACATGCAATATTAAAAATGAACTTTGTTCAGCCATACACCATTCAAAACTCAAATGTCTCAAAATGTCTAACAAACCGATATTTTCTTTGCCAGTTGGAACAGGGAATCAAGAGGCCAATCGACACCATTGCTGTTGCATGATGAAAAATTAACTTTTATATGTTGCAGTAATGTTATCTCATGGTAAAATTTCAAAATAAAATTTGTTATTATTACTTACACATTTGCTTATACATTTGGTAGTCTTGTCCATGAAGAAGAAATCATGGTTGTAAGTGAACTGAATATAAAGATGTGAGTCAAGACCCCCAAGCACATATGCCCACCAGATCTCTGATGGGTGGGCATGTGTTTGATAGGTTTGTTAATGTAGAACAGATCTCGGGTGGGTATTGAGCCACGTATTAAAATGTAGGGCAAAAGGAAGCCCTTTCATATTTGATATGGTTGTCATATGTACAGAACCTTGCCCTCCTGTCAATACAGACCCACGAAATTACATTTTCTTTCTGCTATAAGATGTTAATTGTCAGAGATAACATGCAAAAAACAGTGTACAATGGGTATGTGTGCTAATTTAGATTCCATTAATATAATGTGGTCATCATAGCAATGATAAATCTGGTGATTTTCATAAGAAAATTCATGACTTGGCTTCCAACATTGAGAGGTGTAGAGTGTGTGTGTATAATTTTTCTGTTGTTTTTATTTTTTTTAAGGAAACAAAACAATTTCTTTCAGTGCAGATACTGTACATCTTTTGACTTGCAATCTAACCAGCTAACCAGCTTTGAACTGGCAAGCGTTTTGTGTGTATAAGTGTACACTTGCTAGGGGACTAGGGCACCGCTTTAGAAGCCACTACCCTGCCTATGGAACTGTGTGTTGTATGACTTTTCCCCAAATGAAGATGGCGGTGCAGGAATCAGCCGCTCAACTCTCCATGGCACTGAAGGTCCAAGAATATCCAACTCTAAAGGTGTGGTATATGTTTCAAAATCATAAAAAAGAGACCAACTCAATGAGCAGGGCAATTGGCTCCAATTATGAAATGAACATTGCTTATTATGCGCTTAACGGATGTCGACAAAATGCTCTGTCTTTGCATAACGACACAGCCAAACACTTACTCGCTAACATAGCATAGCTAACGTTTGGTACCAAGAAAAATATATTTTTACCACATTAATTGTTTCGTATTTAATTGGGATTACCAATTTTACTAGCTATTTTGGAAAATGCACAATTGTGCTCTCCTCAAGTCTGACCAAAACTGTGCCTAGCTAATGTTAGCAAACTACGTTCTGCTGAGTAGCTAGCTTGCTGGCTAAATTAGTCAGTCAGCTAGCAAACGTTAGCTATATTAGGATACCAGCTAAAGTAAGAGATGCATAGCTTGTTAGCAAGCCAGTGTTACTGTGGTAGCAAACTACCTTTGCTAGCTAGCTCATCGTTTTAGCTGTTGAGCATAGGGGAGTAGGCAGAGTATCTTGGAAGCTAGGTATCACTAATGGTTTACTGGAAGGCAGGTTGTTTAGCGACAGGAAAAATCTTTTATCTGACATATTTCTTGCTTTGAATGTTGGCTGTTTTGCTTGATGTTTTGTTAATAACTGTTACAAAATAGGTATGTAGCTTTTGAACTTTGAAGTGACAGTTTAGCAAGCTAACGTTGAGTATTCACCTCATGTCGATTCGCTAACTTGTAATGTCTGTTTGTCTCGTGCACATGACAGCTAGTATGGAACAGACAGAAATACCACGAAGTAGATAGCTAGCTAACCAGCTAATATATGCCTAGGCCTGGCTTGTTATTCTGTTTGGCAGCTATCGTTAGCTAAAGAAATAGACAGTGATGCAGCGCCTCTGTAGGATGCAACTGTAACTCGGTTAGCTAGCCTCGGTTCGTAAGCAAGGCAGCCATTCGAATTGACACTTCGCTGGCGATGGGTGTCTAGCGAACGGCTTGCTGCATGGTTGTAGATTGCTCTGCTTCTGTTTTACCATATTGCCCTTAAGATTATCAGAGTCAACTCTCCTGTTTTGATCTGTCTTTGTAGCTATCTAGGAGGCAAGCTAGTCGCTCTGAGAAATAACATGCCCCAACACTAGGCTGACATTCATTATGTCAGCCTGCTTGTTCAGCTGGAACGTGCAGTTAATGTATGCTGGTAGATGTAGCCCCTCCCTGTCAGTCTGCCAAATAAAGTAATGTTAATTCTTAAAACATTAACATGATCAGTTTCTTTATGTAATGAGTAATATATTATAGGTGCTATTTACGCGAAACAAAGCCTCCTGTATTGCAAGCGTCTGGGGAGATCACGTGACAGTTGACAGTAACGTTGGGACAGCTTTAGAGCAGTGAAGGCACAAGCATGGTGTTGAGGTAACCCGTCATTGCTTGTAAGTAAACCATGTGCGCTTGTTTAAGGTCATATATTAATTCAAGATAACTGTCAACCAAATGTATACAGTTTTTCCTGTTATAATTGCAAACAAGGAAGTGCTACAGAATTTTCAAATGCCTTATTTCTCCATATTTTACAATAATTGTTATGGCTCTGGAAATTAAAAAGATGATAAATATTATACAGGACTAATGAGAATCACATAGATACACAAAATATTCTGAAACATACTGTCCTGTACAGTCTGCATGTTCAGTTTTATCTTGGATGGAGATGGAACATGAGATTTTTGAAGGGAACATTTTTTTTTTCCCTTGAGAGAAAAATTGTGTTTGATGATGTTTCCCTAATGTAGATATAGTTCAACGGAACCTCACTATTTCTAAGAGTGGGTTTGTATTTTTACATATTCTTAAAGTCTTTTGATGGACTGTCCATTACCATTTACTTGGTTATGTATTTTTACTGTTTGAGATATATGGAGAGGCATGACCCTGCAGTGCTTGGCGATATAAGAGTGGAAAAAAAAATATGTTTATGTAAAAAAATTTTAATACAACATGATTTTGAATATTGTCAGGGATATTGTAGTAGGACATGTGGTTATATGTTGCAGGAAGGTATTGGTGTTGAAAAAACGAACACAGCTGAATACTGTCATATATTCATTATATAGTCTGACAATTTTATGATTTGAGAGTTTTGTTCATTTTTCATAAAACTGTGCAACTCTGCGAAAGTTTGAACAGAATTCTTTGCTAATTAAATTGACAGCTATTGTAGTTGATGTTGACAGAGGTTTGGCCATAAGGCAAAGGATTATACAGTTGCTGTTGGCCAAATAAAAGCGACCTCTCTTACATTCGAGCGTTGACTCATAGTACTTAGAGAATAGCAGTAGCTACTGTCTTATCGTGAAACATTTTTCTTTTTGAGAAAGACAAATTGTAGACCTGCTTATGTTTTTTTCCAGTTGTCAGCTACAAGTATGCATGTGTATTTAAGGTGTGTGCCTGTATTAGTTGACTGGAACTGCAGGTGGTTTGATTGTTCTTGGTAAAATATGAGAGTAGCCTGTTAAAAAAAAGGCTGCTGTTAACTATTAAGTAATGGTTTCAATCAGTGGGTTAGAATTCTTTGTATTTTCTATATGATACTTTCACTGAGGTTTTTAGTGAGGTTTCTCTGTACTTACATTTTTCAAAAATTCATTGTTAAATGTGATATTTTTTACTTTTATCAAAAGAGTTATCTCGTTGGCAGGTACACTTGATTTTTTTTCAAGTTCAGTTTTCTTATTAGACTGCCCATGTTTGACAGTACAGCTGATTTCCAATTGGTGCTATGACCCTACAAATACCAGATGCCCATACTGAACTCTATTAGGAACAGATAGACAGTATCAGGACATACACAGTTCAAGTATATGCAAGTCCTGACACATGAGATCAGACTCACTACAGGTTTATGAACCTAAACTATGCTCTTTGTAATTCCCAGAAGTATTACAGTATATGTTGTCATTGTCCAAAGCGAATCTATAATGGGATTTTTTTTGTCCATATAGTCCTTCCCTAACTGCATGCCCGATCCCACCTTATGAATGTGTTGGGATGATTTCCACTGCTTAAGTATAGGCTGTAAGGAATACTGTCTGAATGTTCTCTTAAGTGGAACATTCTTACATTCTTTTATTCAAAGTGTAAACTTACCTGAGGTGGTGCTGAGAGTTAGTAAAGTCTGCCGTTTCAATTGATTTCTGGCTGGTTGAGGAATGTAACATGCCCAAGGTTGTTCACAGTGATTGTTTCTTGAAAAGGGGGTGCCATATGATGAGAGTTTCTGTTTTAAAATCCCTGGCTTGTCAAAAGAGCAGAATGCCACCAAAATCCCTCAGGAGCGAAGGGTCTGTTAGAGACATCTCACTCAGCTCTTCGGTTTGTGTGGATATACAGCACAGCTAGCTCAAAGGACACAGGTGCAGTTTTGCACTTCATACCGAGGGCGTTTCATAAGTTCCTCTCTCAGATCTCGTGGACAGTGGACATAATGAATACATCTGCTTTTGGTTGCCTTTAGGTGAAGCTGCTTCCAAAACAAATTCTATAAAATGCAGAGTGCATGCTAAGGTTTCTCCTGAGCTGTTCCAGTAGAAGTTAATTTCTGTCTTTCAGGTAACAAGTTGTTTATATTGATCATTTACAACGCTTTAAAATTTTTTAAACATGCTATGGCCAGTTTAGAGTTCAGAAGTAGCTGTGTCTCGCACTGTGTTTCAAAACCAGACCAAGTTCTCTCCTGAGTCTGAGCTTTCTTTGCCATGGCCACAGTGCTGTTTTTGACTGCCTGGCGCGGCCAGACAACGGTTTGTGTTTCCACAGTAGCCAAGAACAAGATGACATCACTGCATGCTTTCTGACCAGCTCACAATTAGGGGTCTCTCAGGCCAATGTGTCATACAGATCCTGGCGAGTTCCCAAATTCCTGACAGAACGCCTTGCCCACTGTCTGATCTGGAATGAGTTTGATCTCTAGTCAGTGTTTGGTTTTAGATTTTGGTTATTTTCCCCATGCTATTCTGTACACCCTGTGATCTTTGCTCTGGGTAAATTTTGATGTGGAAGTGCTGACAGCAGGCCCATTGGGCCTCAGCTGGCATGGTAACCACAGGAAGTGTGCAGTGGTGCTGGCTGAGACAATAATGCAAAAGGAATGCTGCCTGCTACCATTCTCACAACACACATGCCTCTGGCTGGAAAATGGGATCCAGCCTCCAGCAGCCCGAGTTTAGGCCAAGCTCCAGCCGCTGTGTGGAGTTTGACAATAAAACTAATGCAGTTTGTTCTGAAAACAGGAACCAGAAAATGTGTGCCGTTCATGCCTTTTTTTAATAATGGCCATGAGCACGTCCTGGGCCTCCTTGCCCTCTTTTGCATGTCCAGGTAGAGCATTGCTGCTGTGGGAGCTACCCGCCTGGCCGGTCACAGAGTCCGAGGGATGATGATTGTCAGATAGCTTCAGCCAGTGGCAGCGGTGGATGGCAAAAAGGGGCAGGGCTAACAGTTCCGCACCCGAACAAAAGACCCACCCCTGGGTGGCCAGCCTCTTCCTTGGGCTGCCCTGCCAAAGCTGCAGGTGTAACCTGAGCAGGAGGAATGCGCTGGGTTTGATGGCAGAGTCATCGTGTGAAGAGCCAGCCCTGGCAGAACCTGTCGAGCTGGCTGAAAAAATCCATCAAAATGCAGGAAAAGAAGAACCCACTGTTCAGAAAAGGGAATTCTGAATGCCAGGTCACCTTTCTTGCCTATTAATTATTAAAATGATCACCTGAAACATGTCACTGCAGCTTAAATAAGGCCAGCTGATATGCCTCCTTGAGGTGTGAGGCTGCCAGCCTGATTTTGGCACAATTTTGCAAGTGCAGAACTGCTGAGGATTTGTACAGACATAACCTGTCTCTCCTGTTCTGAAGCTAGCAGAATGTTTTAGCTGGATATGACTGTGGTATGGGGCAACCACACGACAGCTATGTCTCCAGTGTACCCTTGGGATCTGTTCTTTTCATTCATTGATCCCCTCTTCACACAGAAATATTTTGCTGAAGGATTGGGAGTTACACCTTATGAATTCAGAATGGATGAGAGGTTTAGGAGTTTGTATACCCCCTTTCACAAAACCACTCTGCTTTGGATGCAGTTGCAAGCATGGCACTCAACTTCAGGAACACTCTTCTCAACTATGATGGATTGACTATTAGCCACTTCAAATCACCTCAACAAAAAGACTCTCCTATATAAAAAGGCTTTCAAAATGTTGACCTAGAAACTTTGTTGTAAGTGAGAGTTCAGAGCTGCCAAAGCATTGAAAGACAGGAAATTCGATTCAGACAAGCACAGCAGCTCTTAAATTGACCCATGTGCTGACCAGGCTTCCCAACACACACAAATGTGATAGCTGCTATTGTACAGTAGCTTTGATAGTCTACTTTATTGCAAACAATATGCACTCATCATGAGACAATTTGCTGAGGATTAAAACTCTCTCAAATTCTGTTTAACAGATGCTCCTCCCCCTGTCTCGCCCAAACTTAACCAAACTGTTTAGCCTCGTGCAGCAACCCTCTACCACAAGAAGGCAGCCGTGACACGAGTCTTAACTGGTTCATGTGACAATAAGCCCTCACCTCTTTCTACACTGCAGATGCGCCACCAATTACATACGGCTCATGTCACCAGCTTAACTCCTGTCTTTCCATGGTATGGCTGGGCTAATTGTTGCCTTGCCGCTGTGGACCTCCGGCCATAGCCAGTATCGGCACAGCTCAAAGCAGATTGAGCTACTTCCATGTTTGAGTAAACCTGTCATGGTCAAGGTCCATTCCAGACATGCAAAAAGCCTCTTTTAGATATGGCTGATTGTGGCCTTAGTCATTTACATAATGACTGTTTGTTTAGCACCCGTAAAGAGTGAAATGATAATATATGCAAATACTATGGGTGCGTACACAGATTAACACCCCTTATCTGTAATTATGGTAAATCTGTTTTTTAAAACTGTCAGTCAGTTTTTTTTTGTCTGTACATATTTGGAATTGTTTGGCTTAAAGGTTATGTTGTGTGGGAGAAGGTCAATGGTTATACTGTAATCTGGCTACATAATTAGCATAACAGGTAACATTGTTTTCTGTGTAGCAGGAAGTTATACAATTATTATTTTACTTTAGTATTACTATTGCACTATATTAGCTACTTGGATAGTGGGTTTTATCATAGTAACAATACCACAAATCCACTTACATATTTTTATCACTTTTGTCAGTATCATCCATTGAAACATTTATTGTTTCTATGCACTTTCTTATGCTCAATCCATCATTTAACACACCCACAGGTGCCCTATGAGACGCTGAACAAGCGATTCCGTGCAGCACAGAAGAACATCGACCGTGAGACCAGTCACGTGACCATGGTGGTGGCAGAACTGGAGAAGACGCTGAGCAGCTTCCCCGTGGTGGACTCTGTGGTGTCTCTGCTGGACGGGGTGGTGGAGAAGCTGAGCGCGCTCAAGAGGAAGGTGAGCCCCCAGCCATGGCCGGCTGAAAGAGTTACTACGCCGGGAGTTGTGGGGTTTGCTTTGGGCTGAGACTTTAAAGATGTTGGATGTGTTCCAATGGCAGCATACCCATATCCCATTACCCCGATATGTGCTTGTGTTTACAGTTTACATGGATTTCATATAAATAAAATTGGTTCCAATAATACCCCTGGCTGGCATGCTTGGCACCATTATCCTTATAGCTATTATTAATCTAGGGCTGGGTTAGGAAATAAGTAGTGTACACTTCAGGGTTGGAACCTAGAAGTATGTCATGTCCACAAACAAATGTCCTTGTGAAGGAAACTTTCCTTTTCCAAATTTAACTTTTCATGATTTGGGACAGCCCCTTCCAAAAATATACAATAATTCAAAAAAAGAAAAACAAGTCAGGCATATTTTAAATCCAGGAACTGTTTTCACCTTGACACAGTAAACGCAAAGTTAGGTGATGGGCTTTATATGGGCTGCCAGATTTTGTCTGAGAGTTAATTGAAGACACGGAATTTTGAGGAATATGTTTGGTGGTGAAAATCAAAGGAATCTGTATAATATTGTTTAGAAGGCTTTAGGAAACACATTTCTTTCTTTTGCTTATTTCCCTGTACTTTTCCCTGGGTCTTGGGTCTCTAGGCTGCTGAGTCAATCCAGGCGGAGGATGAGAGCGCCAAGCTGTGTAAGCGACGCATCGAGCACCTGAAGGAGCACAGCAGCGACCAGCCGGCAGCCGCCAGCGTGTGGAAGAGGAAGCGCATGGACCGCATGATGGTGGAGCACCTGCTGCGCTGTGGCTACTACAACACCGCCGTCAAGCTGGCCAGGCAGAGCGGCATCGAGGTATGACAGCCTGGGCGAGGGAGCACGCACTGTGTCAACCACGCGGGTCATAGACTGTCTAGGGTCTGAAGCCCATGGTGGTCTCCAGTCAGGACAGGCATGTTACCTGAAGTGGTACAGTGCTGAGTGAGGAGATGATGGCTAAGGAGGTGTTTTTGAGTTAGACCACACAGTGACAAGAGGAATGTCAGTCCAATACTGAATTCTTTATCCATACCCCAGCCATTACCAATATTATATCCAAATTACAGTAGTACTGGACCCATACTTCCTGCTTACACATGCTTCCTGCCTCCATACTTGTGACCAAGGCCATACCCAGGGTTAAGAGTACATGATTCTGAGTAGTACTTGTGACTTGCATCAACACAACCTCTCCCTCTCTGGGCAGGACTGTCACACACATGTTACATTAATTTAAATTTGTGACCAAATACACTGCGTTCCAAATTATTATGCAAATTGTATGTAAGTGTCATAAAGGTTAAAGTTTTTGTTTTTTAATTAAACTCTTGGATGGTATTGTGTCTCAGGGCTCTTTGGATCACTAAAATCAATCTCAGACACCTGTGATAATTAGTTTGCCAGGTGAGCCCAGCTAAGGGAAAAACTACTGAAGAAGGACGTTCCACATTATTAGGCAGACCACCATTGTCAAGCAATATGGGAAAGAAAAAGGATCGCTCTGCTTCTGAAAAGCGTGAAATAGTTGAATGCCTTGGACAAGGTATGAAAACCTTAGATATTTCACGGAAACTTGATCATCGTACTGTTAAGAGATTTGAGGAAGGTTTCTGCCAGACAAATACATCGGATTAAGAGAACAGCTGCTAAATTGCCATTACAAAGCAGCAAACATTGAAGCTGCTGGTGCTTCTGGAGTCCTGCGAACATCAAGGTGTAGGATCCTCCAGAGGCTTGCAGTTGTGCATAAATCTTCTATTCGGCCACCCCTAAACAATGCTTACAAGCAGAAACGGCTGCAGTGGGCCCAGAAATACATTAAGACTAATTTTCAAACAGTCTTGTTCACTGATGAGTGCCGCGCAACCCTGGATGGTCCAGATGGATGTGGATGGTTGGTGGATGGCCACCATGTCCCAACAAGGCCGCGATGTCAGCAAGGAAGTGGCAGAGTCATGTTTTGGGCCGGAATCATGGGAAGAGAGCTGGTCGGCCCCTTTAGGGTCCCTGAAGGTGTGAAAATGACCTATGAAAAGTACCTTATTTTCCGCACTATAAGGCGCACCGGATTGTAAGGCGCAGTCTCAATTACGGGGTCTATTTCTGTACTTAATCCATACATAAGGCGCACCGTATTATTCGGCGCATGCTAAAACAAGGCAACGGAAGCAAAACATGAGTTTGGTTGAACTTTATTCTGCTACGTACTGACATATTTATTTTATTTATTTATTATTTTATTGTTTATTTATTTTATTTTACATATTTATTTAAAAATACACACATTATTTTATTAATCAATCTTTTGTCACAAATCCATCAAAGTCTTCCTCTTCTGTAACTGAATTGAGCAGCTGGGCAATTTCGCCATCAAACATGTCGGGTTTCCTCTCATCATTGTCCGAGTCAGTCTCGTTGCCAGGTGGCTGTTCAGCAATGATGCTGGCTTTCGCAAAAGCTCGGACAACAGTCAAAGCAGATACCTTTGCCCAGGCATCCACAATCCATTCACATATGGTGGCGTAACTCATCCGTCGATGCCTCCCAGTCTTAGTGAAGGTGTGTTCGCCGTCTCTCATCCATCGCTCCCATGACGCTCGCAACTTCACTTTGAACGCTCTGTGTACACCAATGTCCAGTGGTTGGAGTTCTTTTGTTAATCCTCCCGGAAGGATGGCAAGCTCCAAATTCATTTGCTTCACTTGGTTTTTCACAGTAGCGGTGATGTGGGCGCGCATGGAGTCGCAGATCAACAGAGATGGTGATGCGTGGAAAAAACCATCCCGTCTTCTTACATACACCTCTCTCAGCCACTCTGTCATTTTCTCCTCGTCCATCCAGCCCTTTTGATTGGCCTTAACGATGACTCCAGCATCTGTTTTGTCTTCTTAACTTGGCGCAATTCATTCTCCTGCTTCCTCCACTTCCGAACCATAGATTCATTGATTTTGAATTCTCTCGCGGCTGCTCTATTCCCATTTACAACCGCGTAACTGATAGCCTGTAGTTTGAATTGTGCCTCGTAGGCATGTCTCTGTACGTAATAGTGTACGTATTACGTCCAGATGTCGGCGGGAAATGGTCTGACAGTCAGTCAAGCGGAGTGCTTACTAAAATCGCACAACAACATTTTTACAGATTTTGGACCTCAGTGCACACATAAGGCGCACCGGGTTAAAAGGCGCACCGTCGATTTTTGAGAAAATTAAAGGCTTTTAAGTGCGCCTTATAGTGCGGAAAATACGGTATGTGGAGTTTCTGACTGACCACTTTCTTCCATGGTACAAAAAGAAGAACCGTGCTTTCCGTAACAAAATCATCTTCATGCATGACAATGCACCATTTCATGCTGCAAGCAATACCTCTGCATCATTGGCTGCTATGGGCATAAAAGGATAGAAACTCATGATGTGGCCCCAATCCTCCCCTGACCACAACCCTATTGAGAACCTTTGGAGAATCCTCAAGCAAAAGATCTATGAGGGTGGGAGGCAGTTCACATCCAAACAGCAGTGGGAGGCTCTTCTGACATCCTGCAAAGAAGTCCAAGCAGAAACTCTCCAAAAACTCACAAGTTGAATGGATGCAAGAATTTTGAAGCTGCTATCAAATAAAGGGTCCTATGTTAAAATGTAACTTGACCTGTTAAGATGTTTTTAATTGAAATAGCTTTTGATTTCAGTAAATATGACCTCTGAATGCTGCAAATTCAACAAATGACCATTTTCAGTTCTTTACAACCTATAAAATCTTTTGAAACTCTGTTGTGCGTAATAATTTGGAACAGTACATTTTAAGTTTTTTATTTTTGAAAAAAAATACTGTTATCATTGGGAGGTTTGTTCAATAACATTCAAATTATACTCTAACGGTTAATAACTTGAAAATTATGCTGACTGTCATTTGCATTGACTATTTAGAAAATCGGAGAAAAATATAATTTGCATAATAATTTGGAACGCGGTGTATGTTACTTTGCAATATTTCAGAAGAAATCCCTTTTCCCCCCATACCTCTTTAGATGGAAGAATATAACATGCTCATTAAAATGGAAGTTAGATTTCTTTTTTGTCTGGTGTAATAGAAGCTTTATGATGCTCACTGTGAGTCCAGACACGATGACCGTCAGTGTGTGATAGAATTCCATGTTAGACTTTGGACTTTGTTTCTATATGTCTCCTCCTGTGTGACTTATATTATGGTTTAAGTTTTTTAATTTGAGAAATTAGAGCAAAATCCCTCTGGTCTGGGGAGTGGTTGCTCCTTTGTTTGCTTTAATGTTTTGTTTGGAGTTGCTAACTTTTGGCAGTTGAATTATACTTACCTGCTCTTCCGTTTGCCAGCTGCTTCTTAAGAAAACTCTCCAATATCATTTTCATTCTGTCCTATAAAAATAGAACTGAAATCTCAGTTATCTTGTGATTTAGTGCTTGAAAACGTTTGAAAATGAAACCCAAGATTTGCTTGCCAAAGTAGTGCAGAAGGAACAGAGCAAGCCGATTTATTCAGATTTTATACTTGCAGAAATTAACTCCTATTTATAGAAAAAGAATGTGTCTGCATGTCTCAGCTCAGGCTGTTTTAAATCGTAATGGGGAGGTGCTTTTACAGCTATGACAAGCCAAGACCTGCATAAAATAAGATCTACTGTATTTGCTGTGTATTGCAGGGTTGTGATCATCAGGCAGGAAGGACATTGTCAGAGCAATGGAATGGGTCCAAAGACATAATTCTTTCATTTAAAACTGTGGGAAACTTAAGAATAGTGAGTCAATAAAATGTGACTTTGAGGTGGCAGTAGAGATTCACCTTTAGGATGATAGACAGATGTGGTCTGATGTGCTACTGTATTACATATGCTGAAACATGCCATGATATTTAGCCTGCACCTTCACCACCCCCCGCAGGACCTGGTCAACATTGAGATGTTCCTGACTGCAAAGGAGGTCGAGGAGTCTCTGGAGCGACAGGAAACAGCCACCTGTCTAGCTTGGTGCCATGACAACAAGTCCCGCCTCCGTAAGATGAAGGTACACTTCATATATATATATATTTTTAAAAGCATTTACTTTGTCTCTGTGCCTTGTGTATTTGTCGCACTAAATTGTTTCAGATCTTGAAAAAGGTTATCCAGCACCTGTAGGTTCATCCCCACCCCATAACACTACCACCACCACCACCACCATGTTTGACTGTTGGTATGATGTACTTGGATGTAACAGGACTCTTGTCCTCCAAAAAGTTCCACTTTCGTCTTATCAGTCCACAGAACATTACCCTAAAAGGCTTGGCAGGTCATCAGGTTGTTTTTTGGTAAATGCAAGACCAGCCTTTATGTTCCTCCTGGTTAGCAATGGTTTTTCTCCTTGCAACTGTCCCATGGACACCATTTTCGCCCAGTCTCTTTCGAGTAGTGAAATCATGAACGTTGACCTTATCTGGGGTGAGCGGGGCCTGCAGTCCCTGAGATATTCTTCTGGGTTTTTTTTGTGACTTCCCAGATGATTTTTCAATGTGCTCTTGGAAGAATTTTGGTAGGCTGGCCACTCCTAGGAAGATTCACCACTGTTCTCTGTTTGGAGATAACGGCTGTAACTGTGGTTCAGCAGCATAGTCACAACATAGAGTGCTGTGATGTTTAGATTCAGCAGGGCTGGCAGTAATCAAGCCTGGGTATGTTCCAGTGTGATTGAAAGCAATTTTCATTTGAATGTGGTTAATTGGTTGATTGAGTAGCTAATTTAACTAATTCAATTTTCACACAGGGCCAGGTAGTGGTGGGTAACTTTTCAATAAATGAAATGATCATTTTTAAAACTGTATTTTGTGGTTACTCAGGTCGTCTTTGTCTTATATAAAATTTTATTTGAACATCTGAAACAATTACGTCTGACAAATATTCAAAAAAAAAGGAAATCGGTAAGGGGGCAAATACATTTTCACAACACTGTACAAAACTCAAATGTATTTGTGATAAGCTGTTTGTGACATAAAGTTTGATTTTATACTGCAACATGCACACTTTTCTGGAAAAAACATTTAAGAAAAAATAAAGACAACATTTCAGAACATGTTTTATATGAGAGTATAGGACATTTTGCACCAGTATCTCATGTATTTCGAATTTTGTAACTCTAATTGGACTACTGAAATGAGACAATAACATGTCTGTTTGGATATGATATTTCTGCTCAGCAATATTTCCTCACCATTATTGCTTTTCAGAAGTATACTTTACCCATTTTCCAGTGTAGCAACCTGACTGTGTCTCATATACAGTACACATTCAGCCTCATTTGTTATAACTTTATAGTTTTTGGAGCCCTTCATTTTCACTAGTCTGCACATTTTCACTGGCATTTATAGAGGAATAGGTATTTCAGCCTGGGTGCAGTCCCATTACTGACAGCAAGCTCAGTGGTTTTAGACTTTACTGATGCTGGAAATATCCTGGGGGTTTTCTATTTTAAGAGTGAAAGGCTGTGTATCCATTATTGAGTATATACTTTCATGTGTGTATGTACGGTTGCACATGTATATTTTTGCATTCATATTGTTGCATACATGGTTCTTGTTTCAGAGCTGTCTGGAATTCAGCCTGCGGATCCAGGAGTTTATTGAACTCATTCGGCAGAACAAGCGTATGGACGCTGTCAGGTACCAGATAGCATTGGCTTCCTGTCTGATTATGTAGCTCTCACCTCAGGATATCTGCAGTTGCTGCTGTGAGATATTGCAGTCAGTGAACATCCTGCTGTATAAATGGATAGTGTGTAAAAGGGTAAGCTGTATACATTACTCTGGCTCAGGGGGCTGATAAATGCTTAAATGTATCACCACGCCTACAAGCTTATCCAAAAACAGGACATCCGCAATGCAGAGCATGGTCAGTGTATCTGAATATCAGTATTAATAACAAAATTGACAACAGTACTACCTTTCTACTGTAATGAACAATAGCGTGGTGCAAACAGCGGTTTGGATGAAAGTTCATGTGCTAAATGAAAAGCTCTTCAGTATGGGGTGGATTCTCTGGACTGTGAAAGCGATCGAGCCAGGTCAAGGGCACAGCGACACTGAGGATGGGACTGCTGCAGGCCCGTTTGTGTGGGTGTGCTGTTTCACTGAAAAACTTTTATTCTCTCTTTCTCTCCCTCCTTCTGTCTGTCTCTGTCTGTCTCTCTGGCCGTCTGTCTGTCTGTCTCAGACACGCACGGAAGCATTTCAGTCAGGCGGAGGGGGGACAGCTGGATGAGGTGCGGCAGGTGATGGGCATGCTGGCATTCCCCTCTGACACACACATCTCCCCATATAAGGTAACTGCCACCCCCATTTCTGTATACAATTTAATAGCATACACTCACCAATCATTTTCTACATATGATAATACTTTACTGACCTCCCCATACAAGACATGCGCGTGCACACACAGTTACACAAACAAAGTTTGAGGTTAGTTCCAATTTAAATTATAATTCATGGCACAATTCCAATTTATATCTCTTGAAAGGGGTTAAAAACATAATTTGGCCTCACCGAAATCATAATGATTATCATAATATCATGACTTGGTGTAAGTAATATTTTGTATGATGTGCTGCAATAGAGGCAATAAAACTAAAAATACTGACTTCTGTAAGTACATTTGTAAAAACAGGTTTTTTCCCATAATTGATGGGAAGCGATTTTAAGGGACTTGTGGTTCAGTAATGTAGTCCTAGAGAGGGAGTTGAAGGAATTGTAGGGATTCATACATATAAATCCATGCATAAATCATTGCTTGTGTTACTAATTTATGTATTTATTTTCACATATAAGCACAATTTTATGAACAGGATAAATCATTTTTTATACTGTTTAGCATTATTCTTGGTTAATGCTTCTCAGTTTATTTGATGTACAAGAAACAGTATTTCCTCTTGCTAAACTTACTGTTTGTTTCACTTTTTTGGTTTTGAGAGCGAATGATGGGTAGATTTTTTCAGCTGTTGTTACACATTTATAATTAAGGTGTGTATATTAGTCAAAAAAACCTGCCTCTGGTTTGAATATCGGTAGCTAACACATAATAGCAATTCGGGAATGCCTGTTCTGATTAGCTTGGTATTAGTGTCACTCCTCTTTTTCATCAGGATCTCCTGGATCCAGCGCGCTGGAAAATGCTGATTCAGCAGTTCCGCTATGACAACTACAGACTCCACCAGCTGGGAAACAACTCTGTCTTCACAATTACTCTCCAGGCTGGCCTGTCCGCCATCAAGACCCCGTATCCTTCCCCCAGTCTTACAGTTACACTCTGTTTAGCTTTGTATGTCTCACCCAAACATCATGTACTTTTCAAGATAGCACAAATTATTTTTTCTTAAAACAGCTTTTTTCATTTTAAGAAGCTGTTCACAAGAGTAAAAATGACAATTTATTTGAGGTTGTATTAACTCCAGTTCCACCTGGAATTAAATAGAACATTGAATCTGATGCAACATTTCTTCAATACCTTTTTAAAAATTATTCCTATTCAAAGCAAAAAAGACTCTCCAGTTTATTTGCTTTTACAACACCTGGCTAAGCAAATGCTTGTTACATCCAAACGAATGTTTTTCTTGGGTTTCTTCGATGTCTGACTGTGGTTTCCTCATTTTTTAAAGTATGAGATGAATTATATTTTCTGCACGTCATTTGGTAGCTTTGCAGGGGTGCTGTTTAGTTTGTGTACTAAAATGGCTTAAAAGATTCCTTTGCTAAGTTATAATCTGTTTAGTCTGGCAATAAGTGAAACACCTATTTTTGTGTCTTAGCTCTATTTCCCTTGTTGGGAGAAAATGGCCTGTTTTTTTATGGGAGTGTGAAACTTGATGAACTTGATAACTTGGTGTATCTGCTCTGTGCACATAAACCCTGTCTGTATGCTACAATGATGAGTCACGGGTAGCTGGCTTAGAAACAAAAGAAAAGACATAAGCATGCGGGAGCCATGTTTGACAGCCAGCAGCGTGATTGGGTGATAGGGCTTGCTGTTGGTTCAGCTTTTGTGTCTTTGTATTTAGAGCAGTGCATTTACATTGATACGCATGTTTCAGTGATTGATTATTGCACAGCACATAGTAATTCTACCAGGAGTGACTGGGGGGTGGGTTAGGGTTATTTTAAAATATTTGAATAGGCACAACATTATAAGTGATCCCAATTCATTCCTTGCAGGAAAAGTAAATGTTATATACAGAAAAACTCAGATTTTTATGTTACAAAAATATGATTTTTCCAAAAAGTAGGTGTGTTCAATTATTATGCAACTTGGAAATGTATCATTTTTTTCAATTTATTTCATAAACAACAAAAAATCTTTTTACTTGATGATAACTATGAAATAAAGCAATGAATTCAGTAGTTTGACAGCTAACAAAAACATTTTTACTCTTGGAAGTATGTTTATTTGCCAATATAGCCACCTTTCTTTTCAAACACTTGTATTCGTCTCATATCCATGCACTCAGTTTTTTAATGTGATCGCGCCCAATTTTAGCTGAAGCAGCCAAGAGAGATGCCCACAGGCTGTTCAGCGATGAGTACTGCTTTCCTTGGTTGTAAATCTCCCTCTTTTGGATGGCCCACAGGTTTTCAATTGGGTTCAAATCAGGTGAGCAAGGGGGCCAAGTCATCATTTTACCATCTTTGAACCCTTTGCTGGCTTGCCAATCTCTGTTGTACTTGGATGCAAGGGATGGAGCATTGTCCTGCATCAGTATCACTTCGATGCAATCTTCCACTCAAAATGGTCGGACCAATTCATCATCCCCAACTTTCTTCTCAAGTTTTCGCCGTCCCTGTGGACTTACACTCAGAAATCTCTTGATCGTGGGGTGATCACGACTCAACATCTTTGCCATTTCAGTTGTTTTGTATACCTCTGAAAGCCAGTGAACTATTTTTACCTTTTAATCATCTCTTTTTTGCCCCATTTTCCCAGCAGCAAAAAGCTGCCTAATAATTATGCACACCTGAATTTAAGGCATCCCTGACTTTAAGCCACGCCCTCTCTCAATAAAGCAATTAAGTCACCTGAAAATGTTTACACTGAGTGAATAATGAGATTAATATGGTTTTCAGGTAATAAAATGCTCTTGGAGATGCTATTTCATTAGAATATGGCCTTGCATAATAATTATATACACAGTGTACTTTTCTGTTGAAATACTGCTTTTAACAATCATCCTACAACTAGAGCTTTGTCTCCCAACACATTCAATGATCTGGTTCACTGTCAATATCGCTGTACTTTACACTGGTCTCGCTGAAGCTGCTACTCCAGAATAGATGTGACCTTAACCCCCTCTCCAGGCAGTGTTACAAAGAGGACGGGACCTCCAAAAACCCAGACTGCCCCGTATGCAGCAAGTCCCTGAACAAGCTGGCGCAGCCCCTCCCCATGGCCCACTGCGCCAACTCCCGGCTGGTCTGCAAGATCTCGGGCGAGGTGATGAACGAGAACAATCCTCCCATGATGCTGCCTAATGGCTACGTGTATGGATACAATGTGAGTGATTTTAACAAACTATGGGTAAAAAAAAAAAACGTCTGTAAATATACATCCGTCCTTTGTACAGATACAATGTGAGTGATTTTAACACTGTGTCTAACACAACTGAACACACATCCCACATAGATACTACAACTGTGTGCAGTATGCACTAATTTATGAGTCATTTTCACCAGGTTAAGTAACTGACTTCTCTTACAGTGGATCTGCAGACTTCCAGTCACATGACATGAGAATGCTGACCAGCTTTATTTGTCCAAAATTGTAAAAGATGAACAGCACATAATTAGATTTTTCATATACTCATGTATTGACATCTGTAGATATATGGCCAATCTCCAGCAACAGAGCAAAACAAGCTCGGTAGCATTTGAAATTGACAACAAGAATTATTAATATATTGCAGTGACAGCAGTAAGTAGAAAATCTATTTAGTGATCAGTTGTTTGACAGGGTATGTAAAGAGTAATCATGGCAGTGCATGCATTGTCTGAGCATATATTTCATGAATGGTATTGTACCTACCTCTATGCAAACACTCATATACATTTATGCACACATTCACTCGTACACAAATACGAACTCATGCTCATACACATTTATGTATGCATTCACACACATGTATGTACACAGTAACTCATGCACACTTGCTCACACACATTTACACACACAAACACACACCCACCTATACACAAATGTGCACACATGCACTCATAAACACATGTAAAGTTCCTCTGTGCTTGTGTTTTTTTCCTCCAGTCTCTCCTGTCCATTCGCCAAGATGACAAGGTGGTGTGCCCCAGAACCAAAGAGGTGTTCAGCTTCTCCCAGGCTGAGAAGGTGTACATCATGTGAGCGGGCGGGGCCATGTCGCAGCGGGACGTTCCTGGGGGCGTGTGTGAGAGACGCACACGCCCGACCCGATCCTGTCCGGCCCGACAGTGTGATGGCACACGGCGGAACCACGGCCTGGGTGCAGGGAGCTGCAGTCACGACGCCGTCGTTCCTCTCAACAAAGAGCCAAAATCACGACAATGCCTGCCCCCCCCCCCTTTCCCACCCTCCCCACCTTCAGACCACCCCAACCCCCTCCATTTGAAAAGCCTGTGATAACACAAAACACGGGAGAAGACGTTCAGTGGACTTTGGATGGGATTGTGGAGACTTCTACAGTTATTGAAAGGACTTTGTTTTTAGCTGTGACATTTACTCAACTAGTTTCATTTCAGTAGCGTGGTGCGTATAAACAGGGCTCAGTATCATAACTCCAAGTGCTTCTGCCTTTTCTTAATCTACCGCAGGTCAGGCTCTTCAGGCCGGTCTCATTGGTGTTGAACAACAGCACTGTTTTTTATAATTACATATAGTGAGAAAGAAGTAGAGTGATGTTTGATTTATCATTTTTTTTTACCTTGTATTTATAGGGTAATCCATTGGCTGTGACTAACAGCGCATGATTCAGCATCTACAGTACCATCTCCCACTTAACGCCCTCCCTAGGGGGCTGGCTGCTTCTGAACTATTCAGACATGTTTAGTATTGGAATTGTAGAAAAGCTCTTTAGAGACAACTTATGCATGTTTATATTGGTAGACTAGGAGGTTGCTGTTGTAAAATTGCTGATAAAGGTTGTTTAATAAAAAAAAAAGTGTCTGTATTTTTTATTCTTTCAGTCCTGGCCATCTGTTTCAGGTGGAACTGAACAATTTAAATTTCAGTGTGTAGATGGCCAAAGTAGTATCTTTTTCATATGTTGTACCATGTTACCTCAGTTATCATCTGTTCTAAAGCATCTGTTGTGTTCTTATACAATTAGAAACATTATACAGCTTTACTTGACTAATAACCATGTTTCTGTAGGTCAGGTCTACAGATGCTGCAGAGCTGAGGTCTAATGCCAAGCATCAATGTGTGCTTTGGGTAATCAGGGCCCATCTTGGATTTAGGGGGTAGCAGAAAGTTATACAATTGTAACATAAAGAAGTATCATTTTGAAGGTAAAGACTTATGTGACAGGGAATAACAAAGCTTAATACAGTGACTTGGCAACATAAGTGATGGGAGTAAATGCAATACTTGGGTACACCAAAAAATCAGCTGTATTTAGGAAATGGTAATCCTTTCTTAGTGATATCATTTGTCTTGCATTATTATAGATTGGGGATAAAATGAAACTTGCCTCATAAGGAGTACACAATAGTCTGTGTGGCAGTCTGGCCGCATGCAAATCCCAAAATGCGTTGGTCAGCTCAATCTATCTGTGCTTTACAGAAAATTACATTTGAAGTTGATGCAAAACTTTTACGCACTGATATTTGCAGAAATATTTGTGGAGTTGTTACTCTCAAAGATTTCTTTAATTTGCCAGTTCTATCACTGAATTTCATACACATGATCCATGGTACCTGCCTACCTGCTTTAAGCAGTACTTTCTGATAATTTCACACTGTCACTAATTGAACATGAATGAGCAGGCCTGCCTGATAAAGTGGGTTTTCTATGTATATTTCTTTCCTTCTCTGATACTTTCACCATCTGAAATGTTCTAGTCACCCAACTATTAATTTCTATAAAGTATTTTTACAACTAGCTAAATCACATTTTCATATCACTGACCTAGGGATATGCCACAAGATAGCATCAAAGCCCAGCATGAATTTACCCCAAAACTACTGAAATTATAATTAACAAAGTATATTGATTTAAGGCTTATTTGGTCAATATTGTATGTAGGTAATGTAATTTTGTACAGCTTTGCTTCCTAGCTTAGGCAACATAACCTTGTATTACTGTCCATAACTGTATTGTATTTGATGCTGTCAGGAAAGAAATTCCAACAAAGTTGAAGATCAACTAAAACTGCATCTCTTAAAAATGGGACAACTTTTTTATGATAAAGTATTCATATTCATTGCAGATATATACAAAAATAATGATGTTATATTACTCCATTTAATATTTTTTTTTTTTTTGAAAATTGTTCATACTTTTCACTGGCTGTAATATTACATTCATTGGTTTTATTTCATAGGTGTGTGATACCTATCGGGCCTTTTTCTCATTGGGTTCAGGAAATTTGCAAGTTACAGCTTGTAATGGCTTGGTTTGCTGCATACTATTTAAATTTTATATATATGTCTGCAACGAATATTAACACTTTCCCACAAAAAAGTTTCAAGGAAATTAAAATAATCCTTAAAATATATGGTCAAAATATCTTAAAAGAAAAAAAAGGATTTTTCAGCTCCAAAGCTCTACTTAGCGAGATCTGTGACACTCAGTTTTTTATGCAGCACAAAATAACTTCTGGATGTGCTAGAACTATATTAGTACTACACAGAATCAAATTTTGGTTGCAAGAAAGTGAAAACTAGTAGAGATATTCATTTTTGAAAATTAAAGATAGAGATTCTATTAATTTGATTACTGTAAAAATTCAGCAACAACTATTTACATGAACACGTTGCAAATTATCCTTTGGGTTTCTTGGATGTTCAGTAAAAAATTAAACCCAATCCTGTGAAGACATCAAATTGTGGACCCCATGCTACCATACAGGATTTCATTGACCTGTAGCGAGGCTTTTTCAGTTCATGTTTAAGCTGAATAAACGTTCATAATTACTACGTGGTTAGTTTTTAAACAAGAACGCTGTGCGAGAATGAACAAGTATGTGAAGAATGTCACTGTAGTCTCCCTTTCAAAAAAGTTTGTGTTAAATTGATGGACGCTAAAGACAAAGCTTCCACTGACGTTTTTGACAGCTAGTCATGCGCAGAATTGACAGTCGTGAACTCCGGTAGCGCAAAGAGGAAAAGCACTACTTACCACTTCCTGTATTATGTCGCCGCTAGCTAGCAAAATGCTAGCTTCGCTTCGCCTGCCTTTTAGTGTCCAGTTGTTTCGGGAAGAAGAGTGGTTGTCTGTACCGTCCAAGAAAATGGACAGTCCCACGTCTCAAAACCAGCGAAGTAATTGGTAGTTTCCGTGCATGTACGACAGGCTACTAGCATAGGAATACCTTATATAACAGAAGGACTTGATGTTAGTGTGTTTGTGTTTGTTTTTGTATTACCAAGGGGAGAGCATTCGGACTGGGTGGTATGAAGTGTTCAGTGAAAGGTAGGTTTTTGAGGAGGCTGTTAGCAGTTAGCCATAATGTTATTTGTAGATATAGGTTCTGCGACATGTAACGTTATTGATAAATACCCCGGCGTTCGTTTCTATTAATTCATCAGTTTCTATCCTAGCACCTCAAAATTAAATTCTGGTGGTCCAAAGACCAACATGTTACTGTCCGCCACAGTTAGTGCTCTCAGCTAACTTGTGATGAAAGACCGGCTGTCAGCATTTATTTATTTTTATTCAGTAATACTTATTAATAATTAACGTAATCACATCGAGAGGCTTCTGTAAAAACTCCCGATTTTGACTGTTGTGGTTGTGTGAAGTGCAAGTTTTCTTGTTAAATTTCACTGTCTAGCTTGTTTACACTGAGGGAATATAGAGAGTTCGTACTTGATTTAACATGCATTTTGATATATTATCTGTTTGTTTGCAGTTAAATGCAGTTAGAGAATGTAAATAATTTAGCTGGCTTGTTGATGTATCTGACTGATTAACTTTAAAAGCCCTGGTGTTTTTGAATGTTGGTCAGCTCCAAAAAATTGCGTTTTACCACTGTCGTTATTGTTTGTTAATGTAGCAGGACTACAGTTTACTACCGTCTGCCTGCTGTTTTGAGAAGCAACTTTAGGTTTCTTATATTTAGTGATTAAGTAATGGTAAATTATATGTTCTCTGTGAATCAATCATCCCTGCTTCTTGTTGTCAGAAGCATGTAATAACACGTCGGTGTTGCAGCTGGCTATTGTCCAGCAGCGGTGTTGGGAGTTCATATATATTTAATGCTGAACTTTGTCACTTATCCTGTTGTAATGGTTATGATGCAGATGTCTATATATGACAGGACTGAAGGATTTTACAGCTTCGCTGTGCCTGGAAGTGTTACATCTGAATGTTACAGCTTCACTTTGGCTGCATTGGGTTTCATTGAGCCTGAGCCAGTTTAGCAAAAATGTTAATGCTTTTTAGTCTGAGAGTTTGTTCAGCCTAATCACTGAACATATATTTCCACCTAAGTGGCACTTGAAATGATGCTGAATTTCAGTTATTCAGATTCCCTCTTAATCTTTGTGTCACTTGGTTACACTTGTGACACAAATGATTTTGTTTTTTCTTTTGTTGTCTTGCAGTTGTTTCACATCAGATATTGTTTGGGCTTGATATGACATTGTGGGTTCTCCACTTTTATATCACAGTGTGCATTCAGATTACAAAGTTTTAGCGTTTGTATTTGATCTGAGGTTTTGTGTTCTCTAGTGTAAAATCACAGAGTAGGACATGGATCATGCGCACAGGGAGAAACTGTCAGAGCTGGTGGAGGAGTTGACCACCTGTGGGGAGCCTGAGCTGAACCCAGCTAAAATGAAGGAGGTGAAGAAGATCTGCAAGTATGAAATTGTTCCTTAAGTCCTTTTAATGTGTCAATTTACATGCGTTAATTCATTATGGATGCTAATTCATTAAGAACCAGACTTCCCAAACTACACACCCATTTAACCAACTTAATCTAACACACTTAATCAACAGTGAACCAAAACTACTTTTTCTATTAACAGCAAAGCTCTCAGGTTAACAATTGAAACAGCAGCACTCTTGCTGTCAGATTAGCAAAACATACTCTTGTACTTGTTAAGGATCAGTGATTTTAGCTTTTAGACAAATCCAAACAGAGTGCAGGGTAAAAAGCAGAGCCTGACAGATATATCAGAGCACTGATATAATTAGATGATATGACATTGAACTTTTATATCTGAGTGAAATATTTTCCAGCATCAACAGTTTAAACATGTACGTCAAGGGTGGGCAAACAGCTAGCCTTGGACAATCATATTTTCTCTCTGGACAGCTGAATGTAAATACCTCAAATCCCTGTGGACACACAGTAATATAATAGGTGAAATGTATGTCTTATTGAATATTGATAAGGTATTAATAAGGTATTGTTTAGATATTTATCTTTGGTGTGTATAGTCAGGTGTGCAAACATTTTTCAGAAAAAAGCAGACAACACATTTTTTGAACATTGGTATAGGACCCAAAAATCCATATTGCCCCTGTGGTTTTTGGCAGCTCTTGTCAAAAGACACTCCCTCTTCTCTATTGTCCCCATGTCAAACCCACAGGGAGTCCAATGACTACATCGAGCACGTCTATCACCTGATCGTGACGCAGCTGTCTCAGGAGCACTCGGAGATCCGCCTCTCCGCCCTGCAGATGGCCGACCAGCTGTTTGTGCGCTCCCACCACTTCCGCACGCTGCTGGTGGCCAACCTGCAGGAGTTCCTGGAGCTCACCGTGGAGACGGACGCAGAACAGCCCCTCCCCCCGCCCCGTGAGGTCGCCCGCAAACTGAAGGCCCTGGCCATCCGCACCATACAAACCTGGCAGGATACCTACGGCCAAGCCTACAAGAAGCTGGCTCTGGGTTACCATTTCCTCAAACAGGTTAAAAAGGTACAAGCCCATGTGTGGTTCTGAGCTTTTTTGACCAGTGACCTCTTCTTTCCGTCCCCAGTAACTTCAAGGTTTACATTTGAAGTTCTTACAGATATCCCTCAATGTAATTTTACATTGGAACCACGTCATACACTTCTTATCCATGGAAAAAGGTTCTAGTTCAAGTTGTGTGTTCTTGGTACATAATTATTAAAATTTTACAAATGTCAGTGCTTGTAGTAATGTAATATTTGCAATAGTATAGGTACTTAACAGTTGAATATATACTGAAATGGCAAGATTTCTGTTTTACAGAATGTAGTAGTCATTTGTACAGCATTCAGCCGTGAACTACACCCATAAACCTTAACTCAACTTTCTAAAGTTGTTTGTTCCCCACCAAATGACTGGCCTGACTGGCTGTTTGTCTTTCTAGGTGGACTTTCAGGACATCCAGGCTAGATCACAAGTGGAGAGGAGAAGACAGGAGGAGAGGCAGAGGAAAATGGAGAGGATTTATAAAGAAAAAGTGACCAAGGCCATCCAAGAGATGGAAGGTAGGATCTCCTATCTCTCTTGAAGCTTTACCTACTTAACCCCAAAGCTCCCTGAATGCTCTAGATTTCTGTGAGACTGAAGCCTTGAATCTTTGAAAGCTCTGAAGGTTTGAAGCTTAGAACATCCTATGTTTTTTGGGTATGAATAACTGATGTTTTCAAAGTTGTGTAGGTTTGTAGTTCTGAAGCCTTGAAGTTCTAAAGTTCCAAGCAGTAATGCTTTGGAGCTTTGTGTTTCTATATTGCTGAGATTTGCTGGTTTCTTGAACTTTAATTCAAAAAGTATTGACAAATTTGTAATTTGTCAATAAGAGATTTACTTCATGTGACATACCTGAAACAGCTAAAGGGTTTCACAGTTTCTTACTGGTTGTTCTGGATAAACTTGATTAATGAAATTGCCTTACCTGCAGTGTTGTTGATGGACAGGTTGCGTGTGAGAGAGCGAGCAATCCTGAGTGATTCTGTCTCCACGCAGAGACCACCGCTGACATGGAGCAGTGCCTGACAGAGCTGGAGAACTGCACCCAGCTCCTCATGCCCCACCCTGCTGACTTCAACCTCTGTGACCTGGAGACGACCACAACCAATCAGACGCCAGCCTCCACATCCTTAGGGTGCCGCGAACAGGCGCTGGTCGCCGAGAGCGATGGAGAACGGCCCTGCTGTAGCAAAGACCTGGAGGACGGGGGAGCAGCAGAGAAGATGGGGGCCAGCAAAGAAGAAGAGGAAGAAGATAGCAGTGATGAAAACTCTGATATGGAGGAGGTTGGGGAGGAAGAGGCCTTTGTTCGGAGCACAGGGCTCATGTCACGCACATATAACCTGGCCTTGGACATCTCAACAGGTAGCCGCCTTCCGTGTGTGAAACATTTGGTTCTTATACTGCAGCTTACAAGTGAATGACAAGCTTGTAAAACATTTTTAAGCATTTCTAAAGTAAAAAGTCAGTGGTCATATTGTGCACAAGAACACAAAAGTGCTATTTAATATGGAAAACAATTATTAATGGCTTTGTTGTCATTTCAATATTTACAAGTTTTACATATTTTGTGCATTTTTCATACTTAATATTTTTAACATCTCTTCTCTTTTGTTACAACCAGTGCTAGCAAGAATGAATTTAGTATAAATACATCACAGTAACACAAAAGAACTGTCAGTTTGTAACAATATGTAATAAGTATTTTCTGGCACCCCAGACCTGAAGGTGAAGGAGACGGAGGAGAACGAGGCCATGGTCACCACCATGCGGGACCTGCAGCGCCTCATCAGCACCAAGCACCTGCCCATGGTGCAGTCCTGGATCCAGGTAATGACCAATCAGAGCTGGCCCTACACGAAACCTGGCTCTGCTGGTCCTGCCCATCTGTCCCACTGACCAATCAGAGATGGACCCCATACTGGCATTAATTATCAGTGGATGTTTAAACAGTGTTCACTGTTGCAAGCAAGTTAAGTTGGATTCCAACAACATCCCTGAAAATGAGTAAAATTATCTCTGCAATTCCCAGAAAAACCCTCTCAATTACATGTAGGCATTCAGCAGGTGCTCCTATCAAGAGCAACTTACATTTCTATTCACTGTCCATTTATACAGCTGGATATTTTACCTTTTTCAAGGTTACAACAGCAGTGCCCTACTTCATTGAATTGAGCCCATCACTTCTCAATTGGAAGCCAAACTCCCCAACCATTATACTACACTGCCGCACATTTGAATGGTGGATTTTTAATTTACACAGTATGTAGTACATCACTAGCGTACATACAGGAAAAGCAAGTAGCACGTGTCAACAGAATCGATGCCCAGCTGTCCTTCTCTTGCGACTTGCACGCCCAAGGTGAAAGCAGGAGCACAGACGATACTTCACACCTTGTGATTTTCACCTCATTTTCCACATCTGCATTCATGAAGTGTGATGAATGAAGTTAATAAATTCATATTTTTTAAACTCTGTGACTTTCTCATTTTCTGTGATTTTAATCAATTTTACAGTGGCTTGTTTGTGATTTTGGACAATAATAATAACACAGTGACTAAAACAGCAAAATCCAAAGCTGCTGTATTCAGTACTGCATATTCTTTCTCAGTTCAGTTACTGTACCCTTAACCATCAGTACTTCACATTTATATTCTGATCAAAAAATTAGAAACCCATAGGTTTTCTGTATTTTGAATCTGCTCACATACTTACTACAGTGCAGTGATTTTTGACCCCTGTACTTAACAAGCAACACCTAAGGATGCAGGAAGTTTTAGCAGTAGCACTGAGCATGTGCAGGGAGGTCACAGGAAGTACATGTGATAGAGGCACAGGTGCAGCACAACCATGAAGCAAGGATTCATAGTGTTGTCTCCCTCAGGTGTTCACCAAGGCTGGAGGAAACGATGGGAATCTCAAACATGCCCTGGACTTAAAGGAGGCCCTGCAGGGGGCGCTGCAGAGACAGGAGGAACTGCACATCGACTACCGCAGGAGAGAGCGCAGGGTGGTGAGTGCTGTCCGTCTGTCTGACCACAGTCTCATCAAGTGGGACAAGGTTAGGAAACTATGCCATTGGAATGGAGCTGAAAATGAGGATGCATGCACTTGCATAAGGTGGCTGCAGTGTATAAAGTATTCAGACCCTGGTATGTGAATAGGCCAGGTGTAACACTTTTAATCATTTACCAGGTGAATGCACTTGTATTCAGACACTGTCAGTTGCTCTGGATAACAGCGTTCTGGATAAGAAATGTAATGTAGATGTAATCTTTGTTAAAGTGCAAAGTGTTACACTTGGTAAATGGCAGTCCAGTGCTTTGAACTGAGTGGGATTCTCGTAAGTGGTAGCTGCAATATTATTCCTTAACAAGAGAGGGCGCCATTTCCCACTATATGGGAACCAAGGAAAAGGATTTGCCTCCTAGGTATAAGGGTTGAGAATGGTTGTGTTATTCCAACAAATCCACAAATTTATTGAAGTAATTTTATTTTTGTAGAAATATCATGTCAGAAAGGACAAATGCATTACTCATCCCTGCAGTATTTGGGTGTGCATGAACATGTGTTTCCAAGTCATTCCAATACACCGAGACTAATAAATGGGACAAAACTCAATGCAAGACCACCCAAAAATTTGGAAGCTCAAGTTACCTAGAACTGGCTTCAGTGTTAAAATGTGATTCATAGACTGATAGGTTCATTTCTTTAGCATAGTAAAAAATAAACAGTAGTACATACGAAATATAGGCGGACTGAAACATCACTGTGTGCCCATATATTGGTAATACATTGCTTTTAAATTTTGTGTGCACGTGCATGTAAATACATGCTTTTATGTTCTAATAACCAGACTGAGTGACAAAGTCTGGGGTTGACTGGATTTTAAGCAAAATAAGATGTAGAAATGCTGTATTGGGGTATAGCAGGGACTGAGAACGGCTGAGGGGTGGGGTGGGAGGATGTGTGTTTGTGTGGGGGGGGGCTGACAGCCCACAGCGGTAATGGAGAGCGAATCTCACACTCACTGTAATGTGGGAAGCAGTTATGAGACACATTATTATGACACCTGATATCCCTTTTTTCAGCCGGGCCATAGAGACGCCGGTTTGAGGAGCGCAGCCCAATGACAGTGATAGAGTGCGGCTTTCCTCTCCATATGGGTTTATCACTGTCAATCCCCCATTTCCAATGCACACAGCCTCTGCTTTGTGATAAAGCAACAACCCAAAGTCTTTTATCATAATTAGTTTTTTCTCTTTCCCCTTAAAAGCGTTCCATTACTTTATTCGCTTTATCACGGCTCTGACACAGACGGAATTGCTTTTTCGACGCAATAAACTCACGCTGATTAGAAAAAAAAAATGAGAGGAAAAATCAAAACGGGACGCTGATCATTTCTGCATGTCGGTCTGCGTGCTGCTGCCGCCGCCGCAGTAAAACCGAAGCACCGTTTGATCAGACTCGATTTCTGTAAAACTCAGGAGTGTATAATGTGTGGATGTGATTTCTGGAACATTTCAAGGGTGTGTTTTGTGGGGACATAATTTCTGTTACATTCTCGGGAGTGTATTGTGTTTGGATATCATGTGTACAGAATTTTGGGGGATATTTTGTGAGGGAAATTTATGTGAGCCTCCCTGAACAAATTCTCTTGTCAAAAAAAAAAAAAAAAAAACTGTCTGGGAAATGATAAAGATGTGAATAACTTGGCTAGCATTGTGTTAAATGATTGATCCAATGTTGGTCAATGCTTGGTTGTGCTTGACCAGTGACAGACTTATTCAACATTGGATTATGTGATTGGTCAGAGTGTCTGCATTATGTTAAATGATTGGTGAGCACTTGTGGCTAGTTGTGAGTCTCTAGAGGTTTGTCAGTGCTTGACATTATGTGCTTGATTGCTTTTCAATAGCTCTATAGGCCTTATTTGTAAGTTAAGCTTGCCATTTTATTTAGTATAGTTTTATATGGGCTATATCCCTGTCATAACCAGATAATGTATTTCTGATTGACTCACAGATTTTGTAATGGCCATATTTTTGGATATCTTTAGAGGGCACCAGATGTGTTAAAAAATGAAATCTTGCAGTGAAAATGGAAGATTTACAGTAAATCACCATTTCAGTTTTCGTGAGTGTTTTTTTTTTTTTCTCAGTCACCATTGCAGTTTTTGTGAGAATTTTTACTGCCTGCCATGATCGAACCAAGTCTTATAGGCAAGTGTCTTAGTTGAAAACAGTTGCATTATTAGTACAGATAATTATTTGGACAATATTATTTAGTGCGTATATATATTTCAGCACACATTGTACTGGGATTCTTTGTTCCACTTTTTAAATGCAACGCCAACATTTTGCTTGTTTTGAATGATGTGTTCCAGTAAAGATTATTTGCTTATTTTTATAAAGCAAGGACAGGCTCCTTTAGTTCTGCGTGTCAGAGCAGCACACGTGAATGTGATGCTCCCTCCTATTCAACACAGGGAAGTTTATAATGAGCAGGTGTGTTCTTACAGACCGCAATGTAATGTAGATCACTGCTGTGTCTGCGGAGATGTAGATCAATAAGAACTGCAAACAGGTAGCTCCTTCCTTGACAGCTGACTCTGTAGGTGTTCCGTTTGTTGCATTATATAAATATCCATAAGGAATTTTGGGGTGAGGGTAGAAGGGGTGTTATTGAGCCGTTGCTCAGCTGTGTCTCAAAAGGCCGGTTTAGCTTGGCGTTTCCCAGGTGACTGCAAGGCTGCATAGTTTCCTTCCCACAATGCCCCTGGCGCAGTCTCCCTCTCCTCCCCTATCCCGGAGGCGCGGGAAAGATGGATGCGACTGATGTGCGCGTCTCCCCCCGTGTGAAGATTTGGGGATATCATCTGTGGCTCTTTAATTATCAGCCGCTGGGGCCGGGGGGGGTTGGCGTAAAGACCAGAGAATTTGTAAAGCAGCCACCTTCTCAACTCCCCAAAACCGGAGCGCGTTAAACATGCAGCATTGGCGAATATGGCGCTGTTTACCCAGATAAGGCATCTTATCAGCGTGGCGGGAAGAGCCGTAATTGATGTGCCTTTGTGTTTTTCTGCATTGGGAAACTGGAGATAAACCTTAAGACTATACCCTCCTGCTGTTCTCCACCTTCGCTGGGTCGGCTGTGGGGGGAGGCATGCGCGGCTGTTTTCCTAACCAATAGGGCCGCCTGTCCCAGCACGCTGAGGTCTCTCTTGTGCATGAGCAGGGACCACTGAGATCAGGAGGGAATGGGGATCCAGGAGGAGAGAGCTTTCGCTATCACCCAGCCTTTTTAGAGTCACAGATTCACAATGGAAGCTATGGGGCCAGTTTAGTTTATGTCAGATCTGTACTGCTTCCTTATGGTTGTAACCATATTTGATTGCCAGGCAGAGATGCTGTGCTGTGATATCATGTGATTTTTTTAAGGTGAATGTCACAGAAAGCCATTATATGATGATAAGTAAGACTTGTCGTTTTTGTAATGTTTTTATTAAATAAGCCATTGAGTTTAAGTGGAGATAAACTAGTATGCTATCCTAACCTCCACAAAGGAAATTTCACAATTTTGGTGGTATTTCATGTTGAAATTGAAAGTCAACGAATCACACTGAAACAAAGGGGAAAATAATTGGGTGAAAGTGTATCAGGAGTTTGTTAAATAAATGATAACAACCTGAAGCCACTCCCTCCATTGGTTATCAAAGTCCTGCCACCAGCAGTGCCATCTCGGTTTCAGTGGGAATTTGAACTATCAAACAAAAGAAGTATATTGCCAAAATCTCTGAACCATTTATCATGTGTTGTGGAAAAACTATTCCTCTGGCTGGGTGTGTGGTAGCTGGTAGCAAAGTAGGTTGTTTGTATGTTCAGCTAAAAGATAAGATTCTGATTATGTGATGTAAATTTTCTCAGGACGTGTACATATTCAGTGCCCTGTGCCGTTTCACTCTCAACCGCTACATTGTCTGTGTCAATTGACATGTAACAACCTCATGAATAATTCCAAACGATTCTATTATGTGTGATCTCATTATATAAATCACTTATTGAAAACAAATTCATTCAATCATGAAGAAATAAGAGCTGGGGCCAAAAAAGTGCCACGACGACGTGTTCTTTTTGGTCCTCAATACGGAAAGCTTAGTGAAGTCAGAACTGTATTTATGCTTTTCCAGAAAATGAAAAAGATAACTCATATTTGACTGTGAACCCCTGGGCTTGGGCTCATTTGGTCACACATTAAAGTCAAACGTTCTCACAAGGTAGATACACAAATGTATGATAATTAAAATACAAACCATTACCCTAGATTTCTTTCATTTCAATTATCCTCGATGCATGGTGAGACCTGCAAGTTTGAGTAAATATAATGTAATATAAGTAATGTGTGGGCCTGTCATGAGGGAATAGCCTCCAAATATCCGTGGTGAACCCCATTGCTCCCCTACCGGACATGCTGCCCCCTGCCTCTCTCCCTGTGAGAGACACGCTGGACCGTAACACGGATCCGGCTAAATATGCACCACTTACTGTGGGGAAAAAAAAACACATTCCAGCGGCTAAACAGCTCCCGGCGCCCTCCAAATATATTCTGTATGGTCTAATTAACTCTGTAAGCAATCTCAATGACTTTGCGCCCGGGAAAGCGCTCTGCCTGCGCACTCCTTAAATAAGTCGGTTATCCTTTTAAAAAATGATCTTTGGCGGCAGCCTCGGACAACTGAACTCTCAACTTCATTTGTCTTTTGGCAAGTTTGATGGCTATGCATTTAAAAACCCATTCGATCTTATAAACTAAAAATTAAACGTACTCAGCTGTGATGGGCCAGCGTGCATCTGCTATTTATATGCTAATACGCTCTCTTACTGGAAGGTCTTGCAAATTATTACAGCAAACCAATAACTCAGGTGCGCCGGGTCCAGCGGGCCTGTCGAGAAATAGAATTAAACATTCCGCGTCAGAGAGAGCGGGAGAGAGAGAGAGAGGCAGGACGCATACGGGGGAAAGGAGAAGACGAGGAAATCTTTACGCTGCTCGGTGTATGCCGCGTGTGCCGTTTAGTATTCTCTGGGCGTGTGCCGATCCCCAAGCTGCGTTCCGGGCGTTCGCTGTGGACAGAAGCACATTATTGTACAGGGTAATGTGGAAATACACAGGCCATCTCACTCAGATTGAAAACATCCAAAGGAGTTAACCTTACACTTATAATTTCACCATGTGTGTCTGAATGTAAGTCTTAGGGAGTTCTATCATAGTTTCCATGGGTGACATTTTGGGGGAAGTACAATTCAAGCTGTAGTTTTGTAACTTTGTTAAACTACTACCACCATGCAGTTTGAAACACTCATCTATATGGTTTGAGATTTAAAAGTCACACAGCTGTATAATCACTGCCACACTGCAGATAAAGGTGGAAATGCATTCGTATTATGTTTTGTACACCGGTGTGACCTATGGAGTCCCGATGAGGAATGCTTCAAACTCTTTTAATGTTGATGAAGCTACTGTTTGAACAGAATGGTAACTCTAGTGCTTTTCCTGCTCCGTATGACCACAAACATGCAACCCCAGATATGTCTGAAAACCAGGGGTGTCCAACCTTTTCTATGATGAGCAATGAGAGCTGCCAAGCGCCTAAGAGCAACAACCATGTTTACAGATTGCTCATATAAAATAGTTATTCACATAGACGCAAAAGGAAAAAAAAACATGTAGGTTCAAGTTAATCTGACATGGAGTAAATATGAATATCTATGTTTGGCTGTTTTAGCCAGTCATGGGACCATCTGGGGTGAAATATCAAACATACTTGCTTCTGATTGGATAATAGGTTTGGATGGACATGTCATGCACACAGTTTATGCCATTTTAAAATAGATTTTTGTCAGGTGCCTTGCATACAAAAAAAAATGTTAAAAAGGATTTTGCTTTTAAAATATTTGGTGAGTGAATCCGAGTAGGTGGAAAACCGCATGATGTTCATGTACAGTGTGTTGGTGGCCCCTGCTCTCAATTAAGCTCTCGGAAATTTACCTTCCACGTATCATTTACATGTACATTTTTTTGGAAATGAATTGTAAATTGCACATTTACATTAGTTGCAATTTGCACATTTTAAATTAGATTTTTTCTGGTAAAAAATGCAACGATTATCTGTAACTGCTGTTGCATATTTTCACCTTTTATAGTGCTCTGAAATATACATTGAACGTTATTGTGCTTTCACACATTTTCGCCCTCTCAGAAAATTGTCACAATGCCGCCACACAGATGCTCAATTGCATCAGGTTCATGTCACCAATTCTTTAATGTGTGTAAATGTGAGGACACACATGGATTAAAAGACACCAGAATGCTCAGTAGATTTTGCCCACCACATTTACAGAATACAGTTCATTTGACTCATTTGAGTTTTCAAGCAGTTTTAATTATATTTAATAGGCAATATTAATGATATCCTGCTATGGTTTCTGACAGTGCTGTGAGGATAATTTCAGATTTTTTGGGGTGACACTCCTTGCCCAGTAAATATGCAGCCAGTCAATTTACTCATTAAGCCGGTGAATGTACTCACCAACGTTTTTGTGTCCTGGGGTGTTTTACTCAGATAAATCTCTTGTATTTAGGACACAGACACAACAATGTATGTTGTGATGTCCAAGTTTTACAGAATGTTGTGTTTTTCCACACAGTGTCCATGCACTGCTGAACCCAACGTTAATAAACAAGTGCACAAAACGCCTGTGTTTGCAAAAACACGCAACTGCTCCATTTATCCATCGAAAATGTACTGATTAAATGGCTTCATTTTCTATGATCAGATAAACAGAGTTACAAGTAGTTGTTTTTTAATAGAAACATGAGCTCTGAATGATTTAATCGGCTTGCTCTTTTCAGTTCTTTTCGGAAAAGAATTGCAGAATTGCCATTTTTCATGGCCTGGGAAAAACAAATTCCTCTCTGGAGTGTGACATGATGAAAAATCCCCTGAAATATCAAACCCCCAAATTTCTCAGAGCTCAAGCTGTTCTGTTTAAATGTAAATAGCTGCAGAGCGGAGCGGGAAGTTGGAAGACCAGGCATTCGCTTGGCTTGTGTCAGCAGAAAGCGTCCTTATAGAAGCTAATTCTCGAGTGCACACACCCCTATGGGAGAATTATGGTCCTGACTCTTCAAGGTGGCAGTCTAGATATTATCACAGCAGAATTAAAGTGCATTAAAAATAAAATACCATTTGTTGACCAGGAATTTCGAGTGCAGTGGTAATCTTTTCCCCTCAGTTTTTAATCTATCAGTGCAGAAATAACTATTTTGGATTAAAAATGGCAACCCGTAAAAACAAAGTAGCAGTTTTAATCTGGTGGGCTGCCATAGGGTGCTGGAGGGAATGAGTAACTGTAATGGTGGGCTGGAATAATGTGCGGACAGGGCGGGATGTGCGGTTGTGGTTTGCACTTTGTCTTCCAGCCCCCGTCCCCGCCCCCCGCCCCCCGCCCTCTCTTAGGGCACTTCCCAAGGCTGGATAAAATGAAGTTATTCAGGATCGTGAGTGTCCAGATCGGTGCCTCACTGCAGCAGGTAGCCAATAGGAGCCTGCGGTCTGAGCTGTGACATCGGTCACATCCCTAAACCCTGACCACGGTTATTCTTTCTGAGGAGGGCAGTTGAGTTTCCTTGGGTTTAGTCCACTACCTCAGGTGTTGCCGCTGAGGTCTAGAGTGGTCCGTGTGTGGTTAGTGTGCGGTCACTGTGGTGTTAGTTTGTGGTCACTGTGTGTTTAGTTTGTTGTCACTCTGGTCTGGGTGTGATTAGAATGTGGTCACTGTGTGGTTATGTGCTCTGAGTGTGGTCACTCTGTGGTGTCTATGTGTTTACTGTGTTGTCACTGTGTGTTTAGTGTGCTGTCACTCTGTGACCAGTGTGTGGCTAGTATTTGGTCACTCTGCGTTCTGTGTATGTTTACTATGTGGACAGTGTGGGTGTAGTGAGTGGCCACCCACTGTGTGGGTGTAGTGAGTGGTCTGTGTGTGTTTATTGAGTGGGTAGCGTATGGTCACACTGTAGTCAATGCATTTGGCTGCCTGTGGTAAATATCAGCAGGATGCTGGGCAGACAATTGGACATTTTCCCCATGTACTTTATAGGCACTCATAATATTAAAGTCTCCTGGACTGTACAGTATATACTCCCCTTAGCTGATGTCAGGAATAAAGAAAACTGTATAAGTTTGCCATTCAGCTGGGGCTTTATTATTTTAATTCCTCGTATCTTCATGAAGTTTAATGAGTTTTTTTTTACCAGAAATTCCATGTGTGTTTAAATACAGCATTAAAACAATTAACCACAAATTTTCCATTTCTAATTAAAGATAACAACTGGAAATGACAAGAAGCATAAAGTAGCTTCAGTTGTAATTGATGAAAACAAATGAATAATTGAGCAGTATTATTTATGTCCTTCAGATCATAACAAGCCTAAAAGCAACACAGACATTGAATTCTGAGAAAATAAAGTTTCCAGTGTGGCTACCTCCTTCTCCCGCATGATCTCAGCAAAGGGATAGATCTGGGAGTCCTGCACGACCGTCATCGTTCCACTCATTGATGATATTGCACTGGTCTCAGAGGAGTTTCAGCGATGAGACCTTGTCCAGAGTTACTCTAAAACCTCAGTCTTCAGCCCTCTGATCACACAACCAGGGATTCCTGCAGTCGAGCAGCAGATCTAGAAAAGTGCGACGGAACAGTAGTGACACTAGCAATGCCCTCAGAGGCGAAGGGCACCAACAGTATGGGTTATGTTTTATGAAAACGACCCCTATATTTAAAAAGATGAGTCTTCTCTGTTATGCATTGTAGCACCGGGGGACGGTTAGTGGCTACCTTTAGAGTAAATTAAAAGGCATAAATTCTGCTTAGCGCTTGATGGGCCTGCCACTTCGTCCCACGGGCTGAGCGCTGGTGGCAGGAGCGAGAGAGAGAGAGAGAGAAAGGGGAAGAAGCCTTGGGTTGCTTTTCACCTTTCATAAATTCCAGGCCGGGATTCTGTGGGGAAAAATCATTTTCAGCTCGGGGGCTCATTGTTATGCGGTGGAGATTGATGGCGGTCATTTACGCGGCGGGAAGTTAAGTGCCCCTGTCATTCCCGCGGAGCGTAATTGGGCGGCTTCACAGGTCAGCGGCGGCGACAGTCCTCTCTTTTGATTAGTGTCAGGGTGATAACAGGACTTACAGCGCCCCGGTGATCGATGAGCGTGGGCGCTCTACCTGCAGCCCGGCTGCCATCCTATGGGAGAGCCACCTGCACACAGACACTGCCAGCTCCCATTCTGCTGCCTGCTGAGAGAGACAGAGAGAGTGTGTGAGTGTGTAAGTGTGTGTGTGTGTGTGTGTGTGTGTGAGTGAGAGAGGGAGAGAGTGTGTGCGCACATGTGTGTGTGTGAGAAAGAGAGTGAGTGTGTGCATTTATGTCTGTCTGTGTGTGTATGCGCATGTGCATGTTTGTGTGTGTGAGAGAGCAAAAGAGTGAGTGTGTGTGTGTGTGTGCATGTGTGTGTGTGTGAGAGAGAGGGCGAGAGAGAGACAGTGAGCGAGCGTACGCCTGTATGTATTTATGTGTATGTATGTATGTGTGGCTCCATACTCGCTTCCCATTGACTGGTAATGTCACAGGTTATACTGAAGTTAGGAGGCAGGTGAAAGGAGGACCATCTGCGTGCAGACGGTGTGGCAGTAGGCTGCTTAGTATGGTTCACATGGTGCAGGTAGAGCCAGAGAGCATAGACTCCACTCTATCAGCACACAGTCAACATTACACTGATGCACACCTCTGGGGAGTGCATCAGTGTAGTTTTATGTTTTATGTTTTATGTTTTATGATTCATGTTTACATCTGTGCTCAACCAAAATATCCAAATCCTTAGCTGGTTTATAATGTAACACATTTACTCTAGCTTTATGTGTTCAGCTACCCAACACAGACATTATGACCATTAGCAACCACGTGGACATAGGTGCATTTGACTTGAACTCCCCTGCTCTTTAGAATGAGTGTATCAGTTTTTTGGTAAAAAGTGAAAATATGAAAAATGTCTGCCTCAAAACTTCCCACTGCAGCTCCTCATTTCAGACTTTTAGCAGCGTAAACTTCCTGTGTGTTGTCAGCAGGTGCATCAGTTGATATCGCTGGAGGCTTCTGCTGACATCACAAGGAACAACTCATGTTAAGAATTGCTCTGGAATAATTACACCAATGAGACCAACTATTGCTTGAAAATATGAAATCAATCCACCCAGTAAGCAGAATATCTGTGGGTTCCCTGTACCACTTGGAAACGATAAGAAGAACTTCTGTACTTCGGCTGTACTGTCATGTCACAGTTCAGGTAACGTAGGTGTTGCTTATCCTGCTAACAGAAGGGAAACCTTTATCCCATCACAGTACTCCAGACATGTGGCTGGACTGAATGCTGCAGAGCATTTGAGAATGTATATTTGTTTGCGTTCCTGGAAATTGAACAGAAGAACCCTCATGTCCTCAATGCGTGGTTCTTCATTAGTAAATTGCCTATTTCCTGTTATATTTTCAATTATAACTTAGATCGGTTACAACTGTAGTGGAACAATAAGTAGTCCTTATATCAATGTTCTGGTAACGATGCTCATGATACTGTCATTGTTGGTCACTACAGCAGTAAGAGCGGTTTTTAAAACCACCTGAAAGAGTTTTCTGCTAGGTATCTATGATGAAGTTATGAAGCCCTATGTGTTTCTAACATCATATTCATGTCATTTTAATGTTTAGTAAACATTTATGCTTCATGATATTATTAAACTTTTCTAAAACTGTAAAGAACTGTAAAGTTACATCAGTATATACCATTTATGGATATCAACACGCAGATCGCTCTGTTTTCAGCAAACATTATTTCATTGAGTCAGACTGTAAGCTTAAAGTTACAGAGACAAAAATAGACAAGTGGATACCTATACAATAATATGAACATCACACTTGTCATTTTGCCTAAGGGCTAGTAAGTATATGTGTTAATATGTATCTTCAGTATATGATAATAAATATAAAATATTGATGAGTGTATAATAACATATACATAAATTTTACATATATAAATATACATATGTAATTTTTACATATGCTGGTTATGTTTTCACTGATACAAAGTTACGTAGTTATACTTTGGAAGTATGGACCATAGATTTATAGACTGACCAGTCAACCTAACTAGGACTAACTATGGGAAGTTATGGCTTATCAATCTCAAGATCTATCTGTGGTACAAAAAGGCAAGGATTAACCCAAAATAAGTCATATTTTCCATTGAATAAAGAAATTGAAATGCTATCAAGCTTAAACAAAGGGGCATGTTACGGGATTATTTAAGAGTAAAATGTTTGAGAAAATCAAGTGTGTTATATAAATAAAGGCCAGAATTTAGTCAGATAGTTCTCAAAAGAAGCCAGAAAGAGCAGGGTACTGATGGTGTACTTGGGAAAACCAAGGTAGTGAAAAAATAATTAATATGCAAATAAGGTTCTGCCTACCACTGGCTTATTTATGGGTTAATTTAAACTATGGTTTATGGCTACGAAACAGGAGACTGTTTAGAAAATGAGATGGCAGTACTGATTTCAATCAAAATTTTAAAATTGCTGTATTTTATTGGTGAATGCGTATAAACCAATTGTATATCCTTTAAATCTGTTTTCATCCATGTATTGTGCTTTACACTGTCACATTATGACAGATGTTAGCTATGTTATTCAGAAGTTCAGAACTTGATGTATGAAAATCTCAGTAATTAAGGTGTTAGATACTCTGACACAAATAAAACCTTTTGTAATATTTCATGTGTTGAACATATTTTTGGTAAAAAATTATGAAATAACTTACATTTGTTGATTATTACAAAGCATTGTACTGTTAGTCAGGAGTGGGATGAAATTGAGCAAAATATAAAGTCTTATTTTCGTTGCTGCTAACAGTGTTATTTAAAGGACAAAAATGTGAATGGTTTACAAGACCTGTCCAAGGAGAGCTTAGGGATTTTGTGGTCCGTAAGTACTCAGGAGTTTTATTGTTTTCCCAAGTTTCTATTAAGGAATGACTCTGCTGCCGCAGGAGGCTTAATCCCCCGATCCACTCTCAAACGTCCTGATCTGATATCTGCTCTGGCCTGGCTCTCTGCAGGAGCCACGGCTCAGAGGTGACGGCCTCCGTATCGCGGCCTGGCCATGCCACCGTCCCTCACCCCAGCCCAAAGCCGCGCTAAGGATTTGGGAGCCGTTATCGGTGCGCCGGTGCCAGAGAGGTGGCCCCGGAGCTCCCCGACTGAGCCCCGAGAGCCAGTCTGTCAGGCCCGGCCCGTGAGCCCTGCAGCTTATCTGCAGATCTGCCCATCTGCGCTTCCTTCCCCTTTATTCTCCATAGCACTCGCTCAACCCCGGGAATAAAGCGCAGGGCTTAGCATGTCCGGCGGCTGGGAGAAAGGATTGCCAGAGGCCGCACAAAGGCTCCTTTTCCTGACTTTCTGAGGAAGGGATAAAGGCGAATTTTGTTGGATGTGCTGGTGCATGACTTGTCCAGCAGGGGGAGTGACTGCACTGTTTCAAGGCCAAGAAGTGCTGCTTGGACACCCAGCGTACTCACAGTTAATACACATAATTCTGCATATTTTTTAGCCATGTACAGAATTATTGAACATGTGATTTAAGTTGTGCACATGTATTTGGATATTGAGCAAAGCATTTTCACTTTCAGGTTCATTTTGCACTTGTCACTATTTAAGGTAGCGTGGAGTGATGAAAGATTTAAGGAAAAATAGTGTCCTGTAGTGAAATATTACCACAGAATACACTGTAACAGTATCAGTTACAAAAAAGATACAAAACAGTTAGCTGTTTTGTATATATGGTATTTTTCTAGTTTGACCAACAAGAACTCAACAAATATGAAGTTTAATGTCTGATCATTAGGTTTTATTTGATGATGTTTTCTTTTTGGTGGTGGTTAGAATAACATTTATTTTTTTCCTCTTAAAAAAAGTAGGGGCTGCTTTGTAAAAATTTTTTTAGCTTTTCACCTCAGTTAAACTATGTGTCCTGTGTGGTATGAAATTACTTCAGTAGCTCAGTTAGCACAGTGGAAATGAACCCCACAGAAAATGTTAATTTTGTAAAAAAAAAAAAAAAAAAAAAACCCACCCCAGTGCCATGTCCCTCCCCCGGTGCCATGTTCCACCAAGAATGCATAAAATTACAGTGTATAATTGCTGACATAATAAAGTTATGTTCCAAAACCCAGTGACTAGTGACAAGTAGCTGTACAATTACCCAGATGTGATATGAAATACTTGTGAGGACTAAAAACACTGCATTCCTTGAGCCAAATCCAGATCTCATTTATATACAGTAAATATTGATGGTTCATCGTAAGCAAAATTATGGAGTTTGACAAATGAACTGAAAATGTAAATGTAAAATGTACGTATGGAACAGAGATCGTTCAAATTTGTATTTCAGATCAAACAAGATCGATGCACTATACGCATACCTCTTTATGCTAACTAAGCAGTATGTTTTGCAGTAAATGTATGAATATATGGATATGTTTTGGAACACAAGCCAAAACAGCAAGTGTTTGTGCTTCTGAAAGCTAGGTATGGCATAGAAAAATACCCAGCACATTGTTGTCCATATAATAATCCAGTGCTTTTTTAGATAGTAAGCATATTATTGAAGGATCCTACGGGAAGTGCCTTGCCAGCTGTAATTCTACCACTTAAACTTAGTCGAATCCCTCCACCCACAGAGAGCATTGAAAACACGCGCTCTCATATGCAGCCGCAATTAATAGACCGCCGCTGAAAAAATAAAACAATTGGATGTGGTCAAGTGGAAATTCCATTATGGCTGTGAATTAAAATATTCAGACGCTCAGCGTTACAGCCGAGTTTGCCTTTCCGGCTGCAGTAAATCTCCCGACCCGCACTGAGGCCAGGTAGATCTTGGAGCCGCGTTAATCAGCTGAGAGAGAGTCGCTGATGAGGTCCTAATTCCTCCGTAACCCGTCTGCAAACAAACACTGAGCCAGGAGCGGAATGAAAAAGAGCGTATTTGTACGACTTTAACTGAAAACGGAAGCAAGCGAAGGAAGCTGCTCGCGCGGTGATTTGTTTCAGGCGCGAGTAACTCCCACCCCTTGCAGTAAATAATGCGCGTGTTGAAATTATTACTGTCAGACGAACATTCTCTTATTTAATTCTTTGACCGCATAAAGTTTTCACCCTGTTCATTTCTTTTACTGCTATGTTTTATGTAAAAGACCAGTAAAATATGGTTATCATTTTCATTTCTGGCATCGGTAGACCAATGAATCGGTTAAGGAAAAACAAGCTGTTTTAACTTGAATGCATTTCCAAAGAAGATTGAAGATTTTCTGTTGCCAAAATCATTGTGTTCTGCTAATCCTCATCTACTACTAAACAGATATAGGAATTTATGAACACTATTGTTTTTTTGCAGCTCATATCATCAAATCAATAAATGTATGTATGTTTGTATATGTTTGGGGGGGGGGGGGGTCAAATATTTGAAATGGGGAATGATGGAACCCCCTTATAAAGTTTGGATGAGTTGCTCTTCTGTTTTTCATTTTCTCTCCTGCCCCCTGTTGATGCCATTAAAGCTTAATCTTATATCCCTGAGATTGTCATAATCTATTCATGTAATAATGTGCTATGGAATAAGTAAGGTTATTATATGCTACATATTTTTGTGCATTTAGTCTTTTAAATGAGACTTTTTGTATGAGATTTTGTGGTGTTGGCAACTTTAGGGAGGACAATTGATTTCAATCGTGTAGATGGTGCAATGAGACGTCAGTACAACATTACTGCGCTCTCCTCAGTGAAAGCAGGGCTCATTTTCATTCATTCAGTTGTTTGAAGATAGTAGAGGCTAATGAGATGCTTCCAGCTCCCCCTGTGGTAAAAGCAGAAGTCTGGGAATATTCTAGTTTTTACTCTGAATGTAATGTGATAATCCTAAATAAGAGCCACATGAAGTATAAAGTTGAAATGTTCAGCCCACACAACAAATACGAAGGCTGACATTCCATGCCACCCAGCAATAAAGAAGAACATAAAGATGTGAAACATCATGCAGTTTTTAAAAGTTTTGATGGAAAATTCCAAATTATATCTGTCATTTCGACTGATAAAAATGTTCTGCAACCAAGTTCAACACTAATGGACTGGAGTAGCCTATAAAATCATCAAATCTGTTTGATCAGTCTGTTATAGTTCTAGCCATGCCTTTCAGTGGTGAGTGTGGCAATTGTGATTGACACTTATCCTCCCTGTTCAGGCCATATCTTGAGAAAACATAAAGTTCTTGGTATACTGTCTCTAGCCTGTGTGTGTTAGTCGTAGACCGAGGCTATGCATTAGCTACCTAGTATATGTTAATGGTAGTCCTACGCTATCTAGGCCGAGGCTATAAATTAGATAGTTGGTCTGTGTCGCTAGCACAGTTTTCATAATGAATAGTCCCATATGTATTTGGATTATAATATTATGATACGGACACAGTTCCTCATGTAGAGCAAATTATATAAATATGCAAATATTACAACCATGCAATGAATGTGATTGTGTTAGAGGCTCAGTGTGTACAGTGCAGTGAATCTGTAAGAGTTTTGTGCATGTGCGCACATGTGTGCGTGTGTACAGTGCAGTGGAGCAAATGTGGTTGTGATAGGAGCTTGGTGTGTACAGTGCAGGGACTTGGTAAGAGATTGGTGTGTGCGTACCTGCATATAAATATGGCTGTGTTAGGACCACAGTGTGTACAGTGTAGTGACTGCTGGCGTTGGAAGCTCTGTGCACTTATGACCTGTCTTCTCTTTCTTCAGATGAAGGTGGACGGAGCCGACGATGAAGAGGACGATGATGACTTTGAAGAGGTCCCGGAGAAAGAGGGCTTTGAGCCACACATTCCAGACCACCTGCGCGAGGAGTATGGTGGGTTTTCTCAGCTGCAGGCCGCGGTGGGGACAGGGGTGGAGGGGCCAGGATCTCAGACACAACAAGCCAAACAAACAGCCCCCATGAGCCAATAAAGGGACGCGCGGCCCTGGTAATCCCCACAGACCCTCCGCCTTGCCCCGGTGACATGCCACGCGCAGCCTGGCCTATTGACCGCGCTCACCAAAGTAAACAGCGCACACTGCCAAGGGAAACCCTTAAAAGCGGCTTTATTTACAGACTGACTGTTTTTGTCTTGGCTCGCGTGGAGTTAATCAAAGACAGGGGTCAGGCAGTTGAGCTTCGAGGCCGAAGGGGTGAAGAAATTAAACTGCAAATCCCCAAGCAGTTCCTCTGTCCACAGCATAGAATGGTACTAAATTCATTCAGCATCAACACACACATTCACCAAGGGAGAATACTGCGCTCTCAAATTAATTTACCCACACCAAGACATGCATTGTAAAGGGAGGATCATGAAATTACCAGTATGAATGTTCAATAAGACCTTGGAGATATGAACCTCAGATTTACATACTTACTGGTCACTTGCAGGTGACTTGGATACAGGGCACGTACAATGAAGAACGTATTAGAAAGACCAATCCTGATTCGTCCTTTTTCCCCCTAAGGTTCTACTGTAGATGTACAGTGCAGGCTGTATAGTTTCACTGGTTAGTGTTAGTAGTAAACATGGCGGACCTTCCTTCATTTTTTCCTGTCTCTGTTACGGTCAGCTTTTCTTCCCAAGTATAGCTTGGATTGCTAGTGTTTTGAATAAAATGTAAAGCAAAAAATGTTATACTCTATGCTATATGACAGTGGTATATTACTCAAAAATGGGACTCATCCATGTCCTACACAGTGCACAACTACAAATATTCCGCTTCTGTTCCATATCACAATTAAATGAATTACATATATTTATATATATATTACAAGTGGTCATTACCCTTGGCGACAGTGTTATCCCTCATGCTGATCTCCATCTTTGTTGGGGTTTGGTAAAGACTCGCATTATCACAGAACTATGACCTCACTATACCAGGCAAATTTTAGTATCTTCTGTCTGATATCTGCTGTATTAACAACACATGGTGCAACAAAATACCCGGTTTAAGTGAAATTACCCATATTCCCAACTGTAGCACTGAAACACAGGAAACCGGACAGCTAATCAGACTGTGTGCCAGCTAAAGGGAACAGCAGAAGCAAGCATAAACACAGAAAGGTGTGCATAAATAAGAATGGGCCAGAACTCCACACCCAAGCTGTGCCTGAGGTCACATGTAAGATCAAAGGTCAGAGGTCAGGCATGTTTTCACCAGCAAAAGGTGTTAATACATTGAATGTGGAATGGCACATTGAACCAGAAAGAAAAATCAATCAATCAATTTAAAGTGCAAACGGATTTATATAAACAGCATTGTGGCGGTGTGTGAATCACAATTCATTTAAATGAATGCAGCTCTGCTGCAATGTTGGCAAAACATTCCAAAAAAATTTCAGTAATCTCTACCTATGAATGTTATCAGTAAAATGAGGGGTAGTGATGATGACCAGTCATACTCTTGAAAGGAATTGGTCTGTTCTAGAAGCTTCTTTCACTGATCTGTAGTAATTCCTTCTTTTTTTACTTCATTATGCTGTTTTATATGTGATTTCATCACCAGCCACATGTCCCAGTAATCATCTCTTATTCAAAACCCACCTTTTTCCTGTGTATCTGAAGGCTTTCAGCCAAAGAAAACAAGCTTATTCTGAGCAGACTCTCTCCTTCCTCTTTCTACCTCTCCCTCCCTCTCTTTCAATCCTTCCCTGTGCTTTTCACCAGCAATCTTTTATCTCCCCTTAATCCCAGCATTTCTGTCAGGACATAATCTCTTTCTCAAATTTACATTTTAATTACAAGGCCTGCTGAACTCAGGAAAATCAATACCGCCACCATCGGGCCGCCCGACGCTGCTCCCCGCCGCTAGGCCTCTCCATTTCCTGTTATTGATTTATCTCTTTAACACCCGCAATTTTATTGCTTCAGACAAATAGCTACCATTTTGGTCAATTTGAAGTGAAAAAAGAAGGGATTTGGCTGCATTTTGTGATTCCCTTGGGCGGAACTCTGCAGTGGTGGGGTGAATCGGGGAGACAGAGTGCTCCGGGGTCAGCGGGAGATGGTGGGGATGGGGTCTCCGGACAGCAGGCTGGCGGGGATGGTGTGTCTGGGTGGTAGGCTTCAGGGGTAGGGTCTCCAGACGGTGATCTGGTGGGGATGAGGTCTCTGTATGGTAGACTGGTGGGGATAAGGTCTCTCAACAATAGTCTGGTGGGGATAAGGTCTCTCAACAGTAGTGTGGTGGGGATGGGGTCTCTATATGGTAGTCTGGTGGGGATGGGGTCTCTGTGTGGTAGTCTGGTGGAGATGGGGTCTCTGGATGGTTGGCCGGTGGGGATAAGGGCTTCGCATTTGTGTTTCACCACTCTTTTCTCTTACAGCTGAGTGTCTGAATCCCGACAGAGTGGTTAAGTGTTACAGTCTATGGTCTCACTGAGGGGATTTTTATGTAAAAAATGTGGCTTTTCTCTGAGATCTCCCATGGGAGGTCTGTGCTTCAGCTGGAACAAACTGATCCTAGCACATCCGGGTTAGGGACACACTGCAACTTTAATGCAGTCTTCAACCTTGCGCGCGCACACACACACAAACACACTCTCTTATAACAGATTGTTAGTGCCTTGTAGGACTGACAGCCCATTTTAATCGTCTGTTTGTTGTAACTTGAGTTTCGTTTGATATTATTGGGAAGTAGGATATATGAGGTGTGTGTGCCTGGGGGTTTGTTTGAGGGTATGTTGATGAAGAGTCAGAAAGCCAAATGATTCCAACAATCTTTAAACCATTAAGTGAGCTTTGTAGCTGTTTAGCAGCTGCCACACTGTACTCATACAATGCTAAAATCATGAAATGTATGCAGTGTTCCAACCTCTATGGTCATGGCTCCTGTTGCTGCAGGTCTAGAGCCAGTCTCTGCTTCCACCTCTTCCTCCTCCTCCTCCACAATGAAGTCATCACGGCCTGCTCCAACGGCCGCCCCTCGACCTATTCCCCCGCCCAGGAGGCGTCGCTATGATGATGAGCAGGACCCCACCTGTGCGGCCGCAACGCTGCGCCTCCTCAAGCAGAGACTGCCCTCTGTGCCAGCTGCCAGGTGACCCATTCCGTTACATACCCTCAACCTTATATGTCTGCAGGGAGTCTTTCAACCATCGACCAACAGTTTGTATCTTTCAAGACACAATCTGAAATTTTGAACTTGAACCAGCTGCCAGAAATATTGACTTAAAAACAGCACTTAAAACCATACCATATGATGGCACTATGCTCCAGAACTATAAAAATCTTAAGTAATGGAATGCTCATCCTGTCTGTCTGCTTGCGGTCCTAGTGTTTATTATTAGTGGTGAATGGCAGTTTAAAGTCACAAAAAACTGTCTTCATGCCACATTAGCACTCCACTCAAGGAGAGGTCTTTGTCAGGATGTGTTGTGTGTTCAGTGCTGTAGGCTCAGGTTTGTTGTGTGTTTGGTGCTGTAGGCTCAGGATGTGTTGTGTGTTCAGTGCTGTAGGCTTAGGTGTGCTGTGTGTTCAGTGCTGTAGGCTCAAAGTGTGTTGTGTGTTCAGTGCTACAGGCTCAGGTGTGCTGTATGTTCAGTGCTACAGGCTCAGGTATGCTGTGTGTTCAGTGCTGTAGGCTCAGGGTGTGTTGTGTGTTCAGTGCTGTAGGCTCAGGTGTGCTGTGTGTTCAGTGCTGTAGGCTCAGGGTGTGCTGTGTGTTCAGTGCTACAGGCTCAGGTGTGCTGTGTGTTCAGTGCTGTAGGCTCAGGGGTGTGCTGTGTGTTCAGTGCCATAGGCTCAGGGGTGTTCTGTGTTCAGTGCCGTAGGCTCAGGGTGTGTTGTGTGTTCAGTGGTGTAGGCTCAGGTGTGCTGTGTGTTCAGTACTGTAGGATCAGGTGTGCTGTGTGTTCAGTGCTGTAGGATCAGGGGTGTGCTGTGTAGGCATGTGCAGGTCACTGCTTTGACTATGTATTTTGCCGAAAACCAAAATGGTAATTGCACCACCAAAAATAAATTTTGCTCTGAATACTGACTTTTTACATGTTTGGTTAAATTTCAGACAAACAAAGTGGATTTCCATTTAATACAGCTGTTTTAATCATTACCCAACATTCTCTGTCAAATTCGGAAGCTGAAAACATAACAGAATGTGGTCCAGAGAGCATGGAGCAGGAATCAACTTCTCATGGAAATTAACACTTAAATTAGTGCCATTTGGAGATTCTCTGGCTTTTTGGCCATTTATTGCAAGGTAAAAGGCGATAGTGACATGCAAAATGAAGTTTAAATTCATACAATGCAGCAAAAAATTGAACGCACATGTTACTAAAAACCTCTCCCATTAATTTTACAAGTAAATCAGACAGTGTGTTGGTATATTTTATTGCAAAAATGATAAAGTTTTAAGTGTTATTTCAATGTAAAACCATGTGGTGGGATTTTTAGGGTTACTTGTATTAACTGAAAATGTTCAGCTAATTCTAATAAATTCCATTTAATAAAAACCAAGATGTTTTTAGCCAACATTTTTCATAGAGGCACATGCTTAGCTGTGTGTTTCGTGTTGAAGCAGAAAAAGCCCCGTATCTGATATTTGTTATATTGTCAGTAAACAGGAGAGTATGTCTTGTCTGAGCCATTCTGAGGTCACAGTTTTGCCTGTTGTCCTCTGACTATTGTTTCTCTCATGTTTTAGCACCTCGCAGACTGCAGGAGGCGCCACAGAGCCCAAAGATGAAGACAGACCGCAGAACCAGGAGAAAGTGAATGCCCCCATAATCCCTTTTGGTGTTGACCTCTATTACTGGGGTCAGGACCAGCCCACCGCTGGAAAGATAATCAAGTACTTTAACCCAAAACTTTGTGCTGTTTCTCCTGAGCGCTCTTCTTTCCATCTCTTTCATTGTATTTCCAGTTTCTCTGTACCTGTCGATCAAGGATATGCTCTTTTTTGTTAGGGAGCTTTACCCAACAACTTATCACTCTTGCTTTGCTAAATGTGTATGAGAACTGGGTTCCACAACCTTTGATTGAGTACACATGGAGAATTATATGAACTCAAAAGGGAACGAGACTTGTGTTTTTTTGGATTTGTTGTATTGTAGACTGGCCACAGACACAGGTTCTCGGTGCAATTTCTGCTGTATGCAGTGCTGGCCACTAGAGGGTGATATTGTCTGGTGCTTTAGGACTGTTTGCCTTCTAACTGGTGTTTTTAAAATATATCAGTGTAACAAAATAGGAAATCTGCAGCCAGGCCTGTGACATGTGTAACCCCATAATTATTTCAGAAAGTATGCCTGAGCACTTCACACATTTCTGTTATGTTATTTTTATTTTTTTGATGGGGCTGTGTTGATAAATACAGATACAACACGGATGATCAAATCTGATCACCCTTTAGAAAATATGAAAGTCTTGGTGCCTAGCCAGACTGGCTGCGCATTTAGTTGCGGATTTAAAGATCCCAGCCAGGATGAGACGCACCAAACAAGCATGTAAATGGGTTTCATCCAGCTCCCTTCCTTATACTGATAGCAGCTTAGAAAAGGGGGTCTGCTTAAAAAGTCTGTGGACCAAAATAAACTTCATTTTCGTTTGGTATTGTTTATGAGCTTGGTAGTCTGTAACCATGATAACAGATTGCCTGCTCTTTAAGCATGAGAAGTGTTACTTTTGGAGCACTTGTCTACCTCTGTTAATCCAAAATGGTAACATTAACATTGTGTTTGCCATAATAAAACAGCCCATTAATTCTTAAGTTGCAATAGCTGTGTTTACACTAGTTCCAGCTTTGTGTTGCATGCAGATTTGCAGTCGACAGCTGGAGAAAATTATAGTGACTATTTGGCCCGTGGCTCATCTGGTGAAGTGTGTACCGCAGGGGGCTGAGTCCTTGCCGTGGCAGGCTGGGTTCGAATCCAGCCTGGGCCCTTGGCTTCATGTCATCCCCTCTCTCTCTCTCTCCCCTGGCCCTCCTGTCTCTCTCTCTACCATCACTATCAAATAAAAAGCAAAAAAGAAAAAATTGTCTTAAAAAAAGAGAAATTTCACTGATTTTTAGAATTGTAATACTGGTCCAGAAGCTGCTGGACTAAATACATCTGGCCAGATCCAATCAAACAACTTAGTCTCTTCAGTGGCATGTGCAATTCAATGGCATCTGACTTTAGGAGCTTTAAGGGTATATATGCCAGTGATTTTCAATAGGAGGCCTGTGGGCCAGATGCAGTCTGCAGAGTATTTCCATCCATTCCACGATCGTTTAGTTGAGCAGCCTCTTCTCCTACGGTTATTGTGAAACTACCCCTTGTGAAAATTCGGTGATTTTGAGTGCTACCGCAATAGAACGATAACGACCAGTGCAAGCTACACACAAACTGAAAAACCTTTTATTTTGACAGTGAAAATAAAATTCACATTGCTAGTAATTGCAAACATACTATGGCACTTCAAGACCAAACACGTGGGTTTCAAATCCAACTTCCCACCCACGTCTGCGGTACGTAAAGGTAAAATTGAGACTCTGTTAACCTCTTACAACCGATCAGTGTTCGCCATCTACAAAACCTCATCTGCTCAAGAGAATGCGATGGCTGTGTCTCTCCGGGTGGCCTGGCACCTCGCCAAAAGCAGAAAGCGTTTTGTTGACACGGAGTTGGAGAAGACGTGTACAATCGATATGTTAATTGAAGTGCTTAGTCATGACCCCAAAACGAAAAACACACACACTGCCCCAGAACTTATCAGACATACCAACCATTGTCAGATTAATTCAAAATTAAATTTCCTGTTTTCTCAATCATAATGCACACATCTCGTTTTATGAACCTGATGGTCAGTCGAAAGCTACAAGCCTACATTTACTACAATTTATGGCCTACAAATGAACATATGTTATTATATATTATATTTAATATAGTTTAATGTAAAATTTTTAATATAACTATATTAAACTATATTGTATTATATTATATGCCTATGATATAATGTAATATTATTACATGCTTTGTGCCCAACTGGTCCGTCACTCTATTCACAAATGTTTAAGTGGCTCACCAACAATATGAATTGAAAATCCCTGGTATATGCTATTAAACAACGGTGTAGCTGCACATAAGCTATTCATTAGCCATCATTACTAATTTGCCTGTGTTGGGATTAGCCAATGCTAAAGCATGTTTTCTGTCTCAGACTTCAGCACCACCTGATTAAGTCTTTCTCTGTCTCCCTCCTTTTCTAAAGCTGGGCTGTGATAAATACATTTAGCAGTGTGTTTAATCAGAGACTTGTGTTTTTTATGTATACGCAGTGAAAGAATGGGTACAACAGCAGTTGTGTAAAAAGAACTACAAATTCCAGATGTGTTGGTTATGAATCATTGTTTGCACATGATTTGTCTGATTTGCATGCCAAGGTGAAAGCTTTCCCCTTTCGCTGTGTCTGCACCAGGTACAGCTCTCAGCACCAGTTCTGGGTTCCCAACGAGGTGGAGGAGGAGGTGGATAACCCGGAGCTCTCGGCTCAGATGAAGTCTAGGTACATTACCTTCGCTGGGAACTTCCAGCCCGTCCTGCACAAGTGCCGCACCCCCATGCCCAACGGTAGCCTCTGCGAACGGCAGGACCGAGTTAAGGTGAGCGGTGCACCCCACACCCTCAGTGTTCCCTACACCATCTGAGACACACGCACACCTGTCCCCTCTCACTCTCTGTCTCTGTCACTTACACGCACACACCTCGGTTCCTCTCATACGGACTCACACACCCACACACCTCCAGACACACTCAGATCCAAGTTCGGCAAGGTGATGTTTCTAGATATGCATTAAATTATGCATTAAATTCGGATAATTATTGATGATTCAATCTCACAATTCTGTTTCTTAACATTTTGGTGTGTCTCCACCAGAGATGTCACAGAGAGTGTGTCTGTGTGTGCATGCATTCGCATGTGGGTCTAAAATGAGTTTCACAATCTATAGTAGGGGTTGGTCTGGACTGGTCATGTTTTGTGTGTCTTTAGTGTCCGTTCCATGGGGTGATTATCCCGAGGGATGAGCTGGGGGTCCCAACCAACCCTGAGGATGCAGCCCGACTGGAGCGGGAGAGGAAGAAACGTGAGGAAGAACAACAGCCAGGTGAGTCACCCACTCATAAACCTTTCACCAAGTTAGTCACTACAGTCATAACCCTTTCACCAGGTCTGTCACTAGTCATAACCCTTTTACCAAGTTAGTCACTGCATTCATAACCCTTTCACCTGGTCAGTCACTACAGTCATAACCCTATCACCAAGTTAGTCACTGCAGGCATAACCCTTTCACTAGGCCAGTCCCTACAGTCATAATCCTTTCACTAGCCCAGTCATAACTCTTTCACCTGGCCAGTCACTACAGTCATAAGCTTTTCTCCAGGTCAGTCACTACACTTATTACTGCTCCTCAATACAGCAACCAAATCACTTAACGAAAAACACCTCCCCTTAACACAGCCATTAGCCCCAACACAAACAGCTCTCCTTAACACAGCCATCAAAGGCCGGAACACAAACACCTCATCTTAACACAGCCATCAAACCCCAACACAGCCATTATTTCCCACAGTAACTGCCCTGCATCTTAAACTCCTGCCACTGGTGTGGAACAGGGCCGATGGGGAGGTGGCGGGGGGTCTTGGTCCTGTCAGAGGAAGAGCCGGACTGATGAAATTACAGTTATCAATACGGCAGTAATCAGGCCGGGGAGGTGCTGTCTCTCCCTGTGCCCGTGTCAGCTCAGAGAGCCAATTAAGCAGCTCATCCCGGCCCTGGTGGACTGGCTGATTCACCACCACTGCCTTCAGCGGCTTGTTAACAAACAGGTGATGGAGCCCAGCAACACAGCAGCCCGCTGGCCACTCACTTGTGAAATAGCATCTTTTGTAGCTAACCATAATATTGATCTCTCACTGCCCCCTGCTTTCTATCCAAACCTCGCCACTTGCCCCCCTCCCTTACCCCTCACAAAGCGGCTGGGTCTGGCCCAAATGGGCCCATCAGGCCTTTGACTGGCCACTCTCTCTCAACGCCATATTGATTTTTGCTCAAAGGCACTTAAATTGTTTCTTCATTTTGTTCAAACAGCCATTTGGTCTCTTACTGGTCACATATATATTATTGTTCCTCTCCGTATGTGAAAAGGTTTCTCCTCTCGCACCCCATTTTATTAACCCCAAGGTCCTCTATACAGGCACCTCTCTTCCTAATCTGATTAGAACACCTGCTCTCTGGACCACTTGATCCCCTTCAGTGGAGATCCCATAATTTGAGATGTTGTCCCTCACCTAAACAATGTTTTTAACTGAAAGCTGTATTCAGTATTCTTGCTGTCGTTCATGTCTGGAGTTGCACTGGACTGATCAGGGTTTTGTTGACGTTTTCCTCATGTTCTGGTTAGATCTGTAGTCTCAGAACCCAGATAGTCAGATCCTTAAAGTTCTCAAGAGACTGCGAGATGAAATAAGTTACTTTGAATGACTGTGTCTACCTGTACATCTATCTTTACTGAGATGATGTATTTCTCTAAAAACATGGTTACTTCCCTGAGTAATGGGCTTTTTATTGCTCTGAATTTCACTGCTTTCGTCAGGCAAGGCATAACACGCAAGGCACAGAAAGGCAGTTGAAAAGTAAAAGATTCATGGTTTTAATTTTGATTCGTTATTTTTGATTCTTTTTTCTCAATACTTTTTATAAGACTTTGGTCAGTGCATTTAAGTATTACGGATGAATTCTCTAATTTGTAAATTATGTGGATGGTATTGGTCTCAATCGGTGTGCTTCTGTTTACATATGCAATGAATAATAGAATCAGTGGCTGGTGTTAGTTTACAGTTAGCTATTAGTTATTACAGTTAGTAATCAGTAGCTCTGACCAATCAGTAGCTCTGAAAAGAGCTGTTTATTTATAAACCAGAGATTAGTGAAATAGAGCAACATGCAAAGTAAGGTAATATAAATAAAATCTATTAAAAATAAAAACTATTCCTGAAGCTGTTTTTAGGCCAAAATCAATATGTGTCCTGCTCTTTTAGATCACCTAGCTTGTCCAGACAAGTGCAGAAAATGACACATTTTAAGGGATATGCCCACTATGACCTATATTGCTGCTATATAGGTAAATATGAATTTTAGTAAAACATTTCAACTTTAATGAATTAAGCATGATAACTATGACAAAGAGCAACAATGATAACAACAGCTATTGTGCAGTTCACTCATTGCAGTCATAATTACTGTATGAGGTAAGAATTTAATGTAATCAATTTAGTTGGCTACCAAATAAGATTTCTTTCGTCTGTCACTACAGACCTGAGATGTTTGAACGATGGGAGCTTTTTGTTGCAGAAATCCCTGGTCCTGTACAACATAACTGTCCACAGTTCATGCATGTGTTGAAAAAGAGGGACAAGTGGAAACATTCCTTTCAGTTTAAAATGTATAAAGACCATGAACCTCCCAGCTGGGTAACTCAGCTGCTGCAATAGGAAAATAGATTAGTTAATTATGATAAACTACCTCAGAAATGTGAGTTAGTGTGTCTGTGTGATTTGGAAGATGAGAGTAAGGTGCTTCAGCTAAACTCACATTGTTGCCTCCAAAGCCAAAATGTGTCCAAATTGGAGACTACCACCCTAGGATAAGACTAATCACTATAAGCAAAATTAATGTCTGAATTCTATGATTACAAATTCACCCACAAAAAAGGGGAATACAATAAAATAATAAAATATTAGGGCAGTGATGTCAGCAATCAGCTCGACACTGGAATAGGAGTGACATTACCATGGCCTTGCAGTGATGTGGTAACCCATGCAGATATGCAGGAATTAATGTAAAGCCAAACAGACCTAGTATCTGTACTTTGAGAAATGTTTTGAAAGTGTGCACATTCTACTGTTACCGGGCCTCTTCACATTAAATCATTTAGATTGATAAATTAGATTAGCAAATAATTTTTCATCTGATTGCTGGACCATGTTGGTTCTAATGACAGTCTCACGCAGAAACCCATATTTTACCTGGAATTTGCATCCGTGGTTTTTTTTTTTTCTGTGAATACTGGGTTCCCACCCTGTTTACAAAGGACCAGCCAGTTACATGAGGACATGTGCCTGTCTATATCTCCTCTGCACAAATGACAAACTGTTTGTGGGTCTTGCTAATTTCCCATGGTTGTAGCATTGTGTCCTCTTCAGTATCATTGTGCTATTGATACAGATCGTGAAGCTAGTAAGGTGCAAGGTTATGAGTAGGAATGACTCCCTCTCATGGACACACCATCATGTTTGAAATATCATGATCTCCTGAATAATGGTGTGCGAGTTTACATTGGCTGGCTAATATTATGCCAGTTGATGCTAGACATACAAAATATATGGCCATTTAAAAATATATAGAATATATTTTATCAAAGTGACTTGTCATCAAGTGAATGTGGAAGACTGGAAAATCAATGAAAAATCAATGTGAAAATTACACATTGCCCTTATACAGGAAAAAAACATATGATAAAATAACAGTTTTTAAGTCTGTGGATTACAGGCAATCATATACAGCTTAGTATGTAAGCAAAGGTTGAGTCTTTGCTTTTTGAGGGGAATGTTAAAGTAGGTATTAGATGCAGTATCTCAGAAGTTATTTGTGAACTGAAGTTTCATGTTTAGATTTGTCATTGAAGTACAATGCCTCTCTGAGCCTGACGGCAGTGTTTTTGAGCACTGACGAAGGCTAGTCTTATCCTTTCATGACTGTTTAGCCAGTTGTTTTACTATCTTCACAGCATTGGAACTAGCATTTTCATATCTGCTATTCCCTGTGGATCTGCCAGTAATACTGTCCCCAGCTCTGCAGGTACCTCCCTCTCCTCTTTCCTGAATGCCATCCACAGTAACGTTAGCATCAGGACTAACAGAGTAGCGTTTCTTCCCTTGTGATAAACTGCCTCTGGCTGTAGCAGCTAACTTGCTAATAATTGAGGTCGATGGTCATGAAGACAAATAAATGCATCAAAACAACTTTTTTTGCAACTCAGTGCAGTTTCTCCTCTCGCTTAGTATGCTCCATTTAGTCCACTCTGAAAACCAAGGAACACATTTGCATCAAATAAATAAGGTCTGCCTACAAATTAGTAAAACCAAGCATAATGTTTGAAAATTGCTCGCAGTGTCCAGAAATTGATATAAAATATGTATTTGAAAGCGGCATCTCTATGTTTCTGTATTTAAAATTGTGATGTATTATCAGCTTATGTTGCCAGGGTAGCCTGTCTGTAAGAGGGCAGCCAGCACCACCTACCCAACACATATTTGATAGAACTGCTTGCTGCCTTTGGCACAGTGAGGTGGTTTTTGGTCACCTGATCTGTGGAATTGAGGGCAGCCCAAAGGGGCGGAGCTTTGGCTCCCCGTGTGGTGTGTGTGGCCCGTCCCGGTCGCAAAGGGCGCAAGTGGGGGGGTGGGCGGGGGGGGGGGGACCCGAGGTGCTGACAGAGGAGCAGACCTGCTGGAGGACTCTGCTGGCTTAGTTTAATAATACAATAACCCCGCCTTCCTCCAGAGAGGGGAGTCAAGCCAAACAAAGAGCTGGCTTTAAACAGAGAGGGGATCACGCACCCCTTGTAATTAGGGGGATTGCCTTTCACCCCCATCCCAAGGGAGTCAAACACCCCCAAATTAATTTGTAACTAATATCAGCCCCTCTTTTACAGGCTTTCAGCTGTGCTTTGGTGGGCGGCTGGAGCCGGGCGATGGACCAGAATAGTGCACATTCCTGCGATTCTTCCCTAATTTGTTAGTTAAACAGTCTGTTAATTGAATCAGGGTTGTTAGGGAGAGCCAGTGGTATGGCAAGCCTGTGTGCCAGTCTGTCACCCACTGCTCTGGCATTTGAAGCTGTAGAGACCTGACTTTGTATTCTACCTGAGATCTTCCTGCAGGACTCTGGTCCTCAGATCCTTCTGCAGGACTCTGGTCCTCAGATCCTTCTGCAGGACCCTGGTCCTCAGATCCCCCCTGCAGGACTCTGGTCCTCAGATCCTTCTGCAGGACTCTGGTCCTCAGATCCTTCTGCAGGACTCTGGTCCTCAGATCCCCCCTGCAGGACTCTGGTCCTCAGATCCTTCTGCAGGACTCTGGTCCTTGCAGACTGGGTGGATGGTTCTGATGTCATTGACCATTAGGCTGACACAGGCCTGAACTGTGAACTCACATGGACTGTGTGCCTATTGATACAGATGCTACTCTGAGCCCACAGGTGTTTGAGCATACCTGGTAACAGTTAGAGCAGCCATACCTGCTAAAGAAGAGCATGTGTGTACGTGTGTGTGTGCAGCTCAGTGCTTGTATGCCAGGTATGTATGTTTATCTCATCATCTGAAGGAAATGTGTATGTGTGTGTGTGTGTGTCTGTGTGTATATCCAAGTGCCTGTGTTGGAAGTGTGCGCGTTAGAGAGATGCTGGTGTGTGTGTGTGTGTTTGCTTTGTCTGTGTGTCTGCATCTAATGTGTGAGAGTGTGTATAGCCAAGTGCCCCCTTGGTAAGAGTGTGTGTGTGAGAGAGATGTTGGTATGTGTTCCTGTGTGTGCATCCAAGTGCATCTGTGATGTCTCTGTGAAGAGCTGGAGGTGTGCGTATGTTGGCATTTGGTGCACGTGTTTCTTATGTATCTGTGTGCTCTGTTGCAGACTGGCGGGACCCAGAGCTGATGCGGGAAATCGAGGCCGCCACAGGGGAGGACCTGGGGTCCTCCAAGACGTTTGGGAAGGGCAAAAAAGGCTCCAAAGGCAAGGGAAAGAAGAAAAAGTACCCCAATCTGACAGATCTGAAGCAGAGCTCCAACACGGCCCGGTCCAGGCTGGAGAAGAAAGTCTTCAACAAGTGAGTCCGCAGAACTCCGGAGCTGTCCTGTATCGTGCAAGGTTTACCACAAACAGATCTGATCAAACTCAGTGTGAAAAATAATCTGCACAAACACAGGAAATCAGATAGGGACAAGCACCTTTTCACTGCGCTGTTTATTATACTCCTGGCAAGCACGTTACATTCATGTGGTCTATACAGAGTGTATAGCTAGGTATGATCATCACTTTAAAAAGAGGCTATTGAAGAGATATAATTATTATTAGGTAAACAATGACAGAAGTTAGTATAACATTTGATAGTTAAGATACACCACTGGCAACTTGTTCAGAATCACAAATACATGGTTACATCAGTCAAATGCTTTTTTAACACTGTTCATTTCTATTGATAGTAAAGAAATGAATAACTGAAAATCAGTAGCTGTATTGGGGAACATGGGTGGCTAACTGAATTGCAGAGTTTGGGGTGTGGGGGGGGACATCCAAGCTGAAAGAGAGAGATGGGTCTGTGTGAGTCCCTGTGCTCCCCTCCAAAATATAAATATATTTTGACACATTTGCATTTCTGGGTTGTTTAAAGGAATGAAATGATGCTTTTTTGAATATGATTTATTGATATGAGCCGTTTGCTGGTGAAAAGCCCCCAAGTACAACTGAGCATTTGCTTAGACCCAAAGACAACAGGATGTCTTTACTTTGCTAAAAAAAAATTCACAGCATAGTATTTTTATTTTAACAAATCCTTAGCCTATATGTGGAAACAGTTCACTGTCCTATAGTTGTTAGCGAGGTAGAAACAAACATTATCAGACTTAAGTGTCTGTTGAGTGTAATATTTGCTGAATAAATAGTAATGAATGGAGAGAGGTATGTGTGTAGGAGCATTTGCATTAGGAGGCACTAAACAATTATTACTTAGCTAAGCTATGAAGCTCTTACATTTGATTTATAGTCATTTGGTAATTTCATTTCCTGTCTCATTTTGGAGAAGCAGTTTTGGGGTCATTTTGTTTCTATATGTGAAATTGCAGTAACTGGGCTCTGTGAATGTCATTAAAAAAAACATTAGATGCAACCATCATGTTAGTTAATTAATTGTTCAGATGACCATACCTCTGAAGTATTAGGTCCCATGGTGTAATGGTTAGCGCTCTGGACTTTGAATCCAGCAATCTGAGTTCAAATCGCGGTGGGACCTTGTTTAGGTGTTACTCTTTGCTCTGACTAGTTCCTTGTTATTTTGAGCTGTAAGTTGCTCTGGAGTGTCTGCAAATGCTAGTAATGTGTTATCAAGTGGTGTGGGATATGAGCAGAATAGCATGTATGATATCCTCAGTGTGCGGTATGAGCTTTGTGCAGAATATAAGTGCTGTGGCTTATTGGATGGATGAGCTGTTTTGGGCATCAGTTTTAACACATTACCTCTGAGGGCCTTAATGTATGCACACTTCATGGTGAACAATACTGTATGTATGCAGTAAGAGATTGATTTCATGTAAAATATATTGATATTGACAGTATTAGCCAGCTTAGGTCTATATTAATAAATCTGTCAGTCACTACTGGCACAGAAAAGCACACAAAATCCACATTATGGCATTGACATTCAGGGGACTCAGGGAATTTTCTCAGGAAATTTGAAACAGGGTATTTTCTAACTCTTTTTTATTCTTTCTGTTTCTAGAAGCGCCATGAGGAGAGTAACGCAGGCCCTGAATCGAGTGGACAAAAGGAAGCATGAAAAATTTGCAAACCAGTTTAATTATGCTTTGAATTAACATTTTTAGACCACCAGGTCAGGTGGTCAAATGGGAATGATTAAAACTGTGGTGGCTTCATCTGAATTATACAGAGGTGCCATAAACTAATACTGCTGTATTTATAATCACCTGGGAGTAATATGCAGAAATTATTTAAATATGTATTCCATTGTGTCATGTTTGTATTTCATAAGTGTGTAAGGTGTGTAAGTTAATATTGATTTCATATTATTGTGTCTAATAGCAGAATGATATAATGGATTCACTTTGTGGTAGTGCTACATGTTAGTATTTCTGCTATTTTTTAATAATGAAATACTGTTTTATTTTATGTCTTACTCTGTGATGGTTTTGTATTTTTATAATGCTGTAGGATAACTCAGTAAAGTTTTTTCTGAAATCCTTTTGAAGTGTTCTTTGATGTTCTTGTATTCCACATCAGCGGGTGGTTCATCAGCTTTTCAACTTGAATTCTAATCTGGAGCATGCATTACACCATAGAAATTCTAAGGTTTTGTTAAGACAATTTTACCCCTATTAGATTTTCACACAGTGTCGGTATCGTAGCACGAATGCAACAGTAAATAGTTATTTATTATAGATACAAGAATTATTCATGCTAAAAATGAATTAAAATACATTTCTTCTTTGCTGCTACCTATTCAAATGACTGAGATACTACCTCCCACAATGCATTGCTGTCTCTTTTGCCCTCAGTAAGATTGAAACCACCTTTGAAGACAAGGAAACTAGACTGTGAGAAACAAGAAATAGTAGATCACACTCTTGTCTTGTAATGGAATGTTGACGTTGTTATTACAATGTAAATTGCTTAAAACATCCAGGACAACTGTGTGCCCATGTCGCAAGACTCACCATTGCAATTGGGTTCTCTGAATTTAGGAGGTAAAGTAGGTAAAAGAGTACCCCATTTCATGTTCTCGTTTCTGTGCTGATGGAAATGATTTCATGTGTCTTCTTTAACTCCAGGAACGCACAGATATTTTACCTTGAAAAGCTGTGTGGTGTTTCCAGGTTTGCCTTTTTTTTACACAAATATTGTTAACACCAGTGGTGTGTGCAGACAACTCACTGCTTCTTGGTGCAGTGATTCACCCCGCCATCCCAAACCTAATCCAGGGTCTGTGAGTGCCAGCTGCCACCTCTAGTCCCCCAGATCGCTGGCAGCATTGCAGCAAAGGGACAGGTGGGCAAATGTGATTGAGCTTTCCAAAATAAAACTGGAGGCTATGCACAACCTCATGGGCTTCCACACCCCATTCAACAAAAAAGGCCTCCCAAACTATAGAGAATACCTTAGTTCACCATTCAAAAGAGGACTTACAACATTTTTACCAAGTTTGTATAAGCAGCCCTCTACCACATAATCTTTGATTTGATACATGCAACATGTCTGAAGGTGTGGCCAGCAACTCTTTTGTGCTACAAACCAATCCTGTGCAAGCATATTTCAGTCCCCTATGTTTATGAGAAACACTAAGGTTTCCTACAATGCTTGCTGCTGGGATGTTAATACTTACTGGTCAGGTGTAGAAGAAAACTTTTAGGAGGTGTGGTGAAAATTATGGGGTGGGTGGACACAATACTGCAGGAGATAACACTGCTCACTATTAATTTGCATCTGAAGTTGTCAATAACAGACAAGCTGTGTACAAAAGTATAAAAGTTCAGTGAATCTGGAGGAAAGGGGATCACAGAATGTCACAGTCATTTTGGGGATGGTTAACATTTGGGGGCATGGCTGGCAAAGTGTGACTGATTGTGATTATTTCTATTAATAATTCTGTACTCCACAACCTTGGGTGTAAGTGTTATGCAATTACATCATGCAAAACTAAAAAACAACATGCAAAGCAGGAGGTCTGCATGTATAGAGAAAATACGGGTTTGGGTTATGGGGTATGCAGAATGGCGGGAGAGAATAGGGGGTTGAAGAGGATGTTTCACAGGATATGAACTAATGTGTGTGTGTGTGTGTGTGTATTGCGAGTTGAAACTAAACTCACAAATTATGTCTAAGGAGACCCATGCCTCTGAACCCAAGGAGTGTGAACACTGAGACACATGGCTGCTAAATCATACACCTGGCTTCCAATTTTTTCATTTTTTTGAAAATTGTGCTGAAGAACTGTTTTTCGGCCATTATGCGGCATAGTGAAGGCAAGGCGTTCCATAACATTCCTTTCGTGAGGCCAAAAAAAAAAGACTGAATAATGAGTGTCAAGGTTTCTTCACACTGAGGAAACTGGCAGTGTAGAGGCCCATATTTTAGAAAATGTTTTCATGAGAAAAAAAATAGCAAAAAATAAATCGATTAAAATATTAGCGTGCATAAGAAGGTGACGTGGTAAATTCCCCAAACGCACTGCCCACCTTTCACAGTGTTCGTGCTAAACCGCAGCTCACATGACATCACAGCTTCATTTGCGCATTGAACAGTTGGGGAGTCTATCGCGAAACTGGCCCACCAAGTTGTCTGGGTAGCATTGGTAAACATATGAAAGTAAAAATGACTTTAGATGCTGTTTTATTTCACAGGTATATCGTTGCTAACTATATTTGTGTATTTAACACATTTTAAATCGATTCAGAAGTAGCTTAATTAACGGAAAGCCGAATTTCTTCGCAATATGTTCAAAAGAGAGCCAGATAACCAGTGCACTCGCTTCGTGGTATACCCTACAGGTTCCATATGTTTTCCTGTGATTTGTGAAAACTGTACTGACCCCCACACCCCATTAACGTCTTCAGTCCTCTGTGGATCTCATGTCTGTGGCACAGGGACCTGTGCAGCCCTGAGCCCCACCCTCCCACTTTGCCCAGTCCACTGTCCTTGAAAGAAACACCATCCCAGTCAATATTTTTTCACAGTTGGGACAGAAACAGGGGTTTGGCCTTGTCTCCACCAAGGACAGTTTACAGAACTAACACAAGCAAGACGCTATCAGACACCAGATAGATGTGGAGATGGGCTTCGAGAGCCTTTCCAGTCTAGTAATCGCCAAGGGCCCAACCAGTGCCCGGACACCGAACGCAATCTCCAGTAAGGAACTATCAGTCCCCATGCGTCAAAGACCCTTAACAGGGGTGATTCAAACGCCTTCTGAAGCCCGTGCGTGACATCATCATCCTTACCTCCGTTGCAGAGGCACAGGGCAGGCGTACTGTAATGTCACACATATTTCCTGCCTATCCACGCGGATCCGAAAGGATACGGATTCACAGTTAAATCGGTTTTATACTTGTCCTAGGGGGGGAAACACTTGGAATTCAGAGCACATGCCTCTTCCGATGCTTACGCCAGAAATACCTGTCCTTCTCTGGAGTAATGAGTAGTACAGAAATACAGTTCACCACAGTAATCGTCACAATTGAAAAACAAGAACAACGGCCATTATCTTTCCTCAAACAACCTTTTTTAGACATTCTTATGATAAAAAATAGGAACGTTTTAGTAATATGTAGACGAATGTGTCTTAATTTTCACGTTTATGGCTCTGTTTATTCATTTGAATTATGTTAATTAACTTGTGTCACTTTTGTCTTCGATCTATTTACGAATTTCAGTAACCAATTACACTGCAGTAATTTTTCATCATGTTAAAGTAAAACCAAAACTGGTATTACGATTCCTATCGGCTTATTCGTCAACTAAAAAAAAAACACTTTCAAAACCTTTGGATCAATCCTCGAAATAATTGCATAAACCATGTGGCCTAATTTCACCCTTTGAAATACCCGAAGTGCAATTCAGGGAAGTCTAAAATAATAACAATATTCAAACGTAAGTACTTTGTAAAACAGTTTTAATTCCACAAAAAAAAAAAAAAAAAAAAAAATCAAGTCATTGTAAAACGAGAAAATTAGTCACAACATATTGAACAACAGATGATTCCACAGGGTTCCGCCAAGCCAGTTTAAATAATTTGCATACGGTATTTTCAGGGATTATGTCTTTCTCACAATCAACTGTATTTTTCACACTGATGGTTTATATGTAAATATATATAAAACTTATAGGCTATTTATATATGCGGCTTCCTTTACTCAGAAAGTCCATCAGGATGTAGGACATATTCAACAAGCGTAACACTAAAAGAATATTTAACTCCATGCAGTGAAAATAAGGCTTTGTTTCTGTGTTATTTTGTCTATCCGTTTTTATACCACTGTATATATTTGACAGCAAATGTCGAGTGCAGGATCTGTGTTATGTATTTTTACTTATGCGAATATGGTAGAGAAAAACATCATCTTCACCCACTTAAGTTCCTTATAATAACAGATTATTGCTTGCGTTCTGGTATTTTCTAAAAAAAAAAATTACATTAAATAATAAAACATCAATAATTAATTTGTTTGTTATTGCCGAAACCTGTTGTCTACTTCCACGGCCACAGGTCTCATTTAAATAATCAAAATAACGATACCAACAAACTGGAGAAAACGCCTACGCGCGTGCACATTATTAGTGTTTTTTTTTTTTCCACCAAAGGTATGTAGCCTAAGATACAACTTTTACATTATTTAGCATATATGCATAATGTGTATATTCAAATAACCTGCCCATATGTAGGCTATTAAAAACTGATGCACTTTGGAAATTCACGTATGATGAATGGAAAATTGCTCATTTAAACGTGGTTGATTCGAGGCAGCAATGTTTATATTGAATGAAAAGAGTTCAAATACATCCAGTTACACGGTCTAGGTAAGTAATATACCAAAGGAAAGCGTCACCCAAACTTTGAACCGAAAGCTAATGAAACGCAGAGAACTTCAGTTCATCTTATTCAAATAGCTCAACTGCAAATGTTATTTGAGAAAATGTTGCTAATGACCTGCTTTAACTTCCATGAAAACTTTTTCTTCTTCCCACCGAATTGAAAATCATTTCGCAGCTGGAATAAAAATGCACTTTAGACTATAAGAATATACATAATAATATGTTCTATAATATATCACAATTATTATTAGGTGAGTCATTAGGTACATTTTATGTAGGTTTGTGGGAAATAAATGTACCCTGTGGCACTTAAATTATAGCAACAGTTAACCGAAACTTATTCAAAAGTTTTCCCGGTGCACGAGGCTGATTGATGATAACTGAATGGCCAAAGAAAAAAAATATCCAGCAATGGGATAGCATATCAAACTTTCAGTCCGTTTTAGAAACTATTTTAATGTCGCAATTAAGGACAATTACGTTCCTTAATTTCGAATCATAAATTTCAACAAGTTTCTTTTTTTTATGTTTTGTTTACACAGCAGCTACCTCATTTTTCTTTCGTGTTAACACCGACCTCGAATTTTTGGAAGCTTCGTTATTTTAGGTAGGTCTACTTGCGCTGACCTTGTGAAAACGTTGTTTGATAAGTTCGTATTCAATGTTATGTAAAACCCGCTCCATTACAACACAGTAGTATAACCTTATTTCATAAACCATACAACACAACGCTAGTTTATATTTGTGTGAACCATCTAGTCTGAACACCTGACTAATATGTTATTTCTTTAGCTGCGGTGACTTGTAGGACATGGTTAAACTGTTGGTAATATAGTGTCTTAAAATCGCTACGCTAATCTACTCCATCCATTGTCTTTTCAAAACGCCCCCCCTAGCGTCACTCAAAAACAATGACAGTGCGATCTTGCACGCATATTGGAATCCCTTCCCCCATCTTCAGTCCTTCGTTCTTCTGCAGTCTATTTACATTTAGTGGTATCAGCCCCAGGGAAAGCATGCAATTTCTCTGCCAAAAATTATAACATCTCCCAGCTTCAAATGTCATTAGCCATGGGGATGTCAAAATGCTCATTGACCGAGGCAAGCGAAAGGAAGAGGATTAGAACAAGTCCATTTAATGTTGTCACGGCTCAGAGATATTTAACTACAGCACATCACGTCGGCGTGACGGGCTGCACTTTGGTAAACACACGCTGTCAGAATGACAAAACAAACTCCAATTCCGACTGAGAAACACGGGTACAGATGTAGCCTACCTTGCAGAAGAGAAGCCTGTCTGGACCCTCCTCTTTTTATTTTCAGGGTGGCATTCACATATTCGGAATACAGCATTAAACAGTGATGGAAAAATAATTTTGTATAATATCACTCTCCGTTCGAGGTCCTTTTTCATTATGCATTTTTCATTATATATTTTGAAATGTCAGGTCAACTGGAAATTGAAATAATGCGACTCACTATAACCTGGCCTACATAGACTTGAAGTCTACAGACCTTGGGAAACTATAGCCAAAAGTTTAAGAAATAAGCTGTAGTCATACAACCTTTTTTTTTTTTTACTAGTTTATAAGCTGTTACACGTGTCTTTGTAAGTGTTCTACTTGGAGGAAAATCGAGAATAATCGGTCCGACTAGTGAACGGGCAAGGCGTTTCGATTGAGAAAGAATTATAAACGATTTGCTGACAACATATTTAAGAGATTTATTGATTTTGCGCCCCTTCTTTTAATGAATACCCTCTTTGTATCAATTTCAGAAAGGAATCACATTTATTTAATTTACAATAAATAATTTCAAAAATGATCATTATAACTTAATAAATATACATAGCATTGATGAATGCCTTTACTTTATACGATGTTCTATACAGACGTCTGATTTGCCAAAAAAAGAAAAAGAAAAAAATCATAGCATTCTTCCTTAATCTACTGTTTATTTATGAACATTTTGCTTTCATTTACACAGGCTAACCCCTTTTGGAAACAATTCAAAGTAGTCGGCCGAATAGCCAGTGTAAAGTAGCCTAACGCTACCCAGAGAATAAACTGGGTAGACCTAAGATAAAACAATTTTATGTTTTGGCGGACAAACCTTTTACATTTTATACTTATAAGTATTACAAGCCATTCCAGAGGAAAAAATGATATAAAACTTTTTTTTTCTAAACAATATGATTCAGTGACGTACTCAGTATTGTAGTTATCCATTCTAATTATCTATTTCTTTTTGAAAATTGCATTCAGTGTATGAGATTGGTCGTTTACATATTGTCACCATTTAATATACACAGGTCTACGTGGCCCAGAGACAAAAACACATTTTAATAAAATTAAATATCAACTTTAGCTAAATAAAAAAACAGTCTCCATATATGGAAAAATTACTTTGTAATTAGCACGTAGCCTATTATGCCCGTAAAAAGACACAACAAAACAGAACTAAACATTTTCGAGGGAAGACACAATACAAAACAATGTGCCCACCTTAAGCATTTGATGCACATAGAAGTCTTTAAAGTTGAGGGTCTTTTTTATTTTCTCCAACAGAGGTTGAATAAAGATCCAAAACGTTATCTGGAGAGTGACATTACCTGTTCTTTCAAGTCTCTATATTTATTAAAACTGTTGCACTTTACAAACCTTACGGAAACACGAGTTTAGTAGAAAACACACGCATTTCCAACTGTCTTTACAAGTGCGGGGTGTAAAATGCCGGCGCTCCATAAGTCTGAGATCCCAGCATGAAAGGTGACAGAACCGCGTGACTTGGCAGAAAGGGTAATTGGGTGGTACAGACCAGTCCGCCGGGTGTGTGACCCGGGTAACTTGTATGCATTGACAGATGACCGCTCATAGGAGGGGACGGACTCAGTGGGCTAAGACCTCCTACACTGTTCTGTCCGTTCGGACCTCCACCGTTACCACCCGTCGGGGCGCTTGTATCTGCGCCTGGGTTCTGTTTCTTCCACTTGGTCCGACGATTCTGGAACCAGATCTTCACTTGTGTCTCTGTCAAACTGAGGGACAGGGCCAAGTTGAGTCGCTCGCAGACGGACAGGTATCTAGTGGACTTGAATTTGTTCTCCAGTGCCACAAGTTGTTCGTAGGTGAAGGCTGTCCGGGCCCTTCGGGGCTTACCCGACTTTGAATCCGACCCAGAGCGCTTTCTCTTCGGTTTGGCTTGCTGAGTCTGTCCGTTCCGTCCGGACTGTTGTGTTTGTTGACCATCGGGGCTTGAGCTCCCGGTCATTGGATCCTCCTCATCATTGTGTCCCAGGTCCGGGTCCACAGTGCTGACAAGAGCACCGCTGCTCTCCTCGCTGCACAGTTCATCCTGAATCTCGCTGTCAGTGTTAGTACTTCTGCTGAAGTCGTTCTCGCATTCGTCAGATTTATACACGAACCCGTCTTCTGTAGAAAGACAAGTAAGGATTGATTATTTATCATTCGTGTCAACAGAGGATTAATGCAAAAGACGAACAGATGTTCAGTAAAAAAAAAAGGCTTTGAAACTACATTTGATATTTTCATAAACATGATATTATCATGTTTGAAGAAATCATATCTTATAGCGCAGAAAGCAACCCCATAACGTTTAAAAAAGTTTTCTGTTTCTTTTTGTTTTCCACACTTCCATATAGCCTGTATGAAGCAGGGTAAAGCAATTCAGATTGCAAAAAATAACCAACTTAGACAGATAAATGTGGAAATAATTTTAATATTTCGTTTTAATATTTCGCTGATGGTTATTGAAAACTGAAAACGAATATACGCGACATACAGAAGCGTATTCAACGATATCCGGAAAACTCAATAAAATATGTTCATATTTTTATGTTTAGTATTATTTTGATATTACAGGGCACATTATATTTTTGCCATATAATTTTCATACCCCGAGCTCTGAAAGCTGAACTGAAAACGACATATCCCGCAGCCTTGGTCATGCACGTGGACCTAGATCCTAATAAATTACAAAGTGCGTTGCAACTTGATGTCTGCCATCCATTATTTACTGTCCATTTTACAAACTTACAAAGTATAGACACAGAACACAACACTATGGCTGTTAGATTTTAGTTTTATGCAGGTATTATCAGTCTGAAAGCAAAAACCCTTTTTGACAATAATGATAGGCCTAATAGAGTCGAACTACATTCATCGTATAATTACTATTTTTGAATAATAAGCTGACGACTGAAATCAGGTATATAAAAAAGTATTCATGTTTTTTACATGTTCTTTTATGTTTTTACAGTTGATAAACCTTGAAGATTTCGAAGACAGTCAACTTTTAATGAAGGCGAATTAATTTAAGATATTTTAAAACAGAAGAAGGCAAGACGACGAAACCTTTAGATTCCCATTCTCTTATCTATAAATCAAAGCAACACTAGATACTCTTCATGTTTCTAAAAGCTTTAAAGACATAAGAATTTGATTGAGACTTATGCTACGGTTTATATTCATTTTGGATGTATAAACAAAACGTTACGAATCAATAGGACAATTTGTAACAAAATCAATTAAATATTGGCACTTGTAACGATTTCTCCACTTTTCCATACTTTTTCAATTGATTTTAAGACCAGGAAGCATGAAAGTAAACCAAACGTTCACTCATCTTGAAGTCGTCCTCTCTGCTTGGTATTTGTATATCTCATCTGTATATCAGACGGGAAAATCGTAGTGTCGGTTTGTGCTTATTTTTGGAGCGGTTAAACGTTATGAAAATGACATTTCTTCCCATTTTGAAAGCAGTGAAAAGGTTTGTAATGAAGGGGACCTTAGGTTATATTTTCAGGGAAGAAAAGCAATCTGACGCTTCTTTGGTTTGCAGGCAAGGCGCGATCAATGGCGTGCCTTAATAAGTATAATAGGTTTTAATCGAGTAATTATCCGAATTTTGACCCTATAATTTAGATGTTGGAGGAGAGTTTGCAAGCTGCCTGAAAGAGATACGCACAATTCGATAATAGGATATCGACCAGGCCGTCGTACATGCCACTCTAGGCCGATTTCACTCATTATTCTGCCTCTTTAACGCTGCTAAGCACATTTTACCTTAAATGTAATCGAAGGAATTTAATTGTTTTTTTTTTCTAGAGATAAGCGGTGTTTTGTCACAATTAGTCTGTTTTATCCTAAAAAGAGAGACAGAGAGAAGGAAAACAGAATTTACGCGCTTCAGAACTATAGGCCTTAGAATGGACAATTTGCACTTATTCCGATAAAATGACAGTTTGACAGACTACGTATGAGTAAAACAACAAACAAATGCACAATTACGGTCGTGACTACTTTGAATTCCTGTTTTATCAACGTGGTTATATGACCAAAACTAGTTTAAGATTTGGATCAAGCGATTATTGATTATTTATTTTCAAAGTTCAAGTGTCGATTGAATTTACTGAAAAGCGTTTAGGGTGCACCCGTATTCAATTCATCCAGGAAATTAAGACTTATTGTTATTATTGTCCACACAGTTGTCATTTCTGCCTTTAACTTTTTGCATAATTGATAAATATAGGCCATAATGTACTATTATATTATGGCACTATTGATAGGAGTGCTTAGGCATTTTGTATAGTGTGTATTTTTAAGCATTTATTACAATCACGACTGAAATTGATTTTTATTCAAAATTGCTTAGATGAATCCAAAGCACACCGCTATTGGATCTCCGGAGTAAATAAAAAGGCGCTCGTGTTTGTGATTGGTCATTAGCAAGTAGAGAGTATGTCCTGCTTTTATCCCAGTCCTAAATCGCGCGTTTTAATGAAAAAGCTTCATAACGAAATGTCACGTGGAATTTTCCTTCTCTCGGATAGTATATTTAGCAAAAAAAAAAAAAAAAAAAGTTGCTTAGGCAATTTTCTAACATAAATTTTTGAAACATAGTTTAAATGTTTAGTTTTGATAAATGTGATACCCTCACCCATGCATAAGTTCTGTTCACAAAAAATAGAATCTAAAATTGCGTTGAGTTCACACTTTGAAACCTGCTCCATTCTTCACATATGATTCAGAAAGCCTCATATCTTACATTAGCACATATATTAGAACTAATAAACATATGAAACATCTGTGCATTAAATACTAACATTTATAATATACTGTTCAAAGTTTCATGCGGCCATATCAACCTGAAACCGAATTTCCTTATATATACGCAAACAAAATATCACGCATAACTGAAAACACCTACTTACTTAGTAATCCAGTCGATTTTTTACAATTGTCATAGTCTTCTGTATAATTTTTCTGATCTAATGCTAGTGTTGAGTCTTCGCTTCCTCTGTTCTCTGCCCCGATGGTGTAGTCGCTGCTTGTCCTGTTCGGTTGTTTTTTACTGGTGAATTTGTTTGGGTCCAAAATGTCCAGAACTGAAAACGATGTGGTCCGGTGAACCGTCGGAGGAGCGATCACAACCGGCTCTTGTCTGGGCGAGTTGTCTCGACTGTCCCCCGGAAGCCTGTCTCTACCCGCTGGGCAGGAGAAGACCGACAGCTCGTTGGCTGAATGCCGCTTCTCCCCGTGAGTGTCCATGTTCTCCGGGACAGCCACCACGACCACCGCTGTCTGGGCTGCCACACCGGGCGCAGGCGGAACAATGGAGACGTCACCCACCTGAACCTTGTCCCTATTCATGACTACCCACCAGGATCTAGAATAAAGCCTCTTACAGCTACACTATTACTTCTTTAAACAGAATGGATGATTTACAAAATGAGAGACATAACTACGTGCACAGGTATGAAAACGTTAGTAATTGCAGTGGCGCGATACTTGTTCACTGCTTGAATGAGTCACAGAGCCCCCTTGAAGCAACCGCGCTCTAGTTACAGAGTTCCACAACGAAGACAGGAGATGGTGGTCCACTGTCGGATGCTGATCTCCCCTGCCCCACTCCTTTTTTGGTTTTTAACCATCCCCCGTGGACCCTCCACGTTTATGTCACTCCCTGATCCCCTCCCACCCTCTCTTCGCCCGACGCGCGCGCACACACAGGCTGCGCCTTATTTATGCATTTATATTCAACTGTGGATTGTAATTGGCTACAAATTAATCCCGTGCCTCTAATGGCCTGTAATCTTCGTCCGCGAGCTGGAGAGGGAGCAGAGGCAAGCGTAAAGTGAGGAATGATGCAGCTTGTGATATACTTGGCTGTCAGCTCTGTTTCAGCGCTGCTCCACTCGACTGGAAAGCATCTAAATAGGCTTATTTTTCCCCCACTCGCGTTTTTGGACCAGGGTCAAGAGGGGGTGGGGTTGTGATAATGTTGATAGTCTCTTTAAATAATTACACGATCATGATGCACCGCGCAAACCTTGCAAGAGCTTCTACAATCTTTCAGCGCTCTGTAGAAGCCGGCCTTCTGCGGTTTGTTTCTCGTATTTGAAAAACACATTAAATAAATGTGAAAGTGAAAATCGGTTCTGTTTTGGTCATCTATTATTATCATCACCGTAATAGTGACCTAATCACTATAAATATAGTTGTTGTTTTTGTACTTCATACATGAACGCATTTCATCAATATTAATATTTAGCCAATAAAATTCAAATAAAGATATCTTAAATACAAGTCACGAGGCACTATCCTGATTCCCAAAATCTCAATTATTCATTGAATCAACGTAGTGATACCCATTTCGGCGAAATATTGATTTCTAAATTAGGATGTCATTATTCAGCTTGAAAACGAACAGACCTATAGTCCTTTAATTTCAAGCAAAACCTGTCTCGTTTCTTCATCTATGTTCATACTCTCATATTAGAGTCAGGAGATGAGAAAGAAGCTTTCCTGAAATCAATTTGTCTTTAAAAAGTAAAAATGGGAAGTAAAGTCTGACAAAATTAGATTATTTTTCCTTTTCTAGAAGGCTGGTGACACATACAAGGACGGGTCCTTTGCAATTACCGCGGGCAATGATCCTTTGGAAAGCAGAAATTAAAAGTTGGAGAAAATAATGGGTAAAACAATCAGCCGTAATTTTGGTAGGGGCGTACATGATTAGCCTATCCAGGGGGCGGAGCCCATGGGAGTTGGGACACAGCTTGCAGGAGCGGCAGCCGCTGCGACCAATCTGTAATGTAATAGCTATTAGCTTTTAATCAGATCCCTTCAGTGTCCTTAGTCAGAATGACTTTAATGGCCTTTCTTTGGTATTCTCTGTTTTCGCATTTTAGAAACATACAATGTGGCTGACTTGAAATAAGTTCAGAACTCAAGCTTTAAAATTGGGGGAAAGCTCAAAAAATATATGTATGTTTACCATTCGTTGCTTATATATTTTGTCGTTAGTTTTTAGAAATGATTATAAAATGGATAAAATAATAATTATTATGACGATTGAAGACGAGAATACATTCAACATATTTATATATTTAAAGTGGCAGCCCATAGTCAATTGTTAAACACAATGACGCGAGTATTGTTACTCGAATTGTCGATTCCAAAACTGTAAAGCGGCTCAATGTCAATGTGCAAGATGTATCAGGACAATATCCAGGGCGAGTAGGGTTGGGTTGGGATCATGAATTCGATCTGTCTGAAAACACACACCAATGTTTAAGAAAGAACGGTTCGACAGGGGAATTTTGCTCGTTATAACAGGGAAACCTTTTTTGGTACTACACAGAACCATAAATGACTTTACTTAAAACCATTAATGATGTTGCAGTACCAAATGGTTAGAAAATGTTTAGTTACTGGTTCTGTGTAGTTCCGAAACAGGTTTCCCTATCATTACGATAACCTCTTTTGTTTCTATTTAGAACCCTTTTTTTAGAGTGCACAGAGCTAACATTAATATAATAATAGTGATAATAATAATAATCCTTATGGAAATTGAAAGAATGCGTGAAATATGTAATAGAAATGTCTTAGTAGTCTTAACCACAACTGATTGGCGGTAATGTGCTCATTTGCTCGTTCTCCTATTCCGCTGCCACCTCCAGTTATCGCATGCCGCTCTAGATCGCTAGGACCACTATATCAGCTCTGACACGTTATATCTTCTTTAATCTATAGCCGAACACTTTGAAAGTCGCTTTCACTTTAAAAAATATCTTAATATTACGTCTATTAGGAGGCAATGCACACCGCTAGACCCACAACGATTCTTCAGTTAACTCGGTGTAGTTGGCAGATACCGTAAGTTTTCCTAAAAAGATAAATTTGAAGCACCCTAATTTCAACTTGAGTTCATATTGGTACCTTGTCCAAAATAAAGGTAACAAACGCAGAGGCAAGCAAGGAAAAAGCAAACCGATCTTTAAATATATACTTTTGTTTCATTCCCCACTTTGATATCGTAAACATTTTCTCGCTCCATACTATAATTTAAGCAATGATCATAAAATTATTTTACAGCGTACTCTGGTATGGATACTCTGCAGTTTGGGAGACGTAATTAGACTCTCCTTGTTTGCTTTAAACCCGTTGTCCTATATCCAATTCATCTGCGCAAAGTGTGGTAATTTGCATGTAAATTATATCGTTCAAAACCACTTTCTCCACAGCCCGCGCTCATAGCCCACTGCTCTGTGCAAATGTCGCACTCCTGTCACCGTCACTAAATTTGGGTGTCCCTCACTTCCCGTCAACTGCCATCAGCAGCACGCCACTCCTGCTTTAATCACCTATGATAAATTGGATCTCTTGTTTGGAAAAAAAAGTCAAATATCAGTAGACTGTAAACTAGCAAAACTGAAACCTGGGATCAACTTAAAAACTGTGTGTAACTTAGCTTGAGATGTAAAAACTAAGTGAAAATATAACGACATACGTTAAAAAACAAATTACTACAATTTGAAAATAAACTAGTACGCTAGTACACACACGCACACACACACACACACACACACACACACACACACACACACACACACACACACACACACACAAATAAGGAGAGGTTCGAAATAGGGCGCCAATATATACTACTTACAGCTGCCCTAAAGCGCGCGCATACTACTGATCTGCGGCCAGCACACATTCTTGTCTTTTAAAAAGTATAGTCAGTTGGTTTTCAATAACTACACATTCATCTAATCTATTAGTTATACATTAAAAGGATTCAATAGAAGTTAAGGACCGAGTGGACCCTGGTATTAAAATGTAAATCCACCACACATAGGTGCATTCAGGCATATATAGTTGGGTTTATGTAGTAAATCTTTATAATTGACCCGCATGACATTTTAGCTCTCGGAGGGGAATAGCGTTTGAACTTTATCGACATATATCTCTAAAACATACAGATAATATCAATCAGTTAAATTGCACCTGGGTGGCCCACGCTAACACTTCCATATGTGTCGTTGAAAAGATTGTGTTATCTGTAAACATGTAGATACAGTTTTGTGTGTTTATTTTGTTATTTTCAAACATTTCACACAGTATTTATTGATAACTATCTAAAGCAATCTATGCTGAAAGATATATATTCTTTTGGCCAATGACCAAATATTATTTTTTGACAAAATCAGGCATTTATTCATGGCTATTAAAGTTGTTTATCCCAGGTAACAAAACATGCAAAATAAGCATCTTTCAACTCTTCCAACATATAGTTGCCAACTAAACACTGTACAAGGATATTATATGCATTCATTATATCACAATGAATAAATAGGCTACCTGCGACCTCATTTTCAAAAATAGGTAAATGCATTTCTAATGCATTTTGATGAAAAATAAATATTTGATTTATTTAATCATTATTTGGACATTTTTTTTATTAGATATACACATTTATGCCAAATTTCAGGTTTTAAGAAACTACCTTCCTTTTGACAGATATATTATATTATTATATTTTACGCTGATATATTTGTCAGACCCTTATTTATTTCTGTTATTTCTCATGTAACATATAACGCTAGTCAACAATAACTATATATTAATTACTGTGAATCTGCTTGCAAGTACAAGGATTCATAAAACATTATTGATTTATTGCAGTGATTGTTCAATGATTGCCTTTCAATTCCTCTTTTACTTAATTCTTCTCTTGAAGAAAAATCACCAGCTTTTAGGTCCATTCAGATCTGCATTTCATATATGGTAATCAATCATGTGGTTACCACTGCAATGAATGTGGAAAAAAAAACTATTTGCAGAACAAATACGTAAATATGTGTGATAGATGTGATTGTACTATTCACTGTGTATGTTGTACTGTGTGTGTCAGATTTTTTAGTCAAACTACATATCCCAGACGACCACAGGCTGATTTGTACCATTTAATTAATCCACCTATGCTTTCATTAGGCACTATAGGACCTTAAGATTTAACAATGCTGGCTAGAACTGCAAGTTTTTATGGACTTGTGGTAGGCAGTTGTATGTTTTTGGATATTGGTCTTCAACATGATTTGGGCATACAACTATTTTTCATGTAGTTATATCCAATAATCAAGTACACTACATTTTTAAGAAAAGCTGTTTTGCTGCTGTATACAACCACTAAAAAACCATTCAATACTACTGATTCTGTAAGAATGGTTCTTAAACAGTTCTATATAGTACCATAGGTTCCCATTTGATTAGGAGCAAAAACCAAGAGGCCTTACACCGTAACAAGGTAACGTGAAAAAGTTGTGGCCCACCGATGTGCTTTGAAGACAAACCAATGCAATACTGTTTTTGTGAATTGATTCATAACGCACAGCTCAGCCATTCCCCCAGCGAATGTAACTGTTTGATTTTACAGTTAAAGTAGGGCACACCGTTTAACTTGTCCAGACATGCCTAAATCTAACTTAAGCAATAGTTCATAAAAGTAACATATCTAGATTCGTCCCATCTTTGTGTATCCCATAATTAACGTGCATCTTTGCTACCAGTAAGGGTAGGATTAATAGAATCGCCATTTCATAATTACAGTTTTCATCAAAATGTGGTTGTTTCTTTAAATTTGAGGTATACTAGGTTTCAAGCCATAAATTCATGATTTTAAGTACAACGCAGACTACATCATATGAAAAACCGTAACTGCTTAAGTAATAACTCACGCAATTTACCCTCTTTGAGAAGCTGAATATGGAGGGCAGGACATAAGTAGCTGACGTTATAGCGGTGGTAGTGAGCTCGTAGCCTTACCCAAGGTTCTGCTAAAAATGAAAACGGGCCCTAATTTCCGGAAATGAGGTGCATGCAACAAGCAAATGATACTCTGGAAACTGTGGTTATTGAAATTGCTGGCGCAATGTGCACAATTGTTTGTGTCTGTGAAAAAAAACAGTAATTTGTATAGGATGCTTGCTTTATGACATGGGCAATACCGTCCTGGACAAGGTGCACTCCCGTTCGGCATGGAAAGTCGTGTAATAAACAGCAGTGGATTCTTGAGCCTGCACTGCTGGGCACCCATAACCGCTAGTCTGCAGCCAAGGGTAGAAACACACGACCCCAATCCCCTACAAAGTAGGACCAATCGGTGTTGGAAGCAGTAGTTCAGCAACAGGAAGCTAGGGGGGAAAACAAAGTAACAGAACACCACACGAGGCGCGGGTAATATTTAAACGGGCTTACCGTTCATTGGATACGTTATTTGTCAGGATGACAAATCCCAGTCTTTGAACAGCATACACGGAGGCAGATCTCCCGATTGAATTTCCGCCTCACGTCACTGGCCGTTCAGTCAGAATGAAATGGAAACGGTTAAGTCCACTGACTCTGAAGGTACTCATTATCGTTTCCCAACACGTGTTAAAATGTTAAAAGGAAGTGTCGATTCTTCGTCGTCACCATCTCTTTAGAAACGGTTTGGGGAAAATGTACAGTCCTGAAAGATTTCTCGGAGCGTTTGCTATCGGCTCTGTCAGGTACACACTTACACATGAAGATTTAAATCATAGGGGAACAGGTTCTTCCAGTAATGAGCTTAATTAAGGTTACTGCTCTCTGCTCAACCCCTTGATTATTAAATTAATGTGATCATACAAATGAATCATAATTAGAGTCTTAAATACCACCACCAGAGAAGCCTCTGTGAGTCCATTAAAACGCGAGGCCTTTTTGCCACGTGGAGACTAATATTTTGCTATGCTTTGTGAGAACAGCTTTTGTCTTTTTTCCCCCCACATTTCTCAACAGGCTGTTAATTTCCTTTTTATTTTACGTTTATTTCAAATTGCGTTCTTTTCAGGACTTCTCATAAACCCACATTAAAAAGGAACTGCTTAGGATGGAACGCAATGTCTTCCTCGGCTTTTAAGGTAGGCTACTGCAGCTAAATTGCTTATCCAGTACTACTGATTCTCGCCTTGCTGAAGCTGGTAATGATATTAATATATACACATCGTTTTAATTCTGACACAGCAAGACAAAGGTCCTCCTTTGTGCTATTTTAGGTATTATCCCCATGATATTGTTCCTGACCAGGACTGTGTGAAAACGCAATTTGAAAACGAAGAGTCCGCTCTCTTGTCAGTTTCCTCTGTAGGTAAAATATTGTGTAGCTTAAGGGAGGGAAAATATCAGCTGTGACTCTGAGCATCGGCGCCAATTTAACGATTTCAAATGAGCTCTGACTGGTAGAAATCTGACAATTCCCCCCATCACGATGGCGGATGACAGTTAAAATGACCAGAAATCAATATTCTGACCGGGTGTCTCGCGCTGATAAGACCAACCAAGACAATGTTGACTATTAAACTCGACAGCTTGAGATATTACACTATTAGTTATGCTATTTTTAATAATCTATAATATTTGGGCTATAATTAATTAATTATACGGGTCAGATAATATCTGCGGCTGGGATGAGGTCTGAGAGGTCTATTAAGGTTGGTAATGAGAAAGGAGAAATCTAATCTAAGGACGAGAAGCCGTGAAGGAACAAATATACAACCGCGGGAGAGGGGGAATAGGGGAGAGAGAGAGAGAGCGAGAGAGAGGGGGGAAAGCAAAGGGAGGCTAGAAAGAAGCAGCCACATCCCACATTACTTTTAAAAATTTTCAAGCTCAGGAAACTGTTAGTCTCATGAACGACACAGTAAGGCTAAATATATATTGATATGTTGTTAGCAATATTTTCATGATACGTTTCCGCTTGCGATGTTCACAGAGCACATTTAGGCCCATTTGCGATGCAATAATTGCATCAAATTCTCTTTCATGCCATTCACTATGTCTCAAGTCTGAAGCAAACCTAGAATACGAGCCTTTACGTCCTATGGAATTTCAGTACATTATTGTATACATTTGGTATTTTCTGACATCATAATAATTATACAAGAAAAACAGTTAATCAAGTTTATTTGTACAGACTAGCCATGCAATTAATCCACAATTATTATTTAATTGTCATTACAATAATTTCTCCCAGTGTCATAGGTTTGGTTGAAGCATGCAGCTGACAATTTCAGTAAATACATGTTTCCTCACAAAATGTTGTCTAATGTTGCGTAATGCCTACCAGGAAAATGCCTCAGTGAGTTTACTCACCCAGGGAAATACCCACAATCTGTACATTCTGTCCACCTTTTAGTCTGAATGCCTCTCCAAAGTTTGTTTGTAATGTTTTATCAAATTCACTAGTTTTGTCATTTAGTCAGTTGAGTGTCATCATTCGATTAGTTTTCATTTTTGAATATTAATCATTGCTACAAGTCTTCTGTTTGTTATTGTCTTGTCTGTTACAGCCATGTCACTTTGTTGCTGTCATGTTTGTTATTGCTGTCCATTTCTGTCACTTTTTTGTTAGTTTTGTTTGGTTTTAGTCTGTCCTGTTCTGTTGCTCTGTTGTTGTTTTGGTACCTTTCTGCTTTAACATTGTTCCCCTCATTGCTCCTCGTTGATACCTTATTTTCTTAAAAGGAAAATCTGTTACCAAATGTATGTTTAACAACATACATTTTTAAAAAATACCATTCCGCTCTCTGGTGTTGTTTGCAAGTGCTCTATAATATACTCTCTGATATATGATTCATTGTTTGTTTAATTGGTTTGATTGTTTACAGAGAATGCTGGTATCTTGAACTAATAAGATTAGCATTTGGCCATACCGTGGAAGCATGGCAAACCGTGGAAGCTGTCCGGCATGGTAAGGTCACTGTCAATAATATTTTCATTCAACCTTTTGGCCATCCTATTGGCAAAGCCATCCTGAGGCTCACATTATAGGTTGCAGTGTAAGGTAGTGGTCTTTCAGAGTCCTGCTGTGCAGAAGACTGGGACACCATCTTTAACCCTGCTAACCAGATTAGCTCTCTGTGCTTAGAGCATAAGAATGTATGTGAGGAGAACTGGAATATGTATTTGGCAGTGTTTCAGAGCCTGTGACAAAATCTCTTACTGTATTTTATACACATTTCATTAACATTTACATCAGGCAAATTGAATACTACGTGGATAACATGCACAGATTTTAACAAAAAATGTGTCGCAGACATGGCTCTTGCTTATTTTTCGTTTTTCTCCCATCTTTCCCACCACAAACTCAGCAAGCTGTTTAGCCTCCCTACAGCACCCCTCGCCCACTGACTCAATGACTCAGGTGGAGGAAGCCATGAACACGTGACTCCTCCAATTCACATCATAATAAAACCTTGATTCTTTTACACACTACAGATGCACCAGAATTATGCACTGCCTATGTTGTTGGAGGGTGACAAAGTCAGCATATATTCAGTTAGTACACTTGCAGGCACCCAGATGACCAGGCGGGGCTGCTAGAAAGCTTGGTGACCAGCAAATCTAACCGGCTTAACTCTTTGTTTCCCTGGTGAGGCTGAGCCAGTTGTTGCCTCCCCAATGCAGACCTCCAGCCATATGGGGTGCCCATTTGCTTCCCAAATGAATGTGTTGCTGCATGATTCACCAAGAGGTGAGCCCCCTGGAGGTCCTGTCTTTTCATATTAGGTGTAATCATTTTTTCATGTGATCTTGCTTGGGAACCACTAACCTACAAAATGGGCCTGCCTGCTGTGTATCTTTGTTATAGCTATGGGCCTTACTGAAGGACTTTGGGCTGAGGCCTACTGCTTTCTCCTCTTTCAGTCTAACATCTGCCAGTGACATGATTCAGGATGGGCATCCTGTTTTACCCTTTGGATGGTGCATGGGGTACAGGCACATGTTCGGGGTGCAGCTTTTTGTTGCATGGCTGAATGTTTGGGTCGCAGTTACACCATTACCTTCAGATCAGTTGATTAAGCAGTCTCAGTGCTATCCAATGACCCCTTCTGGTCTGGTGTTGCATCTGCAGTGTCAAAAACAGCAAAGGAACAGCCTGGCCATGAATGGGAGGAGTCATGTGTGGTCACTCTCCCCATGGACTACAAGGAAAGTTTGAGGTGGGGCTGGATTTAACTTTGAATGCGGGTGGAGACAAAGGGGAAAAAAATAAAAACAGCAGCCAATCAGTACACCCATCTATAAATAATATTAGTGCAGACCACCCAGTAGACAGCTCCTATGACCCTCCACCAGACTAACTGGAGAAAAGAAATAGGGCAAAAACCATAGAGAAACGCAGTTTTTGTCAGATGCAGGTGTGGAGTGTGGAACGGAAGGCTTGGCTGAGTTGGGTTGAAATACCGTGGGTCCAGAGAGATGCCGACTCAAACCCTCACCCCCCAGGAGCTTGCCGGCTCACCTCTCACTGTAAAAGGCCGACAGTGGTGATCTATTCTTACTATAAATACTCCTCTCTCCACCAGAACACCATCCGTGATTCCCTCACTCCTATCTGTCGCGGCCTGACACGGACCTCCGCTTGCCCTGTCAGCAGGGTTAGTTTGTGTGTCACCCCGCGGTTACGGCCACTCAATCAATATGCAATCCCTTGGTTCTCTCTGCTGGTAAATATTACCAGAACGGCACACTATACTACCGCATGGGGGGTGTCCTATGTACCCCAACCACCCCCCCCCCAGCCTCGTCCTGACACCAATGACAAGATGGATCTGTGAGAGCCTGGGGGCCCCGGTCACACCCTGTGTGCGATTACAGATTGGATGTGGATTTATGCGCTAGGGTGCGCTATCTGTGCCTGCACTTGTAGCTCGGGTGCTAAATTGTAGAACGTGCCAGGGACAGGAGTAGTTTAAATGCATTGGAACCCAGAGTCCTATCAACTTAATTAGGAGAGAGGATCCCAGACTGTAAATCCATTGACATGCTACACCTCTGTGGAGCACTGTGGTTGGTCATGATGGCTGTGTGTGGAGGGAGGTCTGTGTGTGTGTGTGTATGTGTGTGTGTGTGCGTGGTATGTGTTTGTATATAACAAGGGGGGACAGGCTTCCTTAGTAATACTAGCAAAAACACTGGACAGTAGACTTCAGCGAGATGATACTGTCATGCAGAACGGAGTTTATGTCATACACATGTAACTGAGATGAAAGCTCTTACAGCCAGTCAGCCATCAATGAGTGTGACAGGTAACAGGCACCAGCTTTATAAATAAATAACAAATACATTTAAAAATTCTGCAAACAGCAAGTTTGCAGCAGGGTGGCATATGGAACATGTACCTGGACACTGGGTGAACTGTGACATCGATGCTTAAAACCGCGATCAGACCTGGGTGCCAGTCAGTCAAACATGCCGCACCAGCTGTGCGGCTGTGGCTGTGTGTTTGGTTTTGGCCCGTAGTGGATAACAGGAGCCTGTAACGAGAGCCATTGTGAGGTAAAGATGAGAGCTGGAGGGCCTAGGACGTGGACACAGCCCTGTGGACTGCACTAGCGCTGATGGCGTCCTCATCGCCGAGGGCACGGACACAGCCCTGTGGCCAGCACTTGCACTGATGGCGTCCAGATTGCCGGGGATGAGGACACAGCCCTGTGGACAGCCCTTGCACTGATGGCGTCCTCATCGCTGGGGACGAGGACACAGAGCCCCAGCGCTAACGTCGTCCTCATGGTTCTTTCGGGATGAGCGATAAAGAGAGAGTCCTCACCGCCCAGTCACCACGGAGCAATCATTTCACTTATCTCTGCTTTATACTCACATGAGAATTATGGAACCAGCGTATGGCGTCTCCATCTCCCTGTGCCACCATATAACATGCAAAAAAAGAAAAAAAAGGCTGAGCTGAGCTGATTGGTTTCTTTTTATAGACGACACTCTAAAGAGGTTTTTACCAAAACAAGTTATTCTTGTTTGTCATAAATCCCCATTTTATTTGACCAGAGTGTAAAGTCCAATAAAGCCTGGTTTTATTGCTGTTGGCAAAAGGCAAACAGTGAGCACTGGGTCCGGATACTGTTTTTATTGTCGTAGTGAATTAATTCCTTCATTTAAAGGTCTGCCAAGTTAATAGAAAAAATACAGCTCAGGCCCTGTGGAAAAGACTGCAGTTGTCTTACAGCAAAAGTGTCAGAGAAGCACAATCCTCCTCCTAGCAGGTCTCTGATCTTGAGTGGAGCTGCTATGCACTTTCTCTGTTACGGTTTTCAGTCTTAGTTTTAGTTTATGAGCATTTTGGTTAAATCTGATGACGGATCTACTCATTAATGCATCCACTATCTGATTTCCTTGTGAATCTCCATCTGTAATGTAATTGGGGTAATCACAGTGGACCTAATAAGGGCGGGTCTAAATTCTCTTTTTTGTGGGAAATGTTTGGTAGTTTGTTTAAAGTGGAGCGCAAAAGAACCCACAGTGGCCAGTTGACAAGACAAACAAAACCAGCCGGATCTCCAAAGTAATTATTCAAATGACCCAGTATCACCCAGCTCAGACCCTCATGAAACCATGTCCTTTTCAGTGTACTCCAGTACAGACAAACAGAAAACAGCACATATGATATATGACAACCACTGTAAGAATGATGTATTTTTCATGGCTATATCAGTCTGTCAGCCAGCACTTCTCCTACTGCACTTCTCTTACTAATGTGACTTGGATGTCAGGAAACAGGGGAAGGCTGTGGGTATGTCGGATGTTGGTTCACTAGCCTGCAGGGGGCGCCACTGCTACCAGCAGCTGTCCTCTGTTGTTGTGGCGCAGTGCTCCTCCATGGCAGTGACAGCGGCAGCCTGCTACAGTCCATCTAAAATCAGAATCACAATGCTATATGTTCCCCCACTGACACTGTTTGTACCAGGTATGGATACTGGTTCACAATGTCCCTTTAAGGTGGAACAACGAATCCCTAATTTTGCTGTGCCCTCTTGCTCTTTGTGGCAGAACGAGTGACGGGAAATCTGAGCCCTCTTCAGATTCCTCTGTCTTTGATGCAGTGACTGTTTTGCGTCTTTCAGGCCACAGGAGTAGGTCCTACTAGGAAAGAATGTTATAGTTGATCAGAGAAGTATCATAACTGTCACTCGTGACAAAAAATCGAATGACTGAAAAATCACAAGTAGTAGGACACAGTAGGAGTCCTGCTCCCATCATCCCTCATATCCCTGACAGAAAATAGTTTTCAGTGCTTAAGTATATGCTCAATATGTCTCTGTTACCTTTAGGCAAAGTGTTTCATAGATTTTTTGCTCTTTGAGTGAAGCAGATGGGCTTGTCTCATGCCCGGTGCTCTGTGTCCCAGCCAATCCAGATTACATAAGAATCTAGTCATGTCACTGAGCGCATTTTTCATCACATGCCAATCACTTGCTGACATTCATCCTCCACAAATTTAACATGGACTTCAAGACATAGTTTGATACTTAGCTGGAAAGCTAGCTCTATCAAGTGTGTGCCTTGCAATATAAAAATAGATAAAAAATAAATGAAAGGCTTCACAAATCGGAGAGTGGTGTTGAAACACTCTGCCCTTCATGTCAAATTTACCCAGAGGACAGAGAGTATTTTGGTTAAAAAAGATACAGGACTTGGTACATGACCACACCCTGGTCCAGTGATCTTTTGAAACTACATTGATCTACATTATTAAAAAATAACAAAAATTTTCACGGATTAGATTAATTTTGAAGCTCCTCCCACAGCATACCCCTCCAGTCACAATTACACTGATGCATGGAAGTGTTTTATAGAAATATGGCCCTTATATAGCTGTCTGTGGTATGCAGTGAATTATTCTACAATAACTGAATCAAACCTCAACCAAAGGTTTCACAAAACTTTTTGTGAAAGTCATTTTTTAAATTCTTTTTGTCACCGTTACTCGAAGTTCTAAAATGATACCATGATTTAACATGGTCTCTGCTACACTGGCATTGCTTTTATAAAGAGATGAGGAACTCAAGGTGATGCTATATGGCGAATATAGTTACAGCTAAAGGACTTACAGGCACTCTGCAGCCTGTCCTCACATCTTCCTCTTAATCTAGCTAATTAGAGTGTTGGTATGCCTACTAAGTATGTATTTCTCCTCATACGACATCTTTCCTCTCTTTTTGGTGAGAGCTACAGACCTGGAACATGTATGAGATGGTAAAACACAGTCTGAACTACAGCAGTGCTGACTGTGCTCAGAAACTCCGTCTGAAGAACCTCTAACTCCAGCACTGTCACATGGGAGAACTAAAACACGGGATGTCAAGGATGATTGAGGTTGTTCTCGCTCCAAAGGCAGGTTGAGATTTGGGGAGTCTTTTTCCCACTAATAACATGAATATTAACTATAAAATACATGATTTAGTTTTCACAAGTCTGGGGAAACATCCTTCAAGGAAACTGCCACACATACTTTGTCAACAGCACTGCAGAACAGTGGACATTCTGTCGGGAGACATCTAGAATATTGTCCTTGAATGTCCATGCATCCTGCTAATTTATGGAACAGCTGTGTCCCACAAATTAAAACTTGATTAATTGACAAAGTCAGTATTTTTACATGGAAATGACTGGAAGATTGTTGAATAGTATGCCGTAGGTAAACATGTGGCAAAAGCAAGCACACGCTGGGTCTGTGGAACAGTTAACTTTTTGGATGTGTGTGTGTTTGAGTGGAAAAACGAACCAGACTTTATGTGAAGTGCAGAGGTTGTGGATTCAAATGTCAGTTGGGCCTGCTAGCTGCTGGGTGGAAATGCACTTCTTCCAGTCATAACTAGAAACCCTTCATCTTCCATTTGCAGTTTGAAAAGTACTTCATCCAGTTGTAATTTCAATCACCCACTTTTGGTGTGCTTGCGCTAAAGTGAACATTAGCGTCATTATCTCATTAAGCACTCATTATCTCAGAATGCTAATGTTAGTAAGTGAACTAAGACACTTAGTTCACACTTGCCTACCTAAAGCTGCTGGTGTTTGAATTCACATTAAAGTGTTTATTTTCTTTGTCTAAATGTGAGTGGAAGATTTGAGTGAGGGGCTTGGAAGGTCCCAGACTATTGGGATCAGAGATCAGGATCAGAGCTTGGACCACTGTTGCTTTTAACTCAGATTACTGTTGCTTTTCTGGAAGTCTCCTGCAGGACAAAGAGTGAACAACCTCGGTCCTGAGGTTCAATGTTCTCCATTACTAAGTGCAGTCTACATTCTTATCTTTTATTAGCTCAATTATCAGGCTTAATTAGAAACGCTGAATGAGGATGCTGGAGACAGTCCAATCCTACTCACTGTTTGACTTGCAAACCTTTAGCAAATGTCCATTTATGCCTTTATGTTTAGTTTAGTGATGGACTCACAAAAATGATCATGACCAATGTCATGTTAATACTAGAAGACGTAACTTTGGTTTTAATTGATCAGTTATTGTAAAGTTATGACAAAATCATACAGTGGGGAGACTGAACAGACACTTGATAATTTTACAAATACTGTAAAATATGAAGAAATATTTTAATAATATTGATGGGAATAAGTCTTCTGGACGTTAGCTTTATTCCATGAAATGTGTCTACAGAGATAATGTACAGACACTATCTTCAGGAAGGATTGTCATTCTTTTGCTTTTAGGAGAGAATGACAAAAATAACCATTCTACCATTTGCATGAGAAATACCCCATGGAGACCGTCCGTGGTGGAGTCTGACTGAAGCAGTTAGCAGTGGGCCACGGTGCTGGCAGGCACTGTCACATGCCAACCGACGCAGACCTGTCACCGCTGAACTCAGATCGGTTGCCTTGTTCACGTCAAATTCAATCAAGTGAGTGCAACAGAGTGGCACGCGATTTGGCACAGATAATTAAAACAAGATGTTCTGCTTTGCTGTAATTATGCAGCGCTCTGCATATTCTGACGAGGTAGGGTTACGCGTATCATTGTCAGTCAATGTGACATGCTCTCATCTCTGTTAAGAACACGCTATGTGGCGATTGTTGAAGATTCATCCAATCTTTCCTTCATGCGACATTCACAGGCATAATAGATGGAACACATGACAGAGGGTTGGTTAAACTGACCAAAGTTGCATGCAGGGCAAATACATAGAAAATGTAAGTAATTTTGTTAACTGGTTTGGTCATGGTTAGCCGAGTTTTAAAGCAAGCAAGTGAAGAGGTGAGAAGATTTATTGAGTTTCAGCACAACTACAACTGTTTTGGTCTAAATTTTACATTTTGTCATAAATTTTATGTTGGCTCAATATTCAATAGAATTTATTCAGCCACATTTGGTCAAGATTAAAATGAATTGATCTTAAGTAAATTGGCAAAAATCTGATCTGATCTGCTTTGTAGGTTTTCATTTAATCCCCCCCAAAAATTGAATGTTTGCGGTTTGATATTTGTACAGCACATTAATTGTAAGGCACAGCCCAGAGCTGTGACCCGCTATCTAGCCTAAGAGTGAAATGGCAGGATTATGTTCTTTAAGAAAACATGGACACATCTAAAGATAGACTGTCCTTACATGCTCTCCACATGACAGACCATGCCTTTGAGGATTCTCTGTGCCCCACTCCTGATGCCGGTGTGCATTTTCAACATGGGGCCTGATTTCCAGTGTGGCTTTGTGTACTTTTGAAAAGACACAGAAAAATGTGGGGTTGGAAGACATTGTTTTCATTACAAACAAACGCAAATTGCTTTATCAATAATTGAACAGGAGGCGCAATGTATCGATTAGGCACAACAGAGTCCTTTATCTGGGCTTTGCCTTAGACAATCCCCCTCACAAAACCCTGCGTCCCCCGGCAAAAAGGGCCGTTTGTCTTCTCACAGCATTACCAGAAAAAACAGCTGACGAAGGACAATAACAATCCTGTGAAGCTAGCTATGTTGTAAAAAAATGTTTGGCAATGCAGAAGTGTATTTGATGGGTAATGTGTGTGTGGGGAATTGTTTTAGAAGTCTGTGGGACATTATTTGAAATCCTTAAGTGGTGTTGGCTTTTAAAAAAACCGTATCTGTTTAATTATGGGATAAATGATTCCCAAGCCTGAAGCCTCTTTTATATTTATATATATTTATAGGGTGATTTTTTCCATCCATCATTGCATTAAGCAGATGCAGTAAAAGACCAATAAATCCAGGTTAATCAGTGGAAGTTGGCAATAGCTGCTCCATTTATGGTCCTGTGCAGCCTGTGCTGCGTTTTCATAGCCATTGTTAATTAAGACGGTCCCCATTAAGAGCCTAATTAACAATTAGCATAAACATAATTAGCGAACGGTGACATTTCACTCGTTACATTGTTGAAATAATTTCTAGAAATTGCCCTTGGAGGAATTCTGTCACAGTAACATAATGGCAGCACTTTGTCACAGCAAGGCGGTGACAGTCAGCCTGTGTCCCCTCTGGCATTATATTTGCAGAGGAAGTAGTTTGGCTTCTTGTACATGCCAGGACAATAAGGTGTCACTCTGCTGGGTCGGTGCCACTGTACAGAAACGCACAATGCCCCCTCCTCTCAGCTGTCTTAAAGGGGAAATCCACCATCTGTGACTTGATATGTTTGGTCTGTGGCTCGGGCTGGATGTGACTGCTACACTAGGTGGTGAGTCTAAACAATACAAAAACTCATAAATAAAAAAATAAAACACAAGTGAAGGAAATTTGAATTTCCTGAAAGATATTTTATTTAAGTCTCGGAATGTAATAAACAAATAAACATTTGAAAAACTGAACACCAAAACCAGTCAAAACCAGACTAAACATAATCAAAAACACCCACAAGCCCAGCATTGCAGAGCCAGCCTTTGTCTGAAAACAGCCCTCCTCCCTCCCAGGGCCCTGCTGAGGTAGTGGGCAGGGCCTGAGTGGATTGAGGACCAGATACAGGTGAGTTGTGGCTATGGGAAAGGCTTTAGGAGAGTTTCAGACAGCAGCCAGCTGGGAGAGGAACGGCCTCTCTTCTCCTCCGTCTGCCCCTCCCCATGTCACAGCCCTCACCTGACAGGATAGAGCTTTTGCTGCTGGTCTCCCACATCTCAGATGCAACCCCATGGATGCATCAAAAGTGTGTCCCTGGAGACAAAATCAGGCAAACACACTGATCCCTACATGGATAGGCTATTCACATACTCTGTGACTCTGTCAGCCCATCCAAATGATATGAGGATCTGTGCTTGTCCTCTGTGGGATTTCCTGTTGGGCAATACTAATACAGGAAATACCTGGTTTTGTTCCCAATGACACAAATATAGTAGAAGCAAAGAAATGTAAAAATTAGGAAAAACATCAAGCAGCTATTCATTGGTGCCAAGTACAAAGATCTGGTATTTACTTAGCCAAGAGGGCCTCACCCAAGAGCCCTGTACAATATGCCCCAGCCTAAACTCAGCCTTATTCAGGTTATGGCTGATACACAGATCTTCAATGTACATGACACAATGTGACAACTCGGCTTAGTGGAGTGTGCTTTTCATTATTGTCACATGAAGTGGCATCACTCTCTACTGTAGGCCATATCATAGCCCACAGGATAAGCCACTCAGCACCTCCTGCTAAATAGTTATAAAGGACATACACACTGACCTACAGACCTTTACTTATGCACACACATGCTAACCTACAGACATGCATATATGCTAACCTACAGACACACAAGCACACACATGCTAACCTGCAGACACATGTGCACACATGCTAATCTACAGACATGGTGCACATGCACGCTCATGCTATCTTAAAGGCATGCACACAAGCGCAAATCTACAGACATGTACACATGCACACGCATGCTAACGTGCAGACACATATACATACTCACATATGCCAACGAGCTCACACGTGCACATGCACACAGGCATCAGAAAGATGCACGCAACAACTTTTCTAGAAAACAAAGTTTCAAACACCTTTTGAAATACTCTCAAGACTGTGGTACGCCATTAATATTGCTCTTCATTATTATTTTCATTTGCCTGGCGACTTGAGATGTGTCTAAATAGAAACAAGCTTTCTGTTGGAGTGGAAAAATAAGTCCCTAATTGACAGATAAAAGCCATCCAATCAGGAGTGAGGCTGCAGGCAGCATACATTAGTGCTGGATGATTTGGAAATCGTCCAATCAGAATTTAATTTGCGCATGTGGGTGTTGTATTACCAAGGGAGACGGCAGATATGTATGTGCGTATTGCTCGTTATCCAAGGGGCACACTGATGCCATGGACACAAATAAAAATTCCTGCAGTGTTCACAGACAGAGGGACAGCCTGGTTTATGATTAGTTTTGTTTATCCATAGTTAAATGGTGTCTAATGAAGAGCACATAGTTGCTAATCTGCTTAGTATTTATCAAAGGATAGGCGTGTTTTCAAGGCAGCTCATTAAACTGCAGAAATATTTTAATGAGTGTGTACAAATGTGTACGTATGTATAAATGATACGCATAATATAAATGATTCAAGAATGTTGTTTTTAATATAAGAGGTATATGCCTTATTCCTAACCAAAGGTGTTACCTTTCCGCATGCTCCATTTTTATGAGATTTACAGTAAGCAAATGGAGCCAAACATGAGCGATATGAATAGTGACCCCACAGACTGTGCTGTGTGCTGTGTATCAGTGGTAGTTCTTCATCCTGGGCCTCACTCTTCAGTTACAACACACCCTCCCCCCATTGTAACTACCATTGAGGACACAGGGGTCATGTTATGCCATCCATATTTTTGTGTGGTTTTTGAAAATTAAATAAATAAATAAATAAATAAACAAATAAATAATTTTTTCAAAAATGCAGAGTTAAAGTGATGAACTGAGAAACAGGGCAGGCTACTTATGAAACCGGGAGATGGTCTTTCCTTTCAACAACATCTCTTCTCTGCTACAGATACATTGTCACTCTTGGGTAGTTTGGCCATGTCAAGTCCTTTTTCTCAAAATCGTAGCATTAGAATTTTTCTTAGCCTGGTTACACACATGCACACGCACACACAAAAACACACAAACACACAAAGGGCCAGCAATAAGATCAAAACCTGGTCCTTGTAACTTAGATTTCAGTTTTAGTTCCAGGATGTGATACTGCTGTTGCATTATTATACTTAAAAATAATAAATGAGCAACTTTATATTTATTATTGCATAAATATACATAGTTTATGTAAGGAATAGACAACTCTTGAGTGGTTAAAATTTATTTGGCATTCAAATTAAATAAGAATTGTTTGGCTGGGTAAGCTGTTCTTTTCTGCCATTATTTTCAGTTGTGGATGTCAGAGTGTTCAGTTTAGATAGAATGATAAATGGAACTGGATATATATTTGGAAAAATATGAAGCCAATTTTGTTTAAAATACTTTATAGTCATTCACTGTACAGTTTGTATATGCAAGTTATAGGGGACCAACACCCTTTTGACCAATCAGAATAGGATATTCAGTCATCATTCAGTATAAACGACATGTTTATGTTTCTGTTACTTAATGAGACAAAAAGGCTAATTAATGCCAAATAAATTGAATTCAGTCCGAGCATCTTTCAGATTTACCCCTCTTTTAAATGATTCTGAACCTGGTCCAAAGACTATATTTGTAGTTGGATTAGCCATAGCCTTGAAGTGAGGTAGATGGAAATATTTTTATCTCTTATAACTATTTGGCTTCAGTGAAATGGTGAACTGTTCATCACCCACACTCTGGAGTGGTACGCAATATCATTTTTCTCAAAGAGACGATCATTTCTATAATAACCATAAAATCCAGCTCTGTGAAACCATATTCAATGTTGGCTGTGGAACAGAATTCACTAAAGGGAGAATAGCATTTTACACCTTATTTCCTGGACTGGATTTGTCTATTAAACTCTGAGCGAATAAATTTATGGCAACAGGAGTCATCATCATATTCATAAACAAAGTTATGAAAAAGAAAAAAAAGGAACTCTCAAATCGAATAATAAAAGGAATTGGATGTTGACCAACGTAAACTTTGTATCTGAATGCAAATTAGCGAAGATGGTTTATTATTTTTGACAGAGCGAAGCATACCCCATCTCATTTGGAAGCAGTTTACAAGGGTGTCTTGGGCGCCACCGAGTTTTATTAAATCTAGATTCCAGCCCTTTCCACTGGGGGTTCTTGTTTCCCTGGGGCTGGTGATTACTGAAATGTGTGCCAATCAGAGGTTGCCATGGAGCCCGTGAGTTGCCCCACTGGGCTCTTGAACCCCACCATAATTCTGACTGATAAACAAAGATGGGTTGTGACAATGGATCATTCCATCACGCGCAGCCCATCACTTTTCCATCTCCTCCGCTCCCCTCCCCTCCCCTCCCCTCCTCTCCTCTCCTCCTGCCACGGCCCACCCCAACCTCGCCCAGTCCCCAGGAATGGCAGATGTGCAGGACTACAGGAAAACTAATGCAATCTGTCATGAGGCAAAAGAGTGTGTACCCAACCCCACTAAAATGCCCCCCCCCCCCCCCAGCCCGCTCTGTCTGTTTATTTATTCCACAAGATGGGCCACGGCCTGAGTCAGGAGTTCACCAGTAATATCAAATGTTCAGGAGGACCGGACTGGCTCTGATTTTATTCTTATTGCTTTCAGCAGTTGGTTGCTTACCCTGTTTCGGCAGTGAAGTGCCTGGGGATGAGTGGATAGATGGAGGCCGGGGGTGGGGGCGGGGGTGGGGGGGGGGGGGGGGTCAGACCTCCTGCGCGGTAAATTTAACCTGCCGACGAGGCGGTGATGTTTGTGGGAGTAATACTGTTTTCCACTTTGGAGAGTCATCGCTTTGTCTCCCTTCCAGGTCAGTATGGGTATCAAAAATCAATTTGGAAAGATATATGAGGTAGGGGAGCAGGGAAGGGATGGGTGAGATCTCGGGCTGAGCTTTTCTCCGGCTGAAAGGCCCGCGATGGGTAAGCCCCAGTGTGAGAATGTCTGGACCTATCATTATGATTATTATTATTATTATTGATGCCTATTATTATTGACTTGCATTTGAAGATCAAAGTGGAGTTATTATACAGCTACCAACATTCCCCACTATAATCTTGAACATATTAAAAGGTACATCTCCACTGTTGCTCTCATATATGACTCGATACATATATGAAAACAGTATCGCACGAAAAAAGGACACGTTTCGTACACTGGACGGACTGCACTTGGACTTACTAGATTCTGTATGCATCTCTGTAACACAGAGACGCACACAGATGTTACACACAGATTCTGAGTGCACTGTACCTCTGTAATTCCTGTCCAGTTTGACTTCCTTCCATCATAACCATCTAGCACGGCCACCTTCCATTAGCTTATAACTGATATTGTAATGGTTTTGAGTCTTCAGTTTATAGCTCTCCATTACCCATCATGCAGTAGGAATGCAGTAGGTGCTTTTGCATGATCTTAGCAGCGCCCCCTCTGGCTGACCCAACACAGTTCAGCTGGTGGGCTGCCAGATGGTAATGTATGCAGGTATGAAACTGGGAAAACACAAATTTTGACAAAAGAGTAAATGAAAGATTTCAGAAGTTGTCCTTACAACAATCATTCATCAGCTTCAGATTTCATCTGAATGAGGCTAATTCAAAGAGGAGATCAAGTCAGAGTCCACATCAACTGACAGCCAGATGAAGCTGCTGACCTGCTGTACAGAGTCTAGAGTTTACACCTGATTGGGACATTACACCATAAGACCCATTTAGCAGTCTGTTACAAGCACACCGACACAAGCTAAGCTTTGGGTCCATGGCTCTTTGTCAGAGCTCTGATGAAGGTCCAAGGCCAGAGAGTTTCACATTTAATCTGTGTTTTTGCTCTTTTGTATAGATATATTTCTCATTATTGAATTTACTCTGTCACACTTGAAGTAATGTATTATTGGATGAGCTAATCCACCTTCAATTTACCAATTTAAGCATACTTACCATTACTGTATACGTTTTGCTAAGGCTATGTCTCTGTTTTTGGTTTGACTTTGTGGCTGTTGGTTTTATTTGCCATGTATTTAAGCCTTTAACACTGCACAGAGACCATACGGAAATTGCTCATGGAACTGCACAGACAAACGTGAGGAGTTTGTTTGTTCATGAAAACAAGCCAGTCAAGGCCTAAATGTGATTAAACTGCAGTGCCATGACTAACACAGTGCCTGTTTAGGTACTGAAGCTCACCTGAGTTCTTTGGTAGCTAAATAATCACCTCAGCTGGAGAACACCACAGCCTTTGATGCTGAATTAACGCCAAAAGCGATTTTCCGCTTTGTCGCACCCCTGCTTGGTGTTTGTATAGCGCTGCTAAAGCTGCAGCATGCAGGCTTGTGGGAAACGGCACCTCCTGTGGCTGTGGGGGTAAATTCAGTCAGATCTGCTCGATACCTGAAGCAGAACCTCCTTGTGTTCAGTTCTGGCTTCAGTCAAAACAGGGGAGACCCTGTTTACATGAACAAACAAACCCATACAGATTCATTTTCATTACTTGTAAATGATATTTTCCAGCCAGGTTTCATGAATTCTTTTAAGTAGATAATTTACAGTTTTTTTTACCCTTTCTCTGTTTGTTTAGTTTTAATCGGAATCATGCATTTATATTGAGTGTTCCACCTATGTATGAACATACATGTGTAATCACATTAGATTTGCTAAAGGAAGCTATCTGCATAATCTCCTCCCACTATTTTGAACATTGACGTAGAAGCACTCAGTTTTGCATTTTCAGTTATATGCAGTTATATGATACATTTGTTGCAATATCTCTTTTTTGACAAGGAGACAAAAATATGCTACATAAATAAAAACACTGAATTAAATAATGAAAAAAATGTAATTAAAAATGAAGAAAATGATTTTGTTTTAACCATTACCATTGGAACAGTATGAAGAAAAATTTCAGCGGTTTTGGAACTAAATTATGAAAATGGATTTTCGAAATGGTGGTATACCACAAACCTTGACCAACATCTACCTTTTTTAGTCCGACCATCTCACAACTTTGTTTTATTACCAAAAGTGTTCCCAAACTGTCACATTGCCTCGAGTTGGCCACTCTCGTTCAAAATGGAAGAACTTCTGGTGACGAGTTGCCCTCGTTGCTTTCAGCTTAAATGCTGGGTAAGGATAGAAATGATGCCACCGATTCTGTGCCCATAGTTAAAGGCAAAACGCAGCTGTGGTTAGATGGAACGGCCCCCATAAGTTAGCGAATCAGTCGGTTCTGGATGAGATTTTGCTCGGCATGGCACTGCTGGAAATAAGCTTCACTTGTGTTGGCTCAGCATCTGTCCCCTGCCAGCCACAGTGAGGTCTCTGTAAGAGAACTGTGTGAGAATTGGCCAATGGGTGAGGGCGGGGGTGCATGGGGGCTGGGTAGGGGGGAAATTAGTTGAAGAGCAGCTCAGAGAAAGGTTGTTAGTGAAAGCTGTTGGCGGATCTCAGCTCTGATGAAGGGCGATTGGTGAAGAGGAGGAGGCCAGTCTCATCTGAAGGCCAAACAGCAAATATCTCATTTCCGCTCCGGGGCCCGGGGTGTCTAATTGCTGCTTAGTTTCGCCAGTGGAGTAATTCGGGGCGATGTGTTAAAAACAGCCACTCACGGTTAAGCCGGCGTGACGCGGGCCTGACTGAACAATACTGACACCTCATCACGGCCCAAGAGCTCCAGGAGACGAGCGGGAATCAGGTTTCTCTCCTCTCCAATGGGCAAAGCAATCTTCAGAAAATTAAGGCTGAAAAGCTGGGGAAGAGCCGCGGTATCCCTGCCGATGGAGTCTGTCCAGCGTGGGACCATTAGAGTGTGCGCTGCCATGGAGTGTGACTTTTCCACAGTAACATCAGAGCTGTGTGTGTCTCTGTGTTACAGTAACATCAGAACTGTTTGTGTCTCTGTATTACAGTAACATCAGTGCTGTGTGTCTGTCTGTATTACAGTAACATCAGTACTGTGTGTGTCTCTGTGTTACAGTAACATCAGAGCTGTGTGTGTCTGTGTGTTTCAATAACATCAGTGCATCATGTGTGTCTGTGTTACAGTAATGTCAGTGCTGTGTATGTCTGTGTTACAGTAACATGAAAGTTGTGTGTCTATGTTACAGTAATATTAGTGACATGTGTCTGTGTTACAGTAACATCAGAGCTGTGTGTGTCTCTGTGTTACTGTAACATTAGTGTCATGTGTCTCTGTGTTACAGTAAAATCAGTTCTGTGTATGTCTGTGTAACATTAACATCAGAGATGTGTGTATATGTGTTACAGTAACATCAGTGCTGTGTGTCTGTGTTACAGTAGCATCAGAGTTGTGTGTCTGTGTTACAGTAACATCAGTGCTGTGTGTCTGTTACAGTAACATCAGAGCTGTGTGTCTGTGTTACAGTAACATCAGAGCTGTGTGTCTGTGTTTTGCAGTAACATCAGAGCTGTGTGTCTGTGTTACAGTAACATCAGAGCTGTGTGTCTGTGTTTTGCAGTAACATCAGTGCTGTGTGTCTGTTACAGTAACATCAGAGCTGTGTGTCTGTGTTTTGCAGTAACATCAGTGCTGTGTGTCTGTTACAGTAACATCAGAGCTGTGTGTCTGTGTTACAGTAACATCAGAGCTGTGTGTCTGTGTTACAGTAACATCAGAGCTGTGTGTCTGTGTTTTGCAGTAACATCAGTGCTGTGTGTCTGTTACAGTAACATCAGAGCTGTGTGTCTGTGTTACAGTAACATCAGAGCTGTGTGTCTGTGTTTCGCAGTAACATCAGTGCTGTGTGTCTGTTACAGTAACATCAGAGCTGTGTGTCTGTGTTACAGTAACATCAGAGCTGTGTGTCTGTGTTTTGCAGTAACATCAGTGCTGTGTGTCTGTTACAGTAACATCAGAGCTGTGTGTCTGTGTTACAGTAACATCAGAGCTGTGTGTCTGTGTTTCGCAGTAACATCAGTGCTGTGTGTCTGTTACAGTAACATCAGAGCTGTGTGTCTGTGTTACAGTAACATCAGAGCTGTGTGTCTGTGTTATAGTAGCATCAGAGTTGTGTCTGTGTTGCGGTAATATCAGTGCTGTGTGTCCGTGTGTTACGGTGACATTAGAGATGCATGTGTCAGTGTTCCAGTAACATCAGAGCTGTGTGTCTGTGTTATAGTAGCATCAGAGCTGTGTGTCTGTGTTACAGTAACATCAGTGCTGTGTGTCCGTGTGTTACAGTGACATTAGAGATGCATGTGTCAGTGTTCCAGTAACATCAGAGCAGCACAAAAATGATAAATAAAACAGAATCATGCTTTTTTCAGGTGTGAATGAATCACAATAGTTTGAAAAAGTTGTTGTTCCCTAGTTAACTCCATCAAATTAATGGGATATGAATAATTAGATAACCTATCAAAACTGATTCTGATAATTTTCAAGATAATTTTTGGTATTTTCTCCCATTTTGCCCACCCCAGTCTCAGTTGAACTGTTAAGCCACCCTCTGTGCTCACTCACAAGGAGGTGGCTGTACATGATTCCTCCATTTCACGTGAAGATGCTCACCAGCAGATTTACCACCAATGACATGCTGACTATGTTGCTGGAAGATGAAGAAGACATATATTTGGTTCATGCATCCACAGGCACCTGGCTGACAAGGAATGGTCACTAGAGAGCGATAAGACCAACTAACTTAACCCCTATATTCCCCTGGTGAAGCTGGGCCAATTGTTGCCCCACCAATGTGGATTTACAGCCATAGCGACTGGAGTATTGGGTGGTGCATAACTTTCTTTAATAAATAAAATAAATAAATAAAAAAATCACATACAGTGGGTTTACAAAATATTCAGACTCCCTAACTTTTCCCACATTTTTTTGTGTTAATGACATCATAATTTTACTTATTTATTTTGGCATTAGTCTATACATAATATCCCAAAATGACAGTGAAAACATCATCATATATATCTATCAAAATTTGGTATTTCACTTGTTTTGTTTTTAATAAATAAAAAACAACATGTTTTTCATTTTGCCGTCTTGGGGTATTATGTGTAGATTGATGGCAAATTATCCATATCAAATTAAGGTTTCAGTACGACAAAGTGCGGAATAAGTGAGGGGAGTGAATCCTTTCTGAACTTACCGTCTGTGATACTGAAAGTTACCAGAATTTCAAGCAATACCTCGAGTATGAGTGTTTACTCAATCCTGTACTAAACATTACTGGAGGGCTGCAGTGTTTGCTGGTTTTTGGTGTGTTTCATACCTTAATTCATGAATTAAAATCTCTGACAGGCTTAAGAATCTTGACTCTGGTTTCCAAAGGCCTGAACTGGCAGCTGATTGAAAGGAAACCTCAACAACCCTCTGATGTTGCTGCTCGCTGGGACTGGAGTTGGGACTGGACACTCTAGGCTGAGATTGTCGATAGGCCATGTCGCCTCCTATAGATCTGTCCCTCCATGGGCCACTCTGTGTGGACACGGTGCTGAAGCAGCAGTGATCACAGTCGTGTCCAAGGTCACACACTCACCCAGCTGAAGAATCCCCGCTTCCACGCCTTTGGTCACAGATGACCCAGAAACGTCAACTATTGGCCAAAAAAGGATTCCCTAATTCCACCCACATCCCCCCATGTCCCACATGGGGCGGGGGGGGTGGGGGGGGGGCGCTTTTTCTGGGAGCATTCTGTGTTGTGGATTGATGGGTAGGGGAAGGTGACGGCTTTTGGGCAAGCTCAGAGGAGGAACTGTTTAACGGCAGAGGAGACTCGCGGTAGCTCAGCGGGTTAAAGAGGTCCTGTGAGAGGGCCCTATTGATTTTAATTACAAAGAAGTGCCCGTGGGGACAAAAGGACTCCTACTGTTTATTTAGCCATTGCCACTCACTCTGATTGTGCAGCCCGCGATAAAATCAGTCCCCTAATTATTACCATAATAAGGTAGAACAGTGCTCAAGGCCTTGTCGTTTGTATTTAAAGAAGAAGCACAGCAGCGGTGAGGGAAAGGGGCGAGGCGTGACTGCCCCCGGATTTTACCAGTATGGACAAACCTCAAACGCTTCAGGTCTCACTGCTGTGGTCAAGATGAACAGGTGAAATGTCACAAAATACTGTGATCAAAATTTACTGTGAAAAAGGAAAGGTCAAAGTGTATAGCTCTGATGTTATGGTCAATGTAAACAGGAAATATGTACTATTTAAAAAGGAACTGTTTTTGTGTTTAAAATGAACAGGCAAAATACCATAGCAGAAATTAACATCCAAAATGTTGTGAATTCAGAAAGACTGTGGTCTTAAGGAATGCTGTAAATACAGTCATCAGACTAAGGTAATAATGGAGATAGATGCTCGAAATGGACTCATCATATTTAGTGGCCAAAATATTGCAGTCAGACACTCAAAGCAAGGCTCAGTATCATAGTTAGTAGAACATGTGGGTCTACATTGTGCACACGGTAGTTCCTCTTGCAGGGCTGGAAAACCATGGTGGCGCACTGTGAAGTTGAACAGTCTGCCGTGTTGCCCTTGTAGATGGGTCTCCAAAGAGAACAGATAAAGCCAGGTGCGGTTGTGAATTCCTGCTCACCGAGACCTCTTGTCAACGATTCCTTTTTGGAAGTATATCAAGATTCCTGTGCCCCGTGACTGGACAAGGTTTATTCTATGGGGCTTCAATTAGATGGGGCTGAGATAATTGGCTCGGCCAAGGTTAGATGGGAGAGGAGATCTCGGGGGTCTGGAGATGGCCTAGCATGAGATTAGCTGAATTCCCTCCACCCCTTCGGCTGCTCGCCTCCCAAACGCCATTACACTAAACCACATCCTCAGACCATTGATTTTGTAAAGTGTTGCTTAGATTTAATGGCAACAGATTTGTCAAATAAAAAATGTGCAACGAAGTCACAAACAGTTGCAGGGAGCTTCTGAAGAAGCAAGAGCATTTCAGTACTGATGCAAAAAACATACAGAATTTCTATTTGAATATAGTATTACAACAAACAGGGTGCTGGGGGTTGAGTGCTACTATTTATTTAATCATTAGAAAACCACATTCAGATCAATATTTTTCAAGGGGGACCTAGGCGAAAAAGTAGCTCGCGCTAAAATGTTTCTCCATTAGGTTGGTACCCCTCACCTGTGCGCAGGGTGAGCGTCCATGGGATTGGAGCCTAACCTTCAAATTCAGCACCCGGCAACCGCAATCTCCTGTCAGGCTAACGCGGCCTCCTCCGGCTCGAGCCAGACAGCATGTCTAACAGAGCGAAATTGACCCGTATTAAGGCCTCTTCACTCCAGATAAATTATTTGATCATAGCCTCTGACATCTGTTTGGGTCAGTAATTGGTTGTTTATAGGAGCCGAGGGGAGCAGGACAATGCTGGTTGAGTGAAGGGGTGCGGGGGAGGGAGGGAGGCGCGGGCAGCTCCCGTCCCATCACTGTGGGCTCCAGATAAGCCATGCAGATGCACCAGGCTGGCTCTATCTGCCTTGCCGGGGCGCCCTGTAATCCGGCTCCCTTGCCGCTGGCACCCCTGCCACGGTCCGTGCCGGACCAGGGAACTAATGCGCCCATTCCAGGTGCATTTCGTCCTGCAATCTCAAACGTGGCTCGTAGAATTTGGTGGATTTCACTGTACAATTACGCTCAAATGTCAATTTCATGGCAGTCTACAGGAGAGATAATGGGTCTACAGCAGGTAGAACAGAGCTCATAATGTAATGTTTTTTCAGGATAAGGATGGTTGGGTTTTGGACCCCCGTTGAGGACAATAGAGCTGGAGATGGTGACCCTGGTACCAGTTGGGTGTTAACCCTTTCAGAGGACCAGGAGACAGTAAAACAGAAAAGAAGGATGGGAGATGTTTTACATCTCATTTAACTATTCATCACCTGTGTTTCATCCATAAGGACAGATGTGTTGCATATATTGAGTTCTGAGATGCTGGCACATAACAGTTTATGGATATGGGGAAATCTTTGAATGTTGGTACCGTCAGGACCAGTCTATGTAGCAATACTGCTCTAATGCGGTTATAACAATCCTACCACAGCAATTAGGTTCATACCATATATTTCTATAGGATTAGAACACATATGCTGCAATTTTATATAAATGCAATTTATTTCCATAAAGGTAAATGTAGAAGTGGCAAATCTATGCCGATACAAGATCTATTCCATCCTTTGTGCCAAAAGTTATATATGTTATTCCATACTGTGATGAGTAGTTATTTTTCAGGGTTTTTTGACTGCCCCTCTACAAAAACACTTGATCAGTAGCTCGTCACATGAGTTATTCTGAAAAACAAACAAACAAACTGAATGTCCTGTTACTTTTTACTGATTAAAATGACTAAACTTGTGCACAAATACATTTAATAGAAATTAAACAGCACTGTCAAACAATTTAAGCATTTACTTAAAACTACTTAAAAATACTTGTGTAACAGCAGGCACTTCTACAGTAAATAGGTTTTCTGTTATTTACCATATGTAATGATATCTATTTATATGGTGAACAACCAGCAGCAAAGATACAATTAGCATGCTAAGTGGGTATTTGTCTTCTAGACAGAGGTGGACAACTCCGGCTTCAGAAAGTAAAAATCCTACCATGTATTTGTTCTGCCCATGCACTAAACCAGCTGATTCTATTCAGCAAAGCTCTTCAGCCAGGTAGCTGAGCTAATTAGATAGCTCATCTGGTTTTAGTGAATGGGCAGAACAAATACATGGTTGGACTTTCTGAAGCTGGAGTTGTCCAACTCTGCTTTTAGAAGAGAATTGGTACATATAATCAAAAGGAAGTGAATGGAAATGTGGCTTCCCATTCTCATTATATGTAATTGTTTAACCTTTTAAACCTAATTTTGCAACACAAATGCCCCAAGATACAATTTTTTTGCGATGGATTTCACATCCAATAACATCCTAACATCCAATTTCTGCAGGTCCCAGTTTAGTTGTCAGTAAACAAAATATGTAATCAGGGAGGAAGGCAAATTGGAGCACACATTACATGGCAAGGTGTTTACCTACTCTTTTTCTGTCAGTTGAAAAAGCTTACAACATATTTTTGTTTCGGCATAAACATTCCAATTTCCAATATTTTTGCAATGGAATTTTAAATCATTTTATCAAATAAATTAAAGGTAATTTAGATTGATATGTAACGGTTACTTTAATTTTTAAGCTTGTAGTGCTGCAGGATTGTCTCCCATACTTTGTGGGCAGGTTTTTGAAAGGAGGGTTGAATAACTGTCTCCTGTCTCAGAATACAGAGTTTCTATTGGCAGGCAGCATCTCACCTGAGAAGGGGTTGGCTGCAGAATTTAGCACAAGCCTATGGCCTGAGCTCATGCTTTGAACATTGAGCCAATCTGTGTTATGCATACTTTCTGCAATCAACTAAATGTTCATATCAGATCCATAACTCCTGACTCTATCATCATGCACATCCATATGCTTACCTCAACTATGGCCCCTAACCTTGACCTAAACCTGAACCTGACCCAAACCCTTGACAGTCTTGTTTGACCTCCATCGCGTGATGTTGATCTGGTCTGAGCACAGTCATGACATTTACAGAAGCAGTGCCTGGGAACCCAAGGCTTGAGGAGCAAGTCAATGCTCCACCCTACAGCCAGCCAGGCCAACCCTCCCCGGCCCAACCTCGTATATGCACACATGCAGATAGTATGGCTTTCTGGTCTCCAGCATCAATAACCGCAGGTTATCATGCTGTTGTGGTCTTGACACCCCTACAGAGCTCATGTAAACAGCCCCAGGAGTCTGTGTGATGCTGGTTAACAGACCAAACCCCCCCCCCTCCCCACCACACACACACACACACCCTCCCTGCATACACACACACCCTCCGTCCTCGATGCATGTTGTGCCACCATGGGCAATTTATCTAAATCTCCCCTCTCTTTAAACAGTTTTATCAAAACTGGCGGTCAGGCTGTGCTGCTCCATGGTGGCCTCAATCCTAAATGCGCCGGTGCGGATTTTAATTTGGGAAAGATTAATGTGCAGCAGAGTCCTAATGCTGCAAGCTTTCAGTTATCTCCGCCGATGTCTATCAGCTAATTCCTACAGTGGACTGTAAATGTCCCGCATTTGTCTGCACTCGGGGGCCGCAGGGGGGGTGGGGGGGTGCGAGCGTGGAGCGGCAAACGGAACACGACGCGCCGACAACACCGAGGAAAAAGGAATTGAACCATTTTCTCAAATTTCCTATAAATTAGAAAGTGTCTTCCCCACTTGGGCCGTGTGCTTAAAAAGTGGAGGGGAAGCGTTTTTCATTACGCTGAGGACTACACCGTGGGGAATTCAATCAAAACACAAGCAAACGGCCCTCAAAGGCTTTCTTTGCCCTGCTCGCTTCTCATAAAAGAAAAAAAACCCTAATGCCATCAGATACCAGGTTTCTAACAGAGCATGTACCTATCTACATAATTATTGTCATGGCGATGAGGCAAACGTTCCAGTCTTAGATTGTAGCAGAACGTTTCTGTTGCTTTCCCAGCTGATTGTATTGTCTGATCATCGCTTGTATGCTGTATATCTTCCCAAGTCAATGCTACATCTATTTTGAGATTACCAGAAGCAAGTGTCATATTTGAGTTAAAATGTGACACTTTCATCACCTACTGTGGTTTCTTAGTTTTTTGAGGAGAAGGGGGAAAATAGTTATAACTTCATTTTCAGAGATTTTAATGTTATTTTTTACATACTAATATCAACATGCTAAATGTTACATCCCAATTCACTGTTTTCACTGTTGGAGACTAAAAAGAAAAACAAATCAATAGGTTACAGTGCAATAATTAGCATAGAAATAGAACGATGAACAAATCTCAAATTGGTATTTTAAACCACTATGGTTGAACTCCATTTCATGGTATGTTGATTACATACTATTTAAATGAGAAGTCTGTAGTCATAATTTGTCAGTTCTTTCAATATCGTTGATAGTAATTAGACGAGAAGTTGTAAGTATGGTGTGGTGTGTACCTAGTATTTCAGAATATTTTGTGGTAATAATATCTAATAACTGACACTCAACTAAACATTTGTATAATTTATATAAAACTATTTTCATGGCTAATTGATAAAAATAGCAGGAGTATTAACCTGGCAATTACATGGTAATACATACTGTAAAAGCGCTGCATAAGAAAGGTAATACTAACATATATACCAGAGGCCTACTTATGAAGAAATTGTTGAGAAAGTAAATTGATGTGATTGGCAAGTACTTCCAAATGAATTGTAATTAATGGAATTGGTAACAATTAACATGAATCAACCATTCTTTTTCAGCTAGTTATTAAATAATTTAGCAAATTTTATTTTACTTTAGCCGCAGTTACCACAACATGTATTACAAATTACCAGGTACCTACCACACCACTATTACAAATTATTACTACAAACTTCCCGAGTAAATGGTAGGTAATTAGTGGACAATAAGTTAAGTGCTACCCTCAGTTTGTCACTTTATCCTACCCCAACTTCATGGGTATGAGGCCGAACCCAAGAGGTATCTCTTGTCCCATGGTACAACAATGGTAAATAAACAATATACAGTGTCCATGTTCCCCATAGCTACAGATTTTGGTGGGAAATTATGTGTTACTTGTTACACATCGCCATAAATTGTATATTTTGTTTGCCTTGCTGAATTTTGCTGAAAGGAATACATTTATTTCAGTGTTGTTTCCTGTGTTATCAGTCAGGTTTTATTTTGGCCTTACAAAACACTTTCTGTCAACACAAGCACTGCAGTTCAAAAATGGAATTCATGCCAGTGTTTTCAGTATAGTCATCATTTTTTATGGATATCTGACTGTCTTTAAATTTGAAAGTGAATCTACTGCAACATAGTATCCGTCTAGACCCCACAACAGTGTTAGATCTCGACAAGTATCAACAGTATTGGCTCCCAAACCAACAGTTTTAGCTCATGGCTACATGGTGCTGATTAACTGCTGGCATTGAGCACTAACTCCATGTTATTGTATGCTCTTGACCCTGCACCTGCGTTGGCACCCGGCCCTGCCCTGGCACTGGCTCTCAGCCCTCCGCCAGAGCATGGAGATCCCCAGGCCTACACAGCCATGGCTCGGATGCAGCGTGGGCAAATCATGGAGGTGCAACATGTGCAATTCATTTTAATTACTATACACTGTTAGTTGCACAGCCAAGAGTAAAATTAAACTGGCAATCACAATTAGAAAATTGCAGAGTCAAATTGCAACACATTAGTCCCGGTGGAGAGGGGAAACGCTTGCAGTTTAATTTACTCTATTAATTTGCGAAGGACACAATGCATTGCTCATGGAACAATGGCAAAAAAAAAAAAAAATGTACCCCCTCCATGAGATCTGCTGGAATAATTATGGTGATGGAATATTCTCTCATTCATTTACTATAGGCCCTAATTATACGTGCGTGTGAGGGTCTTATACGGCCGCCCATGTTGTTGTAACGTTCGTACAACGTTCTTGTGGTGGCGTGAAGTGCTGTGGTGTCTCGTAACGCGACGGGCAGGTTTGTGTTTTCCGTCGTGCACCAGAGTGGCATGCAGCGAGGGGTTAATAAGATGCTCTTTCGGATTTAAGTGCGACCCTGCTCTTTGCTCCCTGCCTTTGTTTCCTGAAAACTGCTTTGTGTTAAGTTAGATCTACATCCCCGCGATGCTGCATGCACACTGTCCCCCAGAGAATGAGCCCCCCGCTGCCCACATTGTTTTCTATTAACATACCCACTTTGCATTTTCTCGGCGGGAAATGAATCCGCGCGCGTATGTTTGGTTTCGGGGGTGTGGGGGGGATGAGTTTCCTTTTATCTGCGGCATAATAAAATTACAACCCTCGCCCAACAGCCTTTGCATTCTAAAAGATGTTTAATTCACTAAACATGAAGAATTAATTACGCATCTGCATTTAAAAGGATCCTATTTTTTTTTCCACCCGTTTACATCCGGCTCAATTTAAAACCCAGCTTGGGTGATGGGGGCTGGGGGGGGGGGTGGATTGTGCTATATTGAAACGAACAACAAAAAAAGAGCAAAGTAATAGCTTTTTTAAGGGAATGACTTTAGTGTCTCACTGTGGTTTTATTCTGATATTGCTATGAAAGAGCACGCCTGGCTGATTTCTCTCAGCTCAGTCACTGGCTGCAGAGAGCATCATGGGAGACAGTCTGCTTATATGTGGCACTGATATGGACACTGGTCACTCTGAGGACTGTATGAGGTCCTCCATGAAAACGTATTTGCAGAGGTAGAGTTGGAGGCCTGAGCCTTGTGGTGCAATCTGAGACTATGGTGCAGTTTGAGGTCTGGGCCCTGTGGTGGGGTCTAGGGCCTGGTCCCTGTGGTGCAGTCTGAGACTATGGTGCAGTTTGGGTCTGGGCCCTGTGGTGGAGCCTAGGGCCTGACCCCTGTGATGTAGGTTGGGGCCTGGGCTTTTGGGTGTAGTCTGGGGCCTGGTCCCTGTGGTGCAGTTTGTGGTTTGGGCCCTCATCAGTCTTATCCCTCTCCAGTTTCCACTCCTGGCTGGTGGGGCACCTGCAGATGAGCAACTGAATAAATGCTGACTTTGTGCTCCTCCAATGGTGTGGGCAGTACATGATTGGTGATGGATCTGCAGTGCAATAAGTGCCAAGCTGGATTACATGTGACTTTGAGGAAGTCATGCAATTGGTTACTCCTTCCTCTTGAGTTTGTGGGGTAGGGTCAATATGGCTTGGAGCAAAAAGCTACATATTTTTCTTCTGTTCCCTAAAGACGATGTGAACCTCAAGAGATCAATTTGAGGTTGTGAACCTCAAGAGATCAACCTCAAGAGATCACACAGAATAGCAAAATAATAAAAAAAATGTGTGTATATGTTCAAGACAGCTTGAATCGTAGTAGTGTTTTATACTAATACTCATATTATATTATATTATATTATATTATATTATATTATATTATATTATATTATATTATATTATATTATATTATATTATATTATATTATATTATATCTGTTAGGGTTATATATAATATAATATACATTAAAAATGATAATTAGACAGTAAATAGCTGAATATCTGTAGTGA